>JAPYKE020000101.1:3617500-4817500 GCA_028554795.2 Sinohyriopsis cumingii
CTCTGAAACAGACGCTAATAAGAAAATTTCAGACTCCTGTCCAGAATTAAAGATCCTGTCCTCACCGCTACCAAATATTCATAAACCCTTACCAGCTGAAAAATGGCTTTCAGTCGATAAAGTGTGTGGTCTCTTGGTTCAAAAGATATTGTACGAACTGATATTCCATATGGCAACAGATCTAACATATCTGCTTGTCGACTATGCAAGAAACATAAGACGGCTCAGTTCTCACAAAAAAAAACAAACAAAAAAAACGTGAATTCTATGATGAATGTGGAGTATGAGATTTTAACGAAGGAAATACCGCAAAAATGGAATATGTTCTAGAAAGCAGTGGACTGCGTCGCATATACAAACAAAATGTACTGCAGCAAACGGAGTCGGAAAGGATACGTCATATGTGTACCACATTCTCCACAGTCAAGTGATGGCGATGTTGTAGTACTGCTCCGGTGGCTTAGTGGTTAGTGCGTCCTCACTCGGATGCGGCAGGTCGTGTACTAACAACTGCCTCGCTTGGCGCTCAGCATTAAGAGGGAAGTGTTAGGACTGGTCGGCCTGGTGTCAGGATAATGTGACTGGGTGGGACATCATACTACATGTCTGCGGCATGATGCCCCAGTGCTAGACATCACTATAAACTGCCACACTGCAGACATCGTAGCGATATGACTGAAATTTTTTTAAAGCTACGTTAAAAACCCAAATCTCACACACATACACACACACGATGTTGTCATTCTTAGTCGATATTATAGCAAGCACAAGACATATTCCAGTTTTAAGAAGAGAATGTTTTATTTTGTTAGGAAAAATGTCGCAACTTTTGGAAATGTCGATTTAGATAAATACATCAAGATTCCATCCAACAAAAACAATCCTACACGGTAACTCGACGGCATGAATGGCTTTGTACGAATAAATCCAAAACATTTGACAAAGTAATTGAGCAGATTAAAAACTTTTGTTTAAAACTGACACATGTCTACCAAGAACTAAAAAAGATGACTCACTCATGTGTTTATGTGGTTACGAAATTGTCAGAAATAAAACGTACTTTGACCAGAAAAAGGACAAGAAAGTTATGTCAAACAAGGCCAACACTGCCGATGAGCTGCTGGAAGTAATTGGAATGATAAATTGCCACCCTTTCCTTCAAAGAATTATTCATCACAAAGATAAAGTCCCATCGGCCATCGGTTATACCTCACTTTAGATGAAAGTCGTCACACATTTCATGAAATATGCGAAGTGCCAGCCAGTTTCAATAGACAGAACGGTTAATATTAGCGCACAATAATTGTTTCCAAGAACCATTCTCATCACATATAACAACACTAACCCCAAAAATAAACAACCCCAACAACAGGAAAATCCAATCTTCTAAGGACCAATCTTTCTTCACAATGACGCCTCATACAAAACTTATAAAGACTTGCTTGAACATGTTGTTACATAGCTGGACTGCGAGAGCTGAAGATGTAGAACTCCGAATTTCCGAAAATATCGAATTTGAAAAGGCGCTGACAAAAGCTATTGAACACGTCTTTCCAAGGGTAACGCTCTGTTCATGCAACAAGAATCTCGAAAATAAGATCAAGTATTACTTGAAAAACAAAGCTGGGGTGGAAAAATGAAGATGAACGTATTATTAATAAACTTGTTGTGACTGACAGTAATATAGATGCATAAATAACAATTGATTTTGAAAGTCGTGCATATAATTTGAATAAGGGACACTTATCATGTCTTTGCCGAGTATTTGCAGACTCAAAATCTATATCTTTGAACCAAATAGAAGAAATCACTTGAATAAAGTCTGGACCAATACTAATGCAGAATAAGTGAATAATATACTTAAAACTTCCTAAACACACGCAGAGCTCATTAAAAAATTGGACAGAGTAACTGAAGTAGACCTTAGGGACTACACGAAAGTGGACATTATCGCCTCGACATACATGAACAGCATTATTCAATTCATGATGTACCGTTGAGGTGCACATGGGAGGAATACAAGACAAAACTATTAAAAAATGTCCTGTCCGATAACAAACACAAAACTAAAGTACGTTTTATCCAATCAAGCGACTTAAAGTACTTTGTTGGACATAAAGCAAATGGAACAGCATACAAATCAAAGGCAGCGAAAGCTACCGCTGAATGAAAGAGTAAATGAAAGGTAGAGTTGATATAATGTACTTTTTTATCATTTGACTTGGCATTAAAATCAAGTAGCAATTTTTAATAGTTTTTTATTTTATTTTATAAGAATAGTTACAAGCAAATGATTTTCATTTCTCTGACCATACTTGTAATATAAAATGTTATTTCGAAACTGAACTTTCATTTGCCGTAGATTGCATAAATTGTAATACTACTTTTGGTATTAACGATATAATGTCAAGTGACTGCAGTAGATACTTACAAAAGGAATTCAAAGCTTCGAAAAACAGTACCATGATATTTGTTAGAATACCTACAGGAATGGTCTTAGCGAATATGCTGTCATTTTGTATTGTACTTACACGAAAAATTAAACCTTCACTTATTTGTTTGTAATAGTCCAATGGTCGCTTTATTTTCTTTTGTTTTTAAGTTTTTTTCTTCTTTTATGTTTATACTTATGTACTTCTAAGTAAATTTTTTGTAAAGTGCTTTGAGATTTTTTTTTAAAAAGATACAGCACTATACCCTAATTCAACCAATTGTCATTAGTTTTAGATTGAAACTGTTCTGCAAGCTCATCTGTAGGTTTTAGGTTACTTTTGTAAACCCATTTATATATTTCATGTTGTTAGCTTTTGTAATAATTCATTTGTTTTTACAGTTCTTGTGAGACATTTGTTTTATGTTGTCTGCATGCAAACTGTTCTTTTGCTCTTATGTAATAACTTGATGTTGTAAAGCGTTCAGAGATTTATAAAATATGAAGCGCTTTATATTATTATTATTATTATTATTATTATTATTATTATTATTATTTCCAGTAAATTATGTAAAAATATTTTTATACATGTTATGTAAGAGTTACGAGAGGGCTTGGATATTTTGATGGTTTGGAGTTGTTTAGAGTGGTTTAGGGTGTTTCAATGGACCCAGCACATAACTTAATGTATGAACCAGCAAAGCCTTTTTTAAAGGCAGTGATTGAAAGTGAACCTGGTGTCTATGTAGATTAAAACTATAATTTTAAAATAATTTCAACAAACGAAAATAATTATTGGTAAAAATTAAAATTAAAATTTATTGTAGAAGAAGCAAATTAGGACTAAAAGCTGTGATGCAGCTTACACCTTACTTTAAAGGAAAGGTGCTAATGGTATTGCACTTGATAGTACATAAGACAAGGGCAGATAAACGAAACAGTCACACAAACATTAACGTCGCATCATGGCAGAGGGGCGGTGGTGAATCATTTGCAGATATAGCAGCAGAGGGGGCGAACAGACCGAAACTATTTTCACAATAAACCCCTCCAGGAAACTATTCCTCGATAGAGGGCTTATTTCGACGAAATAAACCCTTCTATTCAGAATACAGGACAAAAAAAAATGTCCTTGAAAATGCTTTGTCGCCGCCCGCTGACATAACGCGAGTTACTTCAATAAATCCGACTCGTATCCGACATAATTTCCACGGTGAGGTATCATTGAAAATCAGGTGTAGTTTGCGCCCCCTCTGCTGCTCTACGAAATGAGTTTCCAAGAAAACATTTTTATGTCACAAATAGTGTATCAAGGCCGACGCGGTATCGTGTACGCGGGTCGTGTAAATTTATTGTTACAAATCCGTGCTGGTTTCTTTGAGCGCGACTAAAGAAATTCTTAAACTTATTAATATCCATATCGCCGCTACACCATGTCTGATGAATATTTCTCAGCGTGTGAACATCAACTCCATTAAACACAGCAAGAAGATTACAGTTATCCCTGATTACTTTTGGTATTTGTGTGTAACGTTGAGTAACATAAATGACATCAGTGTTTTTATGACGACCTCGTGAAAATATTCTTGCAGGATTTTTTTGCTTGTCCAGCATCACATCATCATACACTACTAGGTTATTTATTTCCCCGTCGAGGTCTTCCACGGACGGAGCTTCTTCGATATCAGTTATAAATTCAACAACATCCTCGCCGTCTTCACTCAGCGCTTTTGCACTCTCATTAAAATCTTTTATAACATCATAACAACGTTGATCATCCACAGACGGAGCTATCAAGTATAGTTTGTCCCATTTCATCCACTTCATTATCATGTTCAGCAACAGCTGTGTTTTACCTGATCCTGACGGTCCTATGATGATCATCCTAATAGAGTTTGGTAGCACTGAATTATGCTTGACTGGTTCTTTCCTTCGCGTCGCAGAAAAATCAGTGATCTCCATTTGTATATAAGGAATAATAATTATGGATCTATATTGTGTGAAGTGTAAGGCACAAACCCCTACGAATGATCTAACAACCATTACAACAAAAAATAACAGACAAGCACTTTCTGGTAAGTGTGCGCGATGTGGCACAAAAAAATTTAGATTTCAAAAAAAAAGCCTGACAAAGTCGGCGGAGGTGACATCGCAGCAACCCTCGGACGACTTCCAGGTACCCCTTGGGCTAAATATCCCGGAGAAAAACATCTCCCAGGATACAATTACTGCGGTCCAGGGACACGACTAGATATCAGACTTGATGAACAGTCTAAACCAAAACCGGGAGAGTATCCGATAAACGCTATCGACGCAGCGTGTCACATGCATGATGTTGCTTATCGAAGTAAAGATCTGCAAGACAGGCATATCGCGGATGTGAAATTAATTCATGCACTAAGCGCCATAAAAAATAAATCATTTAGGGAGTCACTCGCTAATTGGTTAGTAAGATCAGCGATGAAATCTAAATTAGCATTAGGCGCTGGATAATTAATAACGATGCAGACAAGTCCAAGGACTTCCAACGCTAGTGTTTCCATGCAAGCGATTTATTATTCTCCAATCGGATACTGGAGAGGTAACTCAGCAATTAATAAACTCGCCAACGCGGCATCAGTAACACGCAAGGTTGCCAAAAATTGGCTGTCAAAACAAGCAATATGGCAAATCTACTTACCACCACCTCGACAAATCAATTTTGCACATTTTAATGTTAGTATCCCCAATGAAGTTCATCAGGCTGACATACTATTCCTGCCTCATGATACTGTCCGTAGAAAAATATACAAATACGCGCTAACAGTAGTTGATGTTGCCAGTAGATACAAAGAAGCAGAACCGTTAGCGACTAAAACAGCGTCCGAAGTTGCTTCTGCGTTCAAACGAATTTATCAGCGAGGACCTCTAAACTGGCCACGATTATTACAAGTTGATCCTGGCAAGGAATTTCAGGGCGCGGTATCATCACTGACAAAGCAGCATAACGTTACCATACGACGAGGACATACTGAAATTCATCGGGATCAGGCAATTGTTGAGCGATTTAATAGAACACTCGCTGAGAGATTATTCGGATACCAGTACGCGAGGGAATTCATTTACGATACGAGATCTCGTGAATGGGTTGCAAGACTGCCAAACGTGATAGCCGCACTGAATAATGAAATTACCAGAACAACAAACATGAGACCTGTAAATGCAATCACAAAAAAATATATACCCCGCGTCAGTGAACGTGTTTCAACGCAGCCAACGACGCTAGCGTCCCCGTTGCTGGGTAATGTCACCGTTAGGTATTTATACGAACCCGGCGAACTCGAAGGAGGAAAAAAAAGGGCAACTGATCCTATATGGAGTGTTACCACACACCAGATATCCAGCATAACCAGATCAACTGGGAGAAACGCAATCTACAGATTAGATTCGACTGCTCCTCAACGCGGATTCACACGCGAGCAACTTCAGGTGATTCCCACGGATACACAATTACCACCTCGATCACTTAAATAACTGCAGCAGTACCTCTGCGTCGATTACACTCAAGACAGGTCAACATCACATTTTCACGCGTATGACCGCGATTACTATCTATTCTATCTAAGGTAAATTGCCTTGGATTATTTTTCGAATACTGCCACAGCAATAAACAATTACAACTCGCGCAGTGATTATTCTGCTGTTGTTGTAATTGTATAATAAATGTTTCGTCGAGATCAAACTCGTTGCCATTTTTTTTGTCGCTCTGTTTGTAACCGGCTAATTTCTTTCTTATTGTATCATCAGCGATTGAGCTGTTGATGCTGTCGTTGATAACATCATCTAATACAATTCTTCGTAACTGACCTATCCTTCTTACTCTTGACACGGCTAAATAAACTAAATTTGACCACTCGATGCGATCATCAACAATCCAAACTGTTGTATCTGAAATAGTTAGTCCCTGCGAACTGTGGATGGTCATAGCGTATCCTAGCGTCCACGGGGATTTGCTCATTTTCAGTGCCTGTTCAACAGCATCAATATCAACTGTGACAATATCATTTAATACTAAATTCTGTTTTTCCGATCTCCCAGGTATATCAACGTCGGTATTCTGCAATCGCGTATCAGCTGGTCTATAACACAATGGCACTACCAGCATTGGAAATTTCTTCTGATGTAACTGAAATAACCGCTGCTGAAGTGTGTCCCTGACTATCTTTCTACTTGCCACAATTAAATCACCTGGTTTCCACGTTTCCCAAAAGTCGCTCAGCGAAGTCTCTGGAATTATTTCACGCATTATCTCACACTGGACTTTATTGGTTTGTAGCCTGATCAACGCCTTAAACTCTTTCAGCGTTTCATCGAGTGCTCTAACATCGTTAGTTATTTCCTCATAATAATCTACAAAAGTTTTCAGCCACGTGTGTGGAGATTCACCTGTAAATGGCGGTGGTTGACCATGATCGCCGCACATCACCACTGCGGTATTTTTCTTTAGCAACCAATCCAGAAACTGTTTTAATGTATCCAACGGCACAGTGTCTATCTCATCCCAGATTATTATTCCAGGGATATACTTCGTTCCCATTCGCGTAGGAGTCCATGTGCCGCCGCTGTATTTGAAAAAACTGTGATACGTACACGCGTTAACATCCCGTTGTCGCATCTCCCTGGCAAGTCTATGTGTGGGTGTTAGCACAATCATGTCAGAGTTTCTAAATAATTCTATCGCGCGAGTTGTCTTACCGGAACCACCAGCCCCGTTGAGATAAACTGTTCTATGTCTCACAACAGGATCGTGCACCGGCGGCAGCGAAGTTGTCGTAGAAATTGAAAATTTCCCAGATATTTCTGCGCCGCGATATTCATCCTCGATTTCAACATCAGCCGATTCACAATATCCATGCAACATTTCATTTTTTATTCTCCATGAACCCCACGATGGATCATTCGGTATAACCTTATTCAACGCCGCTAAGTGTTTTTTATCGATATAGAATGAATCCGTTGCAACTCTCACTGCGTCAACGGGAAACCTATTAATCATCGACAATAGGTTTATTGATACATAAGCTAGCATCGAAGATCTCAAATGTGTGTACTGAGATGATTCTCCGTCGATATAACTAAAAACAGTTCCTAATTTTTCCCCGTTTGACAAAAACACATCTTCGCGGGTACAAAACGTATTATTCGTGGCGGCATCAGCGACAATAAGATCCAATTCGGCCTCGTCCATGATTAATCGACTATGATGTAGTTTATGATCATACGCTCCACCTTGAGTAAATTTTCCTATTATTCTTCGTCCTAGATCTTTTGCGGTGCTTTCATCAGTTCGGGGAGCTCTTTCGATGATAGTGTCGATAAACGATTCTGGATATTCTCGGAAATTTTCAATTTCTACGGTGACTTGCGGAGTTGGCAACCAAACTTCGGTTTGACGACAATAACATATAATCGCTTCACTGACCGTCAGCGACAGCAGTATTCGACTGTCAAGCATGTATCGCAATAACACTATCGGTGCCCATCGCTTCTCAACGAAATGTTTACCAAACCAAGCATAACACACAGGATGTAAACCCGTAGCGAGTTTAAACGACGACACACAAGCAACCCCGGTCAGGTCAAAATCAGGCAATGGTCCGTTTATGGCAACTCTTGTCATCGAGCTTGTAATATGACCAAACCGTTTAAAATACTCACTACATTCCCCCCGCCCAAGAAAACTTCCTGGATAACACGCCGTCATATCCACGGATATCATATCGCGGTGATCATACTGGGTATTCCACAAACCACCGTGTCCGTATTCGATACAGCTCTGTTGAATATCCTCGAGAAAACTCTTCGGGGTTGGTCTCCATGAATTTCGTTCTCGGGCTATATGCGTGACAACACCCGGGACAGTAAAACACTGCGTCAGTAACGTATCAGTGTTCGTCGCATGATATTTTTCTGCGAGTTTTTTCATTTCGTGATGTAATGCCGCCGTTCTGTATACCTCCCCGTTGGGTTTCACAAACTGATCAAACTCTCCCTCGAGGTCACTTCGGAATAACCACACCGACACTGGATCGGTTTTACTTATCTGATAAATAAAATCAAACATGGAAACGCTTCGAGTTTCACCACTAGTGGTTCCCATGATAGCATTTTCCAATTCCGGATAATACTTTACAACACGATCTCGAGGAAATATCCTAACCGAGTCAGTCCAGGCGTGACTGTTATGATCGATAATAGTTATTGGTGCTCCACGGGAATCATATTTACTCTTGTACAATACCTCACCGGTCAACGATGAAACCGTTATAGGAAATTTTAGTAATCGTTCGAGCTCGGCAACATCATTTATTGACGCTCCTTCATCCACTACTTTTGCCGCCCACGCTGCTATTTTAGTCTGTCTTAGCGGTGTTAGGCCGTTTCCTCGCATTGCATTTTTAAAATGTTCCATTACTCGCTCGGCTACACAATTCAACCCTGTGGATTTTATCAATGACTCTGACATCTTCATCGGTTTGAGTTTATCAACGCGTGGTTTCTTCATCGGATAAATTCCATAAATGACTGCGGTCACAGGATACGCTCTGGCATAATACGGTGTATCAATCCCAACAAGTACTCCCGGGTTTGAGTCTTTGGTTACGACGACGGTTTTCCCCCGCCGGGCATCAAGAATAGGGTCTAGTTTGTCTCTGATAATCCACGTTGTTTCACCTGTTTCCGTGTCGTCGACGCCAACGATAAATTTTATCTGTATGAAATATTTTTTATCATCGAGATACCCAATTATGTTCGACGCGATTGTATCGTTGATGGTACCATCAATGATGGCATTTTCAGAAATGATTTTATACGAAGACCACACATGTGCGGCACCATCACGACGAAACTCTTCTTTGGCGTTCTTGATAACACCAATTACCGCTGCGAGTTCTCGTCGTCGTACATCACCGGTTAACCGGTCAAGATCGAATCGACCTCGGGGAAATTGGAGATTTCCAGGTTTTATTCTGGATAGTCTTTCAAAACTCATTATTATAATTAAGACAAGTATTTAAATAGACAAATATATTATATGCACCAATGCAAGTGGATTAAACTAAATTTATCAGCGCCGTGTAGCAAACGTTGCAGAGGCGAATACTGTGGACAACATGCTCAACAGGTCCGCGGTGGGAGTCTAGGACCGATACCGTGTATCAGATGCGGCATTGGAGTACGAGGAAAAACGCAATTATGTTCAGCGTGTGGGGGGAAACGCTATCGAGAACTAAAACGGTATTATGATAAAAAAAATCCAGACTCGAACACGTTCTCGGAGCGTGATTACATAAATAAGTTTTCAGACAAATTATGAATTAGACAAATGATTTGCTTATAGTATAATGAATCAAGAATTCGTCCCCGAACAAGAATTTGTTCCCGAACAAGAATTTGTTGCACATCCAACTATTCCAAATTATGAGGCAAACCGAGATGGCATAGTGAGAAACTACAGGCTGAGGAAACAAGTTGGTACAGTTGATAATTCTGGTTATTTAAGATTTACTGCCACGTGCTCAAAGAGGTATTTATGTCATCGTTTCGTCTATGAATGTTTCTTTGGAGTGATCCCTAAGGGTTTTGTCATTGATCACATTAACGGTAACATACTTGATAACTCTATAAACAATCTTCGCGTGGTCACTCAGAGCAAGAACTGCCTGCTGGGTAACACAGGGCGTTGTAAAACAGTTGCAAGAAGAGCTATTAAATCTATAAACGCAGGTGAAGAAATTGTATTCCAGTCAATAAACGCCGCCGGTAGGTATTTCGGTATTTGTCCACCTTCTGTACAGCATGTCGCAACCGGGATCCACAAAACAGCATTTTCAAAGAAGCTCAAACAGAAGATTTCATTCTGTTATATAACTCTTATCGCTGACACAAACGACGATAACTCCTCCACGAGTGTGTAACGCTTTGCAGAGTTGTCGTCGTCAGAGGATTTGCTCCCCTGAGAAAGCCACCTTGATAAAATATTTTATCGAGTTCATAACATGTAATCATTTATTTACCGTAGAATATATATTTTTTTACAAACAATATCCTCGTTTTACTGAATATATCCGACTGTTTTGCTCTTCTGTGCTTGTTATATGACCGCGCTCGAGAAAACATACAATTAAAATATTTTAAACAAGTCCCGCCCACTGCTAGAGCGAATTTTCAACTCGCAAGTAACAGTTGGGTTATATACGAAATCGCTCCCTAAGACCTTTGGGTCGATCGAAAGTCAGCAGCGCAAGCAAAACCATAAATTAAATCCGCCAATGGCGGGTGTCTTTTGTGCACCATCCAATGGTCGATTCAATGGATGGTTTTGCTCTGCTGCTGATCGTAGAAAATGACCCACCTGCATGTTTGTGTCGTCATAGGATAAGTTAGGATAAGATTACATGTTCATTGTGCCTTTACTTGCTGTCATACTCGAATCAGAGGTAAAGGTTGTTCTGTGTTGTATCGTCCCTCCCGAGCTTCTAGACCGTTATTTGACGATCTAGAAGTTCCTCATGGGGTGAGTGACCCCCAAAAATAAACAGATAGATGGATGCATAAAGCTCTACGTCACCTGGGTGCCCACCAATAGAAACATTCAGAAAGAGTGTTGGCCAAAAATAAACGGTAACATGAGGTGCCTAAGGGAAAAATCACAACACGAAGGTCTAATATAAGACCAAGAAAAAAAAATCCTAACAAAGGACTCATGAAAGAACCGTAGGCCGGTGAAGAGTACCCAGTAAGTGATAACCGCTCATCATCTATCTGTTTATTTTTGTTTTTGGTGATGCTAGCACGAGAAGTCCCTTGGACTTCCAGAGAAACTCTTCGAGTTTCCACGCTCATGCAAAGCATTTCTCTGGCGATGCTAGCATCGCTCATGCATTTAAAAATATAAAAATATATAATAATATGAATCACGAAAATATAAATACCATACTTGTTGAAATTAAAGAATTACAACAGCGAGGTTTTAATATTTTACTAGACACTGAAACAATTATGTCAGATTTTGAATCCTTGAATGAGCTATCACAATCGGGGAAGAACAATCTCCCCGCGTGTTATAGGTTCATTAAGGGTTTGCAAGATCGCATTTACAGATCACTTGCCGGGATAACTGAAAATCAGGTATCTGAATTTATTCCACTGTGCCGTGCAGTTGAGAAGATTCGTCTTGTATTGTCAAGCGAGTATGAGACTCGAAAATTAATTAGCACCAGAGTGAGACGGTTAAAAGGTTATATAAAGAATCTAGACACGGAAATGCCTTGCATTTCTGACGAAAATACTAGTATTTGTGACTACGAGGCCGACAAGGAAGTATAAACCGCCGCGTGTGACTCACAGCACAAAGTGAAAGTAGAACCTGAGAAACGCTAGCCCCCCCCCCCCCCGGAAACTCAAAGAGTTTCTCGAGTGTAAAGCACATTTCCACGGTAAAAAAAAAGTGTATTATTTTTTTTGCCCGAGCGTGGAAACTCTTCGAGTTTCTCTGGAAGTCCAAAGGACTTCTCAAGGGCGTTTTCAGATTTGAAAATGTTTTACATGAGAAATGCTTTGCATTTCCAGAGAAGTCCTTAGACTTCCAGGATTTGCTTAAGCGTTTCAACATCAATACAACAATGAGAATAGTTCATAATCTGTTCTCGTTGACACCAAGCTGTGATCATATGATTTTGCTGTAGCTGTGTTAATTGTGACGACGTCAACAAGAAGTCTTCGTCGCCGTACACGTCAACGATTATTTTAACGGGGAAATACTGTTCCCCTAGGGAAACCCTAGGGGGCTGACTCTTTGAGTTTCCAGAAACGCTAGCGTGAGAAGTCCCTTGGGCTTCCAGAAATGCGGTTTTTATTGCCTCGTGAAGAATTTGCTTATCATGAATATGAACTCGTGCGTGAATATATTCACACATTATACACAACTGTTTTTTTTTAAATGCGTGAGCGTGGAAACTCGAAGAGTTTCTCATGCTAGCATGAGAAGTCCCTTGGACTTCCGGAGAAACGCTATGCATGAGCGTGGAAACTCGAAGAGTTTCAGGACTTCACCAGTAAGTTCACGGAGACAGTCTCTCCACGCAGGTCCAACAACCCCCCCCGTTGGTCGGTGAGTTTAAAATTTATCGTTGACAACCACGGATTATTACACCGCAGATAGACCACATTGATTGGTTCTTGCACAATCAGAAAACCAGGGGGGTCTCTTGGTGTGAACGTATACAGGATAAACCCCTGTTGGGCCGTCGTAGTATCTGATGCGCTGTAACTGCCGTCGATGACGTCACATACAAGATTGACCGCAATAACATCTGTGATATTTACGATCCCGGGTGAGATGTGTCTGCCATCGGATGCTGTACTGTTGTCGTGTCTTAAAATAACAGGTTGTGGTTTTGTTCGCGTGTACGTGGCAGAAATATCTTCGAAAGATTCCGCGATGAGATCCTGGACTGATTTTCTCAGTGTGTGCACGTTATATCCAGGAAGTTTAAAATCTGAAATATCCTTCACGGGAATACCAAATCGGGATGCAAAATTCGATCTTTTTTGGGTTCCATAATCGCCTTTGTGATCCAGTAGATTCTGAATTACTTTTTGATTCATAAATTCCATCGTGGATACGAGTTTGTTTAGTTTTTCTATGGTGGTGATAATGTTCGTGCGTGGTTTTGTTATATCAGAGATATAATCTTGAAAATATACTCGCAACAGGTCTAGCTGTTGTTTATGTGCTTGTTTGATCGGATTAAAAAAATGAGCTTCTATGTCTTCTGGAAGGTATTCACGGAATCTCCCGTCTTCGAAAGCTGTATATATTATATCCAAGGGGTGTCTATCTGATGTTGAAAACCGGGCTTGGCCTGATCGTAATTGATCTGGAAGTAATAAATGCTCGCCGTACACGAGGTCGTGTAGTTCTTCCTTCGTGGTCTCGAAATCCGATTTTTCAGGTTTTGGTGGACCCGGTTCAACCTCGGGTCGTTCTCGTGGCCATCCTAATACTGTTCGAAGAGAGCTGCTATAAATATCCACGGCGTATCCCGGTGTTGAGATTTCAATGACCGCAGACAGCGTTGGTTCGTGCGCGGTCACAGATATTTTGGCTTCCTTGCCGGTGATTCGTTTTATTTGGCGTTGTATCTCCGCGTTGATTTCTTCGATCTGATAACTCCCAGTGGGTAGCGTAATTGTATCCCATTCAAGTTCACGTTGCGGGTCCGCGCTGGGTCTCCCGAACACAAACGAATTATTCGGCTGCTGACCACCAAATAATGCCGCTCTGACATTAGGCCAGCTGTGATACGCACTGAGCTTTGCTAATGCGATTTCGTTCACGGCAATTGGAGTTCGAAAATTAATGCTGAATTCTGGTGTCGTCGAGGACACTGAGATCATTGTGGTCCTTACCGGTGTTGTGTTTGTGACTATTTGCTGAAGCAGTTCCTGTGGCGTTGCCATCAGTGACATTATTTATTTGTTTAGTTTTCAAATAGTCATTGTACACATCTGACATTAGTTTGAATTCAGAATCTGATATCAACGCAGCGTCGCTGGATTGCGCGTCTAACGATGATGATATCAGCGATGATAATTTCTGGTATGCGGTCGTGGCTGTATTTAATTTTGTCGTGTAATCGTGTAATTTTGTGTTAGCACACGAGGATATTTTTTTTGCTATGATGCCGAAAACTCCTGCTGTTGCTGTAGCAGCGGAAACAGAGATCGTGGCAGCGACTACTGCAGTCACTGGAGTGACCGCTGATAGTATTACTCCCGCGGATGCAACAACGGCGGATACTGAATAAACCATAACGTCTAACACTGTTATGCGTCTGCGGTATTTTTTTACTTTTTGACTGGTTACTTCGATGACAGTTTTTAACTCAGATTGCCACTCACGGACTTGATTATATCGATATTGTTGAGCATCTGGAAATCCTTCGGATTTCAACGTTGACATTTATTTAAAAATCGCTGCCGATTTTCAATTACGCGGTAACCAATTGAGGCGTTGCAGCGACGAATTCCAAACAAAACCAGTAAGATGTTGCTGTTAAAGTATCGTCGGCGGCTTCAAGCATAAATGTTTCCTCGGTTCCGCTGTTTAGTATTACAGTGCAAACCCCGGAATACTTATCGGTGGAATGTCTCCAAGGATATGTTGTGAAGATTTCAAATTTAGCGGCTGAAAACACAGACAACCTGTAAACACCGGTGGCTGTTGCTGTATATTTGATAGTGTTGTTATTTTGTCGTGACCATGTTGCGAATCCCGATGATACCGTGAATACGATGTTGGTGATATGCCCGGGAGTAACTCCAGTGGGAACTTTAATCAAACTGGTTTTGTTAACGATCTCAGGAATACCCGATACTATATTCTGCTGTGTTTGTTTGATCGTGTTAATGTTATTTTCTATTATCTGAACTTGATCTGAAAAACTTTTTTCCGTTCTGACTACACCTAACCGGGTATTAATCTTATTGATATCGTTGGCGTTATTAGTAAGATTTGGTATGATTTCAGAAAGTTTCGTGTCGACGACTGGAGGATCCCCAAAGAACTTATCCACGGCCTCATCAGTTTTTGAGAAGTTTCTTCGAAGTCTTGTAAACGCGCCCACGTGAACATCATACTCTGCACGCAGCGTATTTAGTTTACCGTTGACGATGTCCACGTATTGTTTGTTTGACGCATCCTGGTCGGATTCGGGATTTGCTAACGCGGTTATTTTGTTGCCGCTCATGTCAAGTCCGCCGGTCATTACGTCGCCGGATTTTGTTACTTTGTCGCTGACTAGGTCAACAACGAGTTTGTACTGCGCGTCGACGTATTGTTTGTTTGCTGCATCGTCGTTCGAGGCTGGATCTCTGAGTACGGTTATTTTGTTTCCATTCATGCTGAGTTCGCCTGTCATCGTGTCACCGGCTTTTTTCACACATTTATCAACACCTTTATCAATACTGTCTTTGATGCTTGCGATTGATATGTTCGAGTCCTTGATCCGGCCGCCATCACTAAATGCGGCGAAGTTATCCTTGGTAGCTCCAAGAACTCTGCGAATTATGTCATTGAACTTAATGTTGCTCGTTCTTAGTTTTCCCTGCTTGTCCTGAAAAATAGCAACTTCATCTGGGTCAACTCCAGCTATATTCAAAAGATTATCGACTTCATCTCGGGTCGCATATTTTGAGAGATCAACATCCGTGCCAGGTTTGACTTTTCTTGTGAAAGGTCTTCCGTAAATATCCACCATTATTCTTATTGCTGTTTTTCAAATGCGTGAGAAGTCCTTTGGACTTCCAGAAATGCTAAGCATTGGAAACGCTAGCGTTTCTCGATGCGGTATATTCATACACTACTCGATGCGGAGGAGTTGCTGGATTTCTTGAGATTGCATCAAGAACATTTAAAACCTCGTTTCCACAAATGGGCGGATCAATTAATGTTTGTGTTGGTAGCGTCGACTGCCACACTGGAATATTAAAAAATCTGCTGTTGAGAGTGCGAGGCACTCCGCGGACATACCTGAGAAACTCAACTGGCGGTGCTAAACCGTACGAATCGAAATAGATAATTCCACGTGGATCGATCGCGTAAGCAACCCAGTGAGTTCCCGGACCATCTTTGTTGTCGAGATTGATAATGCCAGTTTCTGGATTATTCGGCCGCGTCGGTAATTGATCTCGCATAAATACTCCTCTAAAATGTTTTATACGCAATTTTTTAACAGCATCGAGTAAATCAAAATTGCTCAACGGCGTTAGAATTTTTTTGGATACCATGATGGTGGAGTTCCTGGTAGTCTTAGCCCTGATCCGCGAGTGGATCTCCCCTTTTTTTTCTTGTATCCCTTTCCCGTTGCCTTCTTTAGTGCCATTCCAGCTGCGGTTCCAACTGCACCTAACGCTGCAGCTTTTGCCGCTGCGCCAAGTAATCCTGGAATTGCAGCAGCTAGTATTGGGATGAGGGGAAATATTCCACCGGTTTTAGTCATGTCCTTGATAGCTGCAGCAGAGAAATTAAGTCGGACACCGGTTTTTGCTGTTAGTGCCTTATTAAAATGTTTAATCTGAGTATTAGTCAACGACAGCTTGTTTGGACCACCAGTAATCTGATCTCGTTTTAACGTTATTGATGTCCCGCACGTGCTTGCGTTCTTTGATTGCAATTTCTTCGTTTGACCGGAAGTCAAGGTGACATTAACGTGACTGTATGACATTATATTTCAAAGACTGAATTTAATTAGGTTACATATTCTCGACTGGAGCGTCAATGACTCTCATTCGTCCGCCAACACCTTCAAGCAGCATTGCTTTATCGGAGAGTATAACCGCGACAGCTCTAAAACCACCAGGAATTGCAGGTGGACCAACAACTGCAGCGGGAAACTCACCAACGTTAGCCTTGAAGTGTATATCAACGACAGATTGTTTTGTTAAATCCAAATGTTCCAGCGAAAAGTAGTAAATGGGATACAGCGTTGTAAAATCCAACTGTGATATCTGCAACCCAGTATCAATATTTTGATCGCGTCCCATAAATGTCATTAGACGATGATACGCACACGCAACTTGATTATTTTCAAAATTTATCACTATATCCTCGGATGGTTCTTGATGTCCGTTTATTCGCAGCGAAACCCCAGAAACAGCGAGTTTATCAAATATCATATGTGATCGGGTTTGATTATTTACTCGTGCGTTAGCTTGAAGTGTTATGAAAATATGTCGCGGTGCTGACACACCCTGCTGTGATGAGATATGCCACGTGAATTGTCCAACACCGGCACCTTGAATGGAATCTGTAGATGTTGTCAACCATGATATCAGTGATTTACCACCTGTGTCCATAAAAGAGAGTAACCGTTGCTCTTCAGCGAGTGATGGAGACATTACTGGCATCCACAACGCAAGCTTTGATAATATTACTTTACCGGCAGCGACAGCGGGATTATCGTCTCGCCAGATAGCGTCGTTGTCGTCACCTTTTCGCACAAATACAACTGTGTGCTTGGCTCCAAAAATAACCTTTCTGACATTTCTGCAGAACCCAAAGATGTGAGACAGTGGAATTGCGCATGAGAATCTCCTGCGTACATCCCCCAACATTAATTGACGCGTCTTAAATCCTAAATTATAATTAGGGTTGGGAAATATTAAATCTTCAACATCATTATTAAGAACAGCAGGAGCAGCACGGTTAAATGGTTGTCTAATAATGCTAGGTCTACCATCTGGTTCATCATAATTATCTTTAGCGAACATCATAGTCGGACCAGCCGATCTAGTGTAATCATCTGAGTATCGTGCTAATCCGACAATTGTTGTGGCAATGTCAACATTATCCTGAATTGTTTCAATTTCTCTCCCGTCAATGCTGTATGAGGCACTTCTGAATAGTGCCATGATACCGTTATTAACAAACCCAACTTGGATATTAGCGTCGTATGGTGTATCAATAGGAACATCTGTTACAAGTTCCCCCGTGACTTCAAGAAATGCTTCCGCGGGCAAGAAATATCTACTTGTGTCCTGAACTTGTAATTCAATTCGTCCTCGCTGATTAGGATTTCTTGCTTCGTAAGAATAATACTGATAATCGCGAACAGATTCATCTTTGAGTATTGGTGCTTCCATGTCAAATGCTGGATCAGATACGCGTTTAAACATTTTATATAAAATTATTGTCGTCTAAAACGAAGACCACTTCGGGAAATTCCGCTTCCTGATATCAGGCTCGTATTTATTTGTTCGGGTGTTTGGGTTACAAGCTCTGCAAGTTTTTGATTGGCAGCCTGATTTATTACTTTACTGACGTCCGCGGGCATAAGTTCAGTACTGGCCAGTTTCACCGGTGGTGGTTTTTTTGATATGCGAATTAACCGTGACAGTCTGTCCTTGATTGACGCGAATGCTTTCCCGGCGAGATCACCAACAGATCCAAGGGCTTTATCCTTAATGACATCAATAGCTTTCATCGACAATTGTTTTGCAATTGGAATCGCCTTAGGGGCTATTCTTGAAAACAAACCAGTAATTGTATCACCGAGACCATCACCGTAAGTTGCTCTGTAGACTGGTAATCGCGAGTTCACTACGCGGACTTGTAACACGCGAGCGTGTCCGGGTTGAGAATTGTGCACGATCATTTTATTTAATTATTGTTTCTCTAACTAAATTTGCTAGTCGCTGTAGTAACCATCCGCGAGTTCATCAATGAGCCCCCGGTAGATGCCGATATCCATAATGCCACGCTGAAATAGTCTCTGACAGATATCTGCGGCTTCATTTATAATTTCCCGAGAGTTGTTTCCGGCGCGTCTTCCTCCGATGAGAACTTCCAACCGGGACACATCATTGATGATATTATCAGGACAGATATTATAACCTTGACCCATATATTCCCCTTTCATTTTTTGTAGTTTTTTTTGTATTTTAGCAATATCAGAAACTATAACACTTCTATCATCCATTTTTTCTGATAAAACAAATTTAGCAGAAGTACCCTTCAATGTTTTTTGTTCTTCTATTTCATCGTTTAATTCTCTTAATATATCATTTAAATTGGCTAATTCCCACTCTAGTTTTCTTCTTTTTTCTGATATGGGTTTCGGACGAGGAGGTTTATAATCATCGTCGTCATCTTCTTCTTCCAGAGGTGGCAGCGTTGATTTTTCAGGTTTTCTTTCAGGTTTCTGGCGCGACGGTTGAGGAAGAGGATAAGGATCTTGCGCTGGTTCAGGTTCCTGACGCGGTAACGGTGGTTGATTTACAAGTTTATTTATTTTTTTTAAATATTCATTATATTTTTCACCACCAACCCTTTTTCTATCATAGTATACAAGAAAAACATTTTTAACAAAATCAGTGTCTTTTATAGAATGATATTTTTTATTCAAAGCAAGATCCTTGCGTTCCCATCCTCGTACTGCTATTTCGGCTAATCTATCTTCTGGTGTTCCCTTGATCGCCTTAACAAATTCTTGGGTGAATTTTTCAGCGGCGGAAATAATTATCCTAGGTTTAATCTTTTTAGCAACAACAGCTGGACCTGCAACAACTGGACCTGCAACAGCGGGATCTGCAACAGGTTGAAGTCTATCCGAAATAGTTTCCAAAGTTTTTCCATGCTGTTGTAATACTTCAAGTACTCCCGGTTTTTCCTTATCAGGATCAGTAGGATCGGGTTTTCCTACGATTGCAGTTTTAACAGTTTCAGTAGCTGTTGTAACAGGTTTAAATAATTCCTCGGCGGATTCTGTAAAAATCTCCTTTTGTTGCTGTCGTAATTGTAATTTTTGTCTAACACTGTCACGGACAGGAATAAATTTTTTAATCGCGGCTAGTCGCTCTCGAGCTAGTCGAGTTGTAAGCGCTTCTCCGATATTTGCCATTATTTATTTGTCAATGATTTAATTCCGTTGACATAAAAATGTTTTCTTGGAAACTCATTTCGTAGAGCAGCAGAGGGGGCGCAAACTACACCTGATTTTCAATGATACCTCACCGTGGAAATTATGTCGGATACGAGTCGGATTTATTGAAGTAACTCGCGTTATGTCAGCGGGCGGCGACAAAGCATTTTCAAGGACATTTTTTTTTGTCCTGTATTCTGAATAGAAGGGTTTATTTCGTCGAAATAAGCCCTCTATCGAGGAATAGTTTCCTGGAGGGGTTTATTGTGAAAATAGTTTCGGTCTGTTCGCCCCCTCTGCTGCTGATATTACATGTATAGTCTTTATCATTCCATGATAGCGTTAATGATCTTAATGAATTAAAATTTGATTGTTCTCCCATGTGCTTTGGCAGCTCATTCCATAGAATTGCATCCGCATATCTAAAGAGTTTTGGCCAAACGTTGAGGTTTTGGACATCGATAATAACTGAAGATCTAAAATTGTATTTATTGTGTTTAAAACATATTAAATCATCCAGACATGTAGGAGCAGCATATTTTCAAATGTTTCAAATGTACCAATGAAAACAAGTTGGTTTACTGTTTCAAGATTTTACTAAAAAAGACAACAATTCAAGGAAAACAGATACAAATTCAATGATATCAGCGAAATTCGTTATGCTATAGTTTTACTCATCACCAACTCTTGATACAAGCTTTTTTTTTTTTTTAAATATAATTGGAAGAAAGCACGATTTACATGAGAAATCAATATATACATTAGGTCAATTTATATGCATTACTGTTTGAAAGTTTTGTTACTGGCCCGATTTATGAAACGTTAGCTCTATTTTTTTTTTATTTATTGAAAGAGTGGAAATTTTGTTTGGTTAAAAATCTAAACGTAATAACTCATATTTATTTTGTTTGGTTAAAAATCTAAACGTAATAACTCGTATTTATTTTGTTTGGTTACAAATCTAAACGTAATGACTCGTATTTATTTTGTTCTGATTTGGCTATAATGTTGCAAATAAATAACAGTTAACTGATTTAAATTTAAAAGCGGAATATCAACCTTTTACATTCTCTTTCTAAGCATACGAAATCAAGTACTTAAATAAACCGTGTATATTTGTTCCATTGCTTTTTTTTCTCCCCCTTTTAATATTTCACATGGCCAGCCTGTTGAATCAGTCACGGTACGAATCAGCCATGGTCTGATTCAGCCAGCATTTCTTTGTTTTAGGACAGATACTTTGACAAATACAGTTACCACTCTCAACTGTATTTGAACACAGGCACTTGATTCTGGGGTAAACTAATGTGTACACTCACTATATATATGCTCACTATATATATGTTATATAGTGAGTGTACACATTAGTTTACCTACAGGCACTTGATTCTGTGGAAACTAGAGTGTACACTCACCATATAACACATGGTGAGGCTACACAATAGTTTCCACAGAATCAAGTGCTTGTGTATTTGAAAAGTTAGGGTACCAGTCGAGAAAGAAAAAAATGCATGTAACTCGTATATTGGCCGGCAGGTCATGGATGTAAGTTAAAATACTACAGGAATCCATTAATTTTGAAAACACTAATTTTATTTTTGTTTAAACTTCATATTTCTGTTTCTCTGCGTTAGATAATTGCAAGATTCACACAGTAAGCATTGAGAAGTCCGTGTTATAACTTGTGTAATGTGTTTTCGATGCTAATTTGTCTGTTTTCCATAGTCCTACAGGTAAGACCTTGACGCTAATATTTATGTTTTGGGCACTTAAGCAAAGTCAACATGTGCTATGTCTTACATTGTAGAACTATGTTTTTCCCGAATATTTCTGTGAAGGTTTATTGGTTAATTCCGTGTTGAGATATCTGCAGTTTAAGAACTGATATGTAATAGGTAATGCCGGTGGAAGCGAGTGCACCTAATTTAAGTTACTGACGTTGCTCGACGTCATGGTGTTGTCACTTTACGTCAACTGACATACTTGGTGAAGAATATATAAACCTGTACTCTTTATAAGTTTTACAAAGCTATATTTTGAGGCAGTGCTTACGAAGGTAATGAATCATCAGTAATACGAAGCTCCTTCTCAGCCAAGCTCTGACTGGAATAAAGGTTATAGTTGGATAGTAAAATAAACTGGTAGTCTTTTAGGCACTTGAAAGAAATAAAAAAATATATGGAGATAATCAGAGATCCATCCTTGTTAACAACGACGAGGCAGTCTCCCTAAACACACTACTGCACAGTAATGGGCTGTAATGCAGGGATCATCCTAGGCCTCGCCAATGTCGCAAATTGCGATTTTTCCCCCTTATTGACGACAAAATATATCATCTGGCGATTTTTTGGGCGACAGCCTTTTTGGCTGTTTATTTTGTACATACAGTCATGGATTTGGAGTGGAGAAATTCAAAGGGACCATGAAAAGTAATGCTTCAGGTGCAACACCATATCATGATGAACGTGTCAAAAGTTCCCAAAATTTTCTTGACAGCTGGAAACTTTGGCCTCCATGGCTGAGATATGATACAAAGTTAAAGCAGATGTTCTGTGATATATATGTATTAAGGCACAAATCATCAATTCATTTACAACTGGCTGTGATATTTTGAAGGAGTGTGTCACCAAACATGAATCCAGGTGGGGTAAGTAATATGTTAATTTTACTCATTGATCTTTTACTTTTGCCATCAATCCCATGTTATGACTGCAGGGACTTAAACTTTGCAGTAAGATATAGCAAAACAAATAAGTTTTGCATAATTGAAAATAATTTATTTCTCAAAACACAGGAGTGAAAGAATTAAATTAACTTACAGCATGGTGAATGAATTCCTATTTCCTAAAAGTCCTATCAATTCCAATAGTACCAAGAAATCTGAGTATGTTCCAATGAAAAATACCTCTTCTGTATTGAAGTTTAAAATGTACTGAAAGAGTTAATTTCCAAATAATTCATATAGTCATTAAATAAATTCAGTTAATACCGTATAGTTATTTTAGCGTGTCATGCAAAAAATAAATCTTTAAAAAATCAGAAGATTGAATCCAAAAACACACAGACTGAGATCTACCATCAAAATGTGTTTTTGCAGCATATTTAAGCATCGTTTTCACTAAATATTCTCCGATTTATCAGGTCCAATACATGTGAAATTCTCATAAGGAAATGCCATTTTTCCCTGTGGAGTGCGTTATTTGCACATCCCTAATGTGCACCCATTTCATATTCTATACAATAGTTGAAGGTTAGACTGAAGCCTCTTCGACATAATTTTTTTTCCCTGAATTGTTCTTTCTGGGGAGGGCTTATATTCTCTGTGATATGTTTCTTGACTCCTTCTTTTAATTTAGTGATGGTAATTAATGCTTATACATGTGGTACATTAATTCCAGGTGTTGACTCATGTAAGTTTCATTGGTGGGCACGGGGATCATAATTTGCTTGTCAAGAAAAAACCTACAGCATTCAGTGATCATTCCTGGGATTTATGAAACAGTTCACTAACAAGCAAAGCATGTAAAGAGGGGCAAAAATAAATTTCTGAACTCCTGGTTGACGGAGAGGTGATTTGTGAAGCTAGCCATACAAAAATGGGGGGGGGCATGAACTCAAAAGTCGCATTGTACACCACTTATCTTACATTGCAAAGTGCGATCATAGGGTTTTAGTATTAAAATGTCATTAAAGTTACTTACAAAACTATTATTTGGAAAATAATATACATAATACAGATTTGCTTAATACCTGGTGTTTCTTTTTAAAAAAATTAGTCATTTTAGATGTCATGAAAGTAGATATTTTACATTTGATAATGCATTTTTTTCAGGTGACAACAGTTAGACCTATGCACTATCAGTGATGCGGAATGCAAAGACCATAAAAGTAGTGAAGATCGCTGCTATTAGTAAAGTAAAAATGCCATCATCAGTGCCATGAGAAAGACTTTCTTTGTGGCTTACTACAGTCATGACAGATTGTCATGTGACATTCTATGACATTATAATAGTGCAAAACAGTCATGTAATGATTTATTTTGTAATATTATAGCTGTATTGCTTGTTGTCAATAAAGTAATAACTATCCCATCTTTTTCAATTTTCATTGCCTATTACATTATTAGACTTGGAATTAATTCACAGTACCATGAGTTCTTTTTAAATTTTCAGTGTATTCTAGAAAAATCAATTATTTGTTGAATTCTACAGAATTTGTTGGCTTTGCTCCTTTCTGTTACTTAGTTTATGACCACAGAGTTGTAACAATGTGCAAAATGACTAAAGATAATTGCCAGGACTACACAGCACTTCCACTGTCACTGTTTTCCAATACCTTACTGTATTGGGATACCAAAAGGTAATTTTCTTTGTGCACAGATTGTTCTAGGACACGTCATTGTTTTTTAGTTGTATGTTGTGAGACACCTTTTAAATCAATCGATAATTACATGTCATAAAATGCACTCAAATTCTATTTAAAAAATATTAAACTGTGTACTTGAGATAAAACTCATTAATCCACTGCAGCATCATCTCATCAACCCAACCATTCTTCTGCACACATACGATGCATCCTTTCCGTACATGGATATTGTATAGAGCTCCCTCATGCCATGAAAAATTATCATTGGAGGCAAAAATGTCCCGCTGTGGAAACTGTAAGGACTAAAGTTAGGTTGTTTTATCTGTACCAGTCATGTGAATTCTCACACATTTAGCCCCCTTATCAACAGTCCATCCAGGAATCAGATCAAAGTACACTGGAGTTTCATCCATCTTAATGATCGCATTGTCGTTGAAATCATCTTCTCTTCTGAGTTCCTCAAGTGATTTTATTTTCTCTTCTGAATCATCTGTGAGATGCTTTGTCATTCATCTCCTTGCACCAAGCACTAGATTGTGTTGCTTTAAGAACTTCCATTCTTTAAATTTATTTTTCAAATTCCCGTGAATACTGGTAAAAAGGAACCAAAGTTGGCTTCCCTATGTTGTCCAACTTTGTGTGTATATATATATATATATATATATATATATATATATATATATATATATATATATATATATGTGAAGAAATTGGCACACTTAAAAGAATTCAGAGTCCTTTGTATTTGATATCCTGTCGGTAAGTTCAAACAATGTATTTTTTGCTTGCTGCCAGTTGTGTTTATTTACCACTGGGGTTTCTATTTGTTTGCCATCTGCAATCATAATTGATGCAAACAGGCATTGATGTTTGCTAGGTAAATAGTATACACAGCAATAACTTTCTGTAATAATACTTTTTGTAACCTATGTAAGAGAAAAGATTGTCATTTGCACTCATGGTGTCATATAATTAACCTGGATGTAATACAATCTTGGTTATTTTGCACATTATACCATGTTGTGCATGAATGGCAGGTGCCTTCAGGTGATTGTTTGATATCTCCCTCACACTCTTTCTCATTTGTGATTTTGTTGTACTAGTTTTTAGTCTAATAACATATCAAAATATTTAAATACAATCAAAAATGATTTGTTTATTCATATTCACATCAATGAACAATGTGTCATCTGTTATCAGACATAAGCAATGCATACTACTGTTTGAATCCATAGCCTTCTCATGCTGAGTTTGTGGATATATTTTTTTCTGTAATAAATTGCTCAGGATGAAAAAAAGAAGAATAAGTGATAACAATTGAAGGTTAGTTTCTTTCATTTATTATCAAATAAGCATTTTGTTTATTCATTTTATTGCAATGTTCACTGGGGTGTATGTGCGGATTCAACACAAATTTCGTTTCTTATGTCTTGAAACATATGATTTTAGTCCTACAATGTAAGATGCCTCCCCTGATATCTATGTTTGTGGTTGCCATCTTACTGCCTAAATAATGGTGATGTGTACCTTGTTCAGAGGTCTACTAACATCTGAATGAGAAGTCAAACTTTCAGGAATATCTCACTTGTTTGATTGGCATTCCATATAATGCTTTTCTTCAAATTAAAGTCATATTTTTTTAGTCAGATTCAACTTTGATGTATTTTTTTCTAATAAATTCAAATTCTCACACAAGTAAATGGATGTGTTTTCAAATTTCATTGACATACATTTTAGTTTGCTGGAATGTGATGAAAGCGAGGAATGCCGAAATCAGATTAAGTTAAAGTATTTTTCTTCAGCGAATAAAATTATATTAATATTGAAGAGAGTCTTTAGATACATGTAACTTCATTTTTTTTAAATCTCTTTATTTCATTCAAGATGAGTTATCAGTCATGTTGATGGTGATGTACAATGCAGACATCTCAAGGCTTTTGAAGAAAAAACATAAAGGTTTAATTGTTTCTTAAAGGGGTCAAGCTGCTCCATCATGATAGGAAAGCTTATTTGCAAAGATTTGGAAGGTAACATGTTCCTTATATGTTGAGAAATTATTGTGGTCAGTCTGTAAAAGAATTTATCATCATTACATTACAGACCACTATGGAAGAGGAGAATACCTCCCTACCCAGTGTATGTCCAGGGAAACCCTCAGAACCGTATTTTTCTCCCAATGTTCTGGATGAAGATGGTTAAACCAGAGTTGAAGATGCCTCCTGACACTGTACAATTCATCGTTCATCCACAGTAAGAAATGTTCAAAATTAACTTACTGGACTTTGGGGTCAGCATTTGTAGAAGTAAATAACAGCATTCCTTAAAATGTTACTGATCTGCTTAGAAAACTGATGGTTAGGGGCTGCCAGTATACATTTGACAGTATTTTCATCAGCCTATCATATAACTGTGCAGCAGTAAAATTGGTTTTGGGTTCTCAGAATGATAGCTAATGTACTGACTGATAGATCGGAAGACACCAAGGTTAACCCATACAATTGAATTTAGCAATTGCAAGTATCCCAGACTCTGAAATTTCTATGTGTTGAACAGTCCAATTTGTTTTGACCAGGATGAAATGGAATCAAACAGGTTGGAAATTCCCACCCACCATGCTAAAAGATCATGTAAGTAATAGTAACATTTAATAGTGTGAGAAAATGCATTTGCATCAAACATAGGCTAGGATGATACCTCATGGGTAGGTACCTGCTCCTGAGTCATAAATTTGAAATTATTATGATCCCCACCCTTTTACCATTTATACATTTAATGAGCATGTGAAGATACATGTGAATCAGACACAGGTTAGGATCATGCCTCATGGGTAGGGGACTTGCCTTGGGTCATAACTTATAAACTGTAAAGACCTCAACCTTTTGCTCTATATACGATTAATAGACATGAAGAGAAAAATGAACATTTACATCGTTTTGCAGTTTGCATTTTTTTATGTAGGAAGGGAGCTTTTTTGACTCAGAGTTTTCTTCCTATAACTAAATAAAAATGTGTTACATTGTTTTGAGTTTTATCTTTGCCTGTTTAGGAAATAATAATTTCAGTACAGTAGAATTATGTTGGCTCAAGCATGGTTGTTTGAAACATCCTAGAATGGTTGAATATATTTTAAAGACCTGACATAAAGCTTGTTAGTATGTGTATATTATGTTTCTTTGAAACAAATGACAGATCTTTTAAACTGTTTTGCTGGGTCCGCTGGGTGTTCAAGCTAGGTCTCTTGGGTGTTCATGCTAGGTCCCTTCGGGTGTTTAGGCTAGGTCATGTGGGTGTTCAGGATATGGATCTGTGTTCATTTTAGGTTGCACCATTGACCCATATGTTTTATTTTTGCTGCTAGAATGTTGCCTCCAGAAAACATGGACACAGAATCATTAAAGGTGATTATTGGCTGATTGAATTGAGCACACAACAAGCTGGCTTATTGAATAGAGTTTGTTGCTTGCCAAAACAGCATTGGTTGTCTAAAATGTTTCACTGATTTTGATTAGCTTGGAGATCAAGGAAAAGCACATGGTAAATAGTGATGAATAGAAAACCTAAAGAAGAGAAGATGAAATCTTCAGCAAAATATTGCTACATTTGTTTTTAGAGCAGACAAGAATGAAAAACTGTTGACCTAAGCATCCAAAATAAAAATCTATAGGGAGATGGTTACTCAAACAATAAATTCCTTGTGTGGATGTGTGACACATAAGGCTAATATTGAAAAAAATAAATGAGAAAAAGGTAGACTAATGATATTTATGACATGTTCATTTTTAATTTATACTGTATTATCCCACTTTTTGTTACTTAGTTGAAGCCCTTTGAGCCTACTTTTTCCATTCCTGTAATGAACACTGTGATATTCTACTTGACTTGGGTCCCACTTGTTCCATTCCTGTAATGAACACTGGGATATTCTGCTTGACTTGGGGGCCCAGTTTTTCCATTCCTGTGATGAGCACTGGGATATTCTACTTGACGTTGGGCCCACTTTGTTATTTCCTGTAATGAGCACTGGGATATTCTACTTGACGTTGGGCCCACTTTGTTATTTCCTGTAATGAACACTGGGATATTCTACTTGACTTGAAGCTTTAGTTGTAAGTTAATCTTTATACATTTCCAGAATGAGCAAACTGGATGTCAAACAGTATTTGGAGAAAATCTACAAAGTCCCTGTGCTGAATGTCAGAACATGTGTGAGGCAAGGTAAGTGGGAAAATGCTCCATTAATGACATGGTTATGAGTCATGCCCTGCACTGGAACTTGCATGGAGAAGTTAACGATACTGTAAAAAAATTCTAGGATGGCAACTCAATTGTTTTACATAATTAATTTTGTCTGCTGCTTTTTCTGTCTTTGTCCCTTTTGTGAGATATTTGCTGTGATTATTTACATTATTGATGTGATTGTGTTTGCTACTGGAATTTTGTTATAGTGGGAACATGGGTAGCAGATTCCACTTTAAAGGTGCCCCACTCACCATGCTTTGGGGTTGGATGGGAGTGATTATGTACTCTTAAGTTTCTTAATATCATGGAAACTTAAATAATTTCTACCTTATAGTTATAGGTGAAATTACATGTAGTAAAGACTATAATCTTTCGTGGGGTGGGGTCCTTGTACCAAGCATTACACTGCTGTGGCTACTGATTTCATGCTTCAGCATCTCCTCCTGTGTACAGGAGCCACAGTAGTTCAGTTGGTACAGCATCTGACTTTTGATTCAAGGGTTGGTGGTTTAATACCCAGGCCTACCTGGGTTGGCTGCCTGAGTTTGTTCTGGAATGCAATTAGATCTTTTTTCTTTGGCAAGATATAGCAATAAAATGTTGTGTTAAAAATATAACCAACTCTTCTTTCGTATAGTTTATACATAGTTAACTTGATTACAGGTTTAATAAAGGCTTCTACAGAATAACAAACAGTTAAATCATCATAATGGATGCATACCTGAAAAAAGCTATACAGAAATTGAGTACATATGGCTCTTCCATTATTTTTGTAATCAAAACTAAGTGCATATTAGTGTGCATAATGAATAATAAAACCTGATAGACCATAACTTTCCTTTTTTGGAGGTAAATTTGCTCCTTAATTAGGTTATTAGAAGCGGCGTTCTATTTCATTTTTGGTTCTGCCTTTGAGCTGTAAATCTTTAATAAGTTGTCTTCATGTAATAAGTGTTAGCTATGGATAGAAACAAAAACTTTGGAACAATTATGTTGAAATAAATTTCTCAGATGAGAAACATATTTAAAATTAAATGCAGATTTTAAATTAATGTTAATGCTTATTATCCAGACTTAACAGTTCAATCATCTTGAAATAAAAACAATACAATAACATTTGTCAATGAAAACAAGAATTCTGTCTTAATTCCCTGTTTTGACTCTCACCATGATGCTTGAGTCTCTTGGGTTGATCCCTGAGGTTACAGACTGCCCCAGGAGCAGATGTCAGTTGGGTTGGTCATTTCATGTCCAGCAAGTATGTATATGTTTATTGGGTGGGGATCTTGAAAGTTTTCAAGCTATGGCTCAGTGGCTGAGTCATTTGGGGGTAAGGATGTGCCCAGGGTCAAAGCCATTGCAGTTATAAATTTGTCTTTTAATGCAAGTAAATATACATTGTTGGTATAATCTTAATCAATCAGATTCTCATTGACCCAAATTTCTTATCTCAAGCTTTTAACATTGTAGAAGTTCATGGACATTACACACATAGGACCATATGTACATATTGAATGTATCAAAATACACCCCATGGTTTCAGAGAAGGCGGGGGATAATTTGTTATCTCTTGATCCAAAATAGATTTCCCCCACATTTTTACACACTTCTTTATCAGTGTTTTTTGGGAATTGTTTGTATTTCCATTTTTACAAGTTACCTTTCAATAGGCACCATATATATAGCCTTATTGTACAGATATACCATAACACCCCCCCCATACATATATACATATATTAAATCTCATTTGAATGAGTTATGAAAACTTCATACGCATGATTTAAGGAGGAGCATATATTTATAGTGTCTGTTTGTCCTTCTGTTCAGCTGTCAGTCACCTTTATTGTTTATGTACAATAACATTAGTTTTACAGCATTTATATTTACCAAATTTTGTGGCTGATTTACACTTGTGTAAGGAAGAAGTCAGTTAATTTTGTGGTCCAAAAAGAAAAATAGTTTATGCACAATAACTTTACTTTTGCATTACAGACCTGACTCAACTGCATGGATGGCATGCACATGGAGCAAGAAAAAAACTTTTTTGATGTTGAGGTCAGAGGTCAAAATTCAAGGACACTAACTGTGAAAAGTTTTATTGTTTACAAACATTTCAGTTCTTAACCAAAGTTTTTAGGTAGCCTACACGCTGGACAAGAAAGACATACTTTTGTTTATATATTTGATAGAAGTGCATGATTTATTTGATGTCTCTTTGACAAGATCCTGTATCTGTTCTTAACCTTCAGTCTTTAAACTGCTTACTTAATGAAAATATATAACAGCAGACTTATCACTGAGCAGTAGTCATATGATAGTAAAATATGCTGTCAGTTATGTGGCCACCTCCATTCTTGTCATATAGACTCTTCCTGAAATGCAATCTCTTTTATTATACTGCATGTAGAAGTCTTTACTTTACAGATAGGGGCCCCAAGTGACCGAGTGGTCTAAAGCGCTTTCCGTTACGGATCACTGCCATCTCACCTTTGTCTGCATGGGTTCGAGTCCAGGATTCGGCAAATGTGGATATGTGAGAAAGCATGCCAGTAGCTTCTCGTCGGTCGGTGGTTCTTCCCGGGGTTTTGTCGGGTTCTTCCTCCACCATTAATACTGGCCGCCATGCATAGCCTATCGTGTGCTGAAAAATGGCGTTAAACCCCACAACAACAACAACTTTGCAAATATAATCTTTGTTTTGGTCATGTAATAAAGCTGGTTTAACTTCAGGAAAAAAGCTATTTATTTTATCTAGTTGTCCAGTACAGTAATTGATGTAGAGCAGGAAATGTTTAGAAACTTTTTGTATGGGACAAAAATGCGTTTGTGGAAACTTCTTGCATTGCCAGGATGTTTGGAAAACTGTGACATATATAACTTAAGAAATGGTCTCCTTGGTATGATATCATGTGCTGAAAAAGTGATTTCTCATAATGTATTGAATATTGAATGAAATAAACAAGGGAACAAAATTTAAGGTAAAACAGAATCTGATTTTTTCTGTTGAAAGCATCAATAAACTACATTCAGACAATGTTTTCCTGTTTAGTCTCACCAAACCATCAGATGGCCCCGTATCTGTCATTAAGCCATCATATGGCCCTGTATATGTCACCAAGCCATCATGTGGCCCTGTATCTGTCACCAAGCCATCATATGACCCTGTATCTGTCACCAAGCCATCATATGACCCTGTATCTGTCACCAAGCCATCATATGAACCTGTATCTGTCACCAAGCCATCAGATGGCCCTGTATCTGTCACCAAGCCAACAGATGGCCCTGTATCTGTCACCAAGCCATCATATGAACCTGTATCTGTCACCAAGCCATCAGATGGCCCTGTATCTGTCACCAAGCCAACAGATGGCCCTGTATCTGTCACCAAGCCATCTGATGGCCCTGTATCTGTCACCAAGCCTTCAGACGGCCCTGTATCTGTCACCAAGCCAGCAGATGGCCCTGTATCTGTCACCAAGTCATCTGATAGCAATGTATCTGTCACCAAGCCATAAGATGGCCCATTATCTGTCACCAAGCCTTCAGATGGCCCTGTATCTGTCACGAAGCCATCTGATGGCCCTGTATCTGTCACCAAGCCTTCTGATGGTCCTGTATCTGTCACCAAGCCATCATATAGCCCTGTATCTGTTACCAACCCATCAGATGGCCCTGTATCTGTCACCAAGCTTTCAGATGGCCCTGTATCTGTCACCAAGCCATCTGATGGCTCTGTATCTGTCACCAAGCCATCAGATGGCCTTATGCCTGTCACCAAGCCTTCAGATGGCCCTGTATCTGTCACCAAGCCAACAGATGGCCCTGTATCTGTCACCAAACCATCAGATGGCCCTGTATCTGTCACCAAGCAATGATATGGCCCTGTATCTGTCACCAAGCCTTCAGATGGCCCTGTATCTCTCATCAAGCCATCTGATGGCCCTGTATCTGTCACCAAGCCATCAGATGGCCCTGTATCTGTCACCAAGCCATGATATGGCCCTGTATCTGTCACCAAGCCATCAGACGGCCCTGTATCTGTCACCAGGCCATGATATGGCCCTGTATCTGTCACCAAGCCATCTGATGGCACTCTGTCACCAAGCCATCAGATGGCCCTGTATGGCTCTGTATCTGTCACCATGCCATCTGATGGCCATGTATCTGTCACTAAGCCATCATATGACCCTGTATCTGTCTCTAAGCCATCATATGACCCTTTATCTGTCACCAAGCCATCAGATTGCTGTGTATATGTCACCAAGCTTTCAGATGGCGCTGTATCTGTCACGAAGCCATCATATTGCCCTGCATCTGTCACCAAACCATGATATGGCCCTGTGTCTGTCACCAAGCCTTCAGTTGGCCCCGTATCTGTCACCAAGCCATGCTATGGCCCTGTATGTCACCAAGCCTTCAGATGGCCCTGTACCTGTCACCAAGCCATGATATGGCCCTGTATCTCTCGCCAAGCCATTTGATGGCCCTGTATATGTCACCAAGCCTTCAAATGGCCCTTTATCTGTCACCTACCCTTCAGATGGCCCTGTGTCTGTCACCAAGCCTTCAGATGCCACTGTAAATGTCACCAAGCCATCAGATGGCCCTGTATCTGTCACCAAGCCATCAGATGGCCCTGTGTCTGTCATCAAGCAATCATATGGCCCTGTATCTGTCACCAAGCCATCATATGGCCCTGTATCTGTCACCAAGCCATCATATGACCCTGTATCTGTCACCAACCCAGCATATGACCCTTTATCTGTCACCAAGCCGTCAGATGGCCCTGTATCTGTCACCAAGCCATGATTTGGCCCTGTATCTGTCACCATGCCATCAGATGGCCCTGTATCTGTCGCCAAGCCATCAGATGGCTATGTATCTGTCATGAGGCCAGGATATGGCCCTGTATCTGTCACCAAACCTTCAGATGGCCCTTTATCTGTCACCAAACCACCAGATGGACCTGTATCTGTCACCACGCCATCTGATGGCCCTGTACCTGTCACCAAGCCTTCAGATGGCCCTGTATCTGTCAGCAAGCCATCACATGGCCCTGTATCTGTCAACAAGCCATGATATGGCCCTGTATCTGTCACCAAGCCTTCAGATGGCCCTGTATCTGTCACCAAGCCATGATATGGCCGTGTATCTCTCACCAAGCCATCTGATGGCCCTGTATCTGTCACCAAGCCTTCAGATGGCCCTGTAACTGTCACCTAGCCGTCAGATGGCCCTGTATCTGTCACCAAGCCATCATATGGCCCTTTATCTGTCACCAAGCCTTCATATGGCCCTGTATCTGCCAAAAAGCCATCTGATGGCCCTATATCTGTCACGATTCTTCAGATGGCCCTGTATCTGTCACCTAGCCTTCAGATGGCCCTGTATCTGTCACCTAGCCTTCAGATGGCCCTGTATCTGCCAAAAAGCCATCTGATGGCCCTATATCTATCACGATTCTTCAGATGGCCCTGTATCTGTCACCAAGCCTTCAGATGGCCCTGTATCTCTCACCAAGCCATCAGCTGGCCCTGTATATGTCACCAATCCATCTGATGGCAATGTATCTGTCACCAAGCCATCAGATGGCCCTGTATCTGTCACCAAGCCATCTGATGGCAATGTATCTGTCAACAAGCCATCAGATGGCCCTGTATCTGTCACCAAGCCATCAGATGGCCCTGTATCTGTCACCAAGCCATGATATGGCCTTGTATCTGTCTCCAAGCCTTCAGATGGCCCTTTATCTGTCACCAAGCCTTCAGATGGCCCTGTATCTCTCACCAAGCCATCTGATGGCCCTGTGTCTGTCACCAAGCCATCAGATGGCCCTGTATCTGTCACCAAGCCATGATATGGCCCTGTGGCTGTCACCAAGCCTTCAGATGGCCCTATATCTGTCACCAAACCATCAGATGGCCTTGTATCTGTCACCAAGCCATGTGATGGCACTGTATCTGTCACCAAGACATCGGATGGCCCTGTATCTGTCACCAAGCCTTCAGATGACCCTGTATCTGTCACCAAGCCATCGTATGACCCTGTATCTGTCACCAAACCATCAGATGGCCCTGTACCTGTCACCAAGCCTTCAGATGGCCCTGTATCTGTCATCAAGCCATGATATGGCCCTATATCTGTCACCAAGCCATCAGATGGCCTTGTACCTGTCACCAAGCCATCAGATGGCCCTGTATCTGTCACCAAGCCATGATATAGCCCTGTATCTGTCACCAAGCCTTCAGATGGCCCTGCATCTGTCACCAAACCATGATACGGTCCTCTATCTGTCACCAAGCCTTCAGATGGCCCTGTATCTGTCACCAAGCCATGATTTGGCCCTGTATCTGTCACCTAGCCTTCAGATGGCCCTGTATCTGTCACCAAGCCATCAGATGGCCCATTATCTGTCACCAAGCCTTCAGATGGCCCTGTATCTGTCACCAAGCCATCTGATGGCCCTGTATCTGTCACCAAGCCTTCCGATTGCCCTGTATCTGTCACCTAGCCTTCAGATGGCCCTGTATCTGTCACCAAGCCATCATATAGCCCTGTATCTGTTACCAAGCCATCAGATGACCCTGTATCTGTCACCAAGCCTTCAGATGGCCCTGTATCTGTCACCAAGCCATCTGATGGCTCTGTATCTGTCACCAGGCCGTCAGATGGCCCTATACGTGTCACCAAGCCTTCAGATGGCCCTGTATCTGTCACCAAGCCATGATATGACCCTGTATCTCTCACCAAGCCATCTGATCGCCCTGTATCTGTCACCAAGCCCTCAGATGGCCCTGTATCTGTCACCTAGCCTTCAGATGGCCCTTTATCTGTCACTAAGCCATCTGATGGCCCTGTATCTGTCACCAAGCCATCATATGGCTCTGTATCTGTCACGAAGCCATCTGATGGCCATGTATCTGTCACTAAGCCATCAGATGGCCCTGTATATGTCACCAAGCTTTCAGATATCCCCTATCTGTTACCAAGCCATCATATTGCCCTGCATCTGTCACCAAACCATGATATGGCCCTGTTTCTTTCACCAAGCCTTCAGATGGCCCCGTATCTGTCACCAAGCCATGCTATGGCCCTGTATCTGTCACCAAGCCTTCAGATGGCCCTGTATCTGTCACCAAGCCATGATATGGCCCTGTATCTCTCACCAAGCCATTTGATGGCCTTGTATCTGTCACCAAGCCTTCAAATGGCCCTGTATCTGTCACCTAGCCTTCAGATGGCCCTGTATCTGTAACCAAGCCTTCAGATGGCCCTGTAAATGTCACCATGCCATCAGATGGCCCTGTATCTGTCACCAAGCCATCAGATGGCCCTGTATCTGTCATCAAGCAATCATATGGCCCTGTATCTGTCACCAAGCCATCATATGGCCCTGTATCTGTCACCAAGCCATCATATGACCCTGTATCTGTCTCTAAGCCATCATATGACCCTTTATCTGTCACCAAGCCATCAGGTGGCCCTGTATCTGTCACCAAGCCATGATTTGGCCCTGTATCTGTCACCAAGCCATCAGACGGCCCTGTATCTGTCACCAAGCCATCAGATGGCCCTGTATCTGTCACCAGGCCATGATATGGCCCTGTATCTGTCACCAAGCCTTCAGATGGCCCTGTATCTGTCACCTAGCCGTCAGATGGCCCTGTATCTGTCACCAAGCCATCATATGGCCCTTTATCTGTCACCAAGCCTTCAGATAGCCCTGTATCTGTCAGAAAGCCATCTGATGGCCCTATATCTGTCACCAATTCTTCAGATGGCCCTGTATCTGTCAACTAGCCTTCAGATGGCCCTGTATCTGTCACCAAGCCATCAGATGGCCCTTTATTTGTCACCAAGCTTTCAGATGGCCCTGTATGTCACCAAGCGATCAGATGGCCCTGTATCTGTCACCAAGCCAACAGATGGCCATGTATCTGTCACCAAGCCATCTGATGGCCCTGTATCTGTCACCAAGCCATGATATGGCCCTGTATCTGTCACCAGGCCTTCAGATGGTCCTGTATCTGTCACCAAGCCATGCTATGGCCCTGTATCTGTCACCAAGCCTTCAGATGACCCTGTATCTCTCACCAAGCAATCAGCTGGCCCTGTATCTGTCACCAAGCTATCTGATGGCACTGTATCTGTCACCAAGCCATCAGATGGTCCTGTATCTGTAACCAAACCAACAGATGGCCCTGTATCTGTCACCAAGCCATCTGATGGCCCTGTATCTGTCACCAAGCCATGATATGGCCCTGTGTCTGTCGCCAAGCCTTCAGATGGCCCTGTATCTGTTACCAAGCCATGCTATGGCCCTGTATCTGTCACCAAGCCATCAGATGGCCCTGTATGTGTCACCAAGCCATCAGATGGCCTTGCATCTGTCACCAAGGCATCTGATGGCACTGTATCTGTCCAAGTCATCAGATGGCCCTGTATCTGTCACCAAGCCATCTGATGGCCCTGTATCTATCACCAATCCATGATATGGCCCTGTGTCTGTCACCAAGCCTTCAGATGGCCCTTTATCTGTCACCAAGCCTTTAGATGGCCCTGTATGTCACCAAGCCATCAGATGGCCATGTATCTGTCACCAAGCCATCAGATGGCCCTGTATCTGTCACCAAGCCATCAGATGGCTCTGTATCTGTCACCAAGCCATCTGATGGCACTGTATCTGTCACCAAGCCATCTGATGACCCTGTATCTGTCACCAAGCCATCAGATGGCCCTGTACCTGTCACCAAGCCTTCAAATGGCCCTGTATCTGTCAGCAAGCCAGCAGATGGCCCTGTATCTGTCACCAAGCCATGTTATGGCCCTGTATCTGTCACCAAGCCATCAGATTGCCCTGTATCTGTCACCAAGCCATGATATGGCCCTGTATCTCTCACCAAGCCATCTGATGGCTCTGTATCTGTCACCAAGCGATCAGATGGCCCTGTATCTGTCACCAAGCCATCAGATGGCCCTCTATTTGTCACCAAGCCTTCAGATGGCCCTGAATCTGTCACCAAGCCATAATATGGCCCTGTATCTGTCACCAAGCCTTCATATGGCCGTGTATCTGTCACGAAGCCTTCTGATGGCCCTGTGTCTATCACGAAGCCATGATATGGCCCTGTATCTGTCACCAAGCCATCACATGGTCCTGTATCTGTCACTAAGGCATCTGATGGCCCTGTATCTGTCACCAAGCCATGACATGGTCCTGTATCTGTCACCAAGCCTTCAGAGGGCCCTGTATCTGTTACCAAGCCATCAGATGGCCCTGTATCTGTTACCAAGCCATGATATGGCCTTGTATCTGTCACCAAGCCTTCAGATTGCCCTTTATCTGTCATCAAGCCGTGAGATGGCCCTGTATCTGTCACCAAGCCATCATATGGCTCTGTGTCTGTCACCAAGCCATCTGATGGGCATGTGTCTGTCACTGAACCATCAGATGGTCCTGTATATGTCACCAACCTTTCAGATGGCCCTGTATCTGTCACCAAGCCATCATATTGCCCTGTATCTGTCACCAAGCCATCGGATGGCCCTGAATCTGTCACCAAGCCTTCAGCTGGCCCTTTATCTATCACCAAGCCTTCAGATGGCCCTGTATCTGTCACCAAGCCATGATATGGCCCTGTATCTGTCACCAAGCCTTTGGATGGCCCTTTATCTGTCACCAAGCCTTCAGATGGCCCTGTATTTGTCACCAAGCCATCATATGGCTCTGTATATGTCACCAAGCCTTCAGATGGCCCTGTATCTGTCACCAAGCAATCATATGGCTCTGTATCTGTCACTAAGCCATCAGATGGCCCTGTATCTGTCTCCAAGCCATCAGATATCCCTGTATCTTTTACTAGTTAAGCATCAGTCAACTTTCACAATTTTCATCTTCTCAGAAACCAATGGACCAATTTCATCCAAACATGACAGAGAACATATTGGCATGAAGGGCTTTCAAGTTCTTGCTAGTCCACCTTCAAGTTTGTACAAATCATACAAATCCAGCATCAAAATATGGCTGCCATTCTCAAAACCTATTTAGCAGTATTTGATTAAATTTGATGGAAATCATCATGAAAAGAAGAGCTGTCAATTTTTATAGAAATAATGCCTATTCACCATCAGTGGTTTCATTTAATTAGTTGTTTTGTGGCACAGCAGCACAAGTTTTCTATTTGGTGCTGTGGGCAATTTTAGCAAAGTGTCTTGCCCAAGGGCAAACCATAGTAGTCACCCGAGCTGATCCAGTTGCAAGATTTAAACTTGCACCATTAAGGTCACACATCTGGCACACTAACCACAGAGACAACATGTTAGTTCATCATCAGACATGCCTGCATGAATAAAAATAGAAATTTGTTGAAAAGACTTCTTAAAAAGTAAAAAAAATGCATGACAGAATTTGACTAGAAATTTCAGAATCCTGTCATGAAGGGTCTCTAAATGTATACAAATGAAGCCAATGTACCATCAAATATGGCTGCAGTTACTAAAATAGGATTTTTTTAATATAAAGTTTTTCTAAAACACATACCAGACCAAACTTGGCAGAAAGTGTCGTAGCCTGTAGATTGTTCATACTTTTTACAAATGATGCTGATATGCTGTCAAATATAGCTGTTGTGACTAAAAATAGACAAACACTTAAACAACTTTAAAAAGAGGAATTAGACCAGATTTAATTGAAAGTCTCTTTGGATAAAGGACCTTTAAGTATTGGACAACTGTTGCTGATGTGCCATCGGATATGAATGAAGATACAGAACATCAGAAAATCTTTGAAACAACATTTCATAACAGAATATGCAATCAAAAGCATTGGCTGAAAAATTTCTGCAGAAAGGGATCCAGATTTTATGGCCATTCGATCTTCAGTTTGGATATCAGTCAGAGCCAGCCAGTTGGGTGATCTCAGATCCACTTGGTCATATTGTTTTAGATAGGCAGCAAAGTTTCCTTTGAAAAAAGTAAGTTGACTTTGATCCAGAAATGTATTGGTAAATGAAAATAAGAAATTCAAAAGTAGCCAAGGAAGTAGGCCATTTTTTGTTTGCCATTTGTTCATTTTTAACGAAAACTATGTTTCATTTAGATCCACAACCCACCAGCATGTTTTCAGAGCAGGTAAAATTGGAAGATAAAAATTGTTCCTTTTCTTGCTTCAATAGACAGAAAAGTGAAATTCATATGGCAGTAATGTTTTTTGATCAGACTATCTTTTTTTTCCAGCACAGAGTACACTTTGTCAATATAAGAGAAACTCTTTGGTAAGATGCGTGTTTCATTCGTGATATGTTTATTGTCACAAGAATGACAGCAATCACAAAACAAAAACAGCAACTACTACTAATATGATAAAAAATAAAGTAATAGATTGAACTAGTGCCCTAAGTATTGTACACCAGTGGGCCCTTTCCTTTTATTTCACCCATTGGTAGCTAAGTAGAATTTATTTATATAGTAATATGGAAGATTTACCATGTGATTGACCAATATCCATCCAAGTATATGAAATCTTCCATTCACTGTTTCATGTGATATATCTTTCAGGAATTCCCACTCTCTGAATCAGAATAACTAATCTCTGATCTTCCTAGCAAGTGATGGTAATTTTATGGTTTCTTTTATGATGATGTGTCCATTTTTAGAATGATCATTAAGAATTTGCTTAATTTAAAAAGTAAAAAAAGTAATATGTGTCAAACATTTTGAGCTGGTTGTGACATTTTTCTTACGAAAAGTTTATATATATATATATATATATATATATATATATATATATATATATATATATATATATATATATATATATTCACACACCACCAGTAGACTCAATCATTGCTGGCCAATGAAGTGACTGTGAGTGCAAAGACAAAACCAGCATCAAATGACTGAATAATTATTTTGAATTACATGTATCTTAATTACATACCCAAGTAGAAGTAAGAACAGGTGTCATATGAATGATAAGTTTTTGAATTTGATGACATAAAGTTGATTAAATTGATTAATTTTTAAAAGATGTTGGGAAACAGTAAAGCTTATTGGAACCAGAGTATTGCATTTTGGCAGGTTGGAAAGCATTATGGGCTGAAATGATAGTGTATTGGGACAACTACGGTAAAAAGGCCATGGGGAGGACAATAGTGGCCATCTTGAAAATCTTGTTACTACTACAGTACTTGTCTTAAATGGTCATGTTGACTTTGGGTTGTCACTGAAGACGTCTTGTGGTACCTTGTTGGTCCTAAATTAAAAAGCTACCACATGGACATCATTAGGGCCACCACAGAGGCCATCTGAAAAATATAGTTATATTTACTCCACCTGAATCAATAGTTGTATCAGCATGGGGTTTTCACTAAAAGACTTTGTGTGATGTCTGCTGCTTGGTCCAGAATGGAAAATCTGACATCTGTTTTAACTACCACAGCAATTAATTTGAAAATCTTGTTACTGCATAAAAATATCAGATAATGTCAACACTCAGCTGCCAAAAAGAGCAAATTGTCTTATCCAGAATTCCCAGAAATTCTTTCTGGCCAGTAAAGCATTAGTCCCTTCAGCTCATTCAGTCTTTTGCAATGCCAAATGCATGATATTAATTAAAACTTGTGACTTTAATAAACTCTGAATGAATTATAAACCATTTTTTTTCTCATTTTTTAGGAAAGGATGTTTTACATCCCAGTGATGGATATATCATCACAAGAGAAGATGACTACAAAGTAGCCTTTGTCCAGCTGGTAAGACTGTTATTGCCTGATAGGGGCTCTGCATTGAGATGTGGAATCCCCTTTGGTATTCACCTTTTCCACCTCTCAAGCTGTCCATCCATCACACTTCTTGTAGTCACCAAATGTCTGCATCCCTTATACATCATTTGATGCCATATGGTTGGTGACTTACCTACTATGTTTAGATATGCCTTGTAAAGGATTCATCTTTTTGGAACCAGTTTTGATGGAGTTACCCTTGTTTCTTGTTTTTAAATCGTAACTTTAGCAAATCCTTGTAACCAGCTTAACTCATGAACTGTTCAAGATATTCTGATGCAGTTTAGTATGCACATTGTCCCCTAGACATAGATTTGCAGTTTGTGTGCTTTGTCTTGTCAACTCCCATATTAGATAGAGTTAATGCCCTTTGATTATTAATTTCATCTCTTCAAACTTAGATGTTGCTTACAACTGGCACAGCTAACATATTATTAAATATATTCTGATGTACACTGGTTTGAATATTGTCTCATAGGCCAAGATGTGCCTTTTATGGGTTTCATTGTGACTACTCCTGGACAGAGTTATGCTCCCTGTCAATCAAAAACTTGTCTTCATGTGTAAACTTTGAATGTTGCTTGCAATTAGCTTAGTTAACACATTAACCCCTAGCGACGACTTTACAGGGCAGGAGGTAGTAGCGTACTGACGAGCTCTGTAGCATCATGGTCATGCATGATACACTAAAGTGGGTGGTATTATAGAAAGGTAGACAGATGTAGCTCTACAATGATGCCAAATAATCTGGAATATCTGGTTGCACTACAAAATACAGATAGAAAACCCTCATTTTTTGGACCCGACTTTTTTTTACCCACATTTTGCCCGTGTTCAGAATCCGATTTTGTGTCCGGATTTTAGACTTTTAGGTCTCAGATCTAAGGCAAACCGGTATGAACTGCAAACAGACAGATGAGCCTTAGCAAAAAGTAGGATAAGATGGGCATTTGGAATGAAGAGTGGTCTCCATACAAAAATAACGGCTCCATTTAGCAAAGAAAAAGAAGAAAAAAGAAGTCCAACTTTTACCATTCTGCTCATATGCGAGTCAAATAGCCAATGAAAATTGATGTTTCTAACACCACTAGGCAGTATGTTATTGAATGATGAACGGGGATTTGGTGTTTTCGAGTCTATTCAGAAATAGCTTTCAAAATGTGTTTCCTACTCGATTTTTAGGCAAAAATGACAAAAAGCTCATGGGGTTAATGTGTTAAAGAACCATTCAAGATATGCTCATGTAATTTCATTTGCCTTTTACACCTATATGTGTCTCTTCTTTAGAAACCTGTCTGATAATGCCTTGCAAATGAATAATAATACCCAACATTGCAGTGCTGAAGTCTTCAATCCTCTTTATTTTAAAAAAAATGAAGTTCTTAAGTTTTTTTTATTTTTTTCAACTTTAATTCATTTATACAGGGTTTAAAATCGGCAGTAACCAGCTAGTAAATTTCCTGTCACTGCAAATTTCCCATCAGCCTTCTGGTAGTTATTTTCACAACTTTAATAATCCGATGGTCATGAAAGTTTTATTTGTCAGCATTTGTTTAAGCTGTCATAGGTAATTTTCACAAATCAGATAATCAGATGATGTTGAAGTTCCCTCTAACTTAATTGTTCCCATTTTGCTGGTTAGAGCAAGAGGAGTTTTTCAAGACAAAGCTCTGAAGTTTAAATTATCGGAGAGCATATTCCATAAATCCCCACGATCCAGATGCCCCTTAGACTTCAAATATATCTTCTGTGTTTATATATGAATGTTCAAATGATAGGACTATTGTTAGATTTGGAGATGTATAATATAAAACATTTTACTCAGGATAATATTTTTAAACCATTAATGTCTGGACAGTTGTTGTTTTTCTTGTGAACTTTGTGGATATTTTCAGGTAGCCATGGTGATTTTCTATTTAAACTAAGATTTGTACTTCGGTATTTTGTATGATGGTGATATCTAGGGAATAGAACTGCTGTTAATCATCATACATATATGACATACTTTTGTGAAAAGGACTAGTGAAGATTCAGCAGGACTAGTTAAATTTCTCCATCTACTAGTCCTGCAAAGAAATTAATGTTAAATTCAAGGCCTGCAGTATCAAGATGCATCACTGTCAAGGATTATTATATCACTGTATTGTCACGCTTGCAATACAGTAATTATTGGAATATTCCTGCAGTAGTACTGTACTTATATATTCAAGTGTATATGTAATTAAAGAAGTCATTAACTATAAAGTACCTCTGTATAACACAGTCCCTGATATAACATAGATACTGTCATGGATCCCATTGTAAAGCATCTCAGTATGACATGGTTCCAGATATAACACAGGTATGGTCATAAATCCCATTATAAAGCATCCATCTCAATATAACACAGTCTTGGATATAACATGGGTACTGTCATGGATCCCATTATAAAGCATCTCTGTATGACATGGTCCCATATAAAACATGGGCATGGTCATAGATCCCGTTAAAAAGCACTTTAATATTACACTGTCCCTGATATACCATGGGCAAGAGCATGGATCCCATTATACAGCACTTCAGTACAATACCATCCTCAATATAGCTCTGGTATTGTCATGGACCCCATTATAAAGCACCTCAGTACAATACCATCCTCAATATAGCTCTGGTATTGTCATGGATCCCATTATACAGCACCTCAGTACAATACCATCCTCAGTATAGCTCTGGTATTGTCATGGACCCCATTATAAAGCACCTCAGTACAATACCATCCTCAGTATAGCTCTGGTATTGTCATGGATCCCATTATACAGCACTTCAGTACAATATCATCCTCAATATAACTCTTATGGTCATGGACCCCATTATAAAGCACCTCAGATAACACAGTCCCTGATATAGGTTTTGGTCTTTGACATTAGATAACCCATCTAGGCTACAAGAGTTTATAAAAAATTATATTTATCATTATTTTGTATTTTTTTCAGGGTGATGGACAGACATTTGAATTTCCAAACATATTCATAGACAAGTCGCCAGATGAAAAGGATATGGAATTAATGCAAAAAGTAGAAGCAAGGGGGAAAAAGAAATATGAAAAGCAGTATGACAGGGCAAGCCTACCTCCTTGGTTCAGATAACACACGGGCTAAGATAACTTCATTGTACATTTCTTATCAAAACCTTGTTCCATGTGGAAAAAAAGATTGTTTGACCCCTGTCTACATTTTTCAAAACAAACTTTTTTTTATACATTTATATGTACTTGAACTATGAGTTTTATGAATGGTTTTCATGATGGAAATGTTGACAGGAACTACCTGTATGGTTAATTACAATACTGTAAAAGAAATATTTGTGGGGATACTTTTCTGTGGGTTGAGAGAACAGGTATTTGGAGGTTACAATGTTTACCTAAGCAACCCATCAAACATAATATTTGTATTGTGGATTTAATTTTGTTAATGTTTACAACTCGTGGAGAAAAATGCATCTCAAACTCAGTGAATATTTCTGAGTTTAAAATATAGATAGTGCAGACAGTCCACAGACAGTAGGTTTCTTAATGTATATATATGAAAGGAAGCCTGGGGCCACGTTTGTCTGAACACTGGAAACAGACCTTACAGGAGAGGAGGATCGAGGATTGTAATTTGGGTCCAGGGCCAGAACATTGGGGTCCTCAATCATGGACATACTCTTAAGATCTTCAAGAAAGCATGTGTATTATAATTCTTTTCAAAGAAAGAAATAAAGAAGCTAATAAATGCACAATGTAACTGCTTGACTTCATTTTTTTTAACCCAACACAAATGTATTTGAGGCATTACATTAGCATACATGCCAACCATTACGCTCTAGGCGTAATCATTATGCTTTTTTCTCTCACTAAATTGCACCTTACATGTAACTGTATTCGGATTATGCATTTTTGGTATGTCCCACTCCAAACAAAATTAATAATTTGTTTTCTCATTTTTATCAACATCCCATTAATCCCACAGACTGTATTCTGGAAATGACGGCTTCTATGTAACTATGACATAAGAGTGCGCTTGTCCGAAGACTTGCATGCACTTTCCTAACGGTATTATGTTCTATTTATAGCAGTTGACCTATTTCCAAGAAACATGCTGGTTTCTGCGTTTGACCTCGATTTCTATTTATAGCAGCTGTTTGTCTTAATCAGGAGAGAACAGACTGGTTTTCTAACTTTTAATCTTTGCTCACAGATTCTTTGTTCTAATATGGTACAGAACCAGTCTGTAGGTATTGGCGCTAAAAGTCAAGTCAGATTTATTCTAGTCGATGCGTGTGTTAGAGCAAAAATATTTTTCGTATAATCTCACAGATGGATTTGGAAAAGATGAAAAACCTATTCAGAGATGAATACATGAATTACACAATACAGCGTTCCATTCTAGGGCAGCTTCATGCTCCTTGCAGGCTACGTGGAAAGGATTTTAATATTGGCCATGGTGGTAAAATAAAAAAAACTTGAATTAGCTCGTTTTACTAATTCCGGTTCTAAGGTAACTTCATTTTTACAGCAGAACTTAATTGTGGACATGAGTTTTATAAATGCAGAGGTGTTATCTACTGAGTTCTTAATAGAACACAGACTACCCCTAGCAGTAGAAGACTACATTGGTCTTTGTTCAAACGGATCTTTCCCAATTCCAAAATTGCAGAAAATATGCACGTGCAAGAACAAAATCATTTAATATTGTTAGGTGTTTAGAAGACACTTCACTTAAAATTGCAGAAGCCACGAATTTTGGGCCATTTAGTATTGCAACAGACAGGAGTAGTGATTATGACAAAATGTTGTACCCAGTCTGTGTAAGCGACTTTGACAGCGAAAAGGGCAAAGTCAGAGTGCTCTTCTTTCATTACCAGAATTAACAGTAAATTCCACTGGAGTAAACATTTTCATTATTTGCTTGATAATGCTTTGAATAAACATAAGTTGGCAGAGCCGCATGGGGTTTTCAGCTGATACTGCATCAGTGATGACTGGAATTCATAAAGGAGTTGCATTTTTTATTTTGAAAAATGTCTCCATCATTGTACATATCAAGTTGTCTCTGTCATATGATGCACCATGCTGCAGGAAAGGCTGCTGATAAATTAGAAGAACTCTTTGAAGTATCAAGTTGTCACTCTACCTGACAAGGTACTTCATGCAGACAGAGTTGATTTTTTTCATCTTATTTTCCAGTTAAAAGACCCAATAACTGGAACATATAAATTTCCTCTTCTTTGTCAGGTTATGAAAACTAAATTCAGATCCAGGCTGTCTAACCCAGCACTTAGTGCACTGCTGGTGTGCAAAACATTCATGAACTCGGCTGTTACAAATTGTTTTGAAATGTAATATGAGAGACTGTTGATTTTTAAAGCTCAAAGTGGTATATATGAAAACTTGAAGCAGTAATTGATGTTAAAAGTCCTGAGGGATAAATAAATCATTTTGTACATATGCTCATTGAATTTTTATCATGTTATATGTGGATTACTCTTTTTCTGCTCAGATTACTCTTTTTGTCCACTTGGATTACACTTTTTCCTTGCCATAGGTTGGTATGTATGCATTACCATAGTCCATTTATCTGTGCACCTTGTTCAGTTTTGCAGCAAATGTCAGTTTCTGAGGCACAGTTTCGAGGCATTATATTCCATAAACATATTTTTAGGGTATTTTTGGTAACCTTTGAAGCCATTATCATATGTTCGTTTTTATTGTTATAGACTAATAACTTCAAGTTTTCTACATCATATGATGTAATTCTAACCAATCAGAAAGTTTCTTACAAAGGCTTGGTAAAAATAGTTTTACTTAAATAAGTATAAATTTGCTGTAGTGATCAAAGTATGATGTTGTTTCTTACAATTATGCATACTCTTTTACATGATGTAGTGATACAATATTATGGTCAGAATTGACTGGTCTCATGAGTTTTGGTAGAGTTAATAGAGTCACAAAGCACATACAATACCAGGATATCAGTCATTGTTTTGATTTCTGTTTTGGGAAATGGGGACTTAGTATACAGGTGTAATTTTATGCTCTACTGTACAATTTTAATGACGTTTGTAATGTCATATTATTAAGTTTAATAATAAGGTCACATTTTTTAGGGAAGGGCTTAAAGGTTTGATGATGAGTATATTTCCCTTATCAGACGTTCTTCTATCAGATTGCCATCGGGAATCGATCTCCGTGCACATGGCGACGATCACCGGTCGCTGGGTACCGGAGACCGAGCTTCGTACGCAGGTGACTGGTTAACGGGCAACACAGTTCGAGCAACCAAGCACCGGTTTTTGATCTCAATTCTTGAATTAGGGATAGGAACGATACCCCCGACTTTTTCATGTCATCGTTTAATCTCTTTGGAAATGGGAGTCTGGTTTCGCTCGCCCGACTTGAGAAAAGATTTGATTGGAGTCGCCTCCTCTCAACATTCCCAATGTTCCATTTTAATTCCTACTGGATTTGGGAATCCCCATTATCTGGTAGTGAATCTTCCTTTCCCCCCAGTGATATCATTAATCTTCTTGTATTTGGTTTCAAGGGGTTGTCCTTAGACCTTTTACATCCCCTCCAGTTTTTTTCCAACAAAAAAGGGAAATGGGCTATTACTTTCGACCAACCTTGTTCAGAAGGGATCGTTGATCCCGTTCTACGAGGACAGATCGTGAGAGGCTACGGGACGATTGAAAACCCCAATGTAACCTCTCCTCCAAGGATGGAAACCAGGAAGGATAGTTCTGTCTCGCCTTGAGAGCGAGGTCAGGAGAACGATGCCTTTTCACTTCTGGTTGGCTTGAAAGAGTTCTCAGAATGACCTAATGCAGCAGGGCATTTCCTTCTGTTAAGGTCTTCTTTTTCATACCATCCTTTCAAACTGGCGATGAACGAGGATAAAATCTGAACGCTTGATACGATAACCAGGGTGAGGAGATAAATGCGGGTCACTAAGGTTCTCGTCCTCCATTAATTTGGCGATAGTTGGAATCACAACGTCCTCAGCAATACTTGTTCTCAGGACTTCGTGTAATTGGGATCAAGTCCCTAACCAGTCAGTGGATGGGACACGTTTCCCCGGATAGGACCGCCCAGATTATCTCCCTCATAGTGACTCTTTTGACCGTAACTTGTTGTTTACTTGCCTTTATCTCTTGGGAACTCTGAGAGCAACAGCCGAATTAGTACACCCAAGGAGACGTCGGTTGCGTCCTCTCTAGTTCCTACTCCAAGTAAACTGGAGACCGCACAAGGGCCTACTGTCGGCGCAGATATCCCAGGCATATGATTTTCGTTACCACTCAAGTTGATTAGATCAGGAACGTTCTATAAAGTAAGGTGCGATTGACACCCTGGAAGCCTACTCCTTTCCGCTCGCCCGTAGTATGGGCTCTGGAAGAACTGATCATTGATATCAACAACCTAGAAATGCGGGAAATGTGTGCAGCCCTAAAAGGGTGTGTCAGCCTAATAATTCTTTGCATTTATGATCGCATCGGACAACACGTCGGTCGTAGAAAGAATACATAGCTTGGACAGTGGAAAAGGGAATAGTAGCTGGTAGGTGTTATAAACTTAAAATTAGCCCCCTCCCCAATGCAAAGTTGGTTTATGTCATTAAAATCTCAGACGAGTTCGATAATAAGCGAGGTCTGTGCATATTGATGATGTCCTTTTGCATCTGACATACTCACATTGTTACTATTGTTGATGTAATACTTCTGATCCAATTTTGAAATATGAGCTTAACTCCTCGCGAACTTGTATGTGTTTGATAGTGAGCATGATCGATTCAAATTAATGAGGTCATTTTGCATCTGATTGATTAAGCTTGTTACCACTCTGGAGGCCATTACTGATAACCAGTTTTATCAAATTTGGAATACGTACTTGTATTATCAAATCTTGGATAATTTATAAAACGGAAAAGATCCATCCATACCAATGTAGTGATATTGAATTATATTGACTGAAACTGTTACCACTTTGGAAACAATAATTTTTAAAATCAGATTTTAGTCAGACTTCATATATTGTATAGATCGAATGCATTTGATAATGTGCAAAATCAACATATTTATGAGATGATCTTGGTTGAGTTTTAACAAAACTGGATAAATAGGCTTAACTCAAGCTCTTAAATTAGTACAGCTATAAGCAAGATCCATTCATATTGGTGTGGTGGTTTGCATCTGATTAGCCGAGCTTGTCAAGGCTTTGGAGACTTTCTGAGAATATTTTTATATATATCAAACTTGTTAAATATGTTTATATTTTCAGGATATGTAATGTGTGTATTGAAGAAGATGTACACATTAATAAGATTGCCCATTATATGGTTCGCTGAATTTGGCAAGATCCACACAAAAGCTTGTTACTGCTCTGGAGACGGAACTCCAATCAGATTTTCCTCCGCCATTAGCTTATATTTTCATTCGGTTAGACAGGTTCTTTTATAAGGAAGATTTGTGCATGCTAAATAGAAGATCTTGCATCTGATTGGCTGAGTTTGCTATCTTTATCCTGAAACTATATTTCACTAAGTTTCAGTGCAACTTGGTAAATAGGTATCAATCACCAAGTTGAAATGTTTATTATTTGCTTCAGTAAGTATTTTTTCGAGGCTTGACTTATATACATCCAAAAAAGTTTGGTTTGGCAGTGATATACAGCACAACATAAGTTATTTATTTAGTGCAAACACAATTGTAGCATAGTGCCGTGCCAAAGGATACATTATAGCAGATAAACCGATCTGATACGACGGTAGGATTCAACCCGCATCGATCACTGCACGTAAGAACTAAACCACCGCGATCTCGGCAGTCATAAGCCGCCTCTTACAACATGCAGGGTGGCGCATCAGTCCATTTACATTTCACGGAACCAGCAACAAAAAATACAAAAGTCATTTCACGGATTATTCTATGACGCACGATGTCATTTTTTAATTCAATGACTAAAATCTCCGCTAATAAAAAGTCAATCAATGTAACCGTTTTTGATCACTTCTCTGCCATTATTAATACGGCGCCGTTTTTGGCAAGCCTTTGGATCCATAACAAGGAAACGCTTCGCGATCTGACGGCTCGATTACCATAACTCGAGAGAACCAATCAGAAGATAATTTTCAATCGCATGATATCTCCATCTCGCTTAACCGGTCTGTCCGTTACGTGCACCCAAGTTTTCACTTTCATAACGCGTAAATGAACTACCACGGTAAGCCAACAGGACATGACATTAAACATTTCATGTACTTAATGTTCGAATGAGCTTCATAGAAGCTCCAGTACGCGAACTTGATAAAACCGAATGGAAAAGTCGTTTGAATCACACCAGAATGTATGCAAGACATACGCGTTTTGGATCTCGTACACGCGATCCTGAGAGAGCAAATTCAAAAAGTCGTTGGAATTGTGTGATCGCGTATTTGAGACAAAGGAATGCACGTTCTCAAAGTTAGACTTTGCATTTTTAAGACTGAAAATTGAAAGGCTGGTTTTAATCGTATCTTCTCAAGATCGTGCTTTCGAAACTCGTGATCGCAAAATCTAGACTTTAAAACGTTAAATAGTCTTCGAAAACTCAAGCGGGAGAAAAATCTAGTGATATAAATACTTTTCTCTTGAGAGGGCATATTGAAGCTTTGAGGACACGCATTCATGATGTCTCGTATCTAGTGACTCAAACAACGTTTCTCATTTTCTTTCGAAATTGCATATTTGAGATTCGAATACTCGCATTCGATTTTCGAGAACGCATGATGTTAGTACGCATGGGCCATGCTGTCTTGCCAGGTTCAATTATTCGAAGTGGAAATTTCGATTTCACGTGACAAAGAACCCGATTGCGTGTAATAGAAAGCTCGATTTCGCACCTCACAGACGTCATGCGATTGACAAATATATACTGACTGACTCTCACGAGTTCTCATGACCGAGCCTCGAGATAGTGAAGTGTTCAATGTTATGTATATTTGATTTAATTTATGTTTGATTTAATTTAATTGTTTTTAAGTTTTAAAAAAGTTTTATTTTTAATTTCATTATATACGTCAGAATAATGTAGTTTTGTTTACTAGGAACTTGATATTTTGCAGAAAATAGTTTGACCTTGACTTCAGTTGTAAATACCTAAAGCTGACCTAGTTCCCGACCTTGATTTCAGAAATCACTGAGACAAGTAAGCAACTTTTTATTTTTATCTTATTCTTAGAGTAAAATGATTGGTTTTTGTCAAGGTCATACTGGTACTACGTGCTTTTTGATGCAAATACTTCTCGACAATGTTGGAGAGGTGACCCTCGTCCATGAATTTGCTTTGCGTTTTAAGTTACTTTATAGTCTTTGTTTATAGAGATATTTCTCAGTTGGGGATTTTTATTTACACTGGAAAGTGTGTGTGTGACAAGTTTGGGAATTACATTTTAATGTTTATTCGAATTATTTGGATTTTAAACAATTAATTCTTTTTCTGGAAATATTACATAGTTCTTTGACAAAGACAGTTTTTTAAATTTTATTCGGAATTCAAACACCGGAATATTGCTTTCTGTAGTTCACAAAGGACTGTACACATCAGCTCTATACTGACTACAGTATACGTCATCGCCTTCCATCTTGGATTTCATTACTAGTACTTCTAAAATTTAATTCGTGGATTATTCTTGGATTATTTTTGGATTTGATTTTTAAAATCGTAAGTTCTTTGTTTTTCATTTTTACAGAGTTTTTTTTCCAGGGAAATAAATTATTTGTTAAATTTTTCAAAGCCTGTTGTTTTCACTCTTTTCGTTACTTTTTTTTTCGAGCCTAAACACGTAACATCAACGTTTTAGCTGTGGTAGAGGGGTGATTTTCCATTTTAAATATTCAGTTTTAGAATAGATCCTGCATTATTTACTCCACAGTCAGAGAAGAACACAACTTTTGCATTCATGTGTTCTCAATGTCCTTTTCTTCAGTGGTATCATTAGCTTGACTCCATATTTCACCCGTCGAGTAGCCGTCTGATTCCATCGTAGGCTATGGCACGTCTGACAAGCTGACCTATCAAAAGTGCATAGTATTTATGAACACCATTTCTAGATTAAAAAGGAACCCCATCTGCATATCGGAATGAAGGTCATGTGAATGGCTGAAGTAGAGCAATGTAACATTTAAAATATTTATAAAAGTGTATGGAACAAGTACTTTAAGGACAGTAGTTATATCGATTATTACAATTATTGTGTAATAAGATGAATAAATAGGTCACTATGTCCGAACATGGAGTTAAAGTTCGATAATCAGACGGACACTTACGTTGTCAATGAGTGTCAATAAGAGAGTGTAATCAAAGTCGCCGTTGTCTTTCTACCGACTAGAACAATTTATAAATGGTTTGACACATCTACAGAAAGTTTAGTTCAGTATTTTATATTCATAAAACCAAACAAGTATTTGGTGTTACATAATGAAGTAGAGTTGCAGTTTCATTCTTCATTTATAGAATTTAATAACTGTTTCTTTTTCAGATTTGATATTAAAAAAATGAATTGGAATAGAACGTTTTTTTTTTCATCTTATGCTGACTTTTTCATACACGAATTTTACTACACAATGTTTGTCTTTTGTTTCACAATATTGACATGTTATTTTATTAAAAGTCTTGCAAATGAAGATTGTACTAATCTGACTGTATGATATACCTTAATTTTTATGGTATCCCAATTATAAACATATTTGGTCAAGTTGGTAGTTCAAATCAGCGCATTGTAACGCGAATACAAAATTAATGTTCTTGAAACCCTTTAAGATTTTGATGGTTTATGGGCTGTTTATTCAAGTTAGAAAAAAGTCATGAAATTTTAATGTTCAATTTCATGTTTTTCTGAATTGGCTAATCGCACATTTTTATTGGAAATAGTGTTTACACCTCAGTTGAACACGTGACTTCGACGTGCTCTGGTGTTTATGTATCAAGAACTTCATTGTCTTGGGCCTTAGGGGTAACTTCTGCATCAAGCAAGGGCGTCGGCTTACGGTAAAAGAGTTGCAGATTTCTTCAAGTAAAGTCAATACTTTTACATCAGTGGACCCAAGGCCCGTTTAACTCAAAAGGCGAACTAGATGGTCGCCTAGGGGTCCAAGATTGGAGTGGGGGCGCCAAAAACCAATTACATTAATGTTTTTTTTTTTTTGAAATATTTATTATTACTAAATATGTAGACTAAAAAATGAAAATCTTAATGAGATCTCATGAATATTGATATATCACGAAAACGAGGCTAAGCTAGGCAGATCGAGAAAAAATATGGCGCCCTACTGTACATCGAGTAACGATCCAAGCTGTTTGCCAGATATTTCTTTTGCATTCGTCGAGAATTTCATCACGGGTGTCTCCAAATAATAAAAAATCAACTATTAGTTAATTGCAATAGTTAGTTGTAAAAAAAAATCAAACTATTTTTTCAGCACAAGCCATTAAAATTATATCACTGTAGTAAAAAAAAGCCAAAATATGCAAGAAAAAAAGGTAGGAAAAATCATCTATTTTTTTCCCTTGCCAGTATTAATGTAGCAGCCATGGTTGCGAGGTAAAATGAAGCTGTGCCTAGCGTATCCTCGTTTTGGATTCGTTGACCCAGGGTCACATGGATACATGAATATATTCTGAGAATGGTCTATAACGGTACCAATTGCACAAGTCCAGGTGGGCGGAGCTTAAGGTGCAGGAACGTTGCATTCAGAAATAAAGAACAACACTAGCTGTGGTTGGTGCATTATGTAAGATTTGTACTTTCTGTTAGGCTTTAAAAAAAAGTTCAGCCTCTTGGCAACATGTGAGATTATGTTAATTCCTATCTAGATCATATTTTGTATTTTTTATGATTTTTTAAAAAATGTGGTACACAAGGCTGAAACTGAGTCTATTGTGACTAGATAACTCTTACCCCTGTCTAGTTCCAGCAGAGTTATCTCTCTTAAATGCAATGGAATACCTGGTTGTGTCCTTGTCAATTTGACAATCTAGCATTGTTCTCTATGACAGTGTGTGACATGCATGCTGAGGTAGGATAGAACGTATATTTATTTCACAAAACATTAGCATTGAGGTATATAGAAAAACAATTGGTACCGTGATACCATATGTGTCGAAAATGATATACCTACCTACCTACCTATCGAGGTAGGTAGTACCTACATACAGACAGAGATAGCCTGGCAGACAGATATAGAAGAGCAAAAATGATAGATCCATTAAACACCAGATTCTGAAACATGACAAAAACTGATTGCTGATCTTAAATACTTTTTATTGTTTATTTTATAATGGCGCGTTAAGCATTCATCTAGCTAGGATTGACCAAAACAAATGTGGAGCACGCTTGTGCAAAGTAGAGTGTATAGCTTAACACAATCAGACAGACATTTTGCCCAATTGGCATATGGAACGGACATTTCCCCCCAATCTATCATAAAGAACAGACATTTTATCCTGTGTGATTTATGGAGCAGACATTTCGCCCTATTTGGCATATGGTGTTAAAATGGAAATGTGAGATCGTGCACAACTGGCTTCAGTATTGATTAGGGAAACCGAAACTCAATTTTGTTTTTGTTATCCAGACATACTCCGGAACAGCATCCGCTCAAAAGCATTGTTTTCTTCTAATTTATGGATTTATGTTGAAAAATGCAGTATTTAATAGCGTTCCAAAGGCAGCCACGAGACACTTCAATCATGTATAAGCTACTAAAAGATAATGGTCTGTGACCAAATGGATGTTGTTTTGTCATGTCGAATGCAATCATTTCTGTTTCCGAATTTAAATAAATTTTGTTGGTGAGACTTTCAAAGTATTTGTTTCATGCATTTCATTATGTGTAGATTTTTTCTCGCATTCCTTGTCAAGCTGTAACATTTGCTGTCACTAGAGCCAGCTTTAGTACACTATTCTGAAATTTATCATAAAAGTTGAATAAACAACACCCACGAACGTTCTGCACTTTTAAAAATATGAATCTATGCGTCCTCTAACCTATTATATCGAAGACAAATTTTAGCTTTCAAAACACGCGATTTCAAAGACGTCTCTGTTGTATTTAATGAATTTATCACTTTTGAGGCGAGTATAAGTATCACCTCTTACAAAAGAAAAACAGTAAACGCATGTTCAAACAATCATGGGCACACATAAAAGAGGAAGCTAGAAGAGCTTATATAATTTGGTCAAGCAAGTCAGAGTTTGATGAGCAATATTTGCAAAACAAAGTTGTCATTCAGAAATTCTAGTGTATATTTACGCTTCCCAGCCAAACGTTTTGTTAACTAATTGATTATAATAGCGTTCTATTAATTAGCGTTTGAATCTGCTAAACAATGCAATGGTTACATACCGTGCATATTTACCGCTAATGTAAGTACTGTAAAACTAGACCTCCGTGTCAGATATTTTCATTTAAAATTTAACTGTCACAAAATGAATAGTTTCCTTCAAATTTATGAAAGTATTAACATAAGATACATCCTGCCTTTATGGCATCGGATGGTATTGATTTGCATTGGTTGGAATTGATTCATTAAAAGCCAATGTCCGAGTGCGGATCATGTGAATCGACCAAGGGCGTGGTTATCTCCTGTTCGCTGAGGGTTCAATTTACGACATACCAACATACAGGTACTAGTAATTACTTTGAAATGACTATCTTTAATATGAAATATTAGTATCTAGGATGGTAAGCTTACCTGATGATAATGATTATAAACCTATTCTTCAAATGCAAGAATTTTGCACAGACAGGTACGCCAGAATTAAATATACTAAATTAAAAGAAATGTGTTAGGGTATCTCTCTCTATATATAAACTAGGTCTGATGTACTATTTGTTTATTTCCTTAAAGTTTATTTTATTTTCTAATTCCAATATACGTTTATAGTACGGATTTGAGAACATCTGTCCATTTTTTGCAAACTCGATATATGCTCACTATCTCGTTTACAAATAAAGTATTTATTGTAAAGACCAAAACACTGTCGGTACGTACGCTGACAGAAATTGTGCGGATTTTCAAGTAGCAATACTTATAAGAATTTGTTTGACATTTCTAATCACCGGAAGAAGAATGTCGCCAATTTTATTTTATTTATTATTATTATTATTATTATTATTATTATTATTATTATTATTATGCAGTTGTTTTATTGATATAGGTCATGGAAGAGCGAATTGAGACATTTAGTTGCCATTACTGTACAACCACGGTTCGCCAATTAGGCTACAGTACAGAGTAGTTATTGGTGCATTCTTTTGTAATTAGCCTCATTACAAACAAGATCATTGATTTACACCATTCATCTATGTTTCAAACACATACCTCTATCATGATGTAACACCGACCGGAACAGAACTGATATAATGAGTATTCGAAGACATTATTTAGTAGAGCTGGATACCATGCAACTTTTGTACCGTGTTACGTATCACGGATTATCCCAATTATGTCAATGACTATCAATTAAATGTTATGTGGTAGGGGCCTGACAGATTTATTTTTAAATTTCTGCCTCTCAAAAGCAGGAAAATAAACTATCTTGCTCTGAAAAAAAATAATACCATATTATATTCATTATATTTTTTGGAAGCAAAATTAATTGAGATAAAAGAAAATGAAATATCTCAGTTGTAAATAAAATCGCAAGCACCCCTGATAATTGCATGATCAGCACCTTGTGACTAATGAATTCGCATTATGTATGTTAATCGTTGTAAAGGTTGCAATCTAACAGCTGTAACTAAAGTGTGATGATAAAGCTTACATCACAGCTGAGACCCTGTGAAAGACATTGTGCTGACAGTTGAACGTTTGCTGATAAATGTAGGAAGTGTCGACAATGATGCCTACAATTTACTAGCTACACTATTGATATAATAGGGAGGAGAACTTTGAGTGGGATGCCAACACCCTGGCAAGATATTTATAAGATAGATCCAGTCAAAACTAAAACAGACTTACTACATAAACGAGAAAATATTGATTTGACTTGAGAAATTACATAAAACTCAAATTGAAGACAGCTAAGATCGCTGGTAGTCTTACAAAGGAATACATATGCTTAACACACTAAGATACTCTCGTAAAATATCAGTTTTTAAAATCCGAAATGTTCCACAAATTGTAATTTGGCCCGAATATATTTCACCAACATACCATCTAACCACCACGATGATAACTATAATTATACATGTAACATTCAAAATTAACTTGTGACAAACTAAACTGGTTTGACAAAAAATGAATATTTAAAAAAATTGTCATGAAAAATGAAACAAACTGTTAATGGCATTAAATTCGTCACAAGATTACTCTAGAATTTTCGTACAATCATTACTGACGGAGATTATCGAAGTATTGGTGCAGTGAAAAACTACCGTGGTAAGTACCTCCAGAAAAAAATCCCCGCGGTATACCGGTGTATTGGTAATACCACCTTGTCAAATATTTAGTAATTGTTTGCATTAATCACAGTCTATCAATAACCATTAATAATAATAATAATAATAATAATAATAATAATAATAATAATATAAATCATCATCATCATCATCGTCATCATCATCATCATCATCATCATCATCATTCCACCAAATATACATATTTAACCACTTAGTGTTTAAAAATACACGTAAATCTTCCCAAAACTAGATGTGAGCGTTTAAAGGAAACAAGGATGCAGTACTTAACGTAAATAAATATCAGCTGACTTAATGCAAGTCACGGGAAAGAAAACGCCGCTTAAAATCTTTAAATAAGATTTCAAAGATAAACATAATAATGGCATCTACTTTAAATTTTCAAAAGGGTTGATCTAACACGCAACTGACCTCATACGGTTTTACCTATTGCAAAGTTCAAATCACACTTGATTTTGTATTTTGTGTAATGTACTATTATATTTTACATTATTCTGGAAGAAGGGATTTTGATGGGTACATTGCTTGTAGATCCTGGTCTCCTGGCTATACAAGAATTAATCTATTTTAAGTCAACAGATGTACACAAATAACGATGCCAATTTGCACAAGAAATCTACAACAATCTTCACAAAGTTGATAACACACTTAAATGGAAAAATCGGGTCTTCAAACGTAGTATTAATCCTCAATAAATTCTGTGTACCAATTTAAAAAGTTCTTGCTAATATAATACTCATAAAATAGGCCCAAATTTAATTATAATATGGCAGCCCAATGTTAGCTCTATTCATGAGACAACTAAATTAACTCCTTTTCCGGTTATGTCTCACCAAAACTACTCGTCACTGACAAAATGGCTAAAATATGCACGTTTTTATTTTCTATATTGCTACACACTGTAATAATAAGGATGATATTAATTAAAACTAATATGAATGGGTAAGAATTTTACATTTGTATAAAATTTAAATCAAATCCGTTATAAGTTCTGGAAAATCAATAAATACCTTTTCTTCTCAATCGAAATTTGGTATATTTCGACGTCTGTTTCAAAAGAAATAGATTTATGAATGAAAAATATATGAATGTTATTAATGCCATAGTTACATTATTGCTTTTATTATTATCGTTGCTTTTGGTTAGGTGTTGCACGGCACAGGAACACATGCATGTTAGTTCTTAGAAGTATATTCCCAATAAACCTGACAGCGCTAACACTGCATATATATATATATATATATATATATATATATATATATATATATATATATATATATATATATATATATATATATATATATATATATATATATATATATATATATATATGTGTGTGTGTGTGTGTGTGTGTGTGTGTGTGTCAGATAAAGTGAACTCTTATCAACGGGGTACATATTATACCTGACCTGGATTTTACCTAAATGTTGGTAGGTTTTTACACCAATGTTCGCTATATCAATAACGGCAGTATTTAATTTTACCTTATTAATTACACATTAGGCTTATTATTTAGAATATGACCCTACATGGAAATATGGACAACACATCAAGAGGAAATGCAGACTATCCTCGATATCTTGGAGATCACAGTGTTCCTTACCTGGCTTGATTCCCTTCCATTAAAGATCAAATTATTCTATCTTTCACTCAATTTTCAGTCTAACCTGCTTTGTAGATCACCCTTGCAGAAACAATACTACATAGAAAAGTAAATTTACACACAAAATGAGTGTAAAGACCTTAACAATAGGGAACTGTATGGAACAGAAAGACTCCCGTAAAAATAAAAAAGGTACAATTGATATGAATGGCCACCAAATTACCTGCTTACGAAAGGTAGATCAAAGAACTGGTGGAGATATATTTGTTATCATAAGTGTGTCAGGACTCTTTCCTGAACCAAAAATAAACAGACTTTTACGAAGAAAAGTTTATAAAACACTCAGAAAAAAGATGCATAGCAAATCGTTCCCATCACACTTATGTCTACCGAGGCAAGGTATAATTTCAGCGCACAAGAGTTTCATCGGTTATCCTGAAGTAATTAAAAATCACAATGAAGGCGAGCATAGTCTTTTGGAACCGAGAATTTTAAAAAGTTTTTTGAATATCTTATATTTTGTCATGTTAATATAGACAAGATGTGATACATGTATTTGTAAAACAATTCGTGATTTTAGCTAAATGATAAAATGAATGGAATAATAATAATAATAATAATAACACAATAGTGTATAAAGCCCTAGTGATATGCTAAATATGTAAAGGTCATACTTTACGAGGAATACAAACCACAGGTATAAAGCGTTCCGTAAATTGCACTATTTTAAGAAATTATCACAATGACGACAAGAGGATGAATATAAGATGAAGACGAACACGATTCTCTTACAAACATCTTTCGAAAATAACATTTTTAAATGGAAAAAAGGTCTGTTCTACTTAGAACCGTCCGTGAAGAAAGCCAAAGAGACAAGTTACGTTATAGAATGCTTTACCCGAACAAGACAACACGTTTACAAGCTACAGAAACTTTAACACTAACATAAAGGGACTTAATTTAGGTGCTCTTTTGTGTAAAAGTCCAACAATCGTCAGTGCATGCTCTACTGTTGAATATTTCATAAAGTATAATGGCTTATATCATCTTGCAACAAAGTAATTTGGCATGCTCAGCAGCTATTTTCTCTGTGATATATTTAGTTTCATTTTTCTTCCTGGATGGAGGATTGTTTTTGGTGTGAGTTTTAGTTGGGTTCTTCTTCCTTGATGGAGGATTGTTTTGGAGTGAGTTTCATTTTGTCCTGCATTTGAACCTTACGCAAAGCGTCGCTAACGATGCAAAGGTCACCTTTTAGCTCACTGACCACGTAAGCTATGCATCTCGTGTTGTCCAAGACATCTAAGCTCTGGGTGTAAGGGTTATAGCGCACGGCAAATGGTCGCTTGATGGTGCTGGCAAAATTTCTGGAGTAAGAAGAACAATGGGCTTTGAAAAGTCATTAACTGATGAAAAATTTATACACTCCTTAACTTGTTTTGGTTTAGTTACTTCTGCTTTTGTAGTCATTAAAAGTTTCGTAGCAAAAGTAGTATCATTTGAAGAAAATAGGTAGATTTATATTTTTATTAGCGGTAGTTATGTTGTTTTATTTTCTAAGAAAAATTATTAAATCTTCAAAAATTATAAGATGCATACCAACAGAAATCGACAACATTCAGTTTCAACCACAAATTTAAGACAGCTGTATTTGAGATATAAATCGAAAGTGAGAAAACTGAGTTATTTTATCTTCTATAGATATGACCAAACGGGCTTGGAGTCATTGCTATTTAAACTTAAAGCGAAACCTTCCCAAAGGAAACTTTTTGTGTAATGGACGATTTCGCATATTCGATATGAGGTTAGAGTGTACTAGGCGTGATAATGTTATGATAAATTAATTTTTCATTTCATATCTTTCAGTGTGAAACCGTTATTACCTCATGGCCTCTTTTGCCTCCTCAAAGCTGTCAGTGTAGAAATAAACATCTTGGAAGGTGGTGATAAGACATTCCTGTTGGCTTGTCCGCAAAGGTTCAAACGGCTTTTTTATTGCCTTGTCAGTGAGGGCATGCTAAAATGTACGATCAACAAATGCTTTAATATTTCACAGCATGTTAAGAATGTTGTGGTGTTTCTGGGATTACCTGTCGTTGTTTTAAAGGTTTTGTTTCCAGACATCGTAATAGGTTCAATGCAGTATTGGTATTTGTGTCCATCTAGCCATAAAATCTCACAAGCATACATACATACATACATACATACATACATACATACATACATACACACACAACTTCTCTGTTAGATTAGACTTTCTTGCATTCGGACATATATAAACATTTATTCCTTTGAAATGTCAGTACAAAGTAACATTAGGCAATTTTATTTCAGATTATTCTCAGCAAGGCTCTTTTGGTTCTTCCTTCACTTTCGATACGAATCCAACTATAACGGAATAGCAACCTTTTGTTCCTTCTTGTTATATATGCAACTCTTGTGTTTCAGAACATATCGGTCTTGGCATAAACTTTAAAATTGTATTATTTTGCACATAAAGACGGCACTTAAGTGTTCAAATGAAAGTTCAATCCAGTTGCCTTTTATGTTATTAATTAAGGCATCAGATTGAAAAGTTGAACTGAAACTTTGTATTATGACCGGTGTCAAAAATGTCCTGTGCCTAACGTTAATTTAGCGAAAAGCAGCATTTAATTAGTTCAAAAGAAAGAACAAACGATAGAGAAATGAAAAGAAAAAAAAGGGTTACGAATTATGACCATTTCATACGGATATGGTTTGGCAACAATATTCAGATCGTTGATTTCACAAAATGCAACTTTTCATTACCTTTTAGCTATAAAGGATCACTATACTTAATGCTCACTCATTTAAATCTCATGAGACTTATCGGCATTAAACCGATCAGCATACGGTAAACGTAACACGGGTTTCCAATAATATTGCCAGCTGACACTAAGTCAAAAAGATTTCAAACTTACGACATTCCAAAGGAGATTTCTGATTTTTTATGTCAAATCTCTCACTTTAGAGTAGTAGATATAACCATGGAAAAACATATGACAGAACGCATCGCTCCATATACAGTGAGAAGAGAATCAGAAGGAAGATGCACTCGTACCAAAAAAAAAACAAACAAACAAAAAACAAAAACAAAAAAACCGACATGAAGCCTGAAGTATGAAGTAAGAAGCTTGAAATTCTTCCTGTGGTTCCCGACCCCTACCCACCCCCGAGAATTATGCATTGCTGTTTGGTCATGGTCTCTGCGACTCCCAGTCAAATCAACCTCGACTTTTTCTGTCAAACCAGAAGAAAAACTTAAGATGTATTTTTTTTTGGGTGGGGGTCGGGGTGGAGAAAGATAGCATCTTTGAACAACAAAACAAATACACAGTTTATAGTCTGTTAGCTGAACGTAAATGGACTAGATAACAAGTCAATTAAACATTTTTGACGCTAATGGATATATTCCTCACTGAAAGTAACCATTTAATCCTTTTTGAACGGAACAATACTTAGTTTTCATACACACAGGGACGTTTTATTTCGTCTCTCATCATGTGACATGTTCTTTATAATAAAAGAAATTCAAAATGGCAGCCTCTGCAACAAATTCGTGTGTATTAAAGTACCCGCCATCATTCTACACAATCTATGCGAATCTGCTATTTAACAACTTACTATCCAAGCTTGGATATCATCCCTACGCCGACCGGCTTGGAATACATTTATGACGTTAAGAATCTAACAAAATAGTCCCGAACACTTTGCCTCTACACTTTGCTTGTTTTAATGGCTTGCCAGGGTCAGTCTAATAACTCTCTTGTCTGTAATTTAAACTAAGGTAAATCTTTCGAGAAAAAAAATGTCCATGCTCATTTGAATACTTCCGTTGTTAACTCTTCAGTTACCGAGCGCGCAGTTTTTGAACGTTGTTAAGCTCTACAGTTTCAGAGGTATGTAAATCCCGCATATAGTCCAAATCCCATAATACTTAAATGAAAGTAATTGGTTTCGGAAAATGCCGGAGTTTATGACGTTCGACGCAACTCATTGGTTTTAGTTCAACCAGCACAAGAAGTGCTCATGGTCATGCGTACATACCTTCATTTCTGCAGCAGATGACAGAAGTCCAGCACCATACACACGCAGGTCGCCATCTTGTTTGCATAGACCAAATTCCACACTGAAGAAGTAACACTACAACAGGAAAAATTATGCATTAAACCATTTCGATATCGCGAAATGTAATGGTAATATGCATTTTACTAGGTTATCGAATTATACGGAAAATTCCGTTCAAAAAATTGTTTTGATAAACATTTCCCGTCTCATTCTTTAAATGCAACTTTAAATGCAACAATAAATCTTTTCAAGAATAACACCTAGCAAATCAAAAACTAATTACCGTTGCTAATTTTGCTATTTCTTCATCCGAAGCTCCAAGTGAGGATAGACCTAGTTCCTGAGAAAACTGGGCAAAGCTTGGGTCGGCCAGGAGAGGCACGTGACCCAGAAGCTCGTGGCAACAATCACTGCAAGCAGAAGAGACAGTGAATGGCGGTTTATTAAAATTCAGGATAAATACTTCAGCTTTATTTTGAAAACTAACGTTATTTAGTGCTCAAAATGTAAATTAGTCACATGTAATATTAGAACTAGTAGAAATACATGAAAACAAACACATTATGCGGTTCGAATTTGCATTATTCTATTAGGGATATGCGGTTTTCTTTTGTAAGCATTCCTTTAATATAGAATAAGAAAATGTACATATACCGCAGCCAATAATGCTAAATTTTAGACACCTTAGTACTCATAAAAAAATGGTTATTTGTATAATTAGTTATTTATTCAGTCTTTTATAAACACTGGAGGATTTCGATAGTGTTTTTTAAGTCTTAAACATTTTTATGCACATATTTATTTGCTTTATCTTCTTATTCTAAAATTCATGGAAACATGCCTCTGTTATCTTTGTGTGCACTTCTTATTCTAAAATTCATGGAAACATGCCTCTGTTATCTTTGTGTGCACTTCTTATTCTAAAATTCATGGAAACATGTCTCTGTTATCTTTGTGTGCACTTCTTATTCTAAATTTCATGGAAACATGTCTCTGTTATCGTTGTGTGCACTTCTTATTCTAAATTTCATGGAAACATGTCTCTTTTATCTTTGCTTGCACTTCTTATTCTAAAATTCATGGAAACATGTCTCTGTTATCTTTGTGTGCACTTCTTATTCTAAAATTCGAGGAAAAAGGTATCTTTTAGCTTCTTGTGTACTTCGTCTTCTAAAACTAATTGAAAAATGTTTCTTTTAGGTTCGTGTTTACGTTTTATTCTCAAATTCATGGAAATATGTATCCTTTAGCTATGTGTGTACTTCTTATTCTAAAATTATACTTCTTATTTTAAAATTAATTGAAAAACGTCTCCTTTAGCTTCGTGTGTACTTGGCCATTCTAAAATTCACTGAGAAAGGTCTCTTAGCTTCGCATATACTTCTTACTATTTTTCGAGTCTATCCTGTTAGATATTAATCGAGGTTGGCACTTTTAAAAATAATCTACAAACATTTTGTCAACAATTTAATAAATAGTAAATAAAGGAACCCACCCAAGCATTTATCAAATTTCTCTTCCCGAATATTGTGCTTTGTAATGTACAACCGTTGTATTAGATCAGGAAGTGCATGGAGGTTTTTTTTTTTTTTAATGGATAGTGTCACGTTCCGAAATAATAATTTCACTCTCATGGCAGAAGCAGACGAAGTTTTGTTTACACAAATGATAAAACCAATACGAATGTCAATGTGAAGAGAAAAAGAAAATAAAAAAAAATATAAAAAAAACTAACTTACGGTTCGGGGGTATAAAATGGATGTGTGCTATGACGTATATACTGTGTACAGTGGAAAACCCTGAATGCGAGACCTGCCAGAAAATCTCGTGCAGACAGGTAACCAGCGACCGGTCTCAGCTGAAATCCAGTTCGTGCTATGAAACAGAACGAAAGTGGTGTGATAATATTATAGAATCGTTGGTTATTTAGTTACTATTGTTTTAGTAACTTTATTGGTTATCATTTATATCCATAAACATGAATGTTCATGAAATTAACGCCAAAATATTCCGCAGGAGTTATTTATAAAGTTTCCACTTGGATATTTTCTATCAATAGAATAGATTATACTTGAACAATATGTGATGTGATGTGATTTGGATTTTTAACGTAGCTTTAACAATTTTTCAGTCATATCGCTACGATGTCTGCAATGTGGCAGTTTATAGTGATGTCTAGCACTGGGGCATCATGCCGCAGACATGTAGCATGATGTCCCACCCAGTCACATTATCCTGACACCGGGCCGACCGGTCCTAACACTAACCTCTTAATGCTGAGCGCCAAGCGAGGCAGCTGTTAGTACCGTTTTTGTAAGTCTTTGGTATGACTCGGCCGGGGATCGAACCCACGACCTCCCACATCCGAGGCGGACGCTCTAACCACTAGGCCACCGGAGCGGTATTTGAACAATACATATTCATCAAGTACTCTTGAATACGACACAAAATGATCGCTGAATTGAAATAATCTGGAAACATTTGATTTAAATTTTTTATGTGCATACACAAGCTAAGTGTGACAGAAGAATTTGGACAGATTATACTTTGTAGTACTAACAACGTTTTAGCAATTTCTGTTAATTCATTTCACTTATGTACCTGATGAACTGTGAATATATGCGTGTCAAATGCATAATTCTGTAATGTCCACGTGCGGTATCCCCATAACGACGTACAGCGTGTTTTCTATTTTTTAAAAACCACTTACCCTTCAAAAATTCCGACACATCTTCTAGTTGTGGTATGTTGTTCTCTCTGAAAGGAAACATATATGTATAGACATAACTATTTTTCAACAATTTTTGTCTCTTTGCTTAATCACCAAATTTTGTCAACAATATTCCTTACGTAGCTGCGTAATTTCTATTCTTAATCTTAATTTATCAAGCACCTGTATTATTAGATTATATAAACAACATTTACATGCTTCCTGTATATTATTAATATTATTAAACCAAACTCAGTTTCTCAGTTTGCAATATAAATTTATAAACAACATTGTGCATTGTTTTATCTTTTTCATATTACATGTATAATTATAATGTTGAATTAAATGTCCTAACACGCAGTAAAAAATCCTCGCATTATATTTTCTAATATGTAATTATTGTTCAATGAGAAACGTCCAAGTTGTTGAAATTGTGTCAGATCCCATTGTATTTAAAAGACAACAAAACACATTTAAATTAATTAATTCAGCCAGCTGTATACTTGCATACAATGAACATAGATATTACAGGTAACCACAATACATAGCATTTACCTGTATCCACACTGGCTAATCAGGAGTTGAAGGTTCTGTAAGTATTCTCTGCATGCGTGTGTCGGGTAGAGTTTCGTCAGTTCTCGGAACACTGTTCCCCTGGTTAAGTTTACATAAAGACTAGAGATTAGAGCAAGTTTTAAGATATTAATTTATATTACCAATATATATATATATATATATATATATATATATATATATATATATATATATATATATATATATATACGAGAGACAGATATTTGCATGGATAGACGGACGATTAACAGATAGAAACTATCAGAGACAGACCGTTTTAAAGTTTGTCCACTATGTGAGTGACTTTCTAATCATTAACGAGATATTTTAAAGTCTATCTGGTATAGACTCTATACTTTTTATAATGCAAAGCAACTTACTGCATTTTCAGTGTGCACTTCAAACGAATACCGGCCAAACAATAAACTGACCAAGAATAGAAATTGAAACAAGAGAATGTTCAGCACACAACGGTATGCGCGTTGTCTATGTATCTATGACCTTATGTGCATTTTTGAGTGATCTGGACCATGTTTCCCTTGTCTTTAAATATGTACTTTACTTGTCTTTTTGTGTGTGAATTTTCAAATTTCCATTTCAAAACAGAAAAATTCCATGTAGCTAAACACGCAGCGCTACGATCTATGCTATCCTATTTCACAAAGAAATACACGGGCCGCTTTAAATAGATGTCTTGTATTTTTCTTGCAGATAGATCAATATTGTTTCCTGTAGAACGTCCATGGAGTTAAACTGCGGCTTCGATGAACACTGTACACGTATTTCATAAAATTACCGTCCAGGAGTTGATTTAATTTGATTTATATAGGAATTATGCTTTTTAGTAGTATATCGCAATAACATAGTATAACAAAGACTATTATAACATGTTTAGTTTACGAAAGATACCATAGTCGAATGTTTATAAACACGCTAGTAGACCAAGAACTGCTCATTCATTTTGTCTGGTGGCGTAGAACGTGATTACTGATTAATTGGAGCAAAGTTCGATGGCAGATCTGAGTCAATAACGAATAGCCGTAGTTTTGGACAGCATCTACTAATGTTTATCATATACCATTCGTTTACTGGCTTCGAATTCATGAGACTATAGAGTCATGAATGTCTAGTGAAGATCCGTGCTTTGGGTAGATGCAGACATTATGTTTACTTCCGTCTTATTGCTGATTTTACCTCATACCTTTCAAAATGCAATAATCTCAAAACAATATTTTAAAAACAAATTCACATGCTTTAATATATTCACCCGAACACAGAAAATAGTACTGTTGACGGACTTAAGAGAAACGCCAAGTAAATCGTCTCTTCAAATAACCACACAAATTCAGATAATGTATTCTAATTGTCTGAATGTAAGAGATAATGTATTCTAGCTGTCTGAATGTAAGGAAATATGTATTATAATTGTCTGAATGTAAGAGATAATGTATTCTAATTGTCTGAATATAAGAGATAATGTATTCTAATTGTTTGACTGTAAGAGATAATGTATTATAATTGTCTGAATATAAGAGATAATGTATTCCAATTGTTCGACTGTAAGAGATAATGTATTTTAATTGTCTGAATGTGTGAGATAATGTATTCCAATTGTCTGAATGTAAGAGATAATTTATTATAATTGTCTGAATATAAGAGATAATGTATTCTAATTGTTTGACTGTAAGAGATCATGTATTTTAATTGTCTGAATGTAGGAGATAACGTATTCCAATTGTCTGAATGCAAGAGATAATGCATTCTAATTGTTTGAATGTAACAGATAATTTATTCTAATTGTCTGAATGTAAAAGATGACATGACATCTAAACCAGGGATATCTTTTAAATAAGTCACTTTCCGTGATTAATTTAAAAAAATATGACGATTATTAATATTCAGCTAAGGTGGACACATACATTTTGTTTTTTACCGGGAACATTCATTGTTGAGCATTATATAAAATATGGCATACTAAAAAATTGTTTTGTGGTCTAGGATACACCAGCCGTAAATTTCACGAGTCTTGCTTCCATTTGTATGGAAAATTACCTTGTCAATCAGTGTCGATAGATCAGTCAATATTAATGAAGAAAGATGAAAATCGAACCTGATCTCTGTCGCTTGATATTAAATCACATCATCTTGCATTTAGTTTTCAACCATGAAACATTTAAAAAAAAATTTTACGATGGAAAACAAATGCAACCATTTATGCCCCATATATTATGGAGTGAGACACAGTTAAAGACAATACAAACATATAAATGCAGTGCTATTTCTTCTACTATGAACCCACCCTTCTTTGGAATAAAATAATCTAATTTTGTTTTCATGGATATTACGAAAATATATCTGATATACCTAGTGTTAAATGGCAATATCAGTTCATGAAAATTTATATCTTGAAGAAGCAAATAAAGTAAAGTACCCTGATTTTATTACAAACCAAGGCGACCGACACTGTCTAGTCTATATTCGAACCCGTACCCTTCTGTTAGAGAGTACGGTACATTAACTACTTGGTTTATAAAAGTCGGAGAAAATAATACGGTTATACTTTTTTTTAATATTTTGACAAGCTTCTTGAATATACATATTTTTGTGCTGCAGTAAACATGTAAAAACTTTTGTTTCAAAACCATGAATAGTACTTTCTTCATAGATGTACATTGTAAATTGAACTCTTTTCGTCAGTTTATTTCTTATCGCGTTCTTCGTGGGAACCCATAATTAGCAAAGTACACGTTTTAATTTGTAAGAACAAGGGAAACATTTTTTAATACGTTATAGACGGAGACAAAGAAAATCCACTTGCCATGTTTTCACTTCCTCCTCTGTGTAGTCTACCCTTGGAATCTTCTGATCGCTGTTTTCAGGAAAAATGACAAATTTGTCAAGCACATCGTCAAGTAATAAGCCTACAAACGTATTATTTTTATTCATTTATTCTCAAATAGAACATAGGTTTTGGACTGGTAAGTGACCCTTTCCTTATATCCTACTTACTAAAGACACACACCTTACTAAATAGATTCAAAGTTTCATACAGAAAGTTCATTAACAGGACTTTCAAACTCTTCATTTTGATATTTTCATTAAAAGAAATTATTGATGTATTACATTTAATGGTGATAATTTAAGCTTACATTTTTAACAAAACCAGGATTCAGTTCTTTCTAACACGCACACTAGATTTTCAAATGTTAACAAACATACAATTTCCAGCATATGCCTAGTGATGAAAAGGTCCCAACAACACTGAAACAAGATGGAATTCTTTTAAATTTACGTCAAAGTGAAAACAAACTGCTGCTGTCTTTGATATTTGTACTTTAATGTTGCAAATGTTTGTCAACTGTATCCTCAGATTTACAACACTAATTTGATTCCTCAATAATATTAATACAAATGAGTGGACTTTTTCAGATACACGTGTAGTTCTTCCATAGAATAGAATTATGAGATCTCATCCGAGCAGAAGTTAGTATTAACTTTCATTTGCGTCTAACTCTTTGTTTTCAAATGGACCATATTATTCATCTCTTGTAGGTATCAATGTAGCTTTGTCTGGCCATGCAAAACTGCTAGCAAATCTTACGTCATTGACCCATTATGCTAGTTAGCACGAACGCAGAAAAGTAAACAATAGCTTAATGAATAAACACGTACCAGGCGTGACATGAACCAAAGATTACCCCTAAGTGGTCTCTTAGAAGGGAAAAACTGACAGAGATTGAGGTCTACCCATGTTGTTTGAGGTGTTACTTACCTAAAGCAGTAAACGGGGGTCATTCTGGCCTTCGGTTTATCTTAGTTGATATCAAAGGATTGCAACATTTATACGAGACAAAGAAACAACAAAAACAAAAACAATGTTAGCAGATCAGAACTGTACTTACTGTTTGTACTGCATTGCGATGTCAGCGAATATCGTTCGTCTCTGTCTGTAGATTTTATCTGTAAAACCCTGGATATAAACAAACTATATTCGTATTTCATTCAAAGTTTGTGGAACTTGATATGGTGTAGGGATAGATCGAGACCATTAAGCCAGGATGTATTAATACGCCACATCATGAGGTTCTTTTTCCGATTGAGAAAAAAAACATGAATGGGGTTTTATATTTATTAATACCCCATGTTTACGTTTTCCAAATAGTGTCCGCTATACCGTGAGAATCAGATTAAAATAAATTGAACTTGGTAGAAATTTGATTCTTTGAATATCGACACGCTGATGTCAGTGAAAACTCCGAAATAGATTCAACCTGCATATATAAGATTAAATGGGTATATATTGAACATTTTTTTAAAATCATTGCAATATTTTATGGTCATATTTTCTATTTGTAATTATATAACACTATAAAAACACAGATTTGTAAGATTAAATGAATGATGCTGAATGTAGCATTGCTTTCAAGCTTGCTTAAATGCGTAACTAATGCACCCTACAGTGTGATTTTATAAACCGAATTCCATTTGATTATAATGCTGTTTCTCTTCACCACTAATTAATTGTTTTAACAATAAAACGTACTACTTTGTGTTGACTGTTAAAAATTGAAACCGCTAACATCCGAAATAGCGTCTATTACGTTACTGTCTGGAATTAGAACTAGATTTGATGCAGAAGTCAAAACAGTAGAGTTTGAAAGCCCATTTTTCTGTAGCACAATGTTCGTCAACAACAGATACACAATTTTAATGGTCGAATATATAGGAAGTTTTCCTTTGTACCTTTCAGTAAATTTAAAATTTCGAAAACAAATTATGTTTTAATTAATATTAAGCAGAAACACAACATACCGGATGGTCGGCATCCAGCTCGACCCCATACATGAGCACTCTGTTAGCTGTGCGATCCAAGTCTGAGACTTTGCGGGGAAACCATGGTGTCAACGCCAACGTTTCTAGGAATATGAGGATATGAGAGAATGAAAGAAAATTGGACTTACGCAAGAAGTAATATCAAAAGACACCAATGAAGTTAATTTTCAAAACTCGATACTTTTCAGCCAAATTACCAGATATTTTGAAATAAAATGTTAAAACCAAAATAACAATTTAGAGTACACTGGAGCAACTCCAACGAGCAATGCGACGCTCCAATTAACATATGGATTATGCGAAGAATTTCGAAATATGTCGTATGTATAATCATTTGAAGATAATGCATTGAGCAAATCGATGACCTGTACTGGATGTACAAATCCTCAATAGAAATCCTTCTCAACTAAAAATGTTGTTAATTTGTTATTCTTACTTCATGTATGTATGTATGCTTATATTTATCAGAGTGTCTCCAGTAATTTTTAGGTAGTCGTGGTTTTCTTTTTTTAACCAGGCTTGGTAAGAAATAAAAATAAGAAAGTTTTGATCAATGTACATTAGTATTGAGCGGAATTCTTGTGTCTTGTGAAAAACATTAATGTGGTCAAGATAAACACCATTTTGGGACTATTTTCCACTGTCATATTAACCACTCAAAGTATGTAGAAAATTCATACATTATCTCTCGTAATACTTCTCGAAGTTCTTTATAAAATGAATACATGGATTTGTATTCGACGAGCCATATAGTAAATTCTGTGTAATGTCTTAATAGCAACAAAAAAAACCCACCTGCAAGCGCCCGATTGACTGAAGCAGGTGATTGTGGTACAGGTGTATCATTTAAGGTGATGCTTGCGACTTCTTTCTTTAGACGCTTGATCAGTTCTTGCAGACGAATGTTATCTGTCTCAAGGTCAACATAAATGTCGTACATGGAATCGTTTTTCTTGCTTCTCCGAGACTCAATATGAACCACATTAATGTTATGTTGCTGAAAGAACAAGATAATGGATTACTCAGGACAGACAGGTTTTAGCACTAAATGTCTCTAAAAGAAGGGTTGTCGAGTCAATATTTTGCCAAATGAATTTGTATGAAGTTGATGCACGAATAAGTGCCAATATCTATCAAATATATCGTAACGTCTTTGCAATTTTAAAACAGAAGACCAAGCAATAACCGTTTTGTTGTATATTTTCCACACCTGGAGAGAGAGAGAGAGAGAGATTACCTCAAATATCCTCAAGGCGTTTGCAAGACATCCGACCTGGTTCCGCAAAGAGAAGACGACTGATGTGGTTTTTCCTAATCCAGATGGACTTGATATGCCTTCCAAATTCTGCAATTCTTTCTATAATTCAAAAAGAATACTTTTTACACAAATGGATTTTGGAATTCATCCTATCTCAAATTTAGTTATAGAGGATTTTACCAGTAATTCTATACAAAATAGATAACGGGATAAGAACCCAGTTAAACCGTCCAGCCCTTTATAAAATTACATGCATGGTTTGTTCTGAATTGGCGGAAATAAGTTTTTTTTTCAATGTTGTAAGGATACGTCAAGGTCTCGAATAAAAGACGAATGCGCCTTACAAAATGAGCTTGAAGAATTCCAAATATCTGTTTATCTATACAGTGTCAGAGGAATTTAAATCAAACTTGGATTTATTAAAGTTCAATTCCCGAAATATCAATGCGCATACAGTAGTGAAAACACTAAAATCGTTTCCCAGTGGGTACACCAGTATCGAACGCAAGATGAACCGTATAATATTAAGATTTAAATCGACGATCTGGTCATTACAACATGAATTTTGGCCACATGGCCAGGGCCGGCGCCAGACTATCTGGCACCCTAGGCAAGGCTAGATTCTGGCGCCCCCCCCCCCGGAAAATATCAATTTCAAAATTTATAAACATAATGTACATTTGTCTTTTCATACCCAACAAACATATAAGACTGAATCTACCCGATTATTTGTCCCTGTATCAAATAAACCAGGATAAAAACGACCCTCAATAAAACTGAAATTTATTTATTTCTTTTTCAAAACTGTTGTTGATTTGGAGAAATGCGCCCCCTGATATCAGCGCCCTAGTTGGCTGCCTAGTTTGCCTATATGGTAGCGCCGGCCCTGGATATGGCATCAAAATGTGCACAGCAAAATCAATACAGTATAATTAATTATATTTGCTTCTAGTACCTTGATTACATCATGATTATTATAAATGGTTAAACAAAATCTAATACCTAAGAAACACAGTTTATCTTAGTTTCTCAAACTTAACCCCAAATCGACTAACACTGACTTGTTTAAATATTCTAATATACCCCGTAAACATTAACTTACAAAGCCGAGGTTTCTCAGCCAATGAATTGGGTGACCACTATTGCTTGAAGAGATGACCAGACTAGCGTGAAGACTTTGTGAGTGTGCTCGCCTGTACATTTACTGGTTGTGTTCCAACTGTGCCAATTTTGAGTGAAGTTTTGGAAACTAAAGTAACATACATAAATTAATTGCTCCTTTTAGTTTCACTTTATTAAGTATTTGTACCTATTAGCAGTTTCCACAATTTGATATTATCATTATGGCAGTTGCAGTTATAACAAGGTGTACTTTCGTCTGTGTTCATTTTAGCGTAATATGGCCAGTAACCTGGTAATCACCGTAGCGTGCAAATTAACTTTAATTGAGTATGCAGCAAACGAGAAAGGAGAAACAAAGATTAAGACAATCCGGTAGGCACCATCAGGTCATGGTAGATGCGGGTATCTCAGTAATGTTCTCCATTACGTTCGTTTTGAAATTGATCCACAATGTTTCTAGAACTATTAGAGTGAAAGCGGCGGCTACGTTTCCCAGATATGAAAATTAATTAATTAATGCGTTCATGCTTTAAAAATATTGAAATATCTTGTGATAAACAAATATTGTAAGTATATTTATTATTTATTCTGTAGAATAATTTCCGTTTGTCTAACAGAAATCGTAAATCTCCATTTCATTCTCTCTCTCTTTTTTTCTCTCTCAAACACATCGATTTGTATATGAAAAACAATAACGTGTACAAGTTACTCGGGATCAGATAGACGTAAGCAATGACAAAGTAGAAGATTTTAAAATTAAAGCAGGTTTTTAAATGTCAAATTGTAAATGACCCTATTTTAAATAATTGGCTTACATTTTCAATCAGTAACATAAAGGTTCTAAGTAGCAGAAAGTTGGGTCCTATAAAATGTCAAATCGTTCTGATCGAGACATCTGTTTGATCTAGTTATTTTTTATGCAAACATTAAGCATAAAATAAGTGATCAGATACTAACCTGCATCCTAGATTGGTTATTGATGCATGCTGATATCGAATCAATCAGGTAAATACATTTTGATGTATGCTGATATTGAATCAATCAGGTAAATATATTTTGATGCATGCTGATATTGAATTAATCAGGTAAATATATTTTGATGCATGCTGATATTAAATTAATCAGGTAAATATATTTTAATGCATGCTGATATCGAATCAATTAGGTAAATATATTTTGATGTATGCTGATATTGAATCAATCAGGTAAATATATTTTGATGCATGCTGATGTTGAATTAATCAGGTAAATATATTTTTATGCATGCTGATATCGAATCAATCAGGTAAATATATTTTGATCATGCTGATATCGAATCAATCAGGTAAATATATTTTGATGCATGCTGATATTAAATTAATCAGGTGAATATATTTTAATGCATGCTGATATTGAATCAATTAGGTAAATATATTTTGATGCATGCTGATATTGAATTAATCAGGTAAATATATTTTGATGCATGCTGATATCCAATCAATCAGGTAAATATATTTTGATGCATGCTGATATCCAATCAATCAGGTAAATATATTTGATGCATGCTGATATCGAATCAATCAGGTAAATATATTTTGATGCATGCTGATATTGAATCAATCAGGTAAATATATTTTGATGCATGCTGATATTGAATCAATCAGGTAAATATATTTTGATGCATGCTGATATTGAATCAATCAGGTAAATATATTTTGATGCATGCTGATATCCAATCAATCAGGTAAATATATTTTGATGCATGCTGATATCCAATCAATCAGGTAAATATATTTTGATGCATGCTGATATTGAATCAATCAGGTAAATATATTTTGATGCATGCTGATATTGAATCAATCAGGTAAATATATTTTGATGCATGATGATATTGAATCAATTAGGTAAATATATTTTGGTGTATGCTGATATTGAATCAATTAGGTAAATATGTTTTGATGTATGCTGATATCGAATCAATCAGGTAAATATGTTTTGATGCATGCTGATATTGAATCAATTAGGCAAATATATTTTACATTATTACTAGCAAATTGAGCGATGATTAACTTTAAACAGACACGAGAAACAATACAACGATATGTTTTATATGAAAAGAAAAAGAAAATCTACCAATATTGTAATAATATCTCAAGGGTTCTCACTTGAGGTAAAAAATATATCATTGAAAGTTGTAGTATGCATGCTTTATGCCTTCGACAAAGCTAAACAAGCAGTGGAATGTATCCAATTTATACTTAACTTGAGCAGTAGTATGTATCAAATTTCTACTAAACGTAAGCAGTGGAATGTGTCATATTCATTATATACTTAAGCAGTGGAATGTATCCAATTCAAGCTAAATTTAAGCAGTGGGATGTATCCAATTCATGCTAAATGTAAGCAGTGGGATGTATCCAATTCATGCTACATTTAAGCAGTGGGATGTATCCAATTCATGCTAAACTTAAGCAGTGGGATGTATCCAATTCATGCTAAACTTAAGCAGTGGGATGTATCCAATTCATGCTAAACTTAAGCAGTGGGATGTATCCAATTCATGCTAAACTTAAGCAGTGGGATGTATCCAATTCATGCTAAACTTAAGCAGTAGGATGTATTCATTGATGCACCACTATATAATTCACGCTGATCACATCGCTCAATTAAATCTTTACACAAGTGTTTTAGAGTCGATTAAAACTTGATCGTGATCTACAGGTATAGATAGCCCATGAATTTATATATGGAATAGCAGTATTAATCAATATGTTGTAATGGATACATCAATATTTAATTTTTCTATTTGTGTATGGTGTAAGTTATTTCCCCTTTCCTGCAACTGATTGTCCGGTACAATAGGTTCTTTTTTTTTTTTTACCAAGTAATATCTAGTTGAACGAGCATTTTTCTAGGTCTGTAATTATTTTTAAAGAATTAGAAGTCAATGGAACTGATAAAGGGTTCTGCGTTTATATCAAAATAGACAAAACTTTGCATTTTTTGTTAGATCATCAATGTTATGAGGTAGAAAGTAATATTAATTTCACATGTGTTCAGTATGGCCTGCTAAGCAAAAATACCTACCACGGGGAGGTGTTTCTTGTTTAGAACTAAAGACCACTTACATGGTACTTACTCTCTGTGTAAACACCTTGTATTCCAGGACTACCTTGGTTAGTCTATACGGATCGCTATTATTTAAAGGTAAATTATGGGGGTTTCTTTTTAAAACTTATATTTTAATATATCATATCAGAAAACCTAATATTCTTTCTTATTAAGAATTTGTTAAGCAAATCAAATAACTCGGTAAAACAGAGATTGTATTTTATGGAATTCATGATTGGTTATTAAAGGAACATAAATCTTGCGTAATTGAAGAAATATAATAGATTAATGCCACACTTACTCTCAATATAGCCATCGATCCATTGAGAGAGAGAGAGAGAGAGAGACAGAGAGAGACAGAGAGAGAGAGGGACGAAGAAGAAAACTAATGATGACAATGATTGGAAAGAAATATAAAACAATTGTACACTCAAATGTCGAAGAGAGATTTAGGCGTATTTTCTAACATTTTGTAGCATATACGCTACGTTAAGGAAATAAGTTCATTGAATCCCATATTCGTAGTCTCGGTTATCGACAATATTTCCTAAAAATATGAAACTCATTATCTCGCAGTATAATATTTCGCTATATTCTCCTTGATCTTTGCTCTTCTTATGTCTCCATCATAAATCTATCAAGAAATGTTTAATGAACATTTGTGTTTGCAGGCTTGTTTATTAAAATTTATTTCTCTTTCTCTGTCTCTGTCTTTCTGTTTGTCTCGTTTTCATTGAAAATAAACTAATGATGTGATTTATTCCCTCTTTTTACTATTTTAGAAGAATTTAAGATGAGTTTATTGTTTCCAACATCTATGGAATATTTTCACAAAAATTCTCGGTTGGACACGCTGTAGTCGATAGGTCTGTACATCAATGTTTGTTTCATCTTTCTTCATTTCGAAATTTAGAAAAGGTAAAACAATAATTCTTTAGCTTTATCTAATACCAATTTGGGACTGTATACTACATAAAACCTTTCATGTTTACTTGAGCTGACCTTGAAAGTAATACAATTCTACATTAGTGGAGAGGAAATAGCGCAGGTGATAGAGTGCCAGACTCGTAATTCACGTCGCTGGTTTGATATCCGCCCAGACCAGTCCGGGTAGGTTGATTCAGTGTTTTGTTTGGAAAAGGAATTTAACTCTCATTTCCCTGCATAATATAGCCAGTAATGTGTTAAACGTGCCGTTTAAACCTACAAAAATATAGCGATGTCGGAATCCGGCAAGGTTTAGTAACACCGACGATATTGGCACTAAAATCGAATGCCAACATCAAAAAGTAAAAGATCGGCGTTAGTGCTCATGCAGCTGCATGCAGGAGATTCATGATCGTCAACTAAACATTGAACTTTCTCACCCACAAGGTGTGGACCAGATTGTGTGCATTGAGTGTTTAAATCCATGTTGACATTCTTCATTAAATCTCGTTAACTGGGGAAGCCACATCATCATTTGATGTGGCAAGTAATGCTGCCGTTACTTTTCTTTGGCCGTCAGAAGACCGAGGCATGGTTCTGTATGCACGTCCTACGTCTTTAGTGTAATGTCAGATTCATTAATATTTATGCCAGTCTTTCTTAATAAACACCAACAGATCTATCCTTCTGCTCCGTGATTTATAAATACCACAGTTTCAGAATCCAGCCAGACATATAGAGTTATGTGTTTGATGACGGGTTCTTGATTTCATTTGCATAGAAATCTGTGTGTCTGTCATTAGAATAGGTCGCAATCTTCCTTTCTTCTCCCATAATTTATGTATGAGGAGTATGACAATCAAATCCCAGTCTAATTCAACATTTGCATGGAAATAAGACCCAAGACTGCGTCTCTGTTTTATTGATCTTTCAGACAATATAAACGTATGTAAAATTTCCTTTAGTTGAGAGTTGAGAATTGCTATTCTTTTATATGTATGCAGATTTATAACCATTTGTATTATTTGAATATATGAGTCAATAAGAAATTTGTTTTTTTACATTCTAAGTAATGGTTAACAATTGCATTTTATGCAATAGACATATCATCTCATGTAGCTGCGTGTTTCCTATTTCGTCGAGAAAAGCACAGATTTTGCAAATATGGTTAAATTCATGAATATTATTCATTTTGCGAAATGCAATCTTTGATACCGTCCTTTCCAGATTTATTAAAAACGGATTGTTCAATATGAAGGGTTTGATAAATGTAGCAAGGCTCGCTTCTATATACTTAAACGCACGCACAAAGTATAGATCATAGAAACCTAAAAAGAGAACAATGGCGCCGCCGCCATTGCTGTGACGCCTCCTCTTTCCAAGTTTCTTGATCATGGCATGCACCTTGATGGAGACATGACATTTAATAAAATTTGTAACCACATACACTGTACGTAAACGCACAAACTGAAGCACGCATTCACGATGGGCAGAAAAGGAAATACATCAATTGTTATTGTTAAACATGAACACTGGTCGAATCTTATCTTTAGTCAACGACTGTCAAAATGAATACATTTGGGATATTTATGGAAATAAGTTAGCTACAAATCCCTGAAAATTAATCTGAGCTTTTTCCATCATTCGGCTTAAATGAATACTAAATGAAGGCTTAAACACGCTTTAGGACCTGGTAATAGACGATGTAGCTCAGCGGAGATGCATTGGACAATATTGCCAATAATAGATGCTAGCAATTTTCAGCGTCGTTTAACATCCAAACCCCATAGCACATGAGTTTAAAATCCTAACTGAGATAAATAATAACAACATGGAAAAGAGGCTTCACATAGATGTACTTTACTGATAAATTTTATACAAGGAATGAAAGAATAAATACAAGACAAAACCAGACCGTCGATCAAAACATTGAAAGATCTAATAGCAATGATACAATAGCAATACCATCTCAAAAGGCTGCTTCAGAATATTCAGAAAGACATAGATAATAGATAGTTTGTATACATTTTATTTTCGAGAATAAAACAAAGTTGAACTATTGCAAAAATTATGACACATTTTGTTGTGGTCAATATCAAGATCATACTTGCTAGCCAGGATCAAATATTTTCCGGAACAATCATACATACTGCGAAGTTTTGAAGCTTTAGACATACAAATGGCAGTGGTTTACTTCCCTTGAGCATAATATTGCCTGTTATTAACACAACGCTATAGAAATTTAGTGGGAAATGACTCCTGGAGAAAATGTAACATTCAGTTTAGTGTGCATTTGCTGTGATTTTTTTTTCTTTGTAGAGGATTTAGTAGAGAATGGAAAGATTTAGGTAGATATAAAAGAGGAAGAAGCTAGGAAATGTTCTTTGCAGTCATGTAGCACAAGGATCATAACGCTACGAAGTAGCACGCGGCAAATATTACATCAAAATGAATCGCATATGAGTCGCCATATATAATATAATTCTTGAGCCCTTGTTTTGATTGGATTTCAATAATTTACTGGAAAAGAAAAAATGATGATGTAAGCGAGCTCGTGTACAAACGCCCGAAGACAATTTTCTACGGTTTAAATCATGTAAGCGTCTGTACAGCCCTACGGAGATATATTATGAAAGAGTACAAGTTGTGAAGAACATCTATTAAAAGGCTTTTCCAAGTGTTTCGGCAAAAGTTCGAACTTTGCAAACCCTGTATGATGGTATTATTATATGACCAGTTACCCAATAAAAAAACCTTACAAATATTATCTTTAATACGGAGTCCAAGCAAAGCAAAGCAATGTACGAAAAAAGTTAGTGCAATGCAGGTATTTGATTGCAGCTAATGTCACAACATCGCGCACGTAAAAAAAAACTGGAAGGAGCTCTGCTATATCGGTATAGGTCAGTAAATATTTATTGAAAATACTGGACACAATGTCAAGTCACGCAGAATCCCCGAGCTTGCAAGGGCATTCTACTCCAAATGAATGAGGGCCCAATATTTTGTAAAACTCATTCAATAGCCGTTTGATCATGTACTTAAAAACAAGCATATAAATCATTTTGTTTTGTTATAGGAGTAAACAATTAAAACTAATTTTAAAAAAAAATTAAAACTGGACAGTGACCGGCAGCAAAAACGTTCAAACAATGGGGCTCTTGATGACGTATATATAGTGTATATTCCATTTCATTCTTTTACAGTCTTGTGCATTAGGTTTTCTTACAATGAAAAGATCTACGCCTTATTTTTCGTCATCCCACCTTTGTAATATTATTGATATCAATGGCATATTACAGTTGACTAAAGGCTTACTTTTTAACCTGTACACATGTGCTTTCTTTCACAAATAAATTATTAATATTTATTGTTAAAAAACTAACCAATTGGTTTGGACAAAAAAAATATATTTTCATGGGACCTGTTTGTAAAATATTTTTGATTGGCAGATGAGGGTAGTGGACAATGATTTGAATTATGTAAATATGAATCGTTACGACATCGGATGAACATTTTAAATGAAGTTTTAATTATATATTGTACGATTCAGATCAAACTTAGCTATTTGACCAAGGATTAAAATCAAGTGTGTGTGTGTGCAACCCAAAACATTTCATCATAATCATGTATTGAATTAATTGTATATATGCAAACTATAACGTTGTTCAGTGAGCACCATTTGGTTTGCATGATTTCCTATACTTAGTTTGAGTCAGCTCTTGATGAAAACGAACAAAAAGAAGAACAGTGACTTGAGGAATAAGAGGAAAAGGGATTATGCACAGAAAGAAAAATGTGAATTATAAAGACAAAGAAACAACTGTTGTTGGAATAGGTTCAAAACTTTGTTAAGAGGGTAAGTTTATTTTCCAGGCACAGTAACATACTTTCAAACTTCTTTAAAGTTGAGATGTCAATATCAATGAAATTCTGCATGAAGTCTGATCCTCAGTAGATAATCTGAAACCAGTTTCACCGCATCTTAAAAATTCCATCACAAAAGCAAAATGTATTCAGTAAATCTTTTATTTCTGTGCATCTGGTGATGACATCTTTATCAAATATAAAAGCAGTTATTAGGTGTGTAAGTTATCATATCTTTAATTTATTTGCAGATAATCTGGTTAAATATTCTGGCATCAAACGATAATCATTAATTTTAAGAATCATTAAATTAAATTCTATGAATCATTAAATTAAATTCTATGAACCATTAAATTAAATTTATGAATTATTAAATTTAATTCTAATAATTTTTAAATCACAAAGATCTCAAAATTCAGCATAATGGCGATTAATGAAAGCAAAGAATGTTAAGGTATTCAAGGAAACATATTTTGGGACAATTTAAATGACACTATTGTATGATTTCCTTTAAATTTTAAACCATAATGCACAATTCATAGTATTGCCAATCATATCAGGAATACTATATTTGGAACCTTTTCAGATTTTTAAAACCATTTTAGAGTATAAATCATTAACGTCGTTCGTGAAGTAAAGGTTATGATAAACAAAAGAATATTATCGGAAATTTAAACGAATTTCTTACCTCCAATTCTTCCACATCATTTTGGGAGGGAGCTTTGATACTGTTGCATCGTCTTTTAATCCGGAACTGTTCCATCTTGCTGTAGTCCCTTTTTTCCTGGCCGTCAATGAGTTTGGGCGCTCCCTGTTTTTGATTACTGTCCATCGTGGACACTGAACGAGAAAGGTCGCGTAAAGCGCACTTGTAGGGTTCCACGCAGTTCCCCGTTTTTGCTAATGAATATTGTGTCGGCCGACACCGCAAATGGTATCACAGAGCCAACAGAGCAACCAAATCTCAGCTTCCTTATGGGTTCTGCTTCAGTTACGAGAAAATAATTTTTCTTCAAAGTTTCTTTCTCTTAAATACAAATAAGCTTTAAGACAAATATTCAACCTGTTCGAATAGTAATACTAAAGTATATTTCCGGTTTTCGTTTGGTTAGAACAATGTTCCAAAAACCATGCAAAAATGAAGCATTACAGCGATTCTCAAATGGTCTTAGCTTGCAGATCGAAATGACAACAGAAGTTAAGATAACCGCGCGAAGGACTCATCGCATGAAGTATTTATACTTTCTATTAAATGAGATGATAATGAAATCAGCTGTAGTGGCATCAATGTAGCATTACTACAGAAATCCTGGAATAATTATCTCTCCCACTGAAATCAGTCGGTATTTCTACTGGCCCTTATCACTTTAAAAAATTCCTGCTCCCCACAGTGGGTTATCTACTTTAGGAAAGAGTATTAGAATCCTTAAAGTGAATTGGTATAGGAAAGGAAAATTCCACCCGAGAGTCAGCATTGTGCATCAGGCACGAGGATTTACCAAGTGAGACACAAAACTATGATACCAATAGTGTGTAGTCTGAAGCGTACATTTTTAAAAATTTTTTTATCTCACATTTCTTAATGAAACACGAGGGTCGAAGTACAAATGGCATATTGTAAATACTTATGTAATTTTCAAAAAGAAAACATCCATTGAAAATTTCCATTCTTTAATATAGAGTATGAATAGTTAGGTTATAGGTCACAAGTGAGGTAGGAAAGAGATATCACGCACTGGTGTTCCACACTGAAAAAGCATACAATTTTACAAATATAGGAATTTGAGAAAATACCACAACACTGTGAAGTAGTTTGTAAAATGCCGCCTGGAGACAGCTGGACGCTTTGATAGCTGCAGCACAAAAGCTATACTGCGTTTGGTATGATATTTTATCCACAGTGATCATTGTGCAAAACTGCAATTTACATTGGAGAAAAAAGTCAGCAATTCTTTACTTGCTATAGTGGAATAAAAGGCTGGCGATATTATAATGTATCACGCAGCTGACGTTACAATATGTCGACGACGCCACAGTGAAATTACTCTGAGCCGCCAAACACAGACTGGATATTTTCCCCTTAGCTTTTTAATTATTTTTATATATTTTAATCTGTGATATTAAATAACAGTTTTAATGGTCCTGGGGTCAACCAGACCTCTAGCGGCGATATAGTATAAAGTAGACAAGCTGTGTGCATGCCTTTATATGACCTCTCAAGATAATATTATATTAACACAATTAATAATCGACTAATGATTGATATTCGAAAAAGAAACGGACGACCTAGTCGAATATCAAAGAGCGAATTAATTAAATAATTGGCGATCAATTTACAGTTTAACGGTAATTAGAAAAATTAGTAGATAATTTATACTCAAGCAATTTCATAATCAAGAGTGATGAGTTTTAAAATATTAAAAGGGGTGGAACGGAAACGCAAATATTTAGACATTTGTAATTCAAGATACAAAATCAATTTATTGTTATAAACATAAAATCAAATTAAGACCATGTGTTACGCCTAGTTTAACGACGAATACATATCGATTTTAAAATCAATTCTGAATGTGAGAGACAATTATATATTTAACATAAACATCAATATACGCTTTATATTGAAAATTTCTAAACCTTTAGTACATTTATAATTCCATCATGAATGTAGATTGCTTTTATAATGCCATAAAATGTCAACTGTATACGCGTTTCTATGATTTAAGCTTGAATTTTAAATAAGTTAGATGTTTTACAAGAAATCTATTCATGTTTGTGTATTTTTAAAATTTAAAATTATAGAAGTGATTAAATAAAATAATGATATGAAAATGTAATACATAAAATGTTACACACACACACACACACACACACACACGCACACACATATAACTTTGCTGACTTATTAGTTATTATTCCCAAACGTAATGGAAGGTTAAAGACATATGCACTCAACATTGAAATTTGGTACTAGGTCAGACTTACGGATAAAGAAAGCGATTGAAATCGAGAAAAATCCCAGTTACAGTCTAATAGTTCTTTGATGCCGAGATTCATCTCACCACTCGTGGTCTTAAAAAGAGAGAAGTGGACAGTACTTAAGTATTAATATACAACAGGAAACATTTTTATTTTGAAAAATGTAGTTGACATATATCCATTCCTGACTAAAATATGTACAAGCAAATAAAAAAGAATAAATAATTGAAATTATTATTTTCAAAGTAACAGTGCATAGTTTTGGATAAGAATATCATTTTTTATTTATACCTGAAATCTTCTGCGTCTTCTTTATTGGACAGGAATTTAGTATCTTTAGCAAGAAGGGGGATTTAATGTATTAAGCGGACAGAGTGATTTAGTATCTTCTGTAATGCAATCTATTCTCGTGGACGTGACATTCGACCACATACAATGAAAATAAGCAAGATATTTACGGTGAGTTACATATTCCTTGATCAATCATCCTCTTGTCATGCCACGTATCAGATGTAAAATCAGCATCTTTGCATTGACTCAAATCGAGTAACAGCCTTTATTATACCGTGAATTAATTTTACCAGACAATACATTTAAGCGATTTTTTTACTACCAAGCAAAACATCAGTAAGGAAATAAAGCCGTATAGTGTCATCATAGTTCAGTGCTACGTAAGCATATTGAGACCAGTTTCTGTTAGGTTGCAATATCAAGTTGCTCATGCAAATCCTTAGTGACACATTCAAGTTCTCAACGTATGTAGTAGCCTAATTATAAAATATGTGGGAAGGTGATAAAGAAACCTTTATTACGCGCATTTTTTAAAACAACGAATCAACCATCCTACTTAAGTATAAGCAATTTGAGTCTGGGCTGAAGTTTATAAACATTTTCATACTTTGAATCAGACTCAGTTTAACATGCTGATATCTGATTGGCTAATGTTTAAGAACTGACCAATCTGATCTCAGAATTTTTGATGTATTCGGACTTTTAACAAGACACTGTTTTTATAGCCTCCATGTCTTGGGCGTGTTGTTTTTTTGCTGTTATGACAGGAATACATGCCACTGAGATCATTGGTTGGCCCTATTGGTGACATTTATTTTAGTGCAGTGATATAATTGTTCCAATCAAATTCTTCACTTGCAACGAAAGGGTACATTTGATTCGAATGACGCAAGATCATAATTAGTTGGGTTTCCGTATTAAGTTCCACATCATGAATGAAAACAATATGGCAGACAGAAGGTCGCCATTTTTCTTCTTACTTTGTCTAATTTGGTTTAATAACACCGTATGTTTGGATGACTAACTCTTGGTTTTAACAAACACATTGAGTTTCAACTTCAGAAACATATCCTCTTCACTTGGGAAAACACGTCGAGTTACAGGTACAGAAACGCATCCTCTTTACTTGGGGAAAAACACATTGGAGCTCCAGAAACACCTCTGGGAAAACAGTTGAAAACAGTTTGGGATATAACTCCAGAAAAAACATCTTTACTCGGGAATCTTGAGTTTCAACTCGGGAAAACAGTATAACTTCTTGATAGCATAATGGACTTTACCATTATATTACGAGTCCAAAAGGCAAGGGTGATTGCTTGGTACATCATCGCGACATTTTAAGGCTGTCTGCTATTCAAATCCACATGGAAATACTTGCTAAGGAGAGCTCCGTAATGACCGTGATACAATTTACAACATACACTTCGGCACAAAACTGTAGACATACCTGCTTTCCTAGAGTCATGCGAGCTGCAGTTGTTTTGAACCAGTTCATTTACGAAACTTTTCTTGATTATTTGTCGCTTGATCTTATTGGTAATATAGTCCAAGTGTCTTTGAATTGGTACAATGTCTCTGTCAATTATAAATATAGGTTCATAGATGATCTTGCAATGCAAGGCCTTGTGGTATGCAGAAATTGCAATCTCCCAGAAGATTTGGTCACATAATATACAAGTAGAATTCTCTCGATATAATTGAAGAATGTTGGGTGTCGTAAATGGAAGGACCAATATGCAACCAGCTTTGTTGATATGTGTGTATGAGTGTGTGTGTGTCTGTCTGTATGCACCAATTGACACGCTAGTTACCAGTTTATTCTAACACATCCGTCTTGGAAACAAACCACAATCAGAGTAGACTAATTTGTGTTCAGACTTTTGAACATTTGAAAAAATTCTTTATATAAAATTCTTGTTTTTAGTGTGCTATATTTTGTAACTTAATTTAAAAACCTTCGTCATTTTCTTGCCTTTAATCCTGGTTCGGCCTTCGTTAAAATTTTCAACTCGAGCACCTGCTTAAATCGAATATTTCTCCTGAAAAATTCTTCATTGTCAATATTTTATGTAAATTTCTTGACAAAATCTTAAAAATAATGCAAAAAACATAGTTTCCAAATAATCTGCACGTAAAGTGAGGCGATTAAGCAGTCAAAAGTTGAGACATTGTTTTAAAAAAATCGACTCTTGGCTACATTATAATAATTTCAGATTATAATGCTAACCTCAGATTACCTAACATCAAATGAATTACTAATAAAACCTCAGAATACTGCATTGAGAATTTTTGTAGATACTGTGTACATCATAGGGCAATGCTACGGTAAGTAGCAGCAAGAATCACGGAATCGCCTACGCTGTGCAGACCTGAATGAATCGTACTTTGTCGGATTCCCTATTAAGCTCTGTGGGACAAGTGGAGTATTAAAGATTCTTCTCTTCCAAGGAAAACATCAATACTACTATGCATATAGATAGGATCACATGATGACTTTTGAAATAGCATATTTTGCCTTGCAACTATTCTGTATATCAACTACAGTTTCAGCCTGTTCAAGATCTAGATGTGGGAAAGATGTCTTTCCGACTTCCATGTTTGGATTTGGTGCCATTTTGAGCTTTGACGTATTCCTTTCCTTGGTTAGCTCTTCAAACGCAGATCCATAATCCTACAATAACGTCACTCGCTATTTAAATTCAGCGGGGCATTTGATTAGGCTATTTAAAAGTGTGTATCCTTTATTGTCTTTCAGTTAAACGACTAATACAATTAGTTTCTCATATTTTCTTGTACACGTAAACAAAATGAAATATCGTTAACAGCATATAAACATTTATTTAAGCTTTTTTTTAAAAAAAAAACTTGTTAATTTTTGTGCTAAAAGTAGACGAAACTTGCCATTATAAAGAAAGACATGAAATAAATTGCTCCAAGGTTTTCACTCAGACAACAAAAATTCTAGCACAAATTTAAAACCACAAATATGGCATATATGGCATATATACTATTAGCATTTTCATTGCAACACTGGACTTGCGCGAAACGGGATGTCTTAACTCACAAAGTAACTTTTGGGAAAGGAGAACAAAACCATTGTTACAAAAGGTTGCAAAAAATAAATTTTGTGATGCGTCTGTCAAAGACAGATCTCTGATTTTGAAAACCTATTAAATGGATTTATTGTTTTAATGCAGAATGTTTAATGCCATTTTCCTGTCTTTTTGAAGGTAAACTATTAAAAAATAACTTTCTTGGCCATGGTCCCTTGTAAACAAACCATATAAAGTAATGACTTTTTTTTGAAATCGACAACCTTTTTCAAAAATATCATCAAAAGTAGAGAATGTTTTTTATTTTACCTAGGTGTGGTTGGAAATTTATAAAATTCAAGTACAACTCTAAAAGAAAAGTTGGAATTAGAGATAAGACAGGTTCAGTTTCAGATAGAAAAATGCAAATGGAAAGAGTGATGGAAGTAAGACGAATGGAGTTACAAAAAGAGTGAGGAAAGAGAAAGACAAATGCAGGTACAAAAGTAAGAGAAAGAGAGAAAGACAAATGCAATTACAAAAGGAAAAAATATAGTTACAGAAAGAGATGGAAGTAATGCAAATGCAAAGAGAGAAGAATGAAAGGGAATTTCAAATTCGGTTAAAGGAATTAGAGTTAGCAAGGGGAAAAACACTCCCCCACTACTAATGTGTTAAGAAATATAAAGTTAGTACCGCCTTTTCTGAAAGAAGAAGTGGACAAATATTTTTTTTTCGTTTTGAAAGAGTTGTTGAGAGTTTTACGTGGCCAAGAGACTACTTGACTCTGTTATTGCAATGTGACCTCAGTGGTGGTGCTCATGATATATACATTTAACTGTCACTAGAACAGAGTGCTGACTATGATGTAGTTAAGGACTATATCTTGATGGGTTATGAGTTAGTCCCTGAGGCTTATCGGCAAAAATTCCGACAATTTGGATGGGAATAAGAACGAAAATTTGATAGGTGGTGCTTTTCTAGAAAGGTAAATAAAGATTACGAAACTGTCAGACAACTCATATTGGTTGAAGAGCTTAAGAACTGTGTCCATAGTGACATTTGGGTTTACCTTGACGAGCATAAGATCGAAACCTTGCAAAATGCTACTCGTGCCGCTGACAATACTGACAATTATGCTTTAGCTCATAAAGTTTCTTTTGTACATACGACTTCTACTCAACAGTCTTCTGGCAGAAAAAGTATTTCAGCCTATTCAAGCCCTTCTAAAACTCAGACTGGCACAACTCCTAAAGATCAAACTTCAGAGAAGCTTGATTCAATATCCTATTGCAAGAAGAAAATGGCAAGTTATTTCTTATTGCTACAAATTGAAAAATATGCATCAGAATCAATACAGACATATTCTAAATGCTCTTATTTCTAAGAGATCAAGGTCACGGTCATGTATTGAAAGCAATACATTTTTTTGGTCTAATAAACCCAAGCCTGATTTATTATGGAGAATTGTGAACCAGTCATATCAAAAGGTTCTATATCACTCTTGTGTGATTCGGCCAATCTTATCCCTATTAATATTTTAAGAGACACAGGAGCTTCTCAGAATCTTTTATTGTCAGGTATTTTGCTTTTTATGAAAAGTCTTCTTCTAATGAGAGTATTCTTATTCAGAGAGTAGAGTGCAGCTTTGTTAATGTTTCTCTCCATTGTTTAATTTTGTCATCAGAGTTAGTCTTAGGACTCGTTACAGTCGTAACAGTCTCGGTTTTACCCATTGAGGGCATTCATTTATTACTAGGCAACTACCTAGATGGAGACAAGGTTGTGGTTAATCCACTTGTAACTGACAAGCCTTGCTTGGATGAGAAAGTCGATCCTATTGAAAAGGAATTCCCTGATTTATTCCCAGCTTGTGCAGTTACCATATGGCAAAGAAAGCTCTTGAGAATGATGTTGATAAGGAAGGTATTCCTTTAGCTGACACAGCTGTATTGGTCAAGATTTTCTTGAGGTCAATTTCACTCCTTGTTTGGATCAATCAGAATATATTGATCACATTGATCCTCTTTTAACTACATATTCTCTTTATTCTAAACAGGGTGATAAACGACAATCACTTGTCGTCGAACAGGGACAAAATATTGAGATCTGCTGTTTGTTTCAAAGGGCCGTTAGTGAAACTAAGTACTGAAGTTCATGTTGGTTATTTCATCAAAAATGAAATTCGTATGGGAAAATGGAGACCTCGCGAGGTACCTGCTGCTGATCAATGGTTAGTGAACTATCAAATTGTAGTTCCGAAAGCTTACAGACAGGAAATACTTAGTCTGGCCCATGAAACTCCACTGGCTAGTCATATAGGGATTAATACAACTTATTACAAGATCTTGACTCACTTCTACTGGCCGAAAATCAAAAGTGATGTTGTTAAACCGTAGATCTTGTCATACCTGTCAAATGGTAGGAAAACAATACTTAAGGCTCATCTACAACATATCCCTGCCTTTGACAAACCATTTAGTATCATTATGGTAGACTGTGTTGGTCCATAAACTAAGACCAAGTCAGTTAACCAATACCCGTCGATCATTATGTGTGCGTCAACAAGGTTTCCAGAGGCAATTCCTTTGAGGAAAGAAGCTTTGAGAGTCTTTTACTCAATTTGGCCTTCCCAAATCTGTCCAATTGGGTCAAGGTCAGCTTTTATGTCTGGAACTTGTCAGCCTATTATGCTTTAATTTGGTATTCAGCAATTCAAGTCAAAAGTGAAATTATGGTTTGACAGAACTATAATGGAAAGAACTTTTGAGTCTGGTAATAATGGGGTTCTGTCTATCTTGCTCATTCATCACATTTTTCTTCAGATTAGATATTACGACCCTTACAAAGTTAAGAAGATAATGAATGAGTTAAATTATAATATTAGTGCTTCTTTGATATAAATAATTATAGGAATGCCAGTATATTGAAAGACATATCCAGGTTAAACATGCAATTAATTTCGTTTTAACTGTTCCACTCTGTGAAGATTTAAGTGAAAGAATATCATCGGATTCTACTGATATTGGAGTGACAATCTTCGGAATTCAGACATTATGAAAGATCTGGACCAGAAACTTTCACATTTGCGAGAGAGCAAGAGAGAAATGAACTTATACAGATTTTTTTGTGTGAATATGAGCACTTATTTCCAGACGTTCCTACAAGGACCAAAAAACCAAATTGTCCAAGACGTTCAAATTGTAAATTCAAAACCCATGAAACAGCTCCCGTACAGGATGAACCCTCTCAGACAGGAATATATAAAAAAAATTCAATATTTGCTAGAGAATGATTTTATAGAGCACAGTAAAGGTGACTGGAGTTCACCATGCATACTTGTTCCAAAACCAGATAAAACTTTCCGTATGTGTACTGATTATATGAAGGTGAATAGTGTGACAAAAACAGATGAATTCCCATTACCAAGAATCAATATCTGTATTGACAAGAGCAGGAATGCCAAGTATGTACCCACATCTGACCTTCTGAAAGGATTTTGGAAAATTCCACTAACGGAGAGAGCAAAGGAAATATCGGCATTCGTGATTCCAGATGGACTTTACCAATATAAAGTAATGCCGTTTGGCATGAAAGGGTCTCCAAGTACATTTCAGCGTCTCGTGAGTATGATTACCTCTGGTCTACACAGTTGTGATGCTTACATCGATGATCTCATCATCACAAAGACATCTGGAAAGAACCTCTAGCAACAATTCGGAAATTTTTAGAGACTGACTCACAGATCTATGTTTGACACTTAATTTTTCTAAAAGTGAGTTCTGCCGCGCTAGTGTAACGTTTCTAGGACATATCGTGAGACATGGACAAGTTAAAGAAGTTAAGCCAATAGATGCTAAGGTCAATTTCCTGTGCCTGTTAATAAAAAGCAACTGATGCGATTTTTAGGTATGGCCGGATACTATAAAAAATTTTGTTCCAATTTTTCTATAATTGCTGAACCCTTGACAAATTTATTGAGTAAGAAAAACAAGTTCCTTCGGACTGAAGACTGTCAGGAGGCTTTTGACAAGTTAAAACTTAAAAGTGCGTCAGTTCTTACAGCTCCAAATTTCAGCGAGTCGTTTAAATTGTCTGTTGATGCAAGTGATGTTGGGGTTGGTGCAGTTTTTATTCAAGAAGATAAAAATGGTATTGGTCATCCAGTGAGCTATTTTTCTAAGACATTAAATACGTCCGAAAGAAATTAGTCATTAATTGAGAAGAAATATTTAGCTTTGATATTGGCAAATCAACCTGTAACAAGATAACCGGGTGGGATATTTCGGATTAACAACAGAACACGTTTTGACGACACAGATATATGGTTTAATGTGGCGATTTATATGAGTAGTGGATTATGAAGATGTGTGCGTATTTATAATCCAAATATTGGATCTATTTAACAAAAAAACGCAGTTTCAAAGATGGAAAAAATATACAAATAAATTTAGTTCAGTAACCCTAAAATACAGGATAAATGATTTCACAAATGATTCAATAATGGAAAGATGAATATAGTTCACTCAAATAGTAAAGGATGTAAGTCTTTACACATAGTAAAAAATGTTTTCCCTCAGGTAGCGAAATTATATCACTAAACAAGGACCGATATACAATCTATCCTTCCAGTCCTGAATAATACACTGGGTCTTACTAACCCAAAATTAGCATACAGCTAAAAATACATGTGTGGAGATGCACTCCGTCACCCGTGCACCATATCCGCTCCACAGCTCCTCCGAATCAATTTCACAACCAATATAGACTCCGGACCCTCGGAATACTATGATCACTTGAAACATTAGACCCTCCGGACACTTGAAATATTAGACCCTCCGGACCCCTTGGTCCTTTGACGGCTCTACAGCTGGGTCACCTTAGTCACTCTTGACATTCCGGACGCTAGACATTAGACGCTCCGGCACCTTAAACGCTCCGGACACACGGACGTTTCTACCCTCTGACAACACCGGACACCCCGGATATTCCTACCATCAAAAACTCGGCTGAAAATATACCCGATACAGTGTACAAAACTTGTTACAGACATAACGTAAGGACGTTATACATGGTAAGTTATAAAAATTATATTATTATGGCAATTACAAAACAGAGGTTCAATAGTAAACCTAACCCTGCTCGATAAGACAATAGTAAACAACTTTTTTAAAAAAAATGTAACTTTACATTACCAATACAAATCCTGCACTACGTCGCAACAAGAATAAAAAATGCACGCATTATGGTATGTAAAGAAAACTATAACAAACATGCAAAGGTAAATATGGTACTACACTAGTTATCACTTAAAACCCAAAAATTACCTACCCCTACAGCTGGAGTTGTGCGAATCCTTTAAGCAGGCCGCTTGCTGACAAAACCATTAGTATTGTAACGGTCCTTTACATGTAGTAACGTATTTATACCTTTAGAATTTTCGTTATTCTTTATCAAAGGCACCTTGCACGTGTGGCACAGGACGAATCGTACTCACGATTTCGAAATACATAGACCATATTATAATCACCCTCGGGTATCGTTGTACAGAGAAAAAGAAACGAAACCCGAGTACATGTATTTAATTAACAACATTTACAACATTCCGTGACACAACCTTAGTTAGCTCCTTCTTCGATTATTGTGTTTAGTGACCACAACCCCCTTACTTTCATTGGCAAGATGAAAAATGAAAATCAAAGACTATTTAGGTTGAGTTTGTTGTTACAGGAATATAAACTTGACATCAGGAACATCAAGGGAAAATATAATTTAATAGCAGACGCACTTTCCCGTGTATAACAATGTATTATTTCATGTACACTGTGTAATTTATATGAGTTCTTTTTAACCCTATGTAAAATTAGTCTGTGATAAAAAGAAAGTTTTATCATATAAATTTTTCTTTTCTTTGGGGAAGTGTTATATATATTTGATTTAATTATATCTGATTTAATATTATTTTAATTTAATCGATTCTTTGTCAGTTTTAATTTTTTCTTTTTCAAAACATGTTATTGTAATGTAAATTGATTCACTGGAGATGATATTTTTCCAGAAAATCAGTTGACCTGAATCATTCTTTCATAAACACCAAATGTTGACCTAGATCCTGACCCTGATTCAAAATTAGTAGCAGCCACGTAAAAAAGTTCTATTTTTATTTTAGAATGATTGATTGTTGTCGAGGTCATGATGGGACGACGGGATTTAAGATGCAATTTTTTTTTTTGTTTTAATTTCCTTCGGTAAAATGAATGGTGTTCGTCAGGGTAATGTTAGGCGTACGTGATCTAAACAATGATTAATTCTTTTTCCTGGAGATATACGTTTGCTCATACGAAATTCTTGAACAAAGACAGCTCTTATAAACATTTATTCAGATTTCCAAAAGCGGAGTGATATTACTTTTCTTTTTTTCTACAAGGAACTTCAGACTTCAACACACTTCAGGTTAAAGAATACGTAATCGTTTTCCATCTTGGATTCTTCGTCGGGACTCGTACTTGAGATCCTTTGAACATTTTATTATTAGGACTTCTAAAATTTTATTCGCCGTAAATTTATATTTTTTTCTTCATTTTTACAGACTTTTTCCATGGAAATAAATTATTATATTTTTCAAAGCTTGTTGTTTTCACTCTTTCTTGTGTTACTGTTTATTCGAGCCTAATCACATGACATAAGTTATGATAGCGATATTCATCCGCTAGTTCTGGAGACAGCCTCATTTATCATTTCTTATTATTAATCTGATCGTAATTTAGAATATAATTATTCTATCGAGAAATTCAAACAAATGATTGTTCTTATTTTTCATTCTGCAACATATTTATCAATATGGGTTCTGTTATAAAGTAATTGGATTTTCATCCTGTCTATTTGCGAAGCTTGCTTGGATTGATATGAATTATTTGTAATGGCAGTCTACAGAGAAAGGAAGATCATGAATTGAATATGAGTGATATTTCTAGATGACATATGACTCGTGAAAGTTTCCAAGTGCGTGGGGTTATATTTATTAATTAATATCGAAAATTTGATATTTTGAAAATAGGGTAGACTTCTCTAGGTGAAACGGTGGAGGACAGAAGTATTTATCAAATATACTGCCCTAATTTGTATGTATGTGTGTGTGTGTTTGTGTGTGTGTGTGTGTGTGTGTGTTTGTGTAAGTGTGTGTAGAGAGAGAGAGAGAGAGAGAGAGAGAGAGAGAGAGAGAGAGTATAATGTCTGAGGTATTTTAAGCCAATTAACTTTCTAAGTGTTTTCTCGGTCAGATCGGGACGGCACAATGAAATGTTCAGAACGGGTGATGACTTATATATCAATTTATCTCAAAACTCGGTATGGATAAAATTTTAACAATAACACTGACAGGCAGGACATTATATATATATATATATATATATATATATATATATATATATATATATATATATATATATATATATATATATATATATATATATATATATATATATATATATATATATATATATATATATATATATACATATTACATTTGTATTGATACCCTGATTTCCTTCCTGGTAACTTTATTGTTTATTACAGTAATATTACAATATTAAGTAGTGATGGGTTGTCATTTTGTAAAACATGTTTTTAAAGCTAAATTACTTTGAAAATTTGGGAGATAGTCATATAAATGTATTTGAACGAGAGGAATTGTTTTAAAAAATAAAATCCCAATGTACATAATTCAGTGCCCTTTGAATACATTTTCTTACATAATTCATGGCGTTTGTTAAAAAGAAAAGATTGTCACCTATATATGATTTTATTTTGAAATTAAAAGAAATTACAAAATAATGCACATACATTTGACAATCTTTAATTCCTCTCAGACATGAACCTTACATGAAACCAAGGGACATTATTAAAACAAATCCCTTACACAATAGTAATATGACAAGGTCAATGTAGTCGTCTCAAACTGAGTAGGCTGCTTCAGGTTCTATCATCACCACGTTGTCAAATGGATGATACCGTTCAGCTAGTCTAAACACTTCTTCCATGTTAGGCTTACATCTGACAACTATTTATCTGAAAGCCATTGACTGATCTGTATAATTTTAAATCTGTCAAATTTTCCTTGTTCACAGCTAACTCAGCATACAGATTTAATTGCGAGTGAGAGAAAGAAAGAAACAAAGAAAGAATGAAGAAATTTGACTGTACCGATACATTCATGTGGCATAAATGACTACAAATTCAACCAGAAAACAGGTATATAAACCGGGTTGACTAACACATTAATGTATTCATCTTTTACTCTAGAAAGGGTATATATATGTCGTAAACATGTGTGCAATGAGACCTTGACATAGTTCGTGATATTTCACTTACAAACCTACAAAATGTCCAATAACCACATGTTCCCTCACATATAATAATCGATCTTTTGTTCCGAGTTCCGAGTAGGTCAGTGTTGATTCAGAAATGTATTTGCATTTGCATGTGAAAATAATTCAAACTTACTCGAGAGCGCAATGAAAATGATAAATTACTGTATTTGTCCAAATATTCTAACAAAAGTATTTTTGATACCTTTCAACTTTTTTTTCTCAAGAGAACAATTAAGTTGCATTGTTAATTTGAACACATAATATGGACTACAGAACAAATGCGAATACTTTAAAAGAACGAGGGCACAAATAGAGACTGAACAAAGCATTCAATCAGTTTAGATCTCGTTTTTATATTATGTAATATAGACAAAGCTAAACAGATCTTTCATATCTTTATCCAGGTATCGTTTGCTATGTGTCCTTGGATGCGGGAAGTTGCGGTTTCGAAACCCGACCGAGTCATACCAAACACTTTATAAATGGTACTAGCAGCGGCCTCGCTTGGCGTTCCGCATGAACAGGTTAGTGTTACGACTGGTCGACTTGATGTCAGCATAATGTGACTGGATTCGTGTCTACGGGATGATGCCCCAGTGCTAGACATCATTATAAACTGCAACACTGCAGACATGACTAAAATTGTTAAAGCTACCTTACAAATCAAAATCACACACACACACACACACACACACAAACACACATTCTAAAATGCCACTAAAGTTTATTCAGAACTTTAATCTTGAGACTTGTTTGAAGTTCTTTGGGATTGATTTGGCAATGCCGTAAGTTCTTTTTATAATTTTCACTGTGTATTCTAGGGAAATAAATTATTTGCCGAAACGTGTTGGTTCTCACTCTTTTCTATAACATTTTTATAGAGTCATAATTTTCTATTACTTATTATTATATATAGTCGTAAACCATTATAGATGGTAAAATCTGGAAATTTGAAAGAGATTTTTGTCGCACCAATGAGCATCACTTTAATTAGATAGAGTCTATATGGTGTTGCAATACCGAAATTTATTTTGCCCTTTCCGTGAGTGTTGTTTGCCAATCCCCTGTCAAAATGTCAAACTTGGTGACATATTTTGCTTTTTCAATTTTGTCAATATAATCATCTATCATTGGTATTAGAAATAAATCAGTTTTGGTGACACTATTCAATTTTCTATAAAACACTTTTCATACGAAAAGCATTCTTTGGTTTCGGCACACGAATACATGGTGAAAAACAGTTACTTTCATTTGGTTCAATAAAATCATTCTCCAGCAAATACTGAATTTCTGTTTTCAACGTTATGGTAGATTTTATTTGTTCGTGTTGGAACATTTGGAAATACGTGCTCACATTCACACAATAGTGTTTTTAGTTCACTATTTGCTTGTGGTTGCAAATGCCATAGTTTTGGCTTCAGTTTGTTCAATTTGTCTGAATTTCGAAGATTGGTTAAACCAAATTCGCTACAGTGTGATTGCATGTCATCGTTCAAATCCTCAACACATGGGACAGGTACAAATAATTTGACTGGATGATTGACAGGGCTATCTCTATCAACATATTCCTTTAACATATGTATTGTTTCTGTTTCAGCTTTCCTGGCTGTTAATAATGTAATTTACGTCTAACTTCTTTTCAATTGTATAAGGACCACACTATTTAGTCTGAAGAGGATTTTGAGCTATGGGCAATAGATCCAGGACACTATCACCTGGCTGAAAACTTCTCTCTTTTGTTTTTCTTTGATACTTTGAGTTAATACCTAACTAGAGTGAGCATTAGTTCCTGTTACTTCACGAGTCCTTGATAATGTATATTAGAGAAATACTCATTAAGTTTATTTTCTGAATCTTCCATAAAAGAGTTCGAAAGAACTAAAGCATAATGATTCTTTAACTGACTCCCTAACATCACACATCAGCAAATGAACACCATCAAAGCAATATGTTCGGGTCACATTCTTCAATATCTGATGAAATCTTCCTAAGGCCCCTTGACGTTCAGGGTGATACAAAGAAGATTTCAACCGATGAACGCCTAATTGCCTAATTCATGCATAACTTGCTGTAAAATACCAGAAATAATATTTAATCCTTGATCGGACTGGACTGATTTGGGAACTCCAAATAATGTAAAAATAAATCTTTATCAAAACGTTTACTACAGTTTTAGTTTTAATATTCCTCTAAGGAATTGCCTTTGGAAATCTCGTGGACGCACACATTATGGTCAACAAGTATTGGTTGCCTGATTTGGTCTTAGATAAGGGGCCGATATAGTCTACCATTTTCCTGCTAAATGATTCGTCAAATGCAGGAATCATTCAGATGAGCCTTATGAATCTTCCGATTGGGATTTCCTTCCATTTGATAAGTGTGACAGGATCTATAGCATTTACAAACATCGGTTTTAATTTTTGACCAATAAAAATTTCTCAAGATCTTGTGATAAGTCTAATTGATCCCTATATATCCAGCCAAAGGAGCTTCATGGGCTGGGCTAAGAATTCCCTGTCTAAACGACTTTGGAACTACAATTTAATAGCTAACGGACCACTCTCACAAGCAAGTACCTCAGGTAGTCTAATGTTTCTCATTATGACCCCATTTGAACGAAATAACAAACAGGTACTTCATTAATAGCTCTCTGAAACAAACAGGAAATCTCAGGATCTTGTTCGAGTTCTACGACAAATGATTGATTAGAATAAAGGTAATGAGTGGTAAAAGGACGATCACTGTCATCAATACCGTTTTTGTTGATCCATACCAGGAGCAAACGTGACCTAATCAAAGCATGACCAATAAATATATCAATTAAAGGTATAATTTCTGATCAACATCATTCTCAAGAGCGTTCATTGACACAGCCGTAGTAACTGCACAAGCTGGGTATCAGTCAAGGATTACGTTTCAAATAGGACCGACTTTCTGATCCAAACATGGCTCGTCTGTTACAGGTAGATTAATCACAAGATTATCAACAGCTAGGTTATTTTCTAGTAATAAATGAATACCCTAAATGGGTAAAGACCACACTGTTCCGATTGTCACGGGTCCTGAGACCAAGTCTGATGAAATTACCAAAACCGCACTCTACTCCAAGAATAAGAACACGTTCATTAGAAGAAGACATCCGAAAAGGCAATGTACATGACAATAAAAGACTCTTAGAAGCTCATGTGTCCCTTACAACTTTAATAGGGATATGATTGGCAAAATCTCCCATGAGTGTTATCGAAACTTTCGCCATGAATGGTTCATAATTCTCAACAATAAAATCAGACTGGGGTTTATTGGACCTAACAAATATATTGCTTTTAAAAAATGACCGTGACTTTGACCTCTTAAAATAAGAGCATTTGGAATAGGTCTGTGTTGATTTTGTTGCTTATTTTTCAATTTGAAGCAATCGGCAATAACGCGCCTTTTCTTCTTGCAATGAGGAAGATATGAGGTTTTCTGATAAATCTTATCATAAACTTGATTTCTGAAATATGTCCGAGATTGAGTTTTCGAAGTGCTTGCATTAGACTCAAACAGTTTGATTTTTTCCCCTGAAGACGGTTGAGTGGAAGACTCACTGCCAAAATAAGCTTTATGATCAAAAATGTACCTAGAAACATAATCGTTTCATTTTCGGTGAATAATAATGATTGAAGATCTAAATATGTCTTATTTGCTCCTAAATGACCAGCCGATGGAATTTCCTGTCGATATTATTAGTAATAACTATTTGACAGCGCACCAACCACTCGTCATCTGCGGGTAGCATTTCTCCTAAGGACCCCATTTTTCTCTCAAAATAACAGACTACCATTTATGTGGCTTCATTTTCGCTAATAGCCCTCTGAAATAAGTAGGAGATTTCAGGATCTTCGTTCTTTTTCGACAACAGGTGATTGCCTTTTGTCATCCTGATTAGAATAGAGAGAATGAATAGCAAAATAAAGATCACTGTGATCAATATATATTGATTGAGCAACAGTGACTTCATCAAAAGACTGACCAATAAATGTGTCGGCTGAAGTAATGATTTTTCTTTATCAACATTACTTTGAGGAACTCTTTTTTGTGGCCATATCTCTAATAACTGGACAAGAACGTTATAAATCTGGGAATTGATTATCAACAGGACCACCTTTATGATCCAAAGAAGGCTAAGATCTTGTCTAGTAATAAATGAATACCATCAATGGGTAAAGAATACACTGCTCCAACAGTCCTGAGCCCTGAGACTAAGTCTGATGCTAAATTGACAGAATGGGGTGGAACATTAACAAAGCCGCATTCTACACCTGAATAAGAACACTTTCACTTTAAGAAGTCTTCTTAATTAATAGCAAAATAACTGATAATAAAGGACTCTGAGATACTTCGACATGAGTTTGTCTTCTTTCTGTACAGTTCCCAAACCTTTGACCATATGCCGCAGGTACCAACTCATAACCCTTGGAGATTCTTTCCTTAACTCCAAAATCAGCATGTTGTTGTACCGACAATGAGTCCAATGCTAACTTTACCAAATTTTCAGCATTTTTTTCAAAACGAGGAAAATATTGATATACTTCTTTTTCTTTTAAACGGAAATCCTAATATTTCTGGTAACATCTAAACTGATGTGTAAAAGAGAGGAGTGCTTTCCGCCTGCTAGTTCTAATTCTTTTTATTTTAATTGCGTTTCACTTTCTTCTCTCTGCATTTGCACTTCTGCTTCTTCTTTCTGCATTTCCATTTGAATTTGTATCCCCCCGCTTTCTTCGCTATGATTTTGAATTACCATCATTTCTGTTTAAATTTGCAGATTTCCTAGCTTTACTTCCATCTGGCTTTTAAACTGCAATTCTTTTAATTCTTATTAGAGCCAGATGTGAGCTTACTAATTAAACCCAGAGCACTTTCATAACAAAATTAATTTCCAGCAAATACTAGAAGAAAATACTTTTTATTTCTTGTTTAATCAGAGATGATTTTACTCCCCAAATAGAATAATGTCTGGCCACCTTAATGCAGCTTGTCTTTGTTCAAGGACTCTAACTCTTCCTGTATAGGATTTAAAAACAAGTTCTCCATTTTAGATGACATTGTAAGTGCACGCTGGTTTCACGAAAGATTTCTCAAATATGTCAAATTAAAATAGCATTCAGTATGCAAATTCTGAAACCAAGTGAAGTTGAATTATTGAAAACACAAATTTAATTCCTCTGAAATATAATAAAGAAATTCGTATCCCGCATGAATCTCCAATTTCATGTTACGACTCTATTGTCCTAAACTAAATAACAGAAGAAAAAAAATCCAGTAAGTTTTGAAAACTTAACGAATAACTTAATTCTTTAAGTTATCCAATGAAAATTTAGGTGAACTTACAGTATTGTGAATTATATCGAAAATAATCCTAAAGGTTTTATCACAAGTCCAAATAATAGGGTGTTCTGAATGAATTCCAGGTCTTGAATGTGTCAATGTACCAATAGCTTTGAATGTGCTGACATACTAACAGTTTTGGTGTGTCACAATGACATTTTACGAAATACCTTTGAATGAATTCCCAATAATCCCAAAATAGTTTATTTCAAACAGTCATATGAGCACGTTGTAATTTAAATAAATGATTCGTTTCAAATTAATCCTAAACACATCAACAGAAAAGTCTGCAGACTGAGAATAAAATAAGAACAGTCACATTAACAGGAATATGAATAATTGTTTACTTCTATCAATTTATATGCATCTCCATGACTCTGTTACGACTATATGTCGTAATACATTACCACGTGTCATATGTCGCAACACATCCAAACATTACATTCGTCGCAATACATCCCACCTGACCTAAGTTCATAATCGAGGTTTTATCTAGAACAGAACCAAATTAAGCAAACTATTTATAAGATCAGTATCTTAGAATGTAAACTACGAACATGGCGAAAAACCAAAAAATGATCAATGTAATATGTTGTATACAAAATAAACATCACACACAGACACACAGATATATATATATATATATATATATATATATATATATATATATATATATATATATATATATATATATATATATATATATATATATATAAAGAACGCATGCATATTTGTCTTGATCGATTGAAAGTAACAACTATATTTTAAAATAAACACTATTTCCTTTTCTATTCAATTTTCTCTCTTCTTTTTGCTACTTTTCTTTCATTTTACAGTGACGCAAAATAATTGTTTTGATAGGTTATAACTGTACAAATTTCTGTTACGAATAGATTTTTTTAAAATTTTGATTTATGGAAGAACACATGACCATCAATGGAGTCATATAAAGGTACGGTCTCTTGATATAAAGGTATTCTTTTAATAAAAGTGGAATCCTTTATAGGTTCTGTCGTCTTATATTTAATTATTCTATTAATAAAGTGGACTCCTTTTATAGATGATGTCGCCTTATATGAAGGTAGTCTATTGATAAAAGTGGACTCCTTTAAAACTTCTGCTACCTTATATTGAGGTATTCTGCTAATAAAAGTGGATTCTTTCATAAGTGACGTAGCCTTATATGAAGGTATTCTATCAATAAAAGTGGATTCCTTCATAAGTGCTGTCGCCTTATATGAAGGTATTCTATTAATAAAAGTGGACTCCTTTATAGGTACTGTCACCTCACATTGAGGTATTCTATTAATAAAAGTGGACTCCTTTATAGGTGATGTCACCTCACATTGAGGTATTCTATTAATAAAAGTGGGCTCCATTATAAGTGCGGTCTCCTTATATGGAAGTATTCTATTTATTTTATAAGTTTTAAATGTTTGATTTATGGAAGAATACATGACCATTTCCGCCTCTAGTATTCATGGCACCCCGTCAAGTTCAAGGTCTTGGCAGGTATTTAATTAATAATATAAACCCACGAATTAAAAACGAAATGGCACTGTTGACCTGTTTTGGGATATGCATCCATCCCAAGTCCACTTATTAACTTATAACTGTGGCCGGCTGATTTGTGCTGATGCAACGGATTCCTGACGGCTGCGGTTTTGAATGATCCGTCGGCAAATAAATTGATATTGGATTGGCGGACTGGCGTTAATTTCGGTCGTGTTGTACTGCTGCCAAGACAGGTTAAATTGCTGTTATGTACAATCGTATTAAGTTTAAATAACTCCACAGACTTCACAAAAATTGAACCTACATTGTGCAATGGTGTAATTTTGACAGTTTTGACTTTATACAGAGCTTTAATACTATAGCATAAGTCAAGCAAAACTAGGAACATCAATTCACAACAAGATATCACAGGAATTGTTCGTGTACGAACAAGTTGCTTTACCTAACTGCCTATAGTTTGTGATATGACAATACAATGTGTGTGTGTGTGTGTGTGTGTGTATGTGTGTGTGTGTGTGTGTGTGCATGCGCGCCAATAGATTCACACGTGTATCTTGAAAGCCCTTTCCGTTTCGATTACGTGATTGTTTATGATTCTTCCAATTTAAGTCCACAACTGATGTGCATGCAAGATAGAGGCTGTACGATAACTCACTGTTTAATCGATTGATTGGTACTCTGCATATTTGTGTATCTTTTGCATTACAGGAACACATCATGTGATATCCTGTAATATCTTGCAGGCATCTTGTATCTTGTAGTAAATTTAAAGCATACACAGACACAGCTTGTGGTCATCCTTTGGTATCACGTGGTCTCTTGTAGTAATAAAAGCATACACAATCGCATCTTGTGTTCTCTTGTCATATCTTGTAATCATCCAGTGGTATCCTGTAGTCATCGGTTATTAAATAAAAGGATGTACAAACACACACTGTGTTCTCATTTTATCTTGTAGTCATCTTGTAGTTTCATGTAGTCATAATTTATTAAATAACATCTTGTGGTATCTTGCCATATCTTGTAGTCAACTTGTTGTATTTTGTGGTCATCTTTTATTTAATAAAATCATACACAGACACATCTTCTGCACATCTTGCGGTATGGTCGTATCTTGTGATGAATTGATGATCCCAGCAAAGTTTGTAGTTTTATTTCAAAATGGGGACAGTGTCAAACAGACACGAAGTATTATGAAATTGGAAATTTAATGTAATTATTTCTTTGGTTTTTGGTGGCATTGTGAGTAACAATATATGAGAGAAGAATGCAAGTCTTCAACAGTTATTGTCTCCGAAAGTTATTGACATGAAAGTTTGCGCATTATATCGAGCGTGTGTAGTTAGGCTGGATTTGACGTTGAAGAGTTCAGATCATTAGTAGAGCTAACGTGTTCATGAAAATGCTTTGCACACACACACACACACACACACACACACACACTGATCATTTAGCCTATAACATTTTCTCAGGTCGATATCCTCCATTCCCAAGTCAAATCAATCCAATTTTCCTTACTAACTTATATAAAAACATATAATCCCATTCATGTCAAATTTCGCTTAGCATATTTCATCCAGAAATATAAACCCTATTCAAAAATCAGCATATGGACTTTTCTACCGCCTGTCATTACAATTATTTCATATCAATCCAGCCAGTGTTCGGAAATTGACGGCATGCTAATGAAGTTATTTTACTATGGTGATGAAAGAATCCGTATTGATAAATCTGTTGCAAAATGAGAATGATTACATCTATTTTGTTTGAATTTCTTTGTAGAACAATTCAAAATTTACGATGGAATTGACAAAATATTATGATTAAAAAAACACGTTCCCTGGTATTTAACAAATGTTTCTGAGATTCAAGTGTATATTTGGGATTGAATAACCACATCACCCCCCAAAAACGCCGAAAATGAATTCTGGATTTTTGTTAAATATAGAACTTGATATTGGTATTTATATTTAATTTGTATTATTTGTTGGCTTTTTTGAATGATTATATGTTAGATACATTTGTATTTTGAACTTGACCTTGTCCAAAATCAAGTTCACTGTAAACCTGACTAGGGAAATTTATTTTGCGAACAACATAATACATAGCTAAAAATTTTCTGTGAATATTGATTAAATATTTGGATCATTATTGGAATTCCCCAAGTGAAAACCTGGTGCACCTGATTTTTGCCATGTTCTCTTTTATAATTTTAGTAAAAGACATTATCTTGTTGACAACTTAGAATGTTTATAGCTTTTTATATAATGTTGTTTGCTTGAGAAATTACTTGCTCTCGCCTTAACAGCAGAGTCAATCTTATTGTTGTGTTCAATTTTTCATTTGGGTGGAATTATTTTTCACTGGACATGCAAAGTGCTCATTAATATTATTCTCAGAGGAACATTAATTTGGGATAATAGTGAATTCAGACAAGGACATTTATTATTGTGATACATCGTAAGACTCTTAACACGTTACCACAATCCAGACCACTGTCACATTAGCATATTCGAGACTACAGTCACATCATTATTGGAACTTATTTGGAAAAACACTATAATTCAGATGAAATTTTTATACATTTTGACTTGTGATAAAACTTTTAGGACTATTTATGATTTAATTCACAATATTGTAATTTTTAATTAAAAAAATTCACTTTCAAAGGAAATAAAATATTTGTTGATTTAAAAAAAAACGTGTTGGTTTTCGTTCCTTTTTGGTACTTAGCTTAGGACCATATTTTATTACAGGTTGATAGAAATGTACATATGCCAAGTTTGCTCTGTCTAGGAATCGTTTTTCTGAATTTTAATTTGGCTTTTTTTGCTCCATTTCCAAGATAGGGGATGATGTACATAACTCGTGTGCGAAAAAAATAAAATTTTCCTTTGTTTTTATAGCTGGTGCTTTCAAGTACTTGCCTTCAATTAAGAAAGCCTAATCATTATCTTCACTTTCAGACAGATATCGTTCCAATACAGCATGCATTTTCTTTTAATAATTTGCCTTGTTTTAGTCAACTATCTTATCGGTCTTCCGAGTTCCGCACATTTTTAACTCTCGTGCACTCCCTTTCAACTGCAAAAGTTAAGTCGTATTTGGTAACTTTTCTCGCTGCTCTGAGTACACATAAGGTACTCCCATAACCATTCGTTTGAACTGAGCTGGTTTCGAAATTATGCCGCTTAAGTGCTTGAAATTAATATATTCCGTCATTTTGATTTAAGTAAACAGCCTTATAAAATTGATTCGTTATCCAAGCATTGTTCCAGAATTTAATACAAGTTTCACTCCTTGCAACATTTCGCTTCTTGCATATCATTATAGACTACTTGTGTATTTCCTTCACGTTGACAGGTATTACACCTCTAGTTCACCCTGAAACAGTACCATTTGTTTTATAAATAAAAGGAAAGCAAACTCATTTTCGCTATAATGTTTCTTTATTTGTTTCTGGTTCTTAGCAAATGGAAAGTATTCTTAGCAAATGGAAAGTATTAGTTTGAATTATTCCACGCAGCCAAGGTAGCTCAGTTGGTAAAGTGCCAGATTCGTAATCTTTGGTTCGCAAGTAGCGTACATAGCCCAGGTCAGCCATTGTCGCCTGTCTGTGTATATTTAAAGGACACAAGGCTCCCATATCTTTAGAGTGATATAACCAATGAAATGCTCAAGACACTGTTGAAAAGCATTCAGAACACCTAAGTCAAGAGCATCCAGACAGACATTTAACTAATCATACCAGAGATTATTATGGACGATGGTTAAATTTATAATAAAATTTGGTTTTTACCAAAGACATAATGGAAATAACTGCATTGAATCGGAATAATTTGATAACACACGTGTCAGTGATTAGATTGTTGTATAATTATTTGCTACCGTATGATTAATCAACACCTAGTGTACCCATAAGAACGGGCACCCAAAACAAACCAACACAAATGCTGAATGTCTTTCAAGCTAAGCGATGTTTTTTCAATGTGAATTCAATTCAATTTAACAGTTTATTATCATAAACATTTACATGCTTATATAATACATATAAAAATATTAAAATAATGTATAGTTATCAAGCAATATATGTGCAGCTTTAAACATAAACTCAACACGGTAAATTGTCAAAATCTGAAAAGGAGAGGATGGACAAATATGCACAAATTTTGTAATAAATTACTTTAGAAATAATGATCTATTTCTTAATTTAAACGCTTCGTAAACACTCTTCGATTGTGAGCATATTGCTTTCTTATTTTTAGAACTTGGAGCAATTTAAAGATTCAGTAAACACCTGAATGGGCCGATCCTCTGGAATCTCGTACCATATTTACAGGTCTGAAGCGCACGAATGTGTTTATTGTGTTAATTGGGTCGAGATATCAATCAGTGTACCGGTTTATTAAGGAATATATTCCATTACCTGATATACACAGGGCCGGCCCAATCACAATGGGTGCCAAATTAGAAAAGAAGTGAATTTATTTTCTTCGTGTGTGTGTGTGTGTATGTGTGTGTGTGTGGCAAAGTCATTGTTCTCCTCGGGCGCCAAAAATCTCTTGGGACAGAACTGGATATATAGAATACGAAAATGGGAAATCCTAACAGTGAGAGTAGTGTGTTGCACGTGTTTTTCGTTCTGATTACAAATTCAACACCAAATTAATCTAGTGATTTATACAGTTTATGGGTTTATCCAAGTACCGGGTCTAGACATGTTTCCTGGTTTAAAAAAGTACAATAATTTTGAAAGTTTAAAAGAATTGACATAGTTATATAGATATATCATATTTTCAGATTTGATTTATGCACCATCCACTGAAAGTATTTTTATTATATACCTATACATTTTGTTCCCAATAGCCACAATTTACAGTCATTTACCAGAAGTAGGGAAATAATACTTTCGTTTTTGATTGAGGATTACCATACTCTTAAATGAGGATAGAACTATTCTTTCCTCGAATATTTCAGGCTACAATTGAACAAGCGTCACCAACAATGCATTGCCCTTCATACAAAAATTCGGACTCAATAGCATTCTCTGTAACAAACTGTATCTTCAAGAAGCACCAATTTGTTCAGTCCTGCTGTACAGGTAACTATTATAAAAGTGTCATTTCCATGCAACGTCCCCATCGGAACCTCTCACAAGTCTCGCCAGAATGAGTTCAAACGCTATCAAACTGGCATCTGGTGGAAACTTTCTTAGTTATTCAGCAGGTGAGATCTTCCGTGATGCAAAATTCGAAAAATGCACAGTTACTGTAGATAACATATATGGGCCTGCATCCCCCATGTGTCGTCGAACTCGTGTTATTGACAATAATGGTAGTGAAAATTACTTACTTTTGTTGCTTTCAGATCACACAAAAATTTGAAATGAATATATTTGTATACAAATTCAGACAAATATATTCAATAATGTTACATGTACTGGCTTATAACGCGAGTCCAACTGCACACTGCACAGACCCAGATCTGATGTCACATAATTCGCCGGCAGATCTGGTTCAATACTATTACTTAGGAGTACTTAGCAGAACAAACAACGTAGACACTGAGGAGGGGGGTAAACCTGAAGCATGGAATCCATCCTATATATATAAGCGTGGTTTAAATGTTAACATACAAAAGAAATATACTCACCTCTGTTCACGGAAGAACGTGGAGATAAACCGGTCTCCAAACTGACAGAAGTTTATCCAACCACTGGATATTTACGCGGTAAATATGTGAGATGCCATTCCGACTTAAAATGAAATTTGTTTACATATTCTGTAGTCTGCTGTTCCAAGTCAAATACTGCAAATATCTGTTCACAAATACATTACAGTAAATATGGCAATTTCTGCATCCAGGAAACCTTCTTTCAAATTAATATTACAACAATGTAATGTTTAGTTGTGAAAATGACATGTTAGGTTACGTAAACATGACCGTTTACTGCATCCTAACCGGTACTGCATCAAACAATGTGCAATCACGAGCATTGGACATTCTGTTGAAAAGGATTTTGTCTGTGTAAAATGTTCTGTTTATTCGGAAGGACGCTTGTTCTTTGACTTACAGATTGTAAGAAAAGTGTAATCTACTTTTAAACGTTCAAAGTAGTTCAACTTTGTTTGGGGCTATTTTTTACGCACAACAAATGAAAGATGCAACGTCTGTCATTTTAAATAATTAAAATAATTTCCACTGAAATAAAAACTGTGATAAAAAGAATCTCGAATGGGTAATGATTTAATATTAAATTTACGAAACTCGTTGAATAACGTCCAGCATGATATGGTACACTTCATATTGTATTAAGCCATGCCTTGCCATGCTATGCTATGATATGCTATGCTACGATACGATACGATACGATACGATACGATACGATACGATATGATATGATATGATATGACATGACATCGCATAGCAATTTGATAACTTTCTTGTTGTATTTTATATTGTTTCTTCCACAGAGTCATAGTCAGTGAAGTAATTTGGTAAATTTATCCTTCAAAAAGTAGACATGAAAATGACATAGAAACAGACTGTAGTAAGAAAGTAATCCCCTTATTACCTTGGTAAACTGAGTACACCTTCCTTGGTGGCGGCGTCACAAAAAGTCTATTTTTGCAAAATTTTATAACAGATGTTTTGTAGTTCTATCTCATACTATGCTTTCTCAAAATAAGAAATCCCGTTTTGGGGTAACTCATTTATTACAAGAAGAATGCCAAAAATCTATAACCCATATTCATGGCATAACTATTGGGCTAGAAACTTTCTTTGGGTACATAAAAGCGACTGGGTAACTTGGTTCTTGTCATTCATTTTAATGGGCATTTTAATAATGCTTAAAACATAATAATCACTTACTTACTCTTTAAAAATAGTGTAAATAAACGTTTAGATGCTGTTCAAGATAACTAATTTTGTTTATTTACACCAAAGCTATTGTAAAATGTATATCATTAATGACACACCTTTAAAAACATCGTGGATAAACACTGATTAAATCGCCTCATCAAATGCACCACTGTATTCAAATATCTTGTACTCAGTGGACTGAATGCAAATGACGTTATTGTTGAATTATGGATTTGCAGTAATAACGCATTTAGTATTTGAAGACCAAACCACAAGAGGAGAATGATAAATTGTAGTGGCTCAGAAAGCACCGATGCCATGTATGAAGTTTCCAAGAAAGAAAATAATTTTTCCCCACATCTAGATCTTGGACAGGCAGAAACTGTAATTGATATACAGAATAGTTGCAAGGCAAAATATGCTATTTCAAAAGTCATCATGTGATCCTATCTATATGCATAGTAGTATTGATGTTTTCCTTGGAAGAGAAGAATCTTTAATCCCCCACTTGTCCCACAGAGCTTTAGAGGGATTCCAGCAATGTATGATCCATTCACGTCTGCAAGGCGTAGGCGGTTCCATGATTCTTGTTCCTTCTTACCGTAGCATTGCACCTACTACCTAGACATTAAATGTATATATAACATTTACCATTACGGTCTCTGATGTTTGACTGGTAAATGATATGTTTTTGACGTTAGTCAATCAGACGATATCATTTTGAGTTCACTTCCTCGGCTCACGTTTTATGATTTGAATATATTGGAAATTGTGATAGGGGATCGTTGCTGAAACTTATTTCAAAACTCGTTGGTTAGTTTTAGCGTTTATCTTCAAATTGACTTTGTAAAGTTTGTTACCCGGTGAAAAGTTTGAATTGAGCACGTGCACAAGTTGAAACGTTTTATGAAAGTCGAAATTGAGCACACAGCTTAAAGTCAAGCTCAAACCATCCCGACTCTGATAAAGCACTTTAATTCAATCCATGTCATGTGGATACCGCATGCAGTAGACGCGTCAAACGCTTATACAATACTAACGGTTTTTTGAATCCATCATTGTTTCTGAATTAGTTATAAATATTTTAAAAATTTCATCATATGTAGACATATTTCTAATTTTGTAATAAAATCCAGAATTCAAAATAATTTTTTTTTCAAGACTCATGCATTTGCTGTGCGACAGAAACTAAAACATACGAGTGTTAGTGGGACATTGACCCCAAGGTGGTGATGGAAAAAATCACACAGACGCACACAACAACCATAGCTGGATACATATTGACCTTTCCAATGACGATAGCTGACATGTTTGTTAAAAATCATCTATGCATGACTTTAGTCTTTGTACAATGTAGGTATTCAAACCTTACTGGTTTGTAAAACATCTGGTTTACTCGGCACTATATATTGATCATATACTAAAGTTTAAAATGATATATACAGCAAATTAATTTTAATGAACAAATAAGAATTTCGAATTTACTTCTTTATTTCGATAATTCATTATATCCATATTATTGTGATGACAAAACCCTTCATTCGGAATGCGAGTTAACTTCGTACTAACCGTCAACTCGCAATAGACAGTGTCGAACTAAACTTCGTACTAACCGTAAACTCGCAATAGACAGTGTCGAACTAAACTTCGTACTAACCGTCAACTCGCTATAGACAGTTTCGAACTAAACTTCGTACTAACCGTCAACTCGCAATAGACAGTGTCGAACTAAACTTCGTATTAACCGTCAGCTCGCTATAGACAGTGTCGAACTAAACTTCATACTAACCGTCAACTCGCTATAGACAGTGTCGAACTAAACTTCGTACTAACCGTCAACTCGCTATAGACAGTGTCGAACTAAACTTCGTACTAACCGTCAACTCGCTATAGACAGTGTCGAACTAAACGAGGTTTACTGTATCACCATATAAAATCTCAAAATTTATTTGTGAAACTATTTGAGATGAATATTTAAAAGCACGTAAAATGACAATATCACTGTTGTTAGATTGCATTCGTCGTGTTAGAGTCGAAGTATCTAAATATACAATCACATTTTCTGAAATACTAATAATTTTATCTAGCAGTTGGAAACATCAGAAATACGATATTATTCTGAAAGAAAAACAATGTTACCGCATCAATTGTGACATTATTTAATTGTTCAAGTTTTTCTTCATACAAATTGTAATATCTAACCTCTATCTCGAATATTTACTAACTCCAGGTTAGAAATAGATTACCTAGCTTTACTTTTGCAAAGCGATTGACAATAATAAGGAGTTCGGAATATTGCAGATGTCTCTGTAAGATTTCATTGTCCGTTCTGTTAAATATCAAATTGTTTGGAATTATTTATATTTCTATGTTAAGTGATCAAATATTATGTGAGATTACAGTATCTGCACAAAGTCTACTATTTTTTTTTACGACTTTGTGGCCTTAAACTATATAACAGAAAGAAACACCCCCACCCCAATGTCCCTCAATGTGAGGAATTCAGCAAGCCTTTATTTCCCTTGAATACAAAGTTACAATTTAAAAAGAACTTACACTATTCTGAATTAAATCTCAAATAACCCCATATGTTCTAAAATATTCAGAATAAATTCTAATAGTCTTGAATGTGCTGATGTAACAACAGTGTTGAATGAATTGATGTACCAGAATGCATTTTAACGAGTCCTCAATAATCGCAAAGTAGTATTTTAGTCCAAATCATCAATGGGTAATTTGTAATTTTAATGAATTACTTTAAAACAACAATTCCTCTGAAATTATATCTGAACACAATTAAAAATGATTCCACAGACTGAACCTAAAATAGGTATTAATAACTGTTAATATGGTCTTCATTATCTACAGTGTGTCACCTGACCCATGACACAACAAAATGCCATATGTGTGAGTCATTTTCAATGGAAAATTCCATCACATGTTGTTAACAAGTTCTCACACAGAATATAAGGTCGTAATCAAGGCTAGGTCCTGAACTAGAAGTCAGATAAACAACTTTAAAAAATGACCATGGTAATGTAGACCAGAACCCGTCCCTCAATAACTGATGAAGTTCAAGCACAACATGTATATAAAAAATAAGGCCTTGTGGTTAGAGCGTCCGCCTCGGATGCGGAAGGTCGCGGATTCGATCCCTGATAGAGTCATGCCAAAGACTTATAAAAATGGAACTTAACAGTTGCCCGGCTAGGCGTTCGGCTTTAAGAGGCCAGTGTTAGGACTGGTCGGCCTGGTGTCAGAATAATGTGACTGGGTTGGACATAATGCTACATGTCTGCGGCATGATGTCACAATCCTCGACATCACCACAAACTGCCACACTGCAGACATCGTAGCGATATGACCGAAAAAGTGTAACAGCTACGTTAAAAATCCAAATCACACACACACACACACACACACACAATTAGGCATAACTCATTGCGAAAAATCTTCATTCAATGTACATATATAACCGTTTGAAGAGGTTGTCCCAGTTTGAAGACATATGGACTATATTAGTTTTTTGAGGAAATAACGCCATCAGAGAAAAAAAGTAATATAGTAAAGGTTCAGTGAATTATCTGGTTCAAACCAGCTGCACTTCCAACGGTTTCAGCAGAGTAAATGGCTCCGTTCTACAGTTTCGTAATTTGCATAGGGTTTGATTTTTAAGGAAACAATGTCTCAGATTCCTCCCTATTAAAAACAAAACAACATATAAACAAACAAAAAACAAAAGAAACAAAAAGAAAACACAGACAAAACAAAAACTATCTTACTAAAAAAAACTGTTTTTTATTGTATGATTATTGGATGTGATTTGGTTTAGAGAGTACCTCTATACGGCCTGACATTACTTATAAAAATAAACTGCTAGCTCTGTTTGGTCACTTCAATTTCATGGACTTCAAAGGTAAATGGGATGTACCCCACCCCCAATCACAAACGACCCGTTAACTCTTTTAGTTCGGATATATTTATGATTCATTTCTTGAGCATATGGGAGCAGCCATTTTGATCAGCTGTCTGATTTCGATAGTTAGGGTCGGCCATAGGCCGATTAGACCGATTTGACCCCCAGCGTTAGTAATATATATATATATATATATATATATATATATATATATATATATATATATATATATATATATATATATATATATATATATATAGAGAGAGAGAGAGAGAGAGAGAGAGAGAGAGAGAGAGAGTTTAAAAGTTTAATTCCAAATGCCGTGCTCAGAGGGAGCCCCGTCAGATTGATCCAAATCGGTCTCCGCGTTTGCTAGAGCCGTTTCTGTAGATGGTATATGATTTCCATAATTACCACATATAAAGAAAATGTCAGCCACAGCACATAAAGCTAGCATATATGTATGCCATCATTCTTTCAACTGTGCAATCAACTTCACCTTATACGTGTCCCTTTTTCAGAAGTACGTAAGAAGCTGTAGAGCGGAACCTATATATATATATATCACCAGACAGATCGGAAAGTGTATGATTTCCGTTCTGTCTGGTGTATATTTATAATTCTTTATAATTAATTCCATATTCCTTGATTTATTTCATAGGAATCAGGAATGACTGTGTAGATACATTAATTATTAGGTCGTCATGCGAGTGTGTCTGCTACACACGAGTGCCTATAACACCGATTGAGTAACATCATTTTTTAGTGATGTGTGCTTAGTCGTGAGGGAATATGGGGCTCGTGTGTTATATAGTTTGTACTACTAACCGAAGGTTGTTTGTTCTGAGTAAAAGCGGGTTGGACTTGTAATCCAAAGTGTTTTATATCGAATAAGAGGTGTGTGTGTGTGCGTGTGTGTGTGTGTGTGTGTGTGTGTGTGGTAACTGGAGGGATTCGTCCCAACCAAGATTGAGTCAACTACTAATATAGTCTAGAAATAGTCAACCATGAATAAGTCAGGAATTACTCAACCATGAATACAGCCTAGTTCAAAAGATAATGTCAGTGCAAGAAGATATATGGTGACCTTCTGCGCTCCATCTTACTTCAATTATTATACTGTGCTTAAAATGACATGTTCATCATCATGCATTTTTGGAATCGAAGGTGTCCTTTTGTTGAGACTGGAGCATGGCAGTTAGAAAAAATTGTCATATTTACACTCTGATTAAATTAAAAGTTCGGAGATCTGATTGGTCAGTGCTTGGACATTAACCAATCAGACATCAGCATGCTTAGTTGGGCCTGAGTCTGAGTCGGAAAATATGTGTACAACCTCCATGACAGACTCAGCAAGCAATACTAAAATGCCTATCATGGATAATGTATATTTGAACCATGGATGCTACCTCACTGCATATTATTTTGTAATGGAAATGTATCAGATTGTCTTTTATAACGGAGATGGATCGCTTGCAAGACCCGCCAACCACATCAGATTGTGAAAACCATCAAGGCTGAGGAACAATTGACGCACAGCTGCACATGTATCATTATAATAAGCAAATAAATCAGACTACCATTGGAAGCATACTTTATTAAAAACAAGAAGACAAAAAGAAGGAAAAAAGAAGAAAACAATTTTTTTTTAAATGAATATCCGAAGAACATGTTGATTAGTTAGCGCAGTGTTATTCAGAAGAAAATAAGTTAACTTTCGAAGCTCAGATTATCTCATTATGACCATAATTTTTTATTATAGATGCCATAGCTGATGTTAGCCATGATATTCACTTCCAGTCTCTCCCTTCATACCGGATGCGTTCAGTAATGAACGCAAACCCTTAGAAAGAAGTTTTATTCAATGTCAAAGAAATGTGTTAAATAAAAGCACGTCACTTTATCCCTTAATCACATTTCGTCCAATTCAACTGCTAATTACATTGAGAAATGTCATGTGTAAATAAGGATTACGCTGGACTAAACTGTCCTTCCGACCAACCAGAAACTGGGCTCAAACCTGTATCCCAAACTTATGGACATAGGAATATGCCATACATAGTACTGAACTATGACGAAACTCAAACGTTTTATGACATTACGATCCATACATACGGTAATAGCTTATGGGTGTAAAAGCGATGGCATTACCCGTCATCGCTGACAGGAGAGCTCAAGATCGTGATCAACCAATGAATGTGAAGCCGTCCTTAGACCTCTCCTACAAACAATTGGTGTAGTTCTATTACGCGTCGTCAAATGTCACGTCCGCCAGAATATATCGCGATAATGAAGACACTAAATCCTTCTGTCTCCTAAAGTAGACGCAAGAGATTTCAGACGTAGATGGATATTTATATTTATTTCTTAAGGAGTGATCTGGGTTATTTTGTAACATTATTATTGTCTCCGCGCAATGCTATAATAACCGGGAACGGATTTGAATCAATTATTTCTTTCAAAGCAAATATATGAATCAATTACTTATTTCAAAGCAAAAAATTATTTTCGTATGTAATTAAGTACCGTATATCATTTTTATTTTAAGATCACAAACCGTCCTCTCAATTGAAAATAAGTCGAGTTCAATCTAAACGTGAAACATTTTGACAGTTTGTTTCTGTGCAGAAAATATAGTAACAACCGTAATACTATAGTGCTGTGTTCAACTTCATTTGTTTCCCTTGTTCATGTAACACTTGATAATACAAAATTTCAGCGTTGGAATAACTGTTTTAAGTTTGAAAAATACTGAATTTTAATGTTAAAATGTTTTAATTTTGTAAACGTGTACTAAACGTTTTGAAATGAATAATTCACGTGTCAGGACGATCCTCCCGTAATATATTAAGTTTCTATATTTCTTATTTAACCTAAACTGTAACATTCACAATTTATAAATAAAATTAAAAATTAAAATTAAAATTTCTTATAAATAATTTGGCTATTTTCATTTTCCAGTGTGAAACATCAAAATCAGTAGATAAATAGCATTCAAAGCAAGCTAATTCTTGAATAATCTAGATTTTTATTGGAATTATAAATGTACGGTCTTTGTAGTGGAAATTTTAAACACAACTGTAAATTTATCCTTTATTCGGCATCACTGAATGCAATTGAAGCTCATATTAAAACATCAAACTATTTTAATTTTCTTTTAGAAAATGCCATAGATCGGCATGAAATGAGTTTTGATAATTGAAATATAAATGTCTAGTGCAATTGTTTGACTATAAAATGTCTAGTATAATTGTTTGACTGTAAATATTTAGTGTAATTGTTTGACTATAAAATGTCTAGTGTACTTGTCTGCCTATAACTGTATGTTGTAGTTGTCTAACTATAGATGATCTACTCCTTTTTTTAATTACCATTAATTTATCAAGTCGTATGACGTATACTATTTACATAAATCAATCGTTACCATTCTAATATGAAAGACTTTTTCGTCTTCTGCCTGGTTTTGAAAAGCACTTATATGGCGAGTATACATTCTATTATTTCATGTCTATGATTCCGACTTTTGACTGGAAGCCAGAATGTCACGTGACATATGATCTTTATTATATGCCATCTTGACGTATCAGTCACTAACCCTCCACCTTTATCTGCTACTAAGAGAAACCTCCGTATGATAAATAGAACCAAACTAATGCACGACATCCAAGCAAACCTAACAACTTGCTTACCTCCTACAGCAGAACAACCCGATAACTGCCTGCGTTCATTGCTCGACAAACATGTCCCAGCTACCAAGTGCAGAATATCAATTCAAAAGTGTTCTCCGTGGTATAGCAGTGTTAAGGACCAGCTTCGCACTGCTAAAAGAGACCGCCATAAAGCTGAGACGCTTTGGCTTTCCACCAGACTCACTATTCATAAGCAAATATATGAAGCCGCCAAGGAGAATATCACAAATATAGTCCATGCCGCGAAATCAGCCCACTACACTACTAAGATCATGGAAAGTTCCAGCTGCAAAGAGCTCTTCGAGATTACTAACAAGCTAATATCAAGGAACAAATCTATACCACTTGTCTCTAGTCGACCTTCTGGACATGTTTGCAAATTTCTTCCGTGACAAAGTACAAACCATTAGAGATAAGCTTAACACCACATTTTCAATTGACCCGTCGTCACCATACAGTTGGGATACAGAATTTGAGCGGCAGCCATTAGCAGCATTTTAACCTGTCTCTGGATTTCGTACGTACAATCCTGATGAAGAGTGCACCAAAGTCATGTGAACGTGATCCAATTCCAACATCACTGCTGCTTGAGTGATTAGATCCAGTATTGCCTTCACTAACTGATGTTATTAATACCTCTCTCTCATCGGGGGAATTCCCATCATTTTTCAAAACTGCCATTGTAAAGCCTCTGCTGAAGAAACCAACACTAGACCATAACGATTTAAAGAACTACCGCCCAGTTTCTAATCTCACATTCATTTCAAAAATCTTAGAAAAGGCTGTTCTATCCCAGCTTGTATCTCATCTGAATTCAAACAGTCTTATTAGCAATGTAAAATCTACATATCGCTCTTGCCACAGTACTGAAACTACTCTTCTAAAAGTAGTTAATGACATTCTCTCTGCGTTGGATAGCGGAAAGAGTACAGTCCTCACCCTCCTTGATTTGTCTGCAGCATTTGAAACAATAGACCATGATATATTACTTCACCGTCTCCAGCATGTATTTGACATTCATGATACAGCCTTACCGTGGTTCAAGTCCTACTTGGTCAACAGGACACAAATTGTATCTGCAAATGGAATACACTCCAGCCCAGTTGATCTATGTTGTGGTGTTCCACAGGGGTCTGTTCTTGGACATGTTCTCTTCATTCTATACACTCAGTCGCTCTCAAGTGTCATATATCATCATCCAGTGTCTCACCAATTGTACGCTGATGACACCCAAATATACATATCTAGCCACCCAACTGAAGTTGATGCTACCATCCAAGGTGTAGAGAGGTGCATTTCTGATGTGAAATCATGAATGACATGTAACAAGCTGCAGATGAATGATGATAAAACTGAGGCCATTCTGATCACAACACAAAGACTTTCTCATTCACATCCTTTACCTCAAACAATAAATATCAGCAACACCAACATTAAATTCACACAATCAGTACGAAACCTAGGTGTTACTCTGGACAGTACTCTCACATTGCACCAACATGTCATGAACATAGAGTGGCGTCACTCGGGTTGGTGTCACCCAGTGCGGTAGCTCATGGTGTCACCCCCATGGTCCTCCTTCCGTAACAGACCATATAGAATCCTTAGTAATGTCATTTTGGTGTCACCCCCTCTGATGGTGTCACCCGGTGCAGTCCGCACCCCCCGCATCCCCCTAGCGACGCCACTGCTGTGCCTGCTAGTCATGTATTTAACTATGATCGGTTATCCGCTTATGAAATCCGACTAGACCGAGCAGTGTGTGCTCTGTAAAATTTGCAATTTTTCATTTTGGTGTCATTCCTCTGAGATGGTGTCACCCGGTGCGGTCCGCACCCCCCGCACCCCCCTAGCGACGCCACTGTGAACATATGCAAGGCTGCATATCTTTAGCTGAGACGCATCAGCTCAATTCGCAAATATCTTTCAGTTGGTGCCACTAAAACACTTGTGTGTTCATTAGTACTTTCAAGACTGGACTATTGTAACTCAATTCTGTCTGGTTCATCTCAATATCTACTCCAGAAACTTCAAAAAGTTCAAAACACAGCTGCTCGGTTCATACTTAGAGTACCACGATCAGAGCACACCTCCCCGCTGCTCTGCACCCTACACTGGCTATCCATTCGATCCAGAATCAAACACAAAATTTGTTCTCTGTGCTACGTTTCACTGTCGGACTCTAGTCCAACATACCTATCCGACCTCACCCATATGTACATACCAGCAAGATACTTACGCTCCTCTTCTGACAATCGTATACTCATTATTCCCACTATGAAAACAAAGTCATATAGACAGCGTTCTTTTGCATACCAGGGCCCAGCAACGTGGAATGAATTGCCCACTGAACTTAGACACAAAGACACAGTGATCCCATTCAAGAGTGCTCTCAAAACTCACTTATTTCAACTGCAAGAACAAACTTAAAAACCTAATAATGTTTCCTACTTTAAATATTCTCAGCATATATTTTTTATGTTTTCTAATTTCATGTGTTTGTTTTTGTAATAATATCATTATATGTTTTTTTTATCTTTTAGGTGTTCTCTAATGTTGTAAAGCGCTTAGAGCTTCTAAAGATTAGGCGCTATACAAAGTCCTCATTATTATTATTATTATTATTATTCACATCACACGATCATAATGTCATTTACATGACGTCATAACATTAGGTCCCTGAACAGTTAGAATTTCATTGCATTTTCAAGACGCTAAGAGATAAATTTAACTCTGAAAGAAACTCGGAGGTAATCGCAGCGATACTTTCCTGATGTTTTATTTCAACCGACTACATGTGTAAAGAACCTATCATCGTATAAAGATAGATGTTGAAGATAACACTCGACAAAGTTTCAAACATCAGTCAAATATCTTGACTTTGAACTTTTATTGCCATTTCTGTTGGTTCTTAATGAAAGAAAAATATACAGAGGATCTCAAATGGGTAACGATTTAATATTGAATTTATTCAACGAGTTGAATAATGTCCAGCTTTTGCGAGCCTGGACATTATTCAACGAGTTTCATAAATTTAATATTAAATCATTACCCATCGAGATTCTTATTATCAGATAGATTTTATTTCAGTGGAAATTATTTAGATAGAAAGAAGAACGAATATTTTCGTTCATTCTGGCAGACGGTGAACCTTTCATTTGTTGTGCATAAAATATAGCCCCAAACAAAGTTGAACTAGTAAAAGTAGATTGTACATTTTTGCAAATTATAAATCAAAGAAAAAGCTTCCATCCGAATAAACAGAACATTTTATAACGATAAAATCATTTTTCAAAACAGAATGATTAATGCGATGTGATGCCACATTGATACGGTAAACAATATGACTAGAGTACGTTTACCCTAAAATGTCACATGCAGAACTAAACGTTACATTGTTGAGATTTTTATTTTTTACACTATATGACTGGAACAATAGACTGTACAGAAGACGTAAACAAATTTCATTTTGAGTCGGATTTGCATCTCATATATACTGCGTAAAGATGATGTGGCTGGATAAAGTTCTGTCAGTTAGGAGACCCATTTATGTCCAAATTCTTCTGTGAACAGAGTTTATTTACTTCTGTAAGTTAACATTTAAACCCCGCTTGTATATACGGTGGATTCTATATCTATGTTACAGATGTACCGTTCCCTCTCTCCACCCCGCCATCAAATAAGCAATACCCTTGGTTTTACTTCTTGTTGTTTTTGTCTTGTAGTTTTAGGCCATGTTTCTCATTATGATAGTGTTATACATGACATAACAAACCCCTGTGGGGGTAACATATCCATATTCAGACAGCGGAGGTAATTTTTCCTCAATTTCCTTTCGCGAGTCGAGTTCATAAATGACCGCCAAAAATGTTTATTTAAAACCAAACATTCAAGAAGGCGGGGTTAAAAACGTTTTCCCACGATCCCAGCCAATCAGTAAAGAGGATACAGCGCAATAATTTATGGCCTTATTTGGACCAATCAGAATCACAGAATGTGATATTTTAACATATGGTAATATCAAAAATATGTAACTGCACATACTATAGGAAAACTATACCTACTAAGTAATAAAATTGTATAAGTAATCACAAAGTTTTAATTACGTTACTATTAGTGATGAAGCGCCGCTGTAACGTCATGAAGGTATTATGACGCAATAACAACCACGGGCTAAATAGCCAATATTTATATCCGAGGTATTTTTATACCATGCCGTGAAAACAGCAGAGGTACTTCCGAACCGATTAACATATCGTATTGATCTCCGCTACCCGTCTACACCTTATTTGAATGAATGGGTGTGTGAAGTTATAGACAAGTAGTATTGACAACAAAATACATAAAAGTGTTTTATTTCTCTAGAATACAAATAAAGAGCAGACATGCAAAGTAATATATTTTATTGCAACTGAGTACAGTTAAACAATATAAGTGCAAAATCGCGTAAATCAAAAGCATTAGTATAGATAATTCGACGAAAAAACCAGTTTTCTCCAGGATGGGATCCTCGTTAAAAATGTATTATGAAAATATGAAGATATTATGAATCATAAAGAATACATGACATACAGTCCTGAAAGTTTATAACTGTGCTTACATATAGTAATTGTAACCATCTTATACTCGCATGACATTCTAAGGCTTTGTTACAAACTTGTTAGCTGAAGATATTCCGAATATTGCTTGTAAAAAAACGCTCTGACTATTAGGTTGTGCTAAATTAGAAAAAATATTGACGACACTTCGATTCTTTTTAGTTTAAATTACACAGCATGCAAGCATATCGTTTTTATTGAAACAGCTAACCTTTCGGTAACATTTTCATATGTAAGATTTGAGAAAAATGTATGACGCTAAAATATTGTATAGTATACCATCCCCTGTTTTAATTTTGATGGGTACAAATTTTCTTTTATATTATTTTCATGTAAAATTTAAGCTTCGTTGAAGCCTATATTCTTTTACATCTAGCAATATACAAAGAACAGAAGAAAGAACGGTATTAAAACATACGTACAACGTCAATTAATATGTATGCCAGTTATTGGTGATATCTGTTCTTTTCAAGTCTCCATTGACAACAGTACCCACAGTGTGCTGCACAAAATAGAAATGCCGCCTGATTTCATTGAGAGGGATAATTATTCCATCTTTTCCGTAGTAATGCTACATTGACGACGTACAGCTGATTTCATTATCATCTCATTAAGCAGAGAGTATAAATACATCCTACGATTGGTCCATTTTCTTATTATCTTAACTTCTGGTGTCAGTTCAATTAGCAAGCATGGGAACACTCGAACAGGTACTTCACTTTTGCACGATATTTGGAAATATTAGACCAATCAAACCCCACAAAAACAATCAGAAATATACACCGGTGTCTCCACTTGAATAAATTATAAAATGGTACTCAAAGACAAATAAATTGCTAAACTTACATGTGCTTAAGGGAAAGGAAGTTTTAGGAAAAAAACCTATTAAGATAAAAAGTTATTTTCTCGAAATACCGTTCAAATCAATCCGAGTTGGAAAAAAGCCGAGAAACAAGTTTAGAAATCGTTTCTTCGAAGAAAAAGAAAATATTAAATTTATTTTATTTTTGTTATAACATTTACAGACTTGACAAAGCATTCAGCAGTGGTGGTGGGAACTGCGTGGAATCTTATAAGCACCTCTTACACGACCATTCTCACTCAAGGGTCACAATGAACAGCACTCAAAACCGGGGTGCGCACAAAGTCAGTGACGGTAAAAAAAAAAGGGAATACAGCAGCAGGGAATGGTTTCGGATGAAGACACGATGTAATAGCATCAAATTAGTTTCACAAGATGACGTGGACTAATTAGAGGTAATATTAAATTTCCGGTCATTTTTTAAATTTAAATTGGCCTGCAATTCCCAAATGATGTTAATGACCTGTATTTTTCAAATGATGTTAGTGAATCATTGTACACGATGGATTAAAACCTCTGATAATATTTGTAGACATAGCATTTCTGATTTTGCTTGAAAAGTGCAAAATGTAAGCTCCTTTTTTATTCTCGATAATCTATCAAACTATATACTGTCTAAAGAATGCATAATACGACCTGGTACGAATTAAGTTAACAAAATTTCGAATAATATATGCATTTTCTTTTCTTTTGAGTAACTGATTAGATACGTTTACTTCATTTGCATTAAAAGATTAACAATTATTATTTCAGATTTATCTCTAACTTGAATAATTGCTTCAAGGAAAGTAATGGTCAGATTTCACCTGTATTTTATATAAGTAGTATTGAGAGTTCCCATGGGCACAAATGGGCTTTCATGGAGACAAGGTGCATTGCCATCTACATATCGAAGGTATGACCTCGGAGTTCCAATCGAACTGTGCTAACAAGGGTAACTACGATTACGGCCGCCATCTTGAAAATATGTACGTATGCTGGCAAGGAGAATGTAACATTGATTCATAGCTTTAACATTACAATGACTTTAAGCGGACAAAGGGAACTGAACATTAGTCATTAGTCTGAACAGGGAGGAATGGCCTGGCAGAGAAAGTGAAAGACAATGCGAGAAATACTGACACCGACTAACTAAAGCAATGTCTTACTAACTTTCAATTCTACTGATTAACAAACTGTCATTCTGATCAAAACCCCACACGTAATAACCAACACACCGTCATATTAATCGACACTCCACACCTAATGACCAGCACATTCTTACAGACTAGCATTTCTTCTCATAAAGTCGGTGGTATCATCTTTCTTAGGAGGTAATCTCAAAATATGCCACGCTATGGTCGTTGGAAAAGTTGACTTCCACTCAGTTGACACATGGTGGAACACACTTGTCTGTGAGGATGACATAAGATGGAACGTTTTTAGGTTTACGATGAACTTTAATTTTAGCACAAACCACTGGAGTCCAGGGTTGTGTACGGACTGTGTCCAAGGAGGTAATGAAGTTCCCAGGCAATCGTTTAATTTCTCACAGTTACTGTTTTGATTTCACGCATATCTTTTTATAAGAAGTCTATCATGTGAGTACAGAAAGTGAAACATCTGTACTCTGCTTCGAGAGTGCTTAAATGCGTTTCCTCTCCAAAGGATTAATGGAGATTTCAAATGGCCTATTATATCTTTATACCCCTGTTGATAATTTTATATTCTGGGAGGAGTGTCCATGTTTCTTCCACATAATCTTCTAACTTATCTTCTTGGCTCATCATTAAAATATTTTGTCGTGTTGTACTTGACTAGGTTTTCTGATGTGACAACCTAACAATATTTTCTGGTCAGCAGAGTGATCCGTTCAGCCAGTTAGTGGGAAAAAATGAATATATAAGTGCTGTTTTTGTTCCAGCTGTCATGACACTAATGTTTCTTCGTTATCTCTGCTACCATCCTTTGGATGATGTGTCTTTGACTTCTGTTGTTCGTGTGTTTGATCATCTTAGCCTATGCTTTTTAATAACCTAAGACCAAATATTTGCAGTTGTTGATTCCAAGGGTATTATCGAATTTTTCATACGTTCACTGTGCTCTCGACTGATGTTCCACACGGAGTGGGCATGATTTAAGAGGGTGGAGATGTCCCTCGCCACTGTATTGGTCTTGAGTAAAGTCAAATCACCACAGACAATATCCTGCTCTATATGAATGAAGGACCATGAGAACTGTGGTCCCTAACTGTCATGTCAAAAATAGTCAAGTGAAATATTTAGCAATTCTTTGAGAAATTTATATTCGAAAGGTCACATACACAACTTCTGGCTGTCTCTGAGATTTCTATCATGAAAATTTGAGGTGCTGGACCTGGAAATGGTTTCGGTCACTAATTCCATTGCAGGCTGCATGGTTCCGATGTCGACGAAGACACTGAGCGGCTGACCTTGGAAGATATGAGCTTCGATCTGGGATCGGGAAAAAGGAAATGGTGAAGGTTTTGACTCCCATTTATCGCACTGGGTACGTAGCCGTGCTTCTCTTCGTAACCTGCCAGATGTCGTTCAAATTTTAGGCAATACGTCCGCAAGGAGTACGCAGAGTATGGCTTGTACTAGTGAATATTAGGCATCAAATGAAACAGTGTGCTACTTGTCAAACGTAGATCCACACCATTCAACAAATACTTGTCTTGCAACCACAGGTCTAAGTGCAAAATGTCATTTCCAAATTACGTCTTTATTTGAATTTCTTATATCGCTCTTTAATTCATACATTATTAAGTTTGCCAACATATGTCAAATCTGTTTCATTGAACGCATCCAATCTGTCGGGATTTCACAACATACAGGCATAGCGGTGTGTGTTCTTGCCTTCTTTTAAGTGAACATGGTGTTGCTGAAGAGTTTTGTTGTTCATGTAAAAATCCCGTTCGCTGAACAAAGGATGCATGAAATTGTTAATAAGAGTCTGTCTAGCATCGGCGGCTTGATTGGTGTTGTCGGTTTTGATGACCTTCACTTTCAGGTATAAGTAAGTGTTTTTGAGATCAGTATAATCTTCGGTTTGCCGTTTGGCCTCAAACTCGACGGGAAGGAATTCTACCCACTGGTATTCTTGCATCTTCATCATCGTAGGATGGTATCATGGCAAACATATATAATTCTGTCTTGGAACATTTCGCGCGAATCTCTGTGCATGATTTTTAATAATAAAAAACGTCCACAGTCTGACCATTCGTAGCTTTGCATTCTTTTTCTTGTCGTATCTATGAGGCCTTAATGGTTTTCAGCGTCTCTTTCTGCCTTGTCCTTGCTGTTCCGTGTAGTATGAATAAATTATCTTAGACAGGAAGTGAATCTATGGTTGTTTCTTGGGTTTCAAGAGGTCTTTCCTATCCGGATCAGCACATTTCTCCCTGCATTGAATATAACATGTTTAGAACTTTATGTCGATACGTTTCGAAGAAATTTTATTTCTTATGCCATTGGTTTCAAAACGGGTGCCACCGTACGAAAGAGCAATAAGAACACGTTCCACAAATCATGTTCTCATTGCCAGCTTCTTCTCAGTAAACGAGACACGTACGTTTGAATCTCAGTGGAGAATCGTTCTCGACAATGTAGTTTCACGGTGACTTTATCCTTTGGAGAAAATAATGTTTTATCCCTGATACCAATTTTCAGAATGTCAAGATCCGATTTACTGACAGAAAGATGATGGTATACACATTCTCGATGAAGGTGATACGTGTTTTCTCTTTCTTGACCAATGCCACTGGTAGTAGCAGAATCAACTCTAAAGGAAAGACTCTCAACAACAGAGCAACAGTGCTTCCCATCACGTTATGCTCGACTACATCAACGTATACAATCATCAAATTATGTCCTTCGGTCAGTTTTTGGGGTGTCGAAACTAATTGAAAAATATATTGTTTCTGTTGTTGTTGTCAATGGGGGAAACGAGGTCTTAGTTTCCACTCAGAATAGCAAACAAACCGGGAGAAAATGTGATAGGGATAGTTTTGCTGTCGAGAAAATGTAAAATGTTTGACGATGAGAATGGAGATGGTATTCGACCTGTACACGTTCGTTGGTTTTGTCGAGTGCTTTACTGAACTGCTCGTTGGAAATAGTTTAAATCGTATCGACGAGATGTCGAGCAATAAAATAAGGATTCTGCAAGAATCCTCATACCACACATTGAATGGGGCATTTGATGGCGCTGATAATTTTGTTTTTGTTTCTTTCTTTGTTCAAATGACACAATACAACACGACGATCTTAAAGAAAATGACGGTTTTATTTTGATATGCACATTCTCAACACTATCCCGACTGTTATTGCTGCTGTAAGTTTGATGTGTGTGTGTGTGTGTGTGTGTGTGTGTGTGTGTGTGTGATATTTGTAGTGTGGCAGTTTATTGTGATGTACAAACAAATGTTGGATCATCGCACTTTTTTAGACAATCACAGGTACTTGGCAGTTAGTTGGTTTGAATAAAGTGCTCAATATATATGATATATGAAATACAGAAAATGTAGCATAGAAAAAATAATGTCACTTTTTCATATTGAAAAATACCGTGTCGGTCGAGTGTGTGTGTGACTTGGACTTTTAACATAGCTTTAATATTTTTCAGCTATATCGCTACGATGTCTAGTAGGCCTATTGGGGCATCGTGCCGCAGACATGCAGCATGATGTTCCACCTAGTCGCATTATCCTGACTGACCTGTCCTAACATTAACCTCTTAATGCTGGGAGCCAAGCGAATAAGCTGCTAGTATCGCTTTTTAATTCTTTGATATGACTCGGTCGGAGTTCAAACACGCGACCTCCAGCATCCGAGGCGTTCGCTCTAACCACTGAGATCACTGGAGCGATAGTTTGCTTTTTGCAGTTCTTGTAATGATGATGTATGAGAAAGGGACGCAGTACTCAGTGGCATGTTCCTGACTTCTTATTCTTTTTATAGTAAATAACTTGCCACAATGCACTCCAAGAAAGGAAAATGGGTGGATATCCTCTCCAATGGACTCTGACTTTATGGATGCCACATTTTCCCTCCTGATGATTCTTTGTTGGAGAATGCTTTTAACTTGGATTGTACGAAACCAGGTGAGACACATCTACTGAATCGGCTCCCAGTTACGTCCCTGCCGTTATGAATCTTTCCTTTCTGAAAAAAAAAAACAAAACTGTTCTATCCATCACACTACTGCAGCTCTTGTTGTAAAGTGTGTCATCTCAATGAGATTAGAATTGGAAGGTAAGTAATGTATCCTTTGTTCGTACCATCAGTATAAAAGTACAGCAAAACCTCACGCCGAACACTTGTGAGAGCGTTTTAACACAGTGTTACCCTTTGTTCTATAAGCTGGGCACTACAGCAGTTCACGGGGCTTAAACACGAAATGTGAATATAATGTATCATACATTGTTTCCACCTTGATGTTGTTTTGAATCTAACTACACTTCAAGTTAACCTAAATCCATGATTATTAATTCATTCATTGTTAGATTGAACACTATACCTAAATTCGAACTTGCTGAATCGGACAGCGTAAGTATGAGTGTCTATTGTCGTTCGAAGAATTCTTGATGTTAACTTGCTGGCAGGTTAATTATGAAAATAATCCTCGGGTTCTTCAGCGCGTTTTTCATTACTGCCTCTCTCTCTTATTTCATTACTGCCTCTCTCTCTCTCTCTCTCTCTCTCTCTTGTACGACTTTAAGTGTTTTAATGACATAAGAAATTTATTTGCTCGGACATTCTATTCTTTAAAGATAGAAACTCTCCAGTACATTTGTGATAAAAAGAAGATTCCAAATGTCTTGCTCTGTCGATAAATCGTAGCAAAACAAAGCATTTTGTGTTTTCTGTTTTCTAAAACAAAATCTGAAAATGGAACAATGTGTGTTGTAACAACCTTAAAGTAAGCGAAAACGTTATCTTACGCCAAATTTTGACCTTGTTTGATAGTGTGGAAATATCTTACTTTCTTTGCAAGGACAGCATTATGTAACATTTCACTGAGTGTATGAAATCTAGGGCGACAAAAGCAAAAACCGTACATATGTAACAAGGTAAAGAATCAAATATTCTCCATGCAGCATTGACATTGGATATTTTGAAACATTTTCTATCAGTGTTTGTGGAAGCGACAATAAGTAGCAGGTCATTGAGTATTAAATATAGGATGAAAAAACGAAAAGAGTATGTTTGTATACGGGTGAAGAACCAAACTTGCCCGATAAAGCATTGGCATTGGACAGTGTACAACAAACCTGAAAATAAAAACTGCATTCTTCAGGGTTCACAAATCTAACAACATGAGCTGGATTGTAAAAGTATGCCAATAAATGTCATTAGCATTGTTTTCATTCTTCTCTCCATCTGTTCAGTGTATACAGAAGGCTTTAGTAACCTACCACGTTTTATTCCGATAAGTATGATCGCCAGTATATGTAGGTACTGATAAGTAAGACTGCCGGTAAATAGATGGAGGTACTTGTCAGTAGTACTATCTGTTAGTTAGTGAAGATGTGTTCTGCTCAGTATGTGTGGGTGCCAGTAAGTGCTGGTCATTTGGTAAGGGTATTTGTTCGTCTGGATATAAAATGATCAAACCTGATTTGCTCAATAGCCATTTCCATACAGACCCACGTTGTTAATCATATGGACGGTTTTAACATTCCACTTCCTGTTTCCACCAGTAGATATGGGTGTCTCTCACTAAGACTGTGCTGGTCAGTAGGTATGGGCATTTGTCATTAGGTGTATGGTGCTGGTCATCATGTGTGGTTTTTCGTCAGCAAGACGATGTATTGGTCATTAGACGTGTGTGCTTGCCAATGAGATGGTGTACTGGTCAATCAATGTAAAGTCAGTGTTAGATTCCCCTTGTTAATAAAACTGTCAAACATACTTCCTCAAATTCACACTTTCAATCATGTTTCACACAGGAATTTCGACAATAGTGAAAATTCTACGGCGGTATCTTTTGTTCTTACAGGACGTTATTAAGATTCTTTCAACTTAAATAAATTATTACAAGTTTCTCAGGAATGAAATACGTAAAGACTTGAACTTTGCTGTCAATAATTCGTTTTAACTTTAATGCAAACGTCATTTCCAGAGCCATACAAACCAGACAGGTATAGAAGAAGTTCAATATGTATAAGGTATGTTGATGCCTGCAGAGGGCTGTGTCGATATTACCCTTTGCGACCAAACTCTTTGTACTATTTATTAGTAACCAGTCTGGTATTTTTCCAAAGTTTAAGTTTCACGCCATGATCAAGAAACGTGGTAATGGGAGGCTTCACAGTGAGGACTTTTAGTTTGGTTGGGTCCTTTACAGCACAGCTGCACAAGTTGGTTGTAAAGTACCTTGCCCACTGCCACACCACGTTGGCTGACCCAGCTGGGTAGGATTCGATCCCACACCGTCTCGGTTGTGAATCCGTCGGTTGTAACCACTGAGCCACCGCGGCTCCCTCACAGTGAGGTTAGTACCCCTTTCCTCTTGTTAGGTTACTGTGATACATATTTTATGCATGAATTGTAGCCATAATGATACATATTGATCAATCTGTTCTTAGTATGTCAGCGGAGATTGTATCAATGGTTACATTTCGCAGTTTTGATCATGAGCTTGATTGGTGGATTTTATTTCACAATAATTTGATCAACCCGCAAAAATTCAAAAGCATATAGTATGAATAATGGAAACTTATTGCTCAAATTATAAATAACCCAAATACAAACTGAGGCAAGATTTTTCTCAATTAATGTATAAACGATTCTTCATAGAAAGAAAGAATAACTCTCTCCGCAATTTCTAAAAAGCAAGGAAATTTTGTACTGAGTCTTTGCTGAAGGGATCAATAGAAAGTTTAGATACATCGTTCTGTGTCCTATTTACATGCAAATAGTGAGACTAGACGGGGATTGGCTTGTAACACTCCCTCTTCACGCACAAACCATGGAGGACGAAATTAGTAATGGCGATCTATTGTAGTCAAAGAATCAAAGATTTATGTATCAATGAAACTGATAACTCATTAAGAAACGTGTGAATCAAAACGTCTAGCGGGATTATTAAAATGTGGCATTTATAAAACACAGGGAAGAAGAATAGTTCTGTGGGTGGGTGTGCGCACACGTGTCTGTTTTAAATAGAGAATGATTGGCGGAAAATACAAACAAACAAAAAATTCGCCAATAGCTATGTGTTCGGGAACGTTCATTTGCTACCTCGTGGACGTAGGAATTAAGGACAGAATTATGTGTTTTTAAAATAAAAATGGAAATAGCAAAAGATTGCGAACCGATATTAGTTTTACCGAAATTTTCGGTAAAACCGATTACAGTAAGCTTTCTAACTTTACCCTGCTGTAGGACTTATTTTGATCTATATGGAATAGATGAAATTGTAGTTTGTGCACTACTGCTCGAATTATTAATTACAATTTCAGCAATCTATCGCAATAATACGGTGATCGACGAATTCATTCTTAGATGGCGCTGTTCCTTTGTTCATAGCAAGACTGTCCTTATAAACATTTTTATGGAATAATTTTGCAGATATAATGACTACTTTTTTGTATTGTTCAATGCATGTGTGGGGTGGGTGGGTGAGAAGCGGGGTACTTAGGACAGGGTGGCCGAATAGATTTACCAATACACCCTGAAAACAGTCGTTATATGTGTATATTTATTATATTAGTATATCTATATTATTTTTATACCTGTGTATAGTTTATTTAAACACATGCAAGTTTATCCATGGCAATCAGGCCTCACCCCATGACGGGGTGGGGGGTGGGGGTGTGGGCGAGGTAAGTGCAGGGAGGTCACTTCAGCTTTTTTTTGGTGGGGGGGCAAAATGTGATGGGCGGGGGGGGGAAACCTGACGGGCTTGTTAATTTTCGTATATTAGCTACAGCAATTTTACAGCACATGCAAATTCGGGGGTGGGTGGGTGGTAGTGGGTATGGGTAGATACCTCCTGTGTCCATCCCACTCATAATCCGGTCATGTTTACATGTATCAGACCCTGGTCACAGAAGAATATTGCTTTGGTTTGTAAACAAATTATAATATGTAATCATATATAACGAAAACCTGTTTGTTGGACGCTCTTTGCATTGATACTATATAAGCAAAACTTGAGTCATTATGGACATGGAGTTATTTCCATATAGAAGAGATATATTTACGAATAGCTTGTAATAAATATGAAAACAAATGACCTTACTTGCGTATATTTGCTCGTAACTTTCTTTTGAATCATCTAGCCTTAGACATGCTGCGCATACTTTGCATTAAAGGTACAATGGTTCAGTGATATTTGCATAATCTCAGTTTTGACTAATAGTAGTAGAAGTAGTAGTAACTCGAGTATGGTGTGCAGGGGTCGTATATTGCTTTATAAAACCAGTAACCTAGCTGATCTGACATTACCATTATTTGCTACACCATTAACAATACAAAGAATACCGGTACATGGCATTTCTCTGAATCATCATCATTGGCGGATCAGTCTCGAGAGACCATGCGAATAGCGCCCTTGGAGTGTCGTCTGTCTCTGGGGTGTTGGCATCGTCTGCTGTGACTGTGCAGGCGTATGCGCGAGTGACAGTTCCTGTTGCAGTTGGTGCAGACAAAACTGAGAAGTCTGAATTACTGGGGTTGCTGCAGCGCTCTTCTTTCTCTCACGTTTCTCTGCCGCTAACTGGCCTCTCCTCGCATCACCGACTGCTATGCCCTTGCTTAACGTCAGTCTCCAGGTGCCTCGGTCCACGCCCAGCACTTCCCAGCCGTTGGGTGAAATGTCGCATGCCTTCACGTCCCTCTTGCACACATCCTTGAAACGGAGTGAGGGAAAGCCGACTCTTCTGGTGCCAGTTGCCAGCTGTTCATATAGGATTTGGCAGCCTCCCATCCTCCATGCGTTAGACGTGTCACAGCCATCGAAGGCGGCGTCTGCTCAGCAGGGAGTACATGCTGAGGGTACTTGCACGCTGCAGGATCTCGCTGTGTGGGACGCAGTCTTGCCAGCGGATTTTCAAGATGCGTTTTTGGCACGTATAAGGGTTCTAAGAACTTAGGCCTGGTAGACTTGGATCTTGGTGTGCTCCGTCAGCGCGTTGTTTTTCCACACCCTCTTTGATAGTTGTGCCATGATGGTGTTTGCCTTTCCAAGCCTTATGTCCATTTCCACATCAAGTGAGAGAGTATTGCTGATGGTTTATCCCAGGTAAGTAAAGTTGTTGACTGTTTCCTGTGTGACGCTGTCAATTTTGCTGGAAGGAGCAATGGTAGTATCTTGCACGCTGACTTTCGTATTTTCCAGGCTGACGGTGAGTCCAGACTCATGCAGGCATCAGCGAAACGGTCTACAAGTCTCTGGAGTGCGTCCACGGTGTGGGTCAAAAAGATACAATTCAAGACATTTTAGTTTTTTGACTAGAACAAATGAAAAATATATATATATATATATTGGGGCTAGGCTCTAAATTCTTTCTCTATCAGATAAATTGTGTAGCTAATTTGCATGGCATAAATAGCAATATCAAACAGCATGTACACTTTACATATAGTATGTGCAGTTTCTTATTTTTGATATGACTGGATGTTAAAACATCACGTTATACAATTCATAATGGGTCCAAATAAGCTCATGAAATTCTTGCTCAGTATCCTCTTTACCTATTGGCTGAGACCGTGTGAACACTTTCATTACACCGCCTTCTGCAACGTTTTATTTTTACTATTACTATCAAACTTTTTGGCGGCCATTTTTCAAACAGACTGACCATAATTTAATAGGGGAAAAAGGCCATTTCTGTCTGAATATGGTCACTTTATCGCAGAAGAATGTCTTCAAGCCATGAACATCCTATCCAAAAAATGGAATTCACCCTATTTACAAAAATAGTTTAAATGTTAACTTACAGGGGTAAATAAACGCACTTCTGTCAAACATATCCGTAACCAAAATAAAACAATGTGACATCATACTGAACTTGCAATGTCATTCTACTTGAAATATTATGTTGAGTCAAATATTATATTTATTCGGAAGGACAGTTGCTTTTTTAATTATAAAGGTAAAATAATAACTAATACATTTTTACTCGTAATAGAACTGCACAAAAATTTCAAGGACTTTTTTTTTACGCGCAACAAATGAAAAGACTATCATCTGAATCAGAATGACCGAAATTATTCCTTCTTCTTTCCCAACTAAAGAATTTCTAATAAAATAAAACTACGTGATAAGCAGAATCGCAGGTAGGTAATTATTTAATATTAAATTTATGAAACTCTTTGAATAATATTAAGATTTTGCTCGCAAAGGCTTGCAAACGCTGGACATTATTCAACTCATTTCATAAATTCAACATTAAATCGTAACCCATTTGAGATCCTCTGTATACTACTAACAATATTATTTGCATTACACAATATTTTCAAATGTTCAATTGATGTATATTCTTCTTAATTCATTTTCAGTTTTGGATACTAATCAACTGGTTTAAATATATAAATCAATGGAACATATTTTGAATTTATTTCGAAACCTGCATACAAAAATATGTCCAAAAGACGTTTGCGTGTTTCTCCGCTTCTTCTCCATGAACCACGTTGAAGTTATATAGCGTTGTGTCTAAGCGATATCAAGGCTCTCAAAATGGTCTGCTTGATGATTACTGATAAAGCGGATGGGCATTACCAAATGTTTAGCTGATTTATTCGTAAGCGTATCCAGCTGCTATTAAAGGGCAATGTAGCTGAATAAGGGCATCCCAAATGAAGGAGCTCACGCGATTGTTAGTGTATCCTTTTATTTTCTATTCGCCAAACCGTTAGATTGATTTAAAGAATTACTTTATGTTCGGATACCATAAGAACATAGAATGTTTCTATGACTACGATTATACCGTACAGACTTCTTGTTAGTCTGAAACTGTATTTGATCTTTCCTGCTATTTCCATAACGTTTTAGCATTAGGCGGTTCACATCGCTTTCGGTGCTGATCATTAATCGGTATTTCCGTAACAAAAATCTAAAAGTGAAATATTTTAGGTGTCTTTACACTTGTTTTCGCATCTAATTTCTTAAATGTACCAAATCGAACTTTTATAAAACCCAGCTTGTCTGGGATTTCTTATATATTCTACAAGAACATATGTTGCGATAGAAATGGGATAAAATCCCAGCCTTGTATAATATGTGCGCTTTGTAAATTTCATCAGGATTTGCCGAATCAGGATTGCACATCAAGTTCATCTGGATAAAGGAAAACCGATGTTGTTGTCTTCTATTTGCGGAACCAGGTTGGACGTCTGTCAGATGTCTTGAAAATATTCGATATAAGCTCCGTCTCTAAAGATATTTGGAAAAAATCAATCAATTCATCAAATATTGGCTGTAAGAAGGAGAACCAATCATGTGATATGTACATTTAAGAATAAAGGTGAATGTCAAAGCAAGCCTTTCTTTTCTCGCTATATTATCTGTTTCGAACTTAAAGACCTAATAATGTTTCCTACCTTAAATATTCTCAGCATGTTTTTTTAATGTTTTCTAATTTCATGGTGTTTGTTTTTGTAATCATGTCCTTATATGTTTTTTTTAATATCTTATAGGTGTTGTCTAATGTTGTAAAGCGCTTAGAGCTAATAAAGATTAGGTGCTATACAAAGTCATTATTATTATTATTATTATTATCAATGGAAGGGTGATATATGCGGACTGTACATTGCAATAAAGACTATTTTGAATTCAGATAAGATACAAGATGGAATAGAAAAACTTTTTCTAAGATTTTTGACATGAATGGACTGTTAAAAACAGGACGGAAGTTTTTTAAATCGTTATGGTCAATCGTCAGTTTCTTCAAGAGATGCAATACTATGGCAGTATGATGGGAATTCACCGGATGAGACAGAAGTATTGATACCATTGGTTAGTGAAGGCAGTATTGAATCTAAGCACTCCAGTAGCGGTGATGTCGGAATATGATCGAGTTCACGTGACTTTGTAGCGCGCTTCAACACAATTGGGTGCACCAAATCCAGAGAGACAGGTTCAAATGCTGTTAAAGTTTGCCGTTGATATTCTGTATCACAACTGTATCGTGAATATCAGTCAACTGAAACTGTGTTGACAAGCTTATGTCTCATGCATATTACAATGTCACGGAAGAAATTTACAAACAGGTCCAAAGGTTGACGGGAGAGATAGTTGTTGGATGTGGTGTGCATGTATTCTTTGACATCAACTTGTTCATACTCTCGAAGAACTCTTTGCAGCTGGAACTTTCAGTGATCATGGTACTGTAGTTGGCTGATTTTACTGCATAATCATACTGTAATTAGTACAAGAAAAACTAAAAAACGACATCATAACAGCATTATGATGTCTACCAAAAATCGGCCGCTCGAATCTGTCTATTGAGGTTGAGTGAGTGATACAAACATTCGTTGTAAATTTGTACAGTATATGTTATGAAAACTCTAGCATAATATCAAGCACGGGAAATGTATTTGACAGAGATGAATATTTCTAGTGTCCCAAGAACTATGTTTAGATTTACATCATCACCTACACACGGCAAGTGTACAGCATCAAGGTGTAAAAAAGGATAGATCCGAATGGCTTTTGTCAATATGATGAATAAAAGACCCAGCGACATTCCATGGTGGGCGTATGGTACCAGATACTCGTGCATCACCAAAACCAGTAATTGCTATATTTATAATCCAACAAGCTGAAAATTTTGGAAAATATTGATCCTTGCTCTATCCCATAACCAAAGAGGATGGGAATGGCAAATGGTATTTCAGCCTATGTGGGTATGTGAGAAAGTTAGCCAGTAGCTTCTCGTGGGTCGGTGGTTCTTTCCGGTGTTTTCCCGGGTTCTTCCTCCACCATTAATACTGGCCGCCATGTATAGCCTATCGTGTGTTGAAAAATGGCGTTAAACCCCACAACAATAACAACAAGCAAATGGTATTTGCATTGATGTAGATAAAATCGATTTTTTTAACTGCGTCAGGCATCTTGCAAGTTTATACGGAGTTGTCTCCCTTACTTCAGTTCGCAATTTTTTTTTAAAAACTAAAATAATTCAGTAAGATAAATTAAATTGTTGTTATTAGGCTCAATTAAAAAAGTAGCAGCAAGCAAAGGAAGAAAAAAAAGGATAGCTTACTTTAGCTAAAAACAAAATTGTAACTATGGAAGTAAGTTTTTGAACTTTAATGACTTTTTGATATAGATAACAAATGAAGGAGGTTGGTAGATACAATAACTGTCATGCATTAGATTTCTACTCTATCTCTTTTTATTTTGAATTTGTTTGTTTTCTCATTCTCATTAATATGACAGATTTAGAGATATAAGTTTTGATGTTAAGAAATGATTGTGAGCATTCTTTCTAATATGTGATGTTTAACCGGGCACCTGAGGACGGGACAGTCAATCCATTTTAACTTAATTGTAGGAGTTGTTTCCCTTGCCGTATTCATCGTGCTCGGATAATGTCCTAAGTAAAATGTATCAATGTCTAATCCTACGGTATTGACCTCTAAAAAGGCACCAGCATCGAAAGGCACGTCTAAAAGTTCCACATAAAATGCTGATAATTGTACAGAAGCATAAGATAGGAAAGAAACCGCAAGTTACCAGAAGCTTTCCTTTCAGTGGCGATTTTCCCCGGATCAGGACATAGAAGAGAAAGAAGCAGAAAAGAAATTTCAACATGAAGCGTTGTATCAAACGAATGAAGTTGTTATTGTTGCTGTGGGGTTTAACGCCATTTTTCAGCACATGGCAGCCAGTATTAATGGTGGAGGAAGAACCCGGGAAAACCCCGGGAAGAACCACCGACCTACGAGAAGCTACTGGCAAGCTTTCTCACATACATACACTGGCCGAATCCTAGACTCGAACCTACGTAGAAAGAGGTGAGATGGCAGTGATCCGTAACGGAGAGCGCTTTAGACCACTCGGCCACTCGGGGCCCCGCAAACGAATGAAGTAATTCGACAGTGGACATCAAACTAAAAGTACAGTATACGTCATAAACGTCTGACGTTACTTCTCCGATATGCATAGTTACGCGTTTTCTCCAGAGATCCATGTCCAAATTGTTTGATGATGGCACATTTCACTGTAATCGTCTACGGTGGTAAGATTTTAAAAAATATAATTATTCTTCATCGTTGCAGTAAATGTTTATTTTTCAGCATACGCAAGTCATTAGTTACCCTCATCTAGTTTTGTGAGATGGGTTTTATATACATGCAATCATCCAGATATAAAATAGCTTTTTCAGAGCTTAACAAAACATTAATCATTAAAGGTTATAGTACCGAAGCAATTGGAGAGTATTTAAGACCTTTCCTCAGAGCCACACTACGATAGACACTATCCACTTTTACGTGAGACTATCGGCTTTGAAACCTTTCAGTATTAAAGAAAGAAAGTTTTAACCGTGATTCTATCATCAGGCGCATTGTTTACTTGATATGTCAAGTAACTGAAAACATTTGAACTATTTTTTGGCAACCCAAACGCTTAATTATGGTAAATACTATTACATCACATTTTGTTTTCTTCTTTTGACATAATAAATAAATAAATAAATAAATAAATAAATAAATAAATAAATAATTCGTTTGGTTAATTTAGCCTTTTCCCCTTCAAAATCGATACCAATCATGTATATATATATATATATATATATATATATATATATATATATATATATATATATATATATATATATATATATATATATATATATATATATATATTTACTTTGATGCTTCGACGATAATTAATTTACAGAATCTGAGAGCTTTCTTATCAACCCGAACTGCATGTGTGTCCTATTCATGCAGTACCTACGAAAGAAGTGCCAGTATGACAAGCAAGGTAAGTACTGTATTATTTCTTCATTATTTATTCGTCCTTGTCGTCGTCATCATTATTGACATCACCGTCATCACCATCATATTTTTATCATCATCCTAACAGTTGATTATGCATTCTGATTTATGCCAATTTGAAAAACACCCCTCTCTCTCTCTCTCTCTTTCTGTCATTAATTTTTATTTACTACAAAATGTAGGTATAATGATCTTAATTACCTATTAGTCTGAGATCATAAAAGTACCCATTATGATCAGACTTTATTCAATGAAAGGTGTTTTCCTTGCCTCAATAATTCGTATAGTTTATCTTTTTCATGTAAATGCCCCCAACTTTGTTTAGATATGTCTTTCACTTTGGCAAGCAAACGCTGATGATGTGGCTATTTAGTACATGACAACTGCCAAGATTCAAATCGCTAATATTGTATGCCACATTATTAAGTGGTGACTGTTTGAAATTAGAATTATTTAGTTAATAAATATGCACACACACACACACACACACACACACACACACACATGCTCACTCACTTTCAATACAAACAACCGGTATGGTTTAATGCATGACGGCTTACACTGGCTGTCCCAGGCAATCAGTTGAATTGAATCATATGCAAATTTGACATATTTATCTTCTCTAGCACAACATTTATTACATTTATTACACAAAGATTAGCAACATTCCGGCAGCTTTTGTACTTTCGTGTCGCAGACTTTTCCTATGCAAATGATGGTGCCAACAAGACGTGTTACCCTGTTAATACTTTTGCATCGTCGCAGGCCTCATACGACAGTCTTATACGTTTATTTAAAATCCGTGACTGTTTGTTCTGAGATTGTTCTGTTTTTTTTTTTTCCAGAGTACCAATGAACAAAAGATATAATTAACCATACAATGTAACATTATCCTACACATCCATGAAAGCGATGGGAACATCGCTCAGCCATTTCCGTAATTTCATCAAAAAGCCTCGAAACTAGATGTAGGAATACACATCAGTTTGATGTGTTTGGTGATTCGCCTCTGGCAGAGTACACTTATATGTTACGAAGGCAAAGTCTGAGTTTAGGTCTCACTGGACAGTTTATCTGGTGAATTTTCATCCGACAATGACCTATTGCAGAAAAATGAGAATAATTGTACACTGAAGATACAAATAAAAACAAACTAATGATTTTTGTAGAAAGCATACATGTGAGATTTTTACTGCGGCAATCAGGTTAATTCCTAATGCAACTGGTGGCTTTTATACTGAACCAACACTGACACCAACACCTCTTTCTACATTTATTTTTGACAGGAAAGAGCTATTTTTAATATTTTCCTTTGACAAGGCAGCTAAAAGAATCAGTATGTGCCTTATGCATGAATAAAGTTCACTAGTACTATAACAAATTAGCATACTTTTCATCACTCCTCAACCATCCAGATTTCTTACAAATTTACCTCTGTAGCAGACACATGTAAATACGCAAGCCAAGTCGGCTGCTCATTTGCAGCCCAAGTTACGCATTTGATCTCCAATATTCGTCTAACTGTGACAGGCAGTCACCAACAAGCCAACTCATTTCCAAGCCTAACTCAAAGTAAATCTCAACCACATTACAGATTTAGCTTCTGTGAAAATGTATAAATGCTAGGCTTGTGATTATTAAGTTCATACATTCTACCTTAAAAATTTTGTGTCAAAATACGAAACTATCCATTGAGACCTTATACGAGTGTGACTCTGTCTCCTTCCGCTGACATATTGTTCCAGTTGAACAAAAGTAGTTGAAAATAAGTAACAGAGTCTAGTCGTCAGTTGTTTATGGTGTTATTAAAGAAAGTCATCGAAGCTACGCACTAACACATGGTATACCAAAATTAAAGTCATTGCTCCTGGTGACGAATGGTGATAATCGCTACTTTTAACAAATATGTGGTTCACGAAAGATAAACAGTCCTCATTTAAAAAATTAGAAAGTTGGTTATGAGCATGTTCTAGTCTTAATTGTTTCGCTATATCCTCCACTTTTAGCATTCCCACACTTTCATGTTAATACTGTCTAATGCTTGTTACGTACAAATATGACAGCTTTACATTGTGCTACTTTGAGTTTATTTTTTAAAACCGATTCCAGCATACTGCAAAGAACATAAGTAGTAAAATTAGATTGTAGTATGCAGAGAATAATGCCCTTCATAGTTTTCAGTGCTAAATATTCACCGTTTCTTAAGAGAAACTTTAACTTGACATTTACTTTTGTTTTAGTACATTATTGGCTACTCATTCATTTGAGAGTAATTTATGTATATGGAGACGGAAGTATTTAATCCACTTCTGAGAACCGATTGGCAGGGCGTTACAGATTAGTTTGCATTCTCTACATTCTTTTTACTTGTCTTTTCGAGGCAATTAACATGCATTCTTCCTTACCGAAAACGATAGTACGTGGTTAGTGAACCAATAACTGCGGGTTCTAGTTTAGAATCATGTGAAAATATGATAGCACTTTCATCTGCATATAATAAAAGCTTATAATCATAGTCTATGCTACTTACTATATCATTTATAAAACACAAAAAGAAGCAGTCCTACAAAAACTACCCTGAGGTACGCAACATGATATTTTCAGAAGGTTCGGATTTTATATTGTTATAGCTGACAATGTATTGTCTATTTCTTAGGTACGACACAAAAATTGAATGCACGTAACTCCTAATCCTAACAATTTCTTTACACAATATGAAACGTGTAATTGAGCCATACGTTTTTAGTAAGACGAGCATGACTATTCCAGTGTAGGAACTCTTTTACTGCTAAACCTAAATTTAAAAACAGGTATCAATCTTATATCAGTGTAGTACATTCTCCTAAAACCTGACTGATGTTCATAAAGTAAATTATTCTTAGTCAAACATTTTTAAAGTTGACCACAGATTGATCATTCTATGTATTTTATCTTATAGATGTTGTCTAATTTTGTAAAGCGCTTAGAGCTTCTAAAGATTAGGCGCTATACAAAGTCCTCATTATAATTATTATTATTATTATTATTCTTGGACACTGTACTGAGTATAGTACAAACCTGTAATTGTCTTCATCAGCCCTACAGTCCATTTGTAAATAGGTACGAATTATCAATTCCTGATATACAATATAACTTGACGTAGACCAGTTAACGAAACAATCAATTGGAATTATCAAATACATTTATGTACAAACTTTTACAAACCTTGCTGTGATATTGTTATGGCCTGCACCTTTACATGGATTAAGGTTAGTCAGTTTAAAACAAAATCATCACTTACAGGTTGAAGTTGTAGTGTGTTATCGTCAGCATCCTAACCCTGAAGCATTTTAGAAAACATTGCTCCTCTTGCATTTATTTTCGAAGATTGCTGTATTTTTTTAATTTAAGTAGACGCTACATTAATGAAAATGTTAGGAAAATGATTTTCAATATCCCACAGACTAAGACGGTTGATATAATCTGTAGCCAATATGATAGTAACCGTTTCTTTTGGTTTAGACCTGCAACCATGCGACTTCAGCTCTTGTCGCATTTTCTTTTGGTGTTTTATTCTCTTCAACTTTGTTATAAAAATAATTGGACTATGCCTTTCTTACGTATCTCGGCTCATGAATTCTAAATTTAGCAAAAACTATATACACGGCAGTTTTACTTTTATTGTTCCTACATATGCTCAATAACTGATCGATATATTTATTTCTAAATCTGAAGTGCTCATTCGTAATTCTGTTCTTTGTCTTAATCTAATTTTTTTAATTGGAGCTGTCTTATCGGGAATTGTTCAAAGACTTATCTAAAAATCTGAATCATGCAGATTAACATCCCCACAGCTAAAGATATACTGCCAATGAATCTGGACCAATTTTGCAATAAATCCTTCATTGTTTTATTTTTTACTGTGTCGTGTTTCCATATTTGCCCTTTAACAACTTTCCTAGTACAGAAGGTAACAAAATAATCACTAATGGAAATAAGGATTTCCAAGATTGATAAAGAATGTCTGGGTTATTACAATAATTATGATCTAACATTGACGACGTCAGTATGGTAACTCTGTAAAGTTCGTAAAAATTCGACTTAATCCAAATACATTTAATAAGTTGACATATTTTGCATATTGCTGATATTTCATTAATGTACATATATTGAAGACACTAAAAAGAATTCACACTCTGATTTTATTTGTACTAAAGTTCCTTCAAACGTGTCATGAAAATTATTTTGTTTTGGTGGTCTATAACCATTACAGTAACCAGGTTTATACTTGGGCAATAACAAGTCTAACCAAACAGCTTCTAAATTAGCCAAATGTAAATCTGGTCTGGTAGAAAACAAACGTGGCATTTTGTTATGCTTGCATAAATACTGCCATCACATCTGTTCCTATCTTTTCTAATAACACAATAGTTTTCAGTTCTAATTTCATTATCGGCGACAGTCACCAATCCATTTTTTAGTTATGTTTAGAACAGCGGTGTTAGATTTTACAGCAAGAGTTCTTCATATCGATAGCCTAGGCAGACGTTATTTAGCACTGATACTAAAGCTCTATATTTGAAACAATGAATATTTTCTGAAACTACCAAACGATGCTTTATTTGATTACTATTGTAGATCATTGTAAACCAATAACCTGAGAACAGCTATCAGTTACTCTTTGTGTGTGTGTGTGTGTGTGTGTGAGAGAGAGAGAGAGAGAGAGAGAGAGAGAGAGAGAGATTTCGAACTGTAATGAAGTGCACCCCATCTTATAGTTTTTCTGTAACAGTCAAATAATGCTTTATTTATTTTATCTAATAGTAATTAAACATATGAAGTGTGTGTGTGTGTGTGTGTGTGTGTGTGTGTGTGTGATTTGGATTTTTAACGTAGCTTTGACAATTTCATATGATTTATAAAAATCTAGAAGCTCACGTGAATTTGAAAATAAATCAACTTGGGTTTTAAAACGTGTTTTCAGATTATGACTTTAAATTTTGTGCCTCATTTTGTCATTAAAACTGTGTCAAAATGGATGAAACTAGAAAATGGTGCAATGTGCAGAAAATACATTAATCCTTACCCCCACCCCCAATTAAACTCGACTAATCAGTGATTAGGATTCCAGTATAATGAATTAGAACAATACAAAATATTTAATTAGTGATAGTTACATAGTACATGCTATTTCAAAAGTGGCTTTTCACGGTTCAATTTTCCTTTGGTTAATAAATCTTATTATTTTTAAATAGTCACGCAGTTCAAATACAATTTATTCGGCTTTTAAATGGTGCCAAATAAGATTTTAATTTAAACAAGCACAAGTTAACTGCATAAATCAGAGCAATGTGTACTTATTTGACAGCTGCAACAGAAAATAAGTTTAAGTTATTCCAAAGATGGAATCATATGCTCACGTTTACAACCTAAAAGGGGGGCGGGGGAGCCGAGGGGCCTAGTGGTCTAAAGTGCTCACCATTACCGATCACTGCCATCTCATTTCTGTCTCCGTGGCTTCGAGTTTTGAGATCAGCCAATGTGGGAATGTAAGAAGGTTTGCCAGTAGCTTCTCGTGCGTCGGTGGTTCTTTCCGGGGTTTTACCGGGTTCTTCCTCCACCATTTATACTGGCTGCCATGCATAGCATATCTTGTGCTGAAAAATGGCGTTAAACCCTACAATAAAAACAACCTAAATGCGGCCCTTAAAATTACAATTAACCTTCTAAATGTGTGTGCGGTGGAAATAAAATTTAGCTAGCTATTACATGTAAGTTGCTTTAAAAGAGTCTGATTTGGTAAGAATTTTACTGTTGTGCTTCTGTTATTTAAAAGATATAATTGAACGCTTATGTTAAGATCGTAAATATTTCCAGGCGATTTAAGTGTTTCCAAAAGTTGTGGATCCCATAGAAACGGTATTTAGCTTTAACATTTTATTCTATATAACTCGATTTAATAGAACACGAAAAAGAAGCATGCACCCCCCCCCCCCAAGCAATTGTTACATAATTTAAATTACAACAGAAAGGCGGTTCACGTTATTTTAAACACAAAGACAGAATGGTATGCTTTTGTTTAGACCCACGTTACGGCCTTTTACAACTTATATTTATCTTTCAAAACTGGCGTGCAGTCTAACTTTAATAGACGGATGGATTTATACTTCTATAGACTTGTGAGAGTATTTCTACATCTACTCACAATGCAAACATTCTTAACCTTTACACTGTTTAAAACATCTCAGTTATATATATATATATATATATATATATATATATATATATATATATATATATATATATATATATATATATATATATATATATATATGATGATAATGAACATAAATCAAAGGAGAACCGGCCAGAAGCATCCAAACTATATTTCATAGTCACTTTTTATACATTTTATGACGTTTTATATAGTACAGTTAACATATTTCGTCTTTTGATAATACAATCTTACACATGGGCTGATTTCAAGTAAACTTTATGCAACTTGTTTAACGATTTAAAATTGGAAGTCATATAGTACAATATTGCAAGCTCGAGATATCAACATTAAATAATACAGATTTGAAAAAGATGTGAAATATTAAACATTTTCGTGTTCATCATTAAATAATATATACAAGGAGTTACTGTTTGTACGACATGATTTCATAAATTGTTCACTCATCTGATGTTGATGCAGATTGCTCAGTTGATTATCGTTGGTTTGAGTTATTATTATTCGAAACCTTGCCATCACTTTGATCTAATCGGAAATATATGACAAGCGAATAAGCTCGCAGATAAGAGAGGTCTTTGGTTTTCTGTATCTAACAGTTTTATTTAATATTTTGTTTTAAAGAAGAAGAAAAAAAGCTGGAGGGCAACACAGACGACTCTATAAAAACAAAATAGGTAGATTTAGCAGTACAGTTCTATAATTCCATGGAAAATGAGATTTAAAGCGGTATTTCTTTTCGTGATTCTTGATAAAAGTCAATCTTTGGTGACAACAGCGTTTCGAACGTCATCCGGAATCAGTTTGTTAATTCTGATTTTGTCAAAACACATCAGACAACAAGTCTGTATACCTTGTTAGCATGTCCCGAGTGCTGTAGGTGATTTACAATCTGTGGTAATGGAATAGTGTATAGAAAAAGACGAGTCCCAAGGGAATATCCATCAAGACAAAACAGTATTTTTCTATCGCTAAAACATATTGTATCTCATTTATATTCTGCAGCTTTGATCGACCTTCTGGATGAAAATGGCAACCTGACATATATCCACACCAAAGAACCGATTGAAAATGTTCGTGACTTATTTCAAGATCGCTGTGTGTATATTCCAGTGCAGCTTGAAAGTAAGTTCCAACATTTGAATGAGAAATGTATAGAAACTTACATAGTAAAGTATACATGATATAATCATTTATCCCTACATACATTGATGATCCGGGTATAGACACTTTCTTCTCGATTTGGTCCTCAGGTTAGTAATTAGTTAATTAACATTTAATTATTATAATTTCAAGTACATACACTGTATTCACATATATAATCAAAATGAACAATTATGAGACCAGCAAGACAACAATGATGAGTCATGGTCGAAGATGGACAACAAAAGAATGGTATCACGTTGAAAAGATAAGTAAAGTGGACATGAGGGTGTTTTGAAAGTTATTTTAATAAAAATGAACCAGTCAGACTATGAAGACACCTGAAGACAATTAGCGAAAACTAATATTCCCCCATTTCGGTGGTATTATATATACTGTCATAACACTACAGTGTACTAAACTCAACATTTTTCAGAAAGGTGATATATTTCACGAATATAACATGAAAGCCATAATGTCGGTTTCAAGAGATAATGTACATTTTGTTTACAAGTTTGTATAGAACAAAACTGGTAAATACTTGTGTTGTGTTACACAACAACATGGAAGAGAATATATTTGTTGATTTCAAATACCAAATAAGATATCCCTCAGTGTTTTAGAAAATATGCCGTTTTTCATAATATATTTAAGCATCATCAGCCATGATAATGGGATGGTTAAAACTTCATTATGAGGAATGAATCAATTATGTATGTGATGTGAGTAAATGCACAAGTCTGTAAATCACGTAAACTTTACAATGTCTATCTACAACAATTCAGACAAAACAGAGCTAGAATTTATAACGAACAAAGATACAAATAACCGAGGTTGATTCTTTATATGAAGTGTGTGAGTGAGCGAGTGAGTAATGTGTGATATGATCCCCCACCCACCTGTTATGATGCTTTGGTTATCGTTATCCAGTGTCAACTCGAGCGAACAATACAATAAAATATAAAACTAATTGATGGAATAACATATCTGAGCAAAGATATATAATAGAACAACACGAGCCCCCCCCCCCCCCGTATGTAAAATATAACAATTTAATCAATCACATAAACAAAATTAAATTGAAATATAATAAAAATTAATGCGAAATGCGATCAGCCGTTCTGTTATACCGATAAGACGAATTTCATCTTATAATCGAGTGAATGATCAAACTCAAATTGCCGGCATGTCAACGTAACCTGGTTGCTTCGGGTCCTTTTCAAATCAATGCTGGTGACATGTCACCGTTGCCGTATTTCTTTTTCTTCTTTCTCTCTATAATTTCCTCTACGGGTCATGAACTGTAAATTGGCTATCTGCTGTGTTTTTACACTACGTGGTGCACATATGGAGGATTTTTTCCCCTTCAAATAAATAAAACGCAACCTAAATATTTGTCAGGTTTTTCTTTTCTGGTGTCCAACAATATTCACACTCTTGTTATGTCAGATATCGTCTTATCGTAATTCAACCGATTAAAGCGCTGGTCAGTTCATAATCTTATACACACATACCATCGTATTAACGTGAAATTAATGTCTTGTTCGTAACTGCTACTCGCATTCCTAACTGGAACCATGAGATAACTAGACCTCTTAGATACAGGATTACACCCCATCGTGGGCTGTACATTACTAGTTCAACGATGTTGGTCAATACACGCCAATTTTCCTCGGTTACGATAATTCACAACTTAATTAAATAAATGAATTAATGGGTTTCACGTCTTATCTACATTACTTGCTAACAAGCGATTCAATGAAAAAGACACAGTAAAATCAATTCTTAGCATACATGATACATATCATTTAAGACAGATAAAATAATTCTCATAATTTGTATCAGAGTAATGCATTACATTCAAACAATACATGATTTCTATTATCTACAAACCACTAAATCAAAACAAATTCATATGAACAAAAATATTTTATGACATTCTTACAATACTCGAATCGTATAAAATTCAAGACAATGAATGCACGATTAACTTCTGAAACTCAATGAAAAATGGAAGTATGGATTTAAAATGAAGAAATTTAACACATAATTTCAAACTTGCGTCAATGAACATGTTATATGATTTAGGAATGGCAAAATCTCACATTAAATCATAAGTCATTCGTACGTTTGAAAGGACTAATTAATACGTTGCAAATTGATGAGAACAGAAGTGCATGATGTTGACTGGTGTCTTGTAATTACCCCGTAAAAACACCACATCGAGCACAAAGTATTCTATGGATGTTTTTATTTCGTTTGAAATATCTGACACTGGAGAATGTTCGGAGCAAGTCAAATAATAGGAATAAAGACAACCATGCTGCCATCCTGACAGTCCTGATGTATGTACAAATATAAATCAATTGTGCAAACAAACTATTTCTTGCTGGCATTTAATAGACAAAACGTACCAGATGTAGTTTATTTGTTTACAAATTTCATGTCTATTTCCAGGCAAAAACATGTTTGTGAATAAAAAATAATTTTATGTAATCGTGATACATTCAAATAAATTAATAACAACATGAACATTAAACAAAATAGCTAGATCTGCAGCAATGTCACCACATCACTCACTTTGGTGCACATTATCTCAGGCACGTTAGCTCATGGTGGATTCAAAATATCAAGCCATACATTTTTATCATGAACAAACCCCAACCCAATCATATATATTTTGTTCTAATGCTAAATGATATCTGAATTCCGATTTCCTTGAAATGTGAATTGTCTTACCATACAGGCTTATAACATCATAGTGTTACACTTGTCTTATTTTTTCCTGTCAAAAATAGTTTCTCCAAACTGTATGGTATTCATAATTCATGTCAAGGCCTTTCTGTTTGCCCTTTTTTAACAAGTTGAGAACATGGCGTGAATATGTTGAATTGCCAGTTGATGCGAAATCATAAAAATGTCTGATAGTTCGCTCTGTAAAAGCCATTAGCAAGATTTGCAGTAAATTCTATTTGAAATTGTGTACCTATATCATCGGCTTCATTTAACAATCATCACCACCCTCATTCGTTGTTCAAATAGGAAATCAACAACCGGGAAAAAAACTTTGAAACTTATTTAATTGTGTAGATCTATCTTTGACGTCTTAAGTCAATAACGCTACAAAAATTACTCGATGACTTACTGCGTTTACCAGAGTCAATATCTATTAAAGATGTTAAAGACTTTTTCACTGTGACTTTGTTTCAAGGAATGTTAATGATAATTGACAACAATTAAAACGAGGCATCATATATTTAATAACAAGTTCAAAGACTAATATGGAAATGTGATAGACGTTTACGGCATGACAGTTACATATGCTTTCCATGTTGGATAAAGTAATGTAGTGATGACACACATTACGGTATTATAAGAGGCCTTCAAACATTGATACAAACTCAGAGAAAGACGTCAGACGGGGTCAAGCTGTTAACACTGATTTAAACAACTCCAAACACCGTTTGACAAATGTACTAGTTTTGCAAGCTTACCTAACGCATAATGTAATACCGGACTATAATTTGTTCCTCTTTTAAAGTTATTGGTTTTTATCTCTTGTGTGTTGATTTGATATACAAACAAAGCCCTGATGGAATATGCTTAGATGACTTTTATTTGTCTTGTACATTTTGCATCCGCCTGACTGTACCAGATGCTCAATATCCATCTTTGTTGTTGCACCCTTGGGACAATTCAGCCCAGTAACATTGTGCTATCAAAACCATACAAATAGCCTATACAACTTTTGTAAACGGTGTTCGTGGCAACAATTAAAAACAACTTTATGATGCAATATATCTCTTGAATAATATAACTTTAGACAGTTTTCTCTGTTCAGTTAACTGAAAATATTTTATTCACAAACAAGCTATATATATATATATATATATATATATATATATATATATATATATATATATATATATATATATATATATATATATATATATATATATATATGATTACAAATATACATCAGTCAGAGTGGACTTTGCTATCGATGGCTTGTCATGGAGAATGCATGATATTACTTACAGAACTGATTGATGATAACAATTTTGATATATTTTCTATTCCATCATAAAGGTATTTGAACTCTTTGCAGTTATTTGGTTTACCAATTAAAACGCTATCTAAATTGCATATTGATGATCTTTGTACACAATCATTTACTTTATTCAACACAGATTTCAAGCATTAAGTCATATCGTCTATAATTTTCGCGTTTATACAAGCTGTTGTGTTCTCAAGACATTCAGGCTAATGATCCATGTAAGAACTTCCGCTGACTGGGTCAGATATATATGCGTTATTAATATCCAATGTTGCAGGACACCATTTTGTATTTTTGCTTGTGTCCAAGTTTGGTATGAAAAATGTCCACAAAAAAAAAAACACATTGACTCTATCACCTCTGTTGAATATATTTGGAGGCTTTGTTTCGTAGTAAAGAAAAGTACATACTCGACTTGTGATTGTTTCCCAAGTCTGCTAGTTAAATCTAATGGATCACTCACAAAGTTTATTTGCCGAATATTGTACTAATCATCTTATGACTTTGAATATTTCATATTTCCTTTAATTGTATACTTTAATACATACTGAATAATTTCGCATGCATAATTAGCTAAATAACATTTTATCATTATCGAAATGCCCATGTCACTGTCGGAAAACTCTGTCTCAGAGGGTGATTTTATTGGAACCGTATCATTTACCTCTTTCTGGAGGAGGGAGTAAATTTTTTATAGCACAACAAATTAAGAAGTTCTCAAATTTTATTTTTGTTGTTATTGTATCCTTTTGCTCTTAATGTCTAAGCCAAATACAAGACCATCTACCACTTCGAGACGTTCTGGCTTTCAATGCATTCTAATACTTCCACAAGCTAAGCTTGGTTTAGTTGCTTCATTATATTATTTTATTTTTTCATTGATTATACTCTTGTGTGTAAATTGCGGCTAACATGGAAGACCAACTCTGCTTAAGAGTCTCTCTGATTACCTCGGCTGCTTCACGTGTTCACATGGCAATTTGTTTTTCTAATAGAAGAGCTTGTATTTACTTTTGATCCTGGGGTGTATTTGATCTGCTTTTATTGTCAGTAAATTACTTTAGGTATTGAGGTGGTTTTCAATCATAGATAAATAATTTCATCATTAGCAAGAACCGAAACGTTGAACTCTCGTTTTGAAATCCAACCCTACACGCCTATACCAACGGGTTTCATTTACCAACACTGAAACTGCATACTAACATACACTATCGCACTAGCGGGGATCCAGAGCACTGTCTGTTAAATGAAAACAACTTTATTATGCTTATTTTAGCCAGTTTTGAAATCGCACAGAACAAATTTCTGACGCAGTATATCCTGAACAAGTGGAAATAAAGATAAACATGAAATACCAAGGTATATTTTGTGTATTCAATCACCAAAAATACACCGCTAAAATTTTGTTGCAGAACTCCAATGAATAAAATAAAATGCAGACTCGAAGATCAAATATTAATGTTGTTACATTTCGAATCAATAATATGTTGCTTGTTAAGTTATACGAAGAAAATGATCTCGCTGGACGCGAGACCAGATAGTCTGGAGAGGAGTCACAACCTACATGAAATATAAAATATCTTTTCTGTAAAACTCATAGAAGACAAGGTTACATTATTTAACTTCAGCATGACTTCACTAGTAATTTGTGATTATTTTCAACACATTCCCATGTCTGCTTTCTGTTTTCCCCTTCAGGTACCACGTAGTGCCTTCGGCACGTGTAGTTCATCACGATTCTGGTTATTGGGCCCTGATGTCTTGTGCTCTAGTAATTTTTAAGTTTGATTTTGAACGTTCTTTTATCTCTGTGCGAGATGTAAAAGAAAACAATGGGGAAAATAGTGGTCTAGCAAACGCCCATCTACATTACCTATGATAAAATTAAAATAAAATGTAAGCATTCAAATTGGAAAGCATATGCGATCTTTGTAACCGTATGTATATTTTCTTTTCGTACATGCGCGTATGCTATGGTGCTTGTGCGTATGTGCGTGCATGTTTGGTTAAGATTAGTATACTTTTTTATAGAGCCTAACTTCCAGTAAAAATTCTGATGCAGCGTGTGTGACAGTCTACTTCTGCAAGTAGACTTTTATAACCCTGACTCTTTCTACTACAAAAATATATTTACAAATTACAGAAGATGAAATAGGCGGCTTGAAGAAGGTGAAACCACTTCTGACGGACTGGGAAAAGAGATTCCCAAACCTGGAGAGTATGTATTTAGTTTTGAATAATAATAATAATAATAATAATAATATAAACTCGTATTTAAGCACACACAAAAGAAAAAAAATATTTAAAAAAAAGAAGAAAGAAAAAAAGAAAAAAAGAAGGAAAAAAAAAAAACTGTGTGGTGGATTGTATCCAGCAGAGACATAAGGGGTTCTGTGCTTCATGTAGCTGTATGCAGAGAACATGATGAATAGACCGATGCATTCCGATTTTGATGTGACAACTGATGTGAAGCTGTTCCAAAACTTTGGATGTCAAGTGTAACTATATTTTAGACAAAATATTCTATAGCCGTGTACAGAGATTTACATGCTCCACGCATTACCAAAATCAAACCATTTTTTTAAAGAAAAGAAACCGTAAATGGTTTGCCACATCATATGCTTGGTAGATCACGCGACGAGGACTTGAAGTCTCTTCGACTTATTCCTTAAATTCCAAAATTTCTTTCTCATTCTGAGAAACGTTTAAACTTGGCAAAACCATGCATGTTTCTTATATTCTGATGCATTAAAACCAGTTTTCGTGATTAGACGCATGTAATTTTATGCTTTAGTGAGTTTTCGTGATTAGACGCATGTAATTTTATGCTTAAGTGAGTTTTTGTGATTAGACGCATGTCATTTTACGCTTTACTGAGTTTTTGTGATTAGACGCATGTAATTTTATGCTTTAGTGAGTTTTCGTGATTAGACGCATGTAATTTTATTTTTAAGTGAGTTTTTGTGATTAGACGCATGTAATTTTATACTTTAGTGAGTTTTTGTGATTAGACGCATGTAATTTTGTTTTAGTGAGTTTTTGTGATTAGACGCAAGTAATTTTATGCTTAAGTGAGTTTTTGTGATTAGACGCATGTAATTTTACGCTTTAGTGAGTTTTTGTGATTAGACGCATATAATTTTATGCTTTAGTGAGTTTTTGTAATTGGACGCATGTAATTTTATGTTTTAGTGAGTTTTTGTGATTAGACGCATGTAATTTTATGCTTTAGTGAGTTTTCGTGATTAGACGCATGTAATTTTATGCTTTAGTGAGTTTTTGTGATTAGACGCATGTAACTTTATGCTTTAGTGAGTTTTTAAACGTTTAACTTGCACGTGCCAACTGAGTAAGACGATAGTACAGGGATCACAAAGTTAAAACTTCTGTCACAACACTTGGAAAAGAAGATAAATGTCTAGACTTTGCCTTGCTGGCTATTTTTTTATTTTTTTTTTTAAAAAAACCTTTGCCTCTAACAACCCTTGTGTTCTTCCGTCCGTCCTTCATGCACAAATTGTCGTGAAAGCAATTACCTATTAGTCCCTTGAATTGTGATATAATGCCACGAAACTTGGAAAATGGTACTGTCACCAGTTTAAGAAGCACACAGCAGCAAATTCTGTAAATTTTGTAAAAACTATTGCCCTTTTTGTTGTGTAGCTTTATGCAGTACATAATATACATTTCGTTAGCTCAACTAGTCCTATCATTTTTGTTTTAGATAGACAGGAAACTTCATGCAATAGTGTACTCATTAAGAGAGGATGTGCATATCGACAAATTATACGTAACCCTGCAATTTTTAAAAGAGTTAACGCCCTTTTTTGATTTGCAGCTAATTCAGTACAGGTGAAACTCGTGTGAACTAAAGTTATCTCGCATTTATGTTAATAGTTATGATCATCATTTTTCAGGTTCCACTCTAGTGGATATTAAAATTTCGCACAGTTGTCAATTTTTAAACAAAAAGTGAATCCTCACATTTGAACAGCAGGTTGACAAGCAGCCCATAAATGCTTACACAGGCGTTGGGTCAATGTCCGATTTTTCTTAAATCTGCTCCAGGGAAAGGCAGATTTAGGTACTTAATTACCAATGTTTTTTTGAAAAGTACTTGGTCAGAACAGAGACAGCGGGAAAATACCGAATGTAAGTAATTTTGAAGCAATTTTGCTATTTCAAAAGCTGGATTTAAACGGTGAGGTGCAATTTTAATTTTAAAAAAGATACAATCATAAGCGAAACAAACATTAATTTGAATCCTAAGAGATGGAAAAAAGGACCCCAATACTGATCAGTTTTCCAATCTAAGACTGAACCTGGAGATACGTGCGAGTAAGTGAAATGTTCATGAAAATGTGTATCGGAACCTTAACATACATATATCGACACATCATTTTGCTTACGCAAATTTTGTTTGATTTATTTCCCTTCGTATCATGTAGCTTAATGCAGTGTTTAAAAATAATCTCGTTTGCGCAAATGTTACATTTTCGCAGTTTTCAATGACTGCAATGAAGCGATGAAACTTGTTACATGTTAAGGCCAACACCTGACCATGCGCATACCTACAGACTTACTGAGCCCCAAACATTTTGATAAGTGTGATTGCCCTTTCTGACTCGAGGCTCGCAGTGGATGATGGCCTGTGTGAACGCAAGTTCCGTAGTTTTGATTACTGTTTAACTTAACATATATTTTGGACATAATTTGAAGACGCGGATATCGACAAATCACTCTGCTCCATTTTTGCGTCCTTCTACAGTTTCGTATTTTACATAGGGTTAGATTTTTTAAGGAAAATAATTTGCCTGGTTTTTCTCATTGGTTATGCTATTTAAAAAAGACCTCGTGTATCTTAGGTATCATTAAAAGAACTTTTAATTCTCTTTATTTTGGTGTATGATTGATTGGAGTAGTATGGATTACAGAGTATACAGCTTGGCCTTACTTCAGATGTACACTTATCAAAGAGCTGCTAGCTTCGCTAGGTCATTTTCGCTTGAAGGACTTCGGCAGTTAATTGTAAAAGAAAAGTGCCAATACATTTTACATTTGGTAATTCATTCAATGCATTTTCAGAAGCTAGAATTTTTGCAACAGTCTCTGTCTCCTGGTCTAGCATAGCGAAAGCTTTGATCGATTGCATCAAATAGTCCCCTATCATAACGACGTGTTTATTTCCATAACTTGACACAGGAAAAGGTCCCAAAATGTCTAAGGCAATTCGTTCCATCGGCGCGCCAACATTGCAGAGTTTCATGGGAGCTCTGTTAACTTGATATGGCCTCTTCCGCGCGGAACACTGATCACGACTAAGACACAAGTCCTTCACATTTCCTCCGACACCAGGCCATTAGAATCACTCGCGCATTATCGATAGAGTTCTATTGCCTCCAAGGTAACCAGCCGTTACGATATCATGCAAATTCGCAAGAGCATCCTCTCGGAAAACCGCTGAGACCACTAGCTGCCAGGAAATACGTTTGCCAGTCTCATTTTCCCAGTTACAGTACAAAATCCAAATCGGAGTTAAAACCTGTCCCACTGACTCAATAATGCCTTAACTGCCGTTTTCTCCATTGAGATTTCATGCCATTATCATGCTCTTCAGATTTTTTCATGCAGCTAATTGTATATCTTATGCCCTTATCCTTCTCTGAATCTTCCTCAGTTATGCTGTTAAAATTCCTATAATCCACGAGGACTCTTCCTTGCGTCCATCCATCTTCGGTACCATCTCTCAGAACCTCAGAGTGAGGGGTTTTGCATTATTTACTGGAGTTTTGGAACACACTCCGAACTTTAATTTCAACATTTTGACAATGTCAACAGCTCAAACAAGGCCTACGTGACAGGCTGTGCGCGATTTGGGTGTTTCGTACCGCCGCGGTAAACAATTTAATAATCATATGTTCCCAAAGTGTCTACCAGCCTGCGAGTTGGCCTTCGAAGTCTTTGAATTTAGCAACCATCTTAATGAACTCATGGTCGGTACGAATGATGAATTTCCTCCCTAACAAAAAACAGTAAAAGTACTTGATAGCACAAGGAGTTCCTTACGCGTGATGCAATACCCCCTCTCTGCTTTGCCCAGTGCCTGGCTGTAGTACGTTATAACTTTCTCTGGTCCATCTTGATTCTGGTGAAGTATTGCACCAATTGAAAGGTTACTTGCATCAGTATCCAAAATGAAGTTAGAACCAGATAGGTCGGAGTTGCCCATAATAGGGCTTGAAGACAACATGGATTTCAGAGTTCGGAATTCCCCCTCACATGCATCAATCCATTCAAACTGAAAAGTTTCTGTCAATACCGTCAAAGGTCTTGCAACCTCAGCAAACACTCGTATAAAGTTTATGTAGTGCGAACACAGATCAGTGAAGCTCCTCGCCTCCTTGATGTTAATGGTAGTAGGCCATTTCAGTACGGCTTTGATGTTATCAGTATCTGTTTAGACGCCATGTTGAGACTAATGTACCCCAGATATGAAACACTGCTCTGTAGATCTATTTTGGGGGTTGACTGCCTCCTGCCAATGTCCACTTTGTGAATCTAGACTCTAAAACCATTTCGACTCTTCAAGAGCATCCAGTTTGTCGCCAATCCTGGACACGGGGATTACCATAATCAACACAAAGCCTCGTTGAACCATCTTTCTGTCGAACAAGACGAATAAGTGGTACCCACGGACCATCGGATTTCTCAATCACCTCCTGTTTCAACATTTTCTGAACATGGTCTTCTACTTTTACAAGTTATGCAATACGTAAGCATTGAGGGCGTTGGCGAATGGGTGTTACGTTCTTGGTGATGATTAAGTGTTTTATGTATGTATGTTCTCGCCAAGTCGATCTTATCTTGGGAAAACACATGGTTAAATTGGAAAAGAACATTAGCCAACTCATTTCTCTGGGAGTAATTCAGATACTTCGATGACCTTTCAAGTAAGTCTGCAAGATGCTGATACGCCATGTTAGTCTGAGAATATGGGAACCTTGTGGTTTCGTTCTTAACCACCATAGCCTCGCAAGTCGTTGAACCGATTTCTCATACATCTTAATTTATTTTCTGGGGGACTGAACACACGATTTGGAACACAGTCGTTTTCTCCGCTAACCAATGACTTCGCCATCTATAAATACTACTTCTGGGTGAATTTCTCGGTGGGTAATATCATTACAAAAGAGGGCGCAGTTCTTATGTCTAGTACTTTCCCTGAAATGATTCTTTCCACTCAAGGAGGTGTGATACTTTTTTTTTGTCCACTACCATGCGGCAACACCCGGCGCTCTTCAGTTTCACAGTGGCACATTTCACTGGACGACCTTTCAACTTAAATGTATTATCACAGCATCTGTGACACATTGGCGTGTTTGGAGAAGGTTAAACCAATTATTCCATCAATATCTTTGTCTATTTCCGCCACACATCCACACTGCGTGCTTAACTTTCGAATCACTTATCATAATATCCACACCCCCACACACCTCTTGCATGAATACACTTTCGATCAACCATTTTCATTTGTTGACCGACCGGTTTCAAATCATGGTTTCTGCAGACCAGACATTTGTTCATAGATTTGATCGTTAATTGTGGTAACAGCTGCACCTGTATCGATGAGGAACTTCGTTTTCATTCCTTGCACTTTGTATTGTATATAGATTCATGAAACATCGTTGGAAAGTCGAGTGGTACAGGGTTGAGTTCTGCTTTGATGACAGTGTTTGTTCTAATTGCTTTTACTTTTGGACAGTCTTTCTTTAAAAGTTCCGTACTGTTACGCATATATGATATAATTTATATTTGATTTAATTTAATTGTTTGTAAGTTTTAAAATCTTGTATTTTTAATTTCATTACATGTCAAAATTATGTAGTTTTGTTTACTAGGAACTCGATATTTTTCAGAAAATAGTTTGACCTCGACTCTTTAGTCTTAAACACCTAAAGCTGACCTAGTTCCAGAATTTTTTCTAGAAATCAGTGAGAGAAGTAAACAACTTTTCATTTTCATCCTATTCTTAGAGTAAAATGATTGGTTTTTGTCAAGGTCATACTGGGACTATGTGCTTTTATACGTAAATACTTCTCGAAGGTTCTGGAAAGTTGACCCCCATATGGGAATTTGTTTTGCGTTGCGAGTTACTGTATAATCATTGTTTACAGACATTTTTCTCAGTCGGTCTTAAAAACACTGGGACGTAAAGGTGTTCTTTTGTTGTGTCAGGTTGGAGTTATTTTTAATGTTTATTCGAATTATTTGGATTCAAAACACTAATTCTTTTTCTTGGAAATATTTGAGTGTTCATACAGAATTCTGGGACAAATACATCATTAAATTATATTAGGAAATTTAAACATCGGATTATTGTTTGTGAATAACACAGAACTGTAGACACAACATCACAATAATGGCTGCATTATACATCATCGCCTTCCATCTTGGATTCTTCGTCGGGACTCGAATTTGAATTCATTAGAACATTTCATTTTTAGGAAATCTAAAATTTAATTCGTAGAATATTCTTGGATTATTTTTGGATTTGATTCTTAAAACAGTACGTTCTTATTTATTTCATTTTTACAGAGTTTTTCCAGGGAAATAAATTATTTGTTCAATTTTTCAAACCTCATTGTTTTCACTCTTTCTTGTGTTACTGTTTAGTCGAGCCTAAACAAGTAACATAAGACTTACTGCCACAAATCAAGCACTTCTTTGAATTCTGCCGATTGAAGGATCATTCAGTGTAGTTTTTCTTTAACGAATCGAGTCCAACCATAATGCCTCTTATTTCACTGGATATTTTATTATGCAGGCCTGGATGTCATCTAGGCCGGATGCTGCACATTCTATATCATCAACACTGTTTTTAAAGTTGCACCCTGAACAGCATTGTTTTCTTTTTTGATTTTCTGAGCCAAAGATCCTGCTTCAGAACGTTGGACAATTCCCGCTACATTCTCTTTTCCGAAGATTCTAAATCAGTCAATACCGCCTGTACACTTCCTCGTATATTTGATTCAAGAAACAATGCTTTTTTGATCCACAGTCCAGTTGTTAATTTCAGTAACAAGTTCAAAATGAACCCTGTCTTCTGACGGTTCCGAACCATCGTATGTTGCTGACCTCACTAATGGCTTTTAAAAGTTTCTATTCCCACTGGTGTTCGTGACATTCCCTAAACTTATAAAGTATTCCTGAATTTGGCTTCCCATCGCCTCACGTTCCCGTTCTAACATCTCTATTTCTACCAGCTGCAACCTACTTGTACATTAAAGGTAGGGGTTGAGGTTTGCAACATTGTACCCAAACTAGTGTCTGGATTGCTCCTGATTCCCAAAGTAACTGTTCGGGTATCTAGCGCTTCTTCCGCCATTTGTCCATGATGAATAAGAATTGTCTGAATCTGACTAAATCCAAGACGTTGTCCTCACTATCATATCGATTTTAAATTCAGGAAACAAATTTAAGAGAGTCACTCCCCATAAATACTGTAAAAGCCGAAATAAATTATGTTGCTACCAAAATATACCTTCCCCCCAAAAATCAGAAAAAAACCCTCACCCCCAAATTACAAAGCATATATCTAATCAGCAATCCCAACTGCAAGAGAACACCACTAACAGAATAATCCACTATGAGTGAGTATCCCACCGCTGCCACCAAAATTTGTAACATGAAAGGTTCAGCAAGGCCATAAAACATATCTCCTATTTATATGGTTTTTTTTTTACAAGTAACACTATATACACTCCAATAACCTTGTGTCGCATTACACAAGACAAATTCCTCATTTTCCCCAAGAATTACAACCTAATCATCCACTGGAATAGAGGGAGAAAATTCAATTAATCCTTTCGCAAAAAAGCTAAAATCTTCTCTTCCCATTCAAGTCTATGTCTAATTAAAAACCTCTTTCCCAGCCCATAATTCAGTCCATTGACACCTGATGCATGACATAAAAACAGACAAGTCTTTTCACTCGCTATGATCACTACCCTCAGCCAGATGCAACCATAATCATTGACAAATCTAATTATTCAAATCATCTGCTATAGCAAAAACACAACTGCCCCTATCATTAAGCATCACACTCCCTAGTTATCTAATTTCATTAAAATATGCTGTATCTTTTGGAGGGTGAATAAATATAGCAGGAAAATACTGCTTCGGAAATTAGACGAACATCATCTTCACTAGTCATGAGGTGTCGATCCTCTTCATTCCATGCCTACCCTTGGATTATAAGCTAGCTGCAATTATTTCTAATGGGTGCTTGCCAGTGGACAAGAGTGCCTGCCTTACCAAGAGAAATTAATTATCTAATGAGACCTTGTTACATGACCTGTCTGATACTCAATAGGGTGATTTCCACGATGTCCATACATACTGACTCAGCATTAAGAAATGCTTAAAATGTTTAAAGTGAAGAAACGTACATGCAACACGTGCCGTTATGTACTTAAGCCACTATGACTATTCCTAACGATCTCTAAATTTAAATGTAATAAAGGATCTGATTGGATTGGTTTATTTCAGTTGCATCTAATCAGATTGCAAAACAGTATTTGTTGTTTTAGCGAGCTAGACATGCCGAAGGTTGGTGTGTAACAAAGTGAATTGACAACCCCTGGCTAGCGAAGATGGATGAACAATGACAAATCCACCAAGACAACTTGATTTGAAACTGACTGACAGGTGGAAACATCGCAAACTAGCTATGAAAGAAGCAGATTAGCAGGATATTGCATATAATTGAGTTGGTGATTAAAATGTGTAATCTTATTGAGAATGAAATTATGTATATACACAGCAGTCATCGTAAGGCTCTGCTATTCGGAATTTACTTATAATATTTTTACAGTGATATTATTCTTCTGATTTTTTACAGAGAGAATAAAAGTCTTGACAGGAGAAATTAAACGCAAGAAAAGTACACATCTAGGATTCAAATGTAAGTATACAACTTACGGACTGCTGAAAACATCAGTTAATTCTCAGTTAGAGGAACTCCAAATGATACAAAGTTATAATGTTAAGCACTAGAAGTTAATCTTGAAGCCCCCACATGATTAAATATCACAATGCGAAGCAATGAAACTCACACAAACACAGTAACACACTTATGGTATTTACGTTTCTTTTTAAAGTGTTGATATATTTTAGTGATTACTAGTTCTGTTATTCTAACATTTTTCAACCTTAGTAACTGTCCAATTACTAGGTACATACTACTCCGACATGACAAATTGCAAATCTCTAACATCGCAAAACAACTCACATGATCTAACCCACCCAATAAGAAATAACTTAATTCTTCTAAGAACCCACCTTACCAATGGGAAACAGCATGACACTTGTCAACATATTTACTACTAATATTATTATTAGTAACTGTCAACACATAAGTAAGCATCTATTGATAGATTCTATGCAATTTTACATTCCTAATATCTATTGATAATCGCTACAATGTATTCATGAATACAAATTTAAATAAAACAAATAATACTAACATACAGATTAGTCAATTTTTAATTCATACAGATATATGTGCAGTCAAACCTGTCTACAGCAGCCACCAAAAGGAAAAGACTAAAGTTGCATTTGTAGATAGGTGGCCTTCAAAGGCAGGTCTAGCTCTCGAACTTGGTACATGACATATTTATGTAAAATGACCAAACAACATTGTGGGGCCCTGAGTGGCTGAGTGGTTTAAAGCACTCACCATTATGGATCACTGCCATCTAACCTCTGTCTATGTGGGTTCAAGTCTTGGGCTCAGCCAATGTGGGTATGTGAGAAAGCTTGCCAGTAGTTTCTTGATGGTTGGTGGTTCTTTCCAGGGTTTTCCCAGGTTCTTCCTTCAACATTTATACTGGCTGCCATGTATAGCCTTTCTTGTGCTGAAAAGTGGCATTAAACCCTACAACATCAACCACCAAACAACATTAGCATTATTACTAGTGTTATCATTATTATTATTTCACATTATTATTAGCAGTAGTAAGATGTTACAAAGATATATGCATTTAGTTTCACTATTTAGCATAAAGAAAAATACAAAAAATTATTAGAATACGTTCCAGTAAAGGATTTTGTATCCTCACTTGGATTTTTTAAACTTGTTACATTGAGTCATAGCTGCATGAAATCAATAGGACAATGATTTATTTTCTGAGAAATGGTGAGTATTATAATTGCTATGTATTTAATCTGCTGACATTTCTGATGAAACTTGAACTGGTACTCACCATCTGTATTTCTAGTCTCATGACTACATAAATCTCACAACCAACACATCAATGACATATGAAGTCTAATAGTCACATGATATGAATGATGAAACCCCATTCCAATGTCGTCATACAAAAATATTAAATTAAAGTCACATATTGTTTGTAAGAGAATGAAACAACACACAAATTACCAACATATTATTTGGAGAACAATGACCAGAAACCTGGAGTCAGATTCATCAGGAACAGAACATAATCAACGATGGTTTTATTGTATAACATGACTACCATGTTGACATGTGCTTTCTGCTTGATGTACTTAGCTTTGACAGAAACCTCCGAGTTGCACTGGACTAGGTAAGTACAATCAAAATATGAAATGTTTAAACATCGATTCAGGTAATATACCTTTATATATATATATATATATATATATATATATATATATATATATATATATATATATATATATATATATATATATATATATACCATGCATTGCTCGTCAAGCAAAATAAGTTTATTTTGCATATTTGGAATGGTCACTGCTTACCTGCTCTACTGACCACAGAAAGCAGGGTGAAACCATTGCTTGGTTAAGAAATACCTTACTGATGGTTGTGGAAGACAGGTGACCACTGATGACATGGCATTTATGTAGGATATTTGTTGGGGGGAAATTAGAATGGCCATTGTGATCAGGTAACAGATGAACTCAGGTGAAATGTGGGACTGGTATGACTGTGTATATATATCTGTATATATATATTTTTTAATGAATCTTTTCAAGTACAAGTGTCTAGGAACTGGAGATAGAAACAATTGTCTGTTTGGTATTTGTTGGTACATGGTAAAAAAAACCCAGACCAATGGTTCATGCATACATACTACTAACAATGCGAAAAGAAAATGGTGCTGATTTAAAGTCCTTACTTTCATTAGAGGAAATTTATTTTTAATGTAAGTGCCATTTATGGAACCCATCAGAGACAAAGACCAATGTCTTCTAGTCCACGGAAATATAACAACCTCAAGATTAACTCATGCAGTGTTGACATTCATCTTTTTTGTAGCTCACAATATTTGCTCCATTTAGATGTGACTTGTACACAAGCTGCTTTTAGCCGATGTTTCCTATTTACAATACAATAGGATAGTTTCTGCATATAGGTATTCTGAGATAATCCTTCATTTTATTGAGGTGATAATTTGTTAATGTTGCACTCATGTTAAAACTAAAATCATAGAACCCATAACCACAATGCATCATTTAGTAGCCTGTCTCAATGTATTGACAAAACATCTCATTTAGTAACCTGTCTCAATGTATTGACAAAACATCTCATTTAGTAACCTGTCTCAATGTATTGACAACACATCTTATTTGTTGACATTATGCTTGAAATATGTTACATGTCACACTGGTTTTAAACATGTCAACAAAGTGAACAGTTTAAAAAGTAAAGTATCTTCTTTCTTGAAAACTGGTAAAGGAAAAGATTGAGCCTTTAATCCACTGAACATTGTGGCAAAAACTGAATTTTGTCACAAGAAACATCCACATTGTTGTACCTATCATTAGAATGAATTTTCAATATAATGCATTCAAAGTGCCATTTCATAGTGAGGCAGTTACATATAATAGTTATACTGTTACAAATCAACCCTCTTAGCTCGCAACTTTATGTAGACTGTGTTCCTTTATATGCACTCATACACAAATGATAATTGTATGCTATACAGTAATAGAAAATGAGCAATATTTATAGAGAAAACAAAAATGAATTATGCCTCAAGTTAGAAGAATGACAACAAAAAGAATTAGAGAATAACATGCATGTATCACGTAGCTTCACAAACAGTAAAAAAGGTTTTTAGGTGGTTAATTAATATATCTAAACAAATTTCTCTTTCTCAGCATTGGAGTTGCCTGGCCGAGGTAAGCCAACTGAGGGAAAGCGTTCCAAGGAAAATTCGGCTGACAAGACAATGTCAATGAGCCGCCAATCCACAAGTGGATTGAACAGGGTCCCTTTGCCTACCACTCTCAGCAAAACTCACTCACCAAGCAGGATTAAAACCCATAAAATGAAACTTTAAATTGCTCGACACCAACATTCTTTTCAATTCTCATTGTACACTAATTTATGACCAATAAATACATCAGTAAAATATCTATTAATTTCCTCAATCCATATTTTTCTATTTGAGGACTGCATAAACTAAGTCATCTTGTCAAAATGTTTATATTTATTGAGTTATATATATATATATATATATATATATATATATATATATATATATATACACACACACACACTCACATACATAAATTGCAAATTGAATGGTAAGCATGCATAATGTTACTGTGACACAAGTGTGCTTTGCAACAGGCCAATTAAACACTGAATGCAGGTAATGTAATCATCTGTGCATATTTCCTTTAAAATGAGAACACTCCCTATAAATGTGTACAGCTAAATATGAAATGAAAGCAGGGATTGGAGTTTGACGTTTGTTGTTTTTGATGGCCAGAGGTTCAACGTATGAAATCAGACTGATAATAATGTACAAGTTTTGCAATAAAAAAATCTAAATCTGAAAAAGATCTCAAGATTTGTCGCATGTAAACTGACATCTGCATGTGTTTCACTTATTCAATAGTCATCAAGTCTTGTTTTGTGGAATAAATGATCTTTGGACACTTTAAAAGTATTTTAGTGAGAATAACAATGTTTGTTTGCAAACCAGAAACCATTTTTTCTGTATTCTTATGTATGCTTACACTCTGAATATTATACAAGGAGACCTAGGGTTTCAGTGAACCATTAAAGGGCTCTGCTAATTCATGACAAATTTGTTTTTTAAATGGCCCCTATACAACACATGCACTTTTTTATGTAAGTCAACAGAGACATTATGAATAATCAAAATGGGTTGCTGTGAAGCATATTTAAAAATAACTCACGAAAGTGGAGCACCATTCTTGCACCCAGAAGGCAAAGCTAATTTTGGCCTGCCTGATCCCCCCCCCCCAAAAAAAACAACTAATCATGGGCATATTACAGCCAGTGGCCCAATCTCCAAGTATTAAGCACTGGTCCAATACCCTTCCCGACCAGTTCCTTTTCTAGACAGGTACTCTGCTAATTGTTAAGAATTAGCCTGATCCCCAGCCCGTGTACAGCAATCACACTTTCTTCATCCAAAAATAAGAAAGGGTACCAGTCTAATTAATAATTAGTTGTCCAAGTTTTGAACTGATATATTCATTGACTTGCAAAATACTTCAACATGAAGTCTTTATGCTGATGTCACCATTGCTGACAGAAAAGTACCTATGTTTCACCACCATGATGTAGCATGTGTGGTAATGATTAACTGGTTTTCTGTACAATGGTCAAATCTATAATTCACATCTAAAATATTTACCGATTATGTACAAAAATGCAAGCAATGACTACTCACTGTATCTACAGGTCAGTTAGGTCTGGTTTTCAAAACTCCCTCATAAAAGTGCACATATATTGGTGGTTAAACAGTCAAAAGTTTCATTCTAAACCAATAAAATACTGAGAAACAGTGTAGTGACAACTCCATGTCAATGTCACCATTCATGCAAGAGTAGTGGTAACATGATTTCAAAGATGTCAACTATTGTGTTTTGCAGGAGATCAGATGTGCATCCTTTTCATTCAGTACCGGTGTTTTAATGAAAATCATGTGTCAAAAAAGAAGTAGTCATCTAAAGATGATAACAATGGTCAAAAAGGTACACGAGGATAAGTTAGCACCATTTTAACATGGAATTACGCTGCAAGGAGGAATATTTTAAAAACAATCTGATATGGTCGTCCAATTAAGACAGGTATATGTTACAATATTGTTTAAATTTTGACAGGTTAAATTAACACAAATTTCATCTAAAACCAACATACATAAATTGAGAAATGTTTTAATCAAAAGCTCATGTTGATTTGACCACCCCTTCAAAATAAAACTGATAATAAAGTTTTCAAGATGACAACCAATGATTGCCATCCATTTAATTTAGGCTCAACAAGATATCATACATTTTTATTCTCAGTTAAAATCCCATATCTATCAGATGATCTATTTGGCAGAAGTAGCCATAGCAAAGTTTTTAATATGGTTACCATGGCAGCCATATTATAGGTGCGATCAGCATTTTTAATTTAGAACTAGCTAAATATCATAAGAAGTCTTTTATTAAAAACTGTTTTTTGCTACAACAATAAAAGATGGTCAACATGGCCACAAAACTCGAAGTCTGATTAGCACCATTTTCATTTAGGACCAACTTGTCACTACAAAAAGTCATACTGGATGTGAAAGGGGTAACATTTACACTAGGACTAACTTGTCATTACAAAAAGTCATATTGGATGTGAAAGGGGTAACATTTTCATTAGGACCAACAAGTCATTACAAAAAGTCATACTGGATGTGAAAGGGGTAACATTTTCATTTAGGACCAATGAGTCATCACACAAAGTCATACTGGATGTGAAAGGGGTAACATTTTCATTTAGGACCAACAAGTCATTACAAAAGGTCATACTGGATGTGAAAAAGGTAACATTTTCAATCAGGACCAACTAGTCATTACAAAAAGTCATACTGTATGTGAAAGGGGTAACATTTTCATTTAGGACCAACTAGTCATTACAAAAAGTCATACTGTATGTGAAAGGGGTAACATTTACACTAGGACCAACTAGTCATTACAAAAAGTCATACTGGATGTGAAAGGGGTAACACTTTCATTTAGGACCAACTAGTCATTACAAAAGGTCACACTGGATGTGAAAGGGGTAACATTTTCATAAGGACCAACTAGTCACTAAAAAAGTCATACTGGATGTGAAAGGGGTAACATTTTCACTAGGACCAACTAGTCATTACAAAAAGTCATACTGGATGTGAAAGGGGTAACACTTTCATTTAGGACCAACTAGTCATTACAAATGGTCATACTGGATGTGAAAGGGGTAACATTTTCATTTAGAACCAACTAGTCATTACAAAAGATCATACTGGATGTGAAAGGGGTAACACTTTCATTTAGGACCAACTAGTCATTACAAAAGGTCATACTGGAAGTGAAAGGGGTAACACTTTCATTTAGGACCAACTAGTCATTCCAAAAAGTCATACTGGATGTGAAAGGGGTAACATCTTCAATCAGGACCTACTAGTCATTACAAAAAGTCATACTGTATGTGAAAGGGGTAACATTTTCATTTAGGACCAACTAGTCATTACAAAAAGTCATACTGGATGAGAAAGGGGTAACATTTACACTAGGACCAACTAGTCATTACAAAAAGTCATACTGGATGTGAAAGGGGTAACATTTTCGTTAGGACCAACTAGTCACTACAAAAAGTCATACTGGATGTGAAAGGGGTAACATTTTCATTAGGACCAACTAGTCACTACAAAAAGTCATACTGGATGTGAAAGGGGTAACATTTACACTAGGACCAACTAGTCATTACAAAAAGTCATACTGGATGTGAAAGGGGTAACATTTTCATTTAGGACCAACTAGTCATTACAAAAAGTCATACTGGATGAGAAAGGAGTAACATTTACACTAGGACCAACTAGTTGTTACAAAGTCATACTGGATGTGAAAGGGGTAACATTTTCATTTAGGACCAACTAGTCATTACAAAAAGTCATACTGGATGAGAAAGGGGTAACATTTACACTAGGACCAACTAGTCATTACAAAAAGTCATACTGGATGTGAAAGGGGTAACATTTTCGTTAGGACCAACTAGTCACTACAAAAAGTCATACTGGATGTGAAAGGGGTAACATTTTCATTAGGACCAACTAGTCACTACAAAAAGTCATACTGGATGTGAAAGGGGTAACATTTACACTAGGACCAACTAGTCATTACAAAAAGTCATACTGGATGTGAAAGGGGTAACATTTTCATTTAGGACCAACTAGTCATTACAAAAAGTCATACTGGATGAGAAAGGAGTAACATTTACACTAGGACCAACTAGTTGTTACAAAGTCATACTGGATGTGAAAGGGGTAACATTTTCATTTAGGACCAACTAGTCATTACAAAAAGTCATACTGGATGTGAAAGGGGTAACATTTTCATTAGGACCAACTAGTCACTACAAAAAGTCATACTGGATGTGAAAGGGGTAACATTTTCAATAGGGCCAACTAGTCATTACAAAAAGTCATACTGGATGTGAAAGGGGTAACACTTTCATTTAGGACCAACTAGTCATTACAAAAGGTCATACTGGATGTGAAAGGGGTAATATTTTCATTTAGAACCAACTAGTCATTACAAAAGGTCATACTGGATGTGAAAGGGGTAACACTTTCATTTAAGACCAACTAGTCATTACAAAAGGTCATACTGGATGTGAAAGGGGTAGCACTTTCATTTAGGACCAACAAGTCATTACAAAAGGTCGTACTGGATGTGAAAGGGGTAACATTTTCATTCAGAACCAACTAGTCATTACAAAGTCATACTGGACGTGAAAGGGGTAACATTTTCATTTAGAACCAACTAGTCATTATAAAAAGTAATACTGGATGTGAAAGGGGTAACATTTTCATTTAGGACCAACTAGTCATTACAAAAAAGTCATGATGTGAAAGGGGTAACACTTTCATTTAGAACCAACTAGTCACTACAAAAAGTCATACTGGATGTGAAAGGGGTAACATTTACACTAGGACCAACTAGTCATTACAAAATTATACTGGATGTGAAAAGGGGTAACATTTTTATTAGGACCAACTAGTCATTATAAAGTCATACTGTATGTGAAAAGGGTAACATTTTCATTTAGGACTAACTAGTCATTACAAAGTCATACTGGATGTGAAAAGGGGTAACATTTTCATTAGGACCAACTAGTCATTACAAAAAGTCATACTGGATGTGAAAGGGGTAACATTTACACTAGGACCAACTAGTCATTACAAAGTCATAATGGATGTGTAAGGGGTAACACTTTCATTAGGACCAACTAGTCATTACAAAAGGTCATACTGGATGTGAAAGGGGTAACATTTTCATTTAGGACCAACTAGTCATTACAAAAGGTCATACTGGATGTGAAAGGGGTAACACTTTCATTAGGACCAACTAGTCATTACAAAAGGTCATACTGGATGTGAAAGGGGTAACATTTTCATTTAGGACCAACTAGTCATTACAAAAGGTCATACTGGATGTGAAAGGGGTAACACTTTCATTAGGACCAACTAGTCATTACAAAAAGCCATACTGGATGTGAAAGGGGTAACATTTTCATTTAGGACCAACGAGTCATTACAAAAGGTCATACTGGATGTGTAAGGGGTAACACTTTCATTAGGACCAACTAGTCATTACAAAAAGTCATACTGGATGTGAAAAGGGTAACATTTTCATTAGGACCAACTAGTCATTACAAAAAGTCATACTGGATGTGAAAGGGGTAACATTTTCATTTAGACCAGCTATTTATCATATTGTCTTTTCATTAACACATCATGTAGATAGGATATCCATTAAGAGGTAGTGATAACATTTTCATGATGGCTGCCACCAATCACTAGAAGTCTAAAGCTACTGTATGGAAATTAAACGTCAGTTTTTATCGGTACACATTTTAAGCCGTAAGGAGGCTATAACACTCCCCCAGTATATTTTCTAACACTCTGGAGGCTATAACATTCCCTCAATATTTCTTCTATCACTCTCTGTTCAGAATCCAATCATGTTTCATTCATTTTTTTTATCAAGTTACCAAGTTGAAAAGGAAAATGAGATCATGTATATATAACCAGAAGGAACCTATGTATACGGTGTGTATGGCCAGATGGACAGACAGACATATGTACACTGTGTGTATGACCAGATGGACAGACAGACATATGTACACTGTGTGTATGACCAGATGGACAGACAGACATATGTACACTGTGTGTATGATCAGATGGACAGACAGGCATATGTACACTGTGTGTATGACCAGATGGACAGACAGGCATATGTACACTGTGTGTATGACCAGATGGACAGACAGGCATATGTACACTGTGTGTGTATGACCAGATGGACAGACATACGTACAATGTGTGTGTGTATGACCAGATGGACAGACATATATACACTGTGTATGACCAGATGGACAGACATATGTACACTGTGTGTGTATGACCAGATGGACAGACATATGAACACTGTGTGTATGACCAGATGGACAGACAGGCATATGTACACTGTGTGTGTATGACCAGATGGACAGACATGTACACTGTGTGTGTATGACCAGATGGACAGACATATGTACACTGTATGTGTATGACCGGATGGACAGACAGGCATATGTACACTGTGTGTATGACCAGATGGACAGACAGGCATATGTACACTGTGTGTATGACCAGATGGACAGACATGTACACTGTGTGTGTATGACCAGATGGACAAACATATGTACACTGTGTGTGTATGACCAGATGGACAGACATGTACACTGTGTGTATATGACCAGATGAACAAACATATGTACACTGTATGTGTATGACCAGATGGACAGACAGACATATGTACACTGTGTGTATGACCAGATGGACAGACAGGCATATGTACACTGTGTGTGTATGACCAGATGGACAGACAGGCATATGTATACTGTGTGTATGGCCAGACAGACATATGTACACTGTGTGTGTATGGCCAGAAGGACAGACAGAGATATGTATACTGTGTGTATAGCCAGATGGACAGACAGAGATATGTACACTGTGTGTGTATGGCTAGATGGACAGACATATGTACACCATTCCCTTGATGACTTGCGATCCTGCTTATAATGCGGGGTTAGGCATGGATCCAATTTTATAAACCAGAAAATACCAAATATTTGATCTCTAGTTGTTGAACTTGAAGAAAATCGTGATAAAAATTGGTAATGGAAATTTCAATATATTGCTCGTTTTATTGTCGAAAATGGTAGATAGGACCTGGAAATTGTAATCAACATTAGGAAATATCATCTTTAAAGTTTTTCTACATTTTCTTTCCAAGGGACATTCTTAGTACACCATAATTAACAATATTCAAGGAAATTTTGATCAAAGAAAATGTCATTTACGCCTAGTGGAGGCAGTACTTTAATAAATAAATACCAATTAAATAAAAAAATTTATCAAGTGATATTTTTGTTCTATTTGTTTTTTTAGTTCCTGTTAAGTGTAATCATCATAAATGCAATGCGTCCTCTTGTAATTAAATGTAAAATGTGTCAATCTACCATATCAGCTATGTCTGCAAGTGTTTCTCCGAAAACCTAATAAAGTGTCGACCGTGTTTTTATATTGGACTAGCGGAAGCATTTGTTGTATAGTTGCACTAAATAAAAAGCAGGCCTCCTTTTCTATTATCATGTAAATTACATCTTTTGAATCAAATAAAAGAGGTGGAATAAATAAAAAATTTAAAAGGCATACAAATCCTACATGCTCAAGAACCAGCATCCCTGGTTGTATGTCAGGTAAGTCATTATAAATGTTACTGTGATGTAATCTAATTAAACTAACTTAAATTAACCTTCTCAATCATAACTAATTAAACATTGCAAGTCAACCAAGCGAAATGAGTAATTCGTAAAATAAAGAGCTTTGTTTCACAGATATGAACCATTGTGGGGAAAACGAGTATCAGAGAATTCCTGAATTCACACGTAGAGATATCCTCAAGGATGATAAGATGTTTCAAAGTTTCTTGGAATGAAATCATAGCTTCACTATTTTACTAATTGAACAAATGAAAAATTGAGTTTTAACGTAATGATTGTCAAATGAATTGTAGCGGGAGATTTTGTTGATAAAAAGGAATCTTGTTTGGTAGTGTATCAACAGCTAGTCTGGTTCCGTGCTTTGTCGACTCCTTGTTTCACAAAATACTCTAAGCACCAATCTGGGAACCAGATTAGTCAACAACACAAAAAGCCATGATGTAATGCGCAAATGTTTTCACATACCCATGTTGGTTGTTGAAATCAGTTTTGGAATAATGTTATCGCTCATTCAGATGTTGGACATTTTGAAAATAAATGTAATTTATACAGAACAACGAATAACTTTATCAGAAAAAGCGCTTTACTGACAATTATTTTCGATGCGATTATAAAACAAAGATCCAGTTATTAAACAGCCCAGTCCCCTGGATTCTCTGGATGTTTAGCATATTATTTGGAGGTCCCTCAGTAACTCGTGCCCTTGCTTATAGTATGGTCTATGTTTTTGGACCTCGATGTCTGCGAGTTATCGAGGGAGAGGTGAACACTGTGTGCATGACCAGATGGACAGACAAACAAGTGTACACTGTGTGTATGACCAGATGGACAGACAGACATGTACACTGTGTGTATGACCATATGGACAGACAGACATATGTACACTGTGTATGGCCAGATGGACAGACAGACATATGTACACTGTGTGTATAGCTAGATGGACAGACATACATATGTACATTGTGTGTATGGCTAGATGGACAGACAGACATATGTACACTGTGTGTATGGCCAGATGGACAGACAGGCATATGTACACTGTGTGTATGACCAGATGGACAGACAGATATGTACACTGTGTGTATGACCAGATGGACAGACAGACATATGTACACTGTGTATGGCCAGATGGACAGACAGACATATGTACACTGTGTGTATGGCTAGATGGACAGACAGACATATGTACATTGTGTGTATGGCTAGATGGACAGACAGACATATGTACACTGTGTGTATGGCCAGATGGACAGACAGGCATATGTACACTGTGTGTATGACCAGATGGACAGACAGACATGTACACTGTGTGCATGACCAGATGGACAGACAGACATATGTACACTGTGTATGGCCAGATGGACAGACAGACATATGTACACTGTGTGTATGGCTAGATGGACAGACAGACATATGTACACTGTGTGTATGGCTAGATGGACAGACAGGCATATGTACACGGTGTGTATGACCTGATGGACAGACAGGCATATGTACACGGTGTGTATGGCTAGATGGACAGACAGACATATGTACACTGTGTGTATGGCTAGATGGACAGACAGACACATGTACACTGTGTGTATGACCAGATAGACAGACAGGCATATGTACACGGTGTGTATGACCAGATGGACAGACAGGCATATGTACACTGTGTGTATGATCAGATGGACAGACAGACATTAGTACACTGTGTGTATGACCAGACAGACAGAGAAACATATTTACACTGTATGACCAGACAGACATATGTACACTGTATGACCAGATGGACAGACAGGCATATGTACACTGTGTATGGCCAGATGGACAGACAGACATATATACACTGTGTGTATGGCTAGATGGACAGACAGACATATGTACACTGTGTGTATGGCCAGATGGACAGACATATATACACTGTGTGTATGGCCAGATGGACAGACATATGTACACTGTGTGTATGGCCAGATGGACAGACAGGCATATGTACACTGTGTGTATGACCAGAGAGACAAAGAGACATATGTACACTGTATGACCAGACAGACAGACATATGTACACTGTGTGTATGACCAGACAGACATACAGACAGACATATGTACACTGTGTGTATGGCCAGATGGACAGAAAGGCATATGTACACTGTATGACCAGATGGACAGATGGCATATGTACACTGTATGTATGACCAGATGGACAGACAGACATATAGACATGGGTAATGCTTTATGCATTCTCCAAACAATAGAGTTGGGGTTATATTAAGTCCAAAGGCATGCATTAATTTAATAAATGAAAACATATATACTTCTTTTTGTAATTCATCAAATGTCGTTCATTTCACAAAGAAAATCTGCCAGAAGTAATTCATATTGTAATAGCACCATATCAAGTGAAAACATTTGTATAGAAAGAATTCAAACAGAAGAATTATGAATACATTGTCATTCCTATATTACTGATTCTAATTCATTTGCATCAGCTATCACGACCCCCAATAACTTTTATGTATAAAGGTGTCCTATTATGAAGTATGCTACAGCATGGTTATTATCTGGTAGTCTCAATCGTTGTAATTATCAGGTACACTAAATCATTTATGGTCTTATCATTCAGACACCCTTTGTTTTGTTTTTTTAAATTTCAAATTCTATCAAACTAACAAGATTTTTCCATAAATTGTAATGAATGACAACATACATACATGATAATTTTCAAACACAAAAATGTTTCTGTATGAAGATTTTCATAAAAAAAGGAGCTCAAAGGACCTAAGTGAGTTAAAAATCATTAGATAACCCCTTCCATTGTGTAACTATAACGCTGATTTCCTTTTGGTTGATTACAAGCAAGGACATGATGATTGTCACTACTCCGAGTTCGTCATAGAACAGTAATGTTGATTTTCATTGCGTTGATTACAAGCAAGGACACGATGATAGTCAGTATCCTGACTTATAGTGAAATGAAGTTTTACCTATTTAATAAAAGCACTCGGAGTTTAAATGTCTTTTCGGTTTCAGACTGACCTAAAGTTCTGGCTTGTATTGCAGGATTTCCCACCTGTTAATGAAAGTACACAGCTACATCTTCACCATTCTGTATGACCTTTCTACTTCTAAATTCACTTTGTGTGGCTTAACAGACTTTGTGTACATATTTGATTTCTATAAATGGTCTTCTCACTCCTTCTTCATAGGTTTGGCAATGTCTTCTTGTCTCTGAGGTTTTCCCCTTGGGCTGGAGATGTCATCTTTTACTTTTGATTTATCTAGCTGATTTCCTTGCTGTATGTTCAAACTCTCAGTACTTTATTTCTGTCTTGGAGATTTATTCTTTGGGCTAGATTTAGCTTTATTTCTTTTGATATTCTCTGATAGAGTAGGGTTTTTTCTCTCTTTTCTCTCACCAGAAGATTTTATTCCAGTTTTCAGGAAATCTGATGGTTGTGAGTGACCCAGATGTAGCTGGCATAGAAGTAATGCCTTTTTCTCTGAAGACGCTACTGTAAAAGAGTAAATGAAGTATATAAAAAGTCTTTGTGCAGCCCGGGTATACACAATAACAGTAGATAAGTTTCACCTAATTAATGAATTACTATAACTGCTATAAGTGGCTGAGTATGTTGATGAGATCAAATGATCATGGAACTGGCAGGATTGGGATGTGTTGGCATATTTCAAACCATGTGAGTTTGCCACTTGGTGTTTGTTAGTTATTATGTAGAAGACATGTAGGTGTTGTCCATAGTTTCTTTTTTGTAATGACATAATTAAATGCATGATCCTGTTATGTCTATCTCAGATGAATTCTCAGTGAGAAGATTAAAGTAATTTGTATAGCATAAGTATCATTTTGTATTGATATGGAAAAAAGTATAAATTCATCAATGTATCAGCCAATCATTTCACCCGTAGGTTTCTCTACATGAAAGATGCATAAATTACTGAAAAGCATCACTGTAAATGCAAACACTATTAAAAAATCAAGGACTAAGCGCGAAACAGCCATATAACATGTTTATCATATTTACCTATTTTAATATCAGGTACCTGCATTAAAAAAATGAAGTAGTTTTCTTTGCAACATGTTCTAGAGTGATTAGGCATAAATTATTTCTACCTGAAATCCACCAAATATTAAGTAATGTTGAACTTACGCGTTTGGTAAGGGTAGAAGATACACTCATATTTATTTCAAGGTGCAATTCTGCATTTACTCAGGCCGGGGATGTAAATAGTAATGTTGTATATGACCCAGTCAATTTTTACCTAGTCAGGGCAAGTGGATGAGTGCTTTTCCTGAGTTATGAGCTATTATTGTTTCTACAGAATAATTCTGAAAGGGATCAAATAGCTTCCACAGAATAATTTTGAAAGGGGTCATATTGTTTCCACACAATAATGGTGAAAAGGGTCATATTGTGCCCACAGAATAATGGGGAAGGAGTCATCGTTTCATGGAATAATGGGGAAGGGGGTGATTTTTTTTCACATGATAATAGTGAACGGGCCATACTGTTCTCACAAAATAATTGGGTAGGGGTCATATTGTTTCCATAGAATAATAGGGAAGGGGTCCAATTTTTTCCAGTGAATAATGGGGAAATGGTCATATTGTTGCACAGAATAATGGGAATTGGGTCATATTGTTCCCACAGTAATAGTTTGGGAAGGGGTCATATTCTTTCCATGGTATAATGGGAAAGGGTTCATATTGTTTCCACAGAATAATGGGGAAGGGAAGGGGCCATATTGTTCCCAAACAATGATGGGGTAATAATGTTCCAAGAGAATAATAATGAAGGGTTATATTGTTCCCACAGATTAATGGGGAAAAGTTGGTTGAAGGGTTATATTGTTCCCACAGATTAATGGGGAAAAGTTGGTTCCATGGAATAATGATTATTTGTCTGGCATTTTAATTAATGGTTTGTAGCAACCAAAACATTTACTAAAAAACTGGTACCCCATGAAAAAACAGAATTTACAGCAGTTTTCAAGATAGGATCTAAGGCTTCAGTCCCTATGGGGTAAGGATATATTCAGGGACCAATACCAGTTGCATATCTGGACATCTGGTTTTGTCTTTTCATGCCCAGTAAGTTGATGGTCAAGTTATCTTTGAAGTACTGATAGACTCAGGGACAGATGTCACCTGCATATATGAATCTGCCTTTCATGACAGACAAACAATGTCCATGGTTGTCAATTCCTAATACACAAAATTCACTGAAGCAGAAGAAAAAAAATTGGAATTCTAAACTTTTCACCTTATGTCCCCTCCTTTGGGGCAAAGCAAGTCAGAGTTAGAAACAAACTACATGCTGGGCCATTTTACATCATGAAGAAACTACTCAACCAGGTTTCTTGAAATCTGATCTAAAACTTTCAGAGGTAGTGTGACAGGTTGTCAGATGGAAACAACCGAAAATTTCCCAACACTATTCAAAAGTGGAGCTTATACTATATATACCTGCTTGTAAGTCAAGTCCAACTGAAACTGCACAGACCCAGATCTGCTGTAGCATACTGCACCAGCAGATCACGACCTTGTTATTTGCAGTTTGACTTGACTTATAAACGAATATACAAGGTAACTAAAATTTTCCATATTTAGAAAAGACAACAAAGTATACCATTTACCTTTTGTCTCATCCTCAAGAACTGACTGTATGTCTGACCATGGATACTGAAAATTGATATTCCCAGATCTTGTCTCAGCAATCTTGCCTAGTATTGCACTTATGTGATTTAAACTCTCAGAGCAATAAGGTTCTACAACCATTACATCTACTGCATATCTCATTTTCAACACCTTTGCACAAAGAGTGATAAGATAGTCTATAATCAGTTCTGAACTTGCTCTGTCCTCTGAAATAAATTGCAGAAGCAGTGGCTGATAGGCAGTTTTTATGGTAACAGTCTGAAAAACCCACTGTAGGGAGCGGGACAAGATTTCAAAATCTGTGTTACATGGAGACAACAAACACTCCAGGATCCATAAGGTCAAGACCATGACCCCAGAAGTCTTGACCTCTACACCTCTGATATCTAATCCAGAGAAATAGGCATGATCTGGTTCCAAATATGCAAGTATTTTCAGCAACAACTTCACAAGGTCAAAATCCTTATTCAAATCTTTTGAATTTTCCTCCTCGCTTCCATCTTTTGTAGCTTCTTCTTTCAAGGATGGAATGGAAACCTCTTCCATATCTATAGATTTATCAACCATTTCAGAAGTTTCGTTTCTGTCTTTATTTTCTATAAGTACATGCATGAGCTGTTTCTGCTTGGTAGATTTGAGCTTTGGTTCTGAGAGTTTCTCACTTTTAAATCCCATGGCATCCAGCACATATCTGAACTTATCAGCATGGGAAGATGGTATGAACATGGATGACTGATGAAGCAGAATGAAAGCATCTTTAAGAGTCAGAGCAGGAAGTGACATCATCTGACCTCTGGCCTCTAAGACAGAAACTGTATATTTCAGATGGCCCAGGATAGAGTGCAGAGTTGTGAGATAGAGTTGAAAAGTTGTCCTTGTAGCCATCCTACAATGTGAGTAAGAATGATGAATGAGATTTGTATTACTAAAATGTATCTTTCAAAATAAAAATAAGGCACTGAACAATCATCTGAGTCATTAGATTTTCACAATATTCAGAATCTGTCAATCATAGCAAAACATTAAAGGAACAAGTAATCTGAAAGGCATTATATATTTTATATTAATAAGTGCCTCAGAGCAAAATCTTTATAAAGGTTAAAGAATATAAAACTTAACTGGATGGACAGGCATACAAACATGCATATTTTATGTATACATGGAGAGAGAATAATCATATTCTAGTCCCCTACCAAAATTCACGGTTGGGTATTAAATAACACCCAACAATATCTTTAACATGTTTACTTTTAAAGTACAAAATCTGAATTGCAAAAACTAAAGTGGAGATTAATTATAGTAAATTGCAAAATGTTCTCAAGTGACTCAGGCTAACACTATCCCAAAGTCAATGAGACAATATAATTTTGTGCTAATTTTCACACAGATATTGTTCCACAACATGCATAGTGCCCCTGAGTAGATCACACAAATCTGACACTGCAATTATTCAGAATTGACAAAATTCACATGCCAGAATATAATGGTTTATAGAAACTATATAAATACAAGGGTTCCATAAAAACTCAAGTCTTTCCTGAAAACCATGGTTTGGTTTTGGTGTTACATTTTATAACACAAGAAATATAAATACATTATTTTGTGCTGAGGCAACTGGAATTGAGTACCTTGCCCAAGGACACACTACAATGGCTGAAATGGCTGATGATAGCGTTCAAACCAATACCTTTTGGTTGAGAATTAAGCATGCTAACTCCTGAACCACATTGGCCATATTATTATGATTCATCTTTTATAATTAACAAAAAAAAAGAATTATACTCAAAATCTTGAAACTGATGTTTATACAATAATTACTTTATTTACTCAATATGAATTATATATGTGAATGTCAAGCAATAATACCCCAGTTTGCATGACAGCCTCTGTAGAATAAAGAGCACCTGGCTGCTGGTGATGGGGCTGACATAGTGACTTGATTCCAGTTCTGTATCTTGACTGGTTCCTTTATCTCCGAGCAAGGTGAACCATAGACTGTGTAACATTTCTATCAGGATGCTCAGTGGCTCCACCTGGGTAGGGGAACTGTGTAATGGAAATAATCAAATTTAAGATATATTTTCTCAGAGGTTAGACCAGTCCATTTGGCTTACATATTTATTTATTTCATAACAAGAGAAAAAGTAAGTATCTATGTAAACTTTCTAATACCAAACTAAAACTATAAATGAAATTGGCCAGATTTATTTATTCAAAGAAAGTACTATTATAATGAATACAATTCATAAAGTGTGACAAACAGACAATGTTTATTTTAGGAATCTTAAGTATATATACATATTGCAGTGAATTACATTTATGAAGCAGCTGTTACAACTTCTTTTGAATTTATCCGTTTTGTGAAAAAAATCACCATAAATCATCAACCAAATTATATATGTATGGGACTGAATAAAAACTAATCAACAAAAACACAAAAGATAAGATTTAATTTCATATAAAAATTCCTAATTTGTAGGCTTAGGAATGTGTGGATATAAACGGTTTTCAGATTAATGATTAGGATTTTATTTACTATCAAGATCTGAATTAAAATTTAAATAAGGGAGCTAATTACATGTGTAATTTGCTTTTGTACATGCTGTTTTACATGTCAACTAATGCATAAATGATGTCTGAGGATACATGAATGCACACAATAAACACATCAATTTAACTGCAAATTTTGCCATTAATTTGTTTCCAGACATATGATCTACAGTCACTTCAAATAAAACAAACAAGCTTTGAAAAAAAAAAGTTAAACAATCAAATATACAAACTAAACCAAATTAATAGTGTTAAGGATATACATACATATTGTGAATGACACCGGCTACCCATGTAAGGAATCCATGCTTGTGACAAAAATCACTTGCCACAGTTCTCTGCCCACAGGCTGAACGTATAATGTGGAGTACCTTCAGCTTGCAAAAAAAAGTGCCACATAGGATAATGATGAATTGCAACAAAAAATTCAAATGAATGAATATTACAACCATCACAGGTCTCAAATAAATTGCATTTTTACTATGCACTTTTCTTCTTTGAAAAGTCAATAATTATATAAATCATCCCAAGATCTGATGGTTCACTTATGGTACAACATACATTTCTATAGTTACCATAATATTCTTCTGGAAAATTCATATAATACCTAGACTTTAAAACAAGTTAAATCATTAATTTTTGTTATGCTTTTATACCATGTAATATCAGTATAATGTACTTAACCTTGAACAGAAGTATAAAATATGAAATCTGTAATAAAAGTATGCATAAATAAGGAAATGGTGACATGTTCTATATCAATCAGTAAGACAGCTTCTAATATTGTCCTCACCAGTCAGTTTTACCTAAGTATGTACCTAGCAATAATATGTCTGTTATCTGTTATGTTGACCAACAAAATATTTATCAAACTGACTTCTATATGCTGGAGTGGTACTATAAGCTTAATTTACAGTAAAATCCAATACCTTAGTTTGCAAATCACTAACTGCTGAGTCATGGAAACTTTGAAGCAACTTGAAAATATAGCGCTTCTCAAATATCCTGTAGTCAGAAGTTTCTCTCATTCCATCTACCAGAAGGGAGAGCATCCAGTTTCTTTCCAATTTGTACTGAAATTTTAAGGATAGTAATTTGAAAGAATACAAGGACATTAATATTTCATGAGAAAATCAGATAAAAAAGCTTCTTATGTCTGAAATGGACAAAAAAATTATATAAATTTAACAGACACGGGTTCTTCACTATGCTGCTCAGTATAATACTCTTCCTCTTATAACACCGGTATGGCCATGGTTCCCACTGTAAAGCTGCTCAATATAACACTGTCCCTCTTATAACACTGGTATGGCCATGGTCCCCACTGTAAAGCTGCTCAGTATAACACTGCCCCTCTTGTAACACTGGTATGGCCATGGTCCCCACTGTAAAGCTGCTCAGTATAACACTGTCCCTCTTATAACACTGGTATGGCCATGGTTCCCACTGTAAAGCTGCTCAGTATAACACTGTCCCTCTTATAGCACTGGTATGACCATGGTTCCCACTGTAAAGCTGCTCAGTATAACAGTGTCCCTCTTATAGCACTAGTATGGCCATGGATCCCACTGTAAAGCTGCTCAGTATAACACTGTCCCTCTTATAGCACCGGTATGGCCATGGTTCCCACTGTAAAGCTGCTCAGTATAACACTGTCCCTCTTATAGCACCGGTATAGCCATGGTTCCCACTGTAAAGCTGCTCAGTATAACACTGTCCCTCTTATAGCACTGGTATGGCCATGGTTCCCACTGTAAAGCTGCTCAGTATAACAGTGTCCCTCTTATAGCACTGGTATGGCCATGGATCCCACTGTAAAGCTGCTCAGTATAACACTGTCCCTCTTATAGCACCGGTATGGCCATGGTTCCCACTGTAAAGCTGCTCAGTATAACAGTGTCCCTCTTATAGCACTGGTATAGCCATGGTTCCCACTGTAAAGCTGCTCAGTATAACACTGTCCCTCTTATAGCACTGGTATGGCCATGGTTCCCACTGTCAAGCTGCTCAGTATAACAGTGTCCCTTTTATAACACTGGTATGGCTATGGTTCCCACTGTAAAGCTGCTCAGTATAACAATGTCCCTCTTATAGCACTAGTATGGCCATGGTTCCCACTGTAAAGCTGCTCAGTATAACAGTCCCTCTTATAACACTGGTATGGCCATGGTTCCCATTGTAAAGCTGCTCAGTATAACAGTGTCCTTCTTATAGCACTGGTATGGCCATGGATCCCACTGTAAAGTTGCTCAGTATAACTCTCCCTTTTATAACACTGGTATGTACATGGTTCCCACTGTAAAGCTGCTCAGTATAACACTGTCCCTCTTATAGCACTGGTATGGCCATGGACCTCACCATAAAACTGTTCAGTCCCTTTTAAAACACTGCTATGGCCATGAATCTCACCATAAAGTTGCTCAGTATAACGCTGCCCCTCTTATAACACTGGTATGGCATTGAATCTCACCATAAAACTGCTCAGTATAACGCTGTCCCTCTTATAACACTGGTATGACCATGGATCCCACTGTAAACTTTAACCGTCTCTTTATTTGTGCAGAAATGTTAATTCTGAGAATTCTTAATGAGTCCTTCTTTACATGTGAAGGCTCTACAAAAATTACTAAAATTACCTCCAAGTTGAAGCTGTTGAAGAGCTTGTAAAATTCTGGAACATTTAGGACATCAAGACTTGGCTTTAGCAGGAGGAAAGAACTGATAAGACTGTACATGTGATCTTCTGAAATGTAAAGCAAAGTGTTTGACACATACAATTTTAGGATATATTTCAGATATCCTCTAAATCAAGAACTTTACATGTACACCCAAAAGTTATAAAATGTCAAGTATGTGACTACACTGTTCAGAAAAGTAATGCCCATTATAATATTACCACCCTGACAGAAAGTAGAAAATGTGCAAATTTGGTCAATGAGAATTTACAAGCAAACAGTTGTAGACATGTTGTTAACTTTCTCCTTTAAGATTCATCAACAATTTGGATGCAAGTAAGTTAGCATTAGTGTACAGTGGAGCCTCGTTAATCCGGACACATTTGTTCCCAGCGAATATGTCCGGATTAACGAGTTTTCCGGATAATTGAATCATGCACATTTTTTATTTTACGATATCATCACACCGTATATATGTACATGCATATGCTAGCTTTAAATGTAATGTACTGTATATTCAATAATGGTTGAAATAAATTAATGAATACATCTATTAATCTGTGTTTATTTCACATTATTATAACATGTGCTTGTACGTACATATACAGTAAACAGAAGTTTAGACAATTAACACATCGAACACATCACACTATGTTCATGTACATGTATGTACTGTACATACATTTATTATGTCAATTTCCTGAAGAAGTCTGTAACCTTTGTTTGCCTGGATTCTTTGGCGGATCTATCTGCAATGATTACTGATAGTGGCCATAGATTGTCAAGGGCTTCGCTATTGTGTTTTATGTCATCACTGGTGAAATTTGCTGACGTCTGCTCAAAATATGAAATTAATGTTGCTATACTATACTTGGCTTGGTTGATGGTAATGTCTTTTCCCTCGGGGTCGGTAGTGTCATTATCGTCTTCTTCATTATCATTGTCTGGAACCTCATCTTTAGATACCAGAGTCAAAATGTCGTCATCGCTGAGTTGTTGCCCTGTCTCTACCTTTTCGTCTATCTGTACGAATTCCTCAGCAGACATCTCAGTCTGGGTGGGAAGGCTTCTTATTAGATCTCTGAGCTCACTTAATGGCATGTCATCTCCGTCATCCATATCTTCGACATTAGTGGTTACTGTCGGTATGATCTGTACATGTCTATAGCAGTTTGAGATTGTTGTTGGTGTTACTGAACCCCATTACCATGTGTATTGCCTGCCTAATGTCCACAGTTTGAACCTTGTCTTGCTCAGCACAGTCAATGTAATGTCTAACCAGTTGTTTCCTGTAGTGGGCCTTGAATGCACATATTATGCCAGCATCTATTGGCTGAATGTATGCCATTGTATTTGCCGGAAGGAAGTGTAGTTGTGTAGTTTTACGTTGCTTAATCGAACGTCCCCCTTGTGTGTGGCTTGCAGCATTGTCTACAAGTAAGATGACGTTGTGTTTGGCTACCCTCATCTATCGAATTCATTCAACCAGTGAATGAAAAGCTTTGCGGTTGTGTCTGTATCTCACATATGCGTCTGGATTATATGTTTTGCCAAAACACCTAGGTCTGTTGACTTTAGTTATGACAAACGGTTTCAATTTGATGGTCCCTGTTGCATTCGCAGTGAGTGTCACGGTGATCCTATCCTTTGACTTTTTTTGGCCTTTAATGTTGTGGGTTGCTAAACTGTAGTTTGGCCCCAGTCGGAAAAACAATCCAGTTTCGTCCAGGTTCTCTATGTCTTGTGGGTCATAGTCTTGCAGTAGTCGCTTTAGTTCTTCTCTGCCGGCCTGCACTTTGTTCATGTCGGCACTCTCTGCTTCTCCCTCATACAATTTGCATTTGACGCCCCGCTGATTCTTGAAGCGTTGTAGCCATCCACGAGAATAGGCAAAGTCAGTGGTGCTGAGTTGGTCTCCGAGTATCTTTGCCTTGGCAATGATTATTTCATTGTTGACGGCGACATGGTGGACCAACATGTCTGAGAACCACATGAATATGGCATCATCGACTTGTTGATATTTGGCATGGCGAGCGCGGGTTAGGTCTGCTGAGTCGGCAGGTACGGACAACCATTTGTCCTTGTTTTTTATAATGTCTGCAACTGTCGACTTGCCAATGTCTAATGAATAGTAAGCTATAATATGCTGGCGTATATCTTGAATTGTAGCTTTTGGGTGATCTTTGTGCTGGCAAATCTTTTTTATGCTGGCCGGTATCTCTACTTGTCTGCGCTTGCTTGATGGTGTCGCCATAATATATGTAAAAAGTACAATGAATACAAACTGTTATCTCCCAGTTAAATGCGTAATGGTAAACTAATAAAATGCAGTCATTTTTATAAGTCGTATTTTACAGTTGCTAATGATTGACGTCCCCATTTTATTCGAAAATGAAGCCCTATACTGTCCACAGCTTAAAAATTCAACTGTATTTGCACAGCAAACAATAAACTGTGATTGTTACATACAATTGGTAAACAACAAAGAGGCTTAATGACACTTTTAATTTATTTACCATATGTTATGTCAAAAAGCGTGGACGATTTGATCCCAATGTGTTTATTTAATTATTAACACCCCTGTCGGCGACTAGCTAAAACAGACATTGTTTATACAATCGCTGGTTACAATATGGTAACGCTACTTAGCTATTGATAGTGGCCATAGATTCTCAAGGGCTTCACTACTGTGTTTTATGTATTATTCTTCTGACTGTATTTTCACATATGATTTTTCAAATTTTCTTATTTATGGACAGATTATTTCTGGATTATCGAGACAAGTTTTAATGTAATTTTACACTTTGGTCCCCGATTTTGATTTCTGGATCTGGAACACGGATTTCTTGATTAACGGAGCAAATTAACATTTAGGAATTCCGTTCCCGTTGAATTATGTCCAGATAGCGAGGTTTCTGGATAAACGGAGTCCGGATTAACGAGGCTCCACTGTATATGTAAAATTAATACATGAGGCATACATTTTTCCCCACACTATACTCATCTGCATAGCTCTTACAGTAATACAGTGAAGAGTTCTAAAACGTTACACGACAGTGGTATGATGGGTCACTGCAGACAGAACTATATTTTGAAATTGTTGTTTTCCTGGCACATTTTTGTTGTTGTTGGGTTTAACGCCATTTTTCAGCCCACAATAGGCTATACATGGCAGCCAGTATTAATGATGGAGGAAGAACCCGGGAAATCCCAGGAAAGAATCACTGACCCTCGAGAAGCTACTGGCAAGCTTTCTCACATACCCACATTGGCCGATTCCGAGACTTGAACCCACACAGACAGAGGTTCCTGGCACATTGTACTAGAGGTATAATTCATCACAAAACCTTTGAACTCTTTCATGTCAACTGTACTGAATGGTCAGATATCATGTGCACAAATGATGGCTAGAATATCAATACACTTTGGACAATAGAAATTAGACACCACAAGTGACATGAATGTTGGGTGAGTACACATGCTCACCTTTAATAGAATTACAGAGTTTTGTCTATGTTTCAAATAGATGGCTATTACAATGGTGCAAGTCCCGGTGTAGAAATCTTTCTCAAATATGTGTTACATTTAGCTCTGTTGGCATCTGGTATCAACAATTGTGAAATACTTCCAAACTGGAGATCATTCTGTCGTGCTCACTTTTAGCCATTCTGAATAAGACTGGGATTAAAAATATACATCCTTCTGTCTTGTGTTTATTTTTCTCTTAAAAGAAAGGGAGATTTTGTAAATGTTTACATGGCTAACATGAAATAATCACATGGCTAACATGAAATGATCACATGGCTAACATAAAATGATAATCACATTTACCTGTGTAAACATGACAGCCTTAAATCAAACTTTGTTGGTGAGGGGATAATAAGTCTTAAGCCTGTCAATGGTACAGCTGATGACCTACTTGGGGGCTGGACTGGTTAGTAAACCACCCTCATTAAGCTGGTTCACTTGCTGATATTAGCTTCCACAGATATACAAATAACACTGATGATACCTGGTGTGATCATGAGTTCCACTGCTCGAGCCAGAAACTGGGTGATGATGCAAGCTAGTTTTGTTCCTGGTTCCTCGACACTGTTCCTCACAAAGTTCATAAAATACAGAACCTGATGCTTCCCATGAAAGTGTGCACCCTCCAGGTGGTGCTGGTAACTTGCCAGGACATGGTATGCTGCATAGCGCATTGTTTTGTCATGACTGCTAATGGCAGCAAAACACAGGCTGAGACAATGCAATTCTATAAATTTTTGGCAATCCACAAGTGAATCTATAATAAAAAGGTAGAAATTCTATGCAATGAATGCCATAAAAAATATGATTCATCTCCTTAACTACCACTAAATGGAACACACATTTTCTAAATCTAAAGATGTTTCTCTTTCAAGACTCTCCAAAGCATCTAAGTCAGAAAAGATGATCGTGTACAAAACCACAAAATGTATCACATGAAACAAGTTTGATTATGTTCCGATAAATTGGCATGTAAAGTCATTTCAATGTATTCAATAAAATTTCTAACTTTATTTTACTGACCTGCATTATGTTACTATGTGGAAACAACATAATGAGCATAAATTGGTTTTGTTTCCTATCAAAACTTTAATTATAAAGAATTCTATAGCAATATATATATATATATATATATATATATATATATATATATATATATATATATATATATATATATGTATGTATGTATGTATGTATGTATGTATGTATATATATATATATATATATATATATATATGTATGTATGTATGTATGTATGTATGTATGTATGTATGTATATATATATATATATATATATATATATATATATATATATATATATATATATATATATATATATACACATCTTATAGAAAGTAAACATTTCCTATTACAGTATATTAAAAACAATTAACTCAAATAATTAAAATTTTGTCTTGTAATGAGAAGAGTTTAACCCTAAATTTATATGTGCCAATAAAATCCCAAACTAGATTTTTCAAACAATATAATCTCCTTAAGACGATCTGGTTAAAAATCCATCATTTAAAAAAAAAATTCAAATGGGTTGATTTAAATTTTGACAAAAGACCTTCAAAATTATATAGTGTTGTATAAACAAGGACTGAATATTCTGTAGAATCAACCTGTCTTCTTGTAATTCCATAAACCAGTCTCCAAGCCTGTATTGATACAGGGGCTCATATTGTTTTTTAATATATAATACAAGGAATGACAATTTCTCATTTCAGCTCTGAGAAGAATAGTAGTCCGTTTTCTAACCCGGGTTTCCTCTGTATATTCCCACCCCATTTTTCAAATTTGGACATTCAGGTTGGGGTGTGGGGTCATGGCAATTGCATATAAAATTTGGAATTTGCCACCACCCTGCATAGCGACATATGGTAGTTGCTTACCAGTGGACCTAGCAAATTTAAACTTATGTTATATCGACTCATACCTACATCAAACTGTTAGAAAATGATTTATTTTCTCAGAAATGGCAAGCATAATAAACATTATGTCTTTAATCCGCTGACTTCACAAATCTCAAATGATGACATCGGAAGTCCAATAGTCACGTGATATCAACAACAAACTCCTTTTTAATGTTGTTGTACAGAAATTCAATTATATTCAGTTAATGTCAGATACTTTTATAAAACACAGCAATCTGGCTGGTCTGATTTATCAAGCAGAGAGCACAGTTCAACGTGGTAGTCATGTGATACAACAAAACTCCAGAAGTTGTTCTTGGAACATATAAATATGGAGAGTTTTGTGTTATTTCGTTTTTGTATTTTTATTACAACCAGCATACAACTTTCATTTAATATTTTTTGCTTTTTTCCTCTATAACATTTGAAAACGTGGGTTGTTAGATTTGTGTACTCATGCGACTAGCAATGCAAATCGTGAGTACCAGGTAACATTTCATCAATCCTGTACTTTTATCTTGTCTTTCAGCAGATTAAAGACTTAACAATTCTAATACTCACAATTTCTGAGAAAATAAGTAATTTTCATATTGATTTCATGCATGTATTACTCGATCTAACAATTTTCTAGTTTGCTCAGCCATACAGTAAGCAGCTATGCTTTGCCATGACCATTCTTGTGATGCTAGGCTGGTTTATATACCTTCTATGTAACGAAAGATATGGATATTGAGCCAAATTTTGAAAATAAAAGTCAATTAGACGAATCTAATCCACTAAGCATTTGGACTGACTCAGCATACATGTTTATTGCAAGCATCCAAATGATCTATACTGTACCCTCTGAATATTCTGGTTAGAACTTGGTAAATTTAATTCACAATCAATTTAGTTACGACCCAATTATGTCATCATTTCGGGCATCAAGTGGTGGCGGAAAATTTCTGAGTTTTTTAAGACTTTCATCCATATTTGTGAAATTCAACTACTTTTCACGATTGTGAAGAAATGATCACTTCTCCCGACTTTTTCCCAATTTCCCAGTAGTGTGGGAACCTTGAATATTACATTTAGAATAAATGTACCATTGTAAGAAAGCAAACCTGGCGAAAGAAGCTGGCTAAACAGAGGCATCAGAAAGCTTGGATCATAGCACTCCATCTCCGATTGAAAGCTCTTGGCATCTTCCACTGCCAGCACCTAAAAGTTAAAAAGCAAAATAAAGCAAAATAAAAATCACTGAGAGAAAGTATATTGCTATGTAATCAGGATGCTTATAGCTAAATAGGTATAACATGCTTTTGTGATGTAAGATGTACTCAAACATCAAAACTTCATGATCTTATTGAGTGCATGGTAATTCATTTAAACAATCTCCTTGTTATAGGTATTTGTGATGTAATTTATGTATCTAGTTAAATTGTAATGCAAGAAACATGAGAACATATAATTTGCTTTGCACAAACATGAGCTGATGGTATTCAGAAAAGACTTCTGATTACTGAACTAAAACTCTTTCCTTGTGCTCCAGTAAATATATGCACCCAGTGAATCATTTTTTATCTATATACTGAATATGTTTCATGAATTATATGGCAGGCGTGTAAAAGTACACATGTATTTCATGGCTATGCTGGGAATATATAAAACCATAAGATGCTATGGAGAACCAAGTGCTCAAAGAGAATCGAACAAATGGTTGTCCACAGTAACAAGGGGCAACTGGCCTGTTTCTGACACAACCTTAAAGTAAATGTTATATTACCTAATTTAAGTAAGGCTTACAGAAAACCAAGAACAGCTCTATGTTTGTTAAAAATACTTGAATTCCATGAGGGTTTATGATAAGTCGAAATCAGTTTGCAAATCCAGTAATGTGCATATGACCCAAATAGGCAATAGTCTGCAGGTCATATTACCAAAATAGGCAATAGTCTGCACGTCATATTACCCAAATAGGCAATAGTCTGCACGTCATATTACCCAACAGGCAATAGTCTACAGGTCATATTACCCAAATAGGCAACAGTCAGCAGGTCATATTACCCAAATGGACAATAGTCTACTAGTCATATTACCTAATAGGCAATAGTCTACGAGTCATATTACCCGAATAGGCAACAGCCAGCAGGTCATATTACCCAAATAGGCAATAGTGTACAGGTTATATTACCCAAATAGGCAATAGTGTACAGGTCATATTACCTAATAGGCAATAGTCTACGGGTCATATTACCTGAATAGGCAATATTGTACAGGTCATATTACCCAAATAGGCAATAGTGTACAGGTCATATTACCCAAATAGGCAGTATTGTACAGGTCATATTACCCAAATAGGCAATATTGTACAGGTCATATTACCCAAAATGGCAACAATTTGCAGGTTATAATGCCCAAATAGGCAATGTCTACAGGTCATATTAACCAATAGGCAACAGTCTATGGGTTATATTACATGAATAGGCAACAGTCTGCATGTCATATAACCCAAATAGGCAATAGTCTACAGGTCATATTACCCAAATAGACTATAGTTTGCAGGTCATATTATTCAAATAGGCAATAGTTTGCAGGTCATAATACCCATATAGGCAATAGTCTGCAGGTCATATCATATTACCCAAATAGGCAATAGTCTACAAGTCATATTACCCAAACAGGCAATAATCTACAGGTCATATTACCCAATAGGCAACAGTCTATGGGTTATATTACATGAATAGGCAACAGTCTGCAGGTCATATTACCCAAATAGGAAATAGTCTGCAGGTCATATTACCCAAATAGGCAATAGTCTGCAGGTCATATTACCCAAATAGGCAATAGTCAACAGGTCATATTACCCAATAGGCAATAGTTTGCAGGTCATATTATCCAAACAGGCAATAGTTTGCAGATCATTTTACCCAAATAGGCAATAGTCTGCCAGCAATGTGCATATTACCCAAACACCCAAAAGTCTGTAGATAATTTTCCTCTCATACAACTATTGCCAATATTATATTGATTAGGAAATAGATTGGAAGTTTCTGGAAATAATGACACTGGAAACAGCATCCAGGTAATAATATGAAATATACAGTACCTTTATTGGAATGAAGTATCTTTTCAGGTCTTCCATTAAGTTAACATTATCTTACAAGTCTTTGAAAAAGTACCTGTATCGCATTCTTCAAGTGCCTTCATTTCATTTACATGCTGTCTTTTAAAACTCTCTTTCAAATTATGTTGTATGTCATTAATATAAGTACCTGTAATTTCCTCCTTAGAGGAAACTTCAAAATTGTCTTCTGCATGATATCTGGCTGCAGGGTTTCCAAAACCTGCTCCATGGTGGGCTGTTTCCATAGTGATGGTCCCAGTGTTCTCTTTACCATATGATGCTCAATTGCTTTCTCTCCCCATAAAAAAGGCCTAAAATGTGTAAAGAAACAGAGATATTTTGTAGAACCAGTGTATTACCTTTATCCATCCACCCACTACTCACATCTGACTTGCAAAAAGGTTGCCACAAAAAACCTTAACCCACAGTTGCTGTAGAACCAGTGTATTACCTTTATCCATCCACCCACTACTCACATCTGACTTGCAAAAAGGTTGCCACAAAAAACATTAACCCACAGTTGCTGACATCTATGCAAATTAGCTTTCTGCAAAAATTGTGGTTTTGTAGACACTTGTAGTACCAATGAAAAAGTGACACCCAAGTCTCACCATGCTAGTACAGGTGAGGCAAACAGATTCTCTGGAAAAGTATGACATGTTTGTGAATAGCTCTATGTGGTATGTTATATGCCAGGGCTGTGGATAGCTCTGTGTGGTATGTTATGTGAAAGACATGTGGATATTTACATGTGGTATGTTATATGCCAGGCCTGTCGATAGCTCCATGTGACAGGCCTGTGCATTGCTTCATGTGGTATGTTGTGTGATTGATCTGTGTATAGCTCCATGTGGTATATTATGTGAAAGACCCATGGATAGCTCCATGTGGTATATTATGTGAAAGACCCATGGATAGCTCCATGTGGTATATTATGTGAAAGACCCATGGATAGCTCCATGTGGTATATTATGTGAAAGACCCATGGATAGCTCCATGTGGTATGTTATGTACAGACCTGTGGATATGATAGCTCAGGTGGTATGTTCCGTCAAAAACCTTTAGATAGCTCCATGTGGTATGTTTTGTGATAGACCTGTGAATAGCGCCATGAAGTATATTATGTGACAGACCTGTGGATGGTTCCATGCGGTATGCTATATAAACAGGCCCATGGATAGTTCTATGTGATACGCTACAGAAGAGGCCTGTGGATGACTCCATGTTATGTGTTATAAGACAGGCCTGATGATAGCTCATGTGATATGTTATATGACAGACCTCTCGATGGCTCATGTGATATGTTATGACAGACTTCTCAATGGCTCATATGATATGTTATATAACAGACTTCTCGATGGCTCATGTGATATGTTATATGTTAGACTTCTTGATGGCTCATGTGTTATGTTATATGATAAACGACTCAATGGCTCATGTGAAATGTTATATGACAGACCTCTTGATGGCTCATGTGATATGTTATATGACAGACCTCTCGATGGCTCATATGATATGTTATATGACAGACTTCTCAATGGCTCATATGATATGTTATATAACAGACCTCTCAATGGCTCATATGATATGTTATATGACAGACCTCTCGATGGCTCATATATGTTATATGACAGACTTCTTGATGGCTCATATGATATGTTATATGACAGACTTCTTGATGGCTCATATGATATGTTATATGACAGACTTCTTGATGGCTCATATGATATGTTATATGACAGACTTCTTGATGGCTCATATGATATGTTATATGACAGACTTCTTGATGGCTCATATGATATGTTATATGACAGACTTCTTGATGGCTCATTTGATATGTTATATGACAGACTTCTCGATGGCTCATGTGATATGTTATATCACAGGCTTATGGAAAAGCTTCATATGGCATGTTGTATGACTGTCAAAATTATCTGAACACAAAATTTGAATTTTTTCATGCTGTTGCTGCTGTCACCATGAATAATGATAATACCTCACTACATGCAAATGCATTAAAGACAATAAACAAAGATTTGGCAATCAAGTGTTTGATATATATTCAGTGGAACTCATCTCTAAAATGTGTTGTAATAACCTAGCCTTCTACTTACAAGGGCAACATAGGAATCCAAGCATATCATGGGTATGACAACCTAGATTTCTGCTCAAATAGGTAAAATAGGAATCCATCAGGGGTATGAAAACCAAGTTGTCTGATTACACGAGCAAGATAGGAATCCATCTGTGGTATGACAACCTTGGTTTCTGCTTACAGGGACAAGATAGGAATCTATCTGTGGTATGACAACCTAGGTTTCTGCTTACAGGGACAAGATAGGAATCCATCTGTGGTACGACAACCTAGGTTTCTGCTTACAGGGGCAAGATAGGAATCCATCTGTGGTATGACAACCTAGATTTCTGCTTTCTGGGACAAGATAGGAATCCATCTGTGGTATGACAACCTAGGTTTCTGCTTACAGGTACAAGATAGAAATCCATCTGTGGTATGACAATATAGCTTTCAGCTTACATAGGTAAGATAGTAATCCATCTGTGGCATGACAACCTAGGTTTCTGCTTACAGGTACAATATAGGAATCCATCTGTGGTATGACAACCCAGGTTTCTGCTTACAGGGACAATATAGGAATCCATCTGGGGTAAGACAACCTAGGTTTCTGCTTACAGGGACAAGATAGGAATCCATCAGTTGTACGACAACCTAGGTTTCTGCTTACAGGGACAAGATAGGAATCCATCTGTTGTATGACAACCTAGGTTTCTGCTTACAGGGACAAGATAGGAATCCAAGCATAGCAGAGGTATACACTTCAGGATCATAGCTAAAGTTTCAGCATGGAAGATATAGTATTTTTAAAAACAGAAAACTATACAGTATTGAAGGTACTGCCACCGCTGTTGCAGGAAAAATGCTATCTATGTCCTGCTGTCCATTATCCTGACTAAAATAATTCATATTGTGTAAAATCATGAATGTCATTCTGAAAACCCCAATTTTTGGTATACCCCCATCTTTTACATACTTATATTCCGTCATGTTCACATGATATGATTCATAGATAAACAGCAGCTTCAACAGCTTCTGATCTGAAAATATATAAAAAAATGTGCATTAAATGCAAGCATTTTTACTGTTTATTTCCTTTCATTTATATACTTTCCTTGTCAGAATACTCTCTCATTTTAAGACTGTACAAGTATGACACACAGTAAACTGCCTCATAATGAAGTAAACAATACAGTACTCCCTTATTATAATGTCATTGTAAGCCACATTATACTACTTAATGGTGAGATCACCTTATAATGAAGTACATGATACAGCATTACCTATTACACTGGACAACAAATTTTTACAAAAGTCATGTTACTGAAATAAAAGTAGTCAATTCTTATCAATTTTTATGTGCTGAACACGAATATGACAGTCAAATTGCAAAATTGGCTCTAGTTTTTTTGTAATCTGCAAGAAATTAATGTTTACATAACGAAATGCATTCCAATAGTAAAAGGTCAACTGTAATAGCCTACCTATAAAAAATCAAGTAATTGACTACATCTTAGATTTCTTCGCCTGTCTCTTGTACAGCTGTTCGGGAGCATCTCTGAGGAGTGTCCAGCAGTAGTCAGCCAGCATTGTAGTGGACCATTTTCCCTGGTATCTTTGTTCCATTGTTGCGATATCTTGATGAAAACGTTCGCCGTGTTCATCACTAACAATGCCACAGTTGCTAGGAAAGAAATCCAAATGGGAATGAAGGAAGTGAATCTTTAGAGACATATTGCAGCCAAGTTTCTTATACTTCATCAACATGTCTTCTACTAGTTCCTTATAGTTTTCTGCCCTAACATTTCCGAGGAAGTTTGTAGAAACTAGGCGAAAAGCATTCCATGCTTGTTTCGCGTCACCTTCCAGCAAGTTGTTGAACCGGTCATCTTTGAAAAGCTCTCGAATCTGAGGACCCACAAAAACTCCCTCTTTAATCTTTGCTTCGCTGAGTCGAGGGAATTTTTCATGCAGGTATCGGAATGCTGGCAAAGTCCGGTCAATGGCTTTCACGAAGTTCTTCATCAAACCTAGTTTGATGTGAAGGGGTGGTAGCAAGATTTTCTGAGCCTCAACCAGAGCTGGGTGTTGGATATTCTTCTCTCCAATGGCTACATTCTGCCTGTGAGTCCATTCCTTCCTCATGTAGTGCATTTCCCTTGCTCGGCTATCCCACTCGCATAAGAAACACATGTATTTTGTATATCCTTGTTGCAGTCCCATTAAAAGGGCAACTACCTTCAAATCACCACAGAGGTGCCAGCTGTACTTGTTATACTCAATGGAATTCAGTAGCTGCCTTAAGTTATCGTATGTCTCTTTCATGTGGACAGCATACGCTACTGGAATAGATGGAAGAATGTTTCCATTGTGCAAAAGCACAGCCTTGAGACTCAGTTTCGAAGAGTCCACAAATAGTCTCCATTCTTGTGGGTCATGAGTGATTTTTAAAGCATTCATGAGGCCCTCAATATCGGAACAGAATATCAGATTACTTTCCTTTCTGAAGAAAGGCTCCAATTGCTGGTGGCGCTTTCGATATGCAGTAATTGTGACATCTTCTTCTAGAAGATTCCATTGTTGGAGTCTTGATCCTAGCAATTCTGCCTTGTTCTTTGATAAGTCCAAATCACGAATCAGGTCATTTAGTTCTTCCTGTGTTATTCTGTGTGGGGTTGATGATGCACCACAGTGAAAATCTGGATCACTGCATGCTGATGGGCCAGGAGAAGAACAGGTCGACTCACCTTTGTCTTCGTCAGATGAATCAAGAGAATATTCTGCTGGAGGTTCTGGAATAGGAAGTCCCTCACCATGTGGAACTGGTCTCAATGCAGACGGAATGTTTGGGTAGACTATTCTCGACTTCTTTCGCTTCGTTATTCCGCCGGAAAGAGGAGGAACCAAGCAGAAGTAACAGTCATTTAGGTGGTTGCTTGGCTCTCTCCACACCATTGGGACTGCAAACGGCATTGATGACCTTTTGCAATTCAACCACTGTGAAAGCTGTGTTGTACATGTAGCACAGCATATATGCGGAGCCCAAGGCTTGTCTTGGTCACCAACCTTGCATCCGAAGTAAAGATGATATGCCTTCTTCACTTGAGAATTGATACTTTTCTTCTGGTTGGCAAATGTCACTTCCCCACAAATATAGCAAAAATTGTCCGCGGTATTAACACACTTTCGAGGCATTACTGTTCTTTATTGTACGTAAATGGATAAAATAATAAGTTTTATGTAACAGTAGCTTGAACTGTCTCGCACAACGTCTAAAATATTTTAAATGCTGAACCTATCTGATTGGGCTTTATATAGTACACTGCTTACGTCAGCTTCAGCAGCCGCCTGGCATTAGTATAATAAGCCTACACATGTATAGTACACTGCTGACGTCAACTTACTTCAGCAGCCGCATGGCATTAGTATTGCATTGCATCAGAAAATGATGCAATCAACTGTGGATGATGTGAGCATGATGGTATTATGCAATGTTACATCATTATTCCGGATGTTGCTGCAGTCCTACTGGAGAAATTTACACAGTGAAACATAGAAAATGAGGTATATGAATATCTTCAAAACGAGAGCCAATACAAATTTTTCACGGTTATATTCGTGTTCGGCACACCAAAATACTACAGATTAGGGCCTTTTCAAGTCAGTAATGATTTCACTGTTGACCAGTGTTATAATGCTTTCCACTGCAGCCATAGAATGTTACAGTGAAACTGTCGTATAATGAAGTACATGACACATATAATATTACTACCACTTAATGAAAGAGGATCCATTACATACAATGCTCTCTGCGTTATAACAGGAACCATGCTATAATGAAGGGCCTTACAGTGAGGGAGTGATGTACTAGTATAGAAAATGATGAATCAGAATACATTCCAAATTTTTCTTCTTGACTCTATACTGATGCAACCATATACAATATTCATTTTAATGCTGCACATGAGTGCGATAGACGTATGGCACATTATAGTGGGACCACCTCATAATGAAGTACACAATTAGTACTCACTCATTATAATGCTGTTTATAGGAGCCATGGAGTATAGTCTTAATGTGAGATTGTCTCGAGGAAGTACATGATACAAATAATTTGACTAATACTTAATGAAATGGCATTCATTACAATACTTGCCTTAAAAAAGGAACTGTGTTATAAAGAGGTTTAAAGTGTGGGAGTAAAGTATTCATCAATTTTACGCTTAATGACGCTTTAGTTTCAAAAGAACTGACATAACTTTAATAAATTACAAGTATTACATCACAGAAATATTGTTTCCAGACACATAGCATGACAATAACATAACAAGTGTTAATTCATATGTGGCCGTCTATCTTCCCACTAAATCAGTGTTCAGGCAAGTTAGCATATTCAATTTTGGGTTGATTTTTTATTTCCAACTGAACTAAAATAAAATATTAAAAAAATCTTCAAAAACTTCAGTTTTTCTAAAGCCAAGGTAATTTTCAATACCGACAAAAGGCATGCAATTTTCTTGCTGCAAAGTCACAAACTTTCCTGAAAATATAAAATGCATTAATATTGTAGGCACCAAAAATACTTGTAACAATGCCATACCAATCAAATTAACATGTGGAGAGCCATATTTTATGTGCAAAAAATCTGCCCTTCAACAATTAAATAAAGTTCATGGTCAGAGCTTCTTTCCCGATTCTAATTATTATTTAGTTGATGTCAATTCTGGGGCTAAAAACTCCCTCAGCTTGGGACACACAATTTTTACCTTGGGACTCAACTGTTACTCCAAAATGAAAAGTCCAGGAAATGTCTTGATCACATTGTAACAGTTATGAAGAACCATTTAGATCTTGATGTAGACAGAGATGAGCAAAGAATAAGTGAGATATAACATACAAATGCATTGACAAAGTAAAGCACATAATATATACACTGATTTACATGCTGTTGTGACTTCACTTAGAAAACCGGGACCCATGTGTCCAAGGTTTCTAAAGTCCAAATTGCAATAAAAATTCAAAGACCCAGGAATCAAGAAATAAATTCAGCCCAAACAACTGACACAATGACAACTGTCAATCAACTATGGCTTCTCAGTGATCCACACATTCCAATGACCAATTAAATTGTCAGACACCTGTACAGCCCTGTTGTATCGCCTGTAAACTTGTTTGTTCAATCATGAGAAATGTCAACAGAAAAATCTGACACCTGTACAAATTTTATACATAACCTGTACAACTCATAGAGTTAGAACTATGTGCTTTTCTCACAAAATGAATAAAATTTTATTATGAAATACCCAGCGGTGTTATTTATGATTTATGCTTACATTTTGAAAAGAAAATCTTGAATCATATATCAATGAGCAGGTGAAACACAGTCAACCAGTCAGTTGTACAACAGTTACCAGTAACAATGTGTCAGTTGTACAACAGTTACCAGTAACAATGTATCAGTTGTACAACAATTATCAATAACAATGTGTCAGTTGTTATCAATAACAATGTGTCAGTTGTACAACAGTTACCAGTAACAATGTGTCAGTTGTATAACAGTTACTAGTAACAATGGGTCAGTTATGTAACAGTTATCAGTAACAATGGGTCAGTTATATAACAGTTATCAATAACAATGTGTCAGTTGTACAACAGTTACCAGTAACAATGTGTCAGTTGTATAACAGTTACCAGTAACAATGGGTCAGTTATATAACAGTTATCAATAACAATGTGTCAGTTGTACAACAGTTATCAATAACAATGTGTCAGTTGTACAACAGTTATCAATAACAATGTGTCAGTTATATAACAGTTATCAATAATAACAGGTGAGTAATACAACAGTTACCAATAAAAATAGGTCAGTTGTACAACAGTTACCAGTAACAGTGTGTCAGTTATACAACAGTTATCAATAACAATGGGTCAGTTATACAACAGTTACCAATAACAATGGGTGAGTTATGCAAGTTACCAACAACAATTGGTCAGTTATATAACTGTTATCATTAATATACACCATACTCTTGACACCTTAGATGATGGCATAGTGTTGCTAAGGTACACATGTCAGTCTCAGCCTAAAATGTACCTGAAGTGACAAGTCTACATAAAAGCAATGTTAAATATTGTGCCATCCCTCTGATTTTTTTAATATAATGTTATCTTATGCCAAAAATTAAAGTACTGACATTACTGTGTATTGAAAAATTTAACATGTCAGTGTATACAATACTGACATGGACATTTACTAAATTTAAAAGTAAATTCCTCTAACATTTTCTTTGAAAAATTGACTTCTATTTACATTCAACTGCCAGGTAAGAATTAATTTATTTTATTGATGCAACTGAAAACTTACTCCCAGTGACACACAGAAGACTCTGGCTAGAAAAAAAACAAGGATCCAAAAGAAAACTAACAAATTTAAATGGTCAACCACTTACATTTACTTGCAATGGCACCATTAAATTAGCCCTGTACTTTATACAAGCTATGCAAAGAGGAAACAAGCCCAGTACTGTATAAATGTGCTGATACCAGGAAACAAGGTTAGTATCATAAGTGCACAGCAAGCACTTAACTCCACTGTTATAGTTATAATCTGTTTTAGTTACTGTACTTACCTACTGCAGACAATGTGGCCCCATAAGCTCCAAGAAATATTCCAGTATGACTAGACACACACTTTTCTGGCACTTTCTCTGCCAGAAACAGCAAGAAATCTATCAAGGATTCTGCAAAGATAATATTTACTTGGGTTTTGCTTGACTGTGCTATGAGGGTTTTCATAAAACAATATCAAAGTCCCCCTCCCCCAATTATTAAAAATGTGTGACCTGAAAGTCTAATTAAGTCATCCACTAATAACCATGATAAAATGTTTAAAAGTTGTGGTGATAATTTTTTTAAGACGGGTGATAAAATGGATATGGTATGACATATAGACATTACAATGGATATGGTAAGACATACAGACATTAAAATGGATATGGTATGACATACAGACATTAAAATGGATATGGTATGACATAAAGACATTAAAGTGGATATGGTATGACATGCAGACATTAAGATGGATATGGTATGGCATGCAGACATTAAGATGGATATGGTATGACATACAGACATTAAGATGGATATGGTATGACATACAGACATTAAGATGGATATGGCATGACATACTGACATTAAAATGGATATGGCATGACATACAGACATTAAAATGGATATGGTATGACATAAAGACATCACAATGGATATGGTATGACATAAAGACATTAAAATGGATATGGCATGACATACAGACATTAAAATGGATATGGCATGACATATAGACATTAAAATGGATATGGTATGACATACAGACATTAAGATGGATATGGTATGACATACAGACATTAAGATGGATATGGTATGACATACAGACATTAAGATGGATATGGTATGACATACAAACATTAAGATGGATATGGTATGACATACAGACATTAAAATGGATATGGTATGACATACAGGCATTAAAAAGGATATGGTATAACATACAAACATTAAAATGGATATAGTATGACATAGAGACATTAAGATGGATATGGCATGACATACAGACATTAAAATGGATATGGTATGACAAAGAAATTAAAAAGGATATGGCATGACATACAGACATTAAGATGGATATGGTATGACATACAGACATTAAGATGGATATGGTATGACATACAGACATTAAGATGGATATGGTATGACATACAAACATTAAGATGGATATGGTATGACATACAGACATTAAAATGGATATGGTATGACATACAGGCATTAAAAAGGATATGGTATAACATACAAACATTAAAATGGATATGGCATGACATACAGACATTAAGATGGATATGGCATGACATACAGACATTAAAATAGATATGGTATGACATACAAACATTAAGATGGATATGGTATGACATACAGACATTAAGATGGATATGGTATGACATACAGACATTAAGATGGATATGGTATGACATACAGACATTAAGATGGATATGATATGACATACAGACATTAAGATGGATATGGTATGACATACAAATATTAAGATGGATATGGTATGACATAAGAAATTAAAAAGGATATGGCATGACATACAGACATTAAGATGGATATGGTATGACATACAAATATTAAGATGGATATGGTATGACATAAGAAATTAAAAAGGATATGGCATGACATACAGACATTAAGATGGATATGGTATGACATACAGACATTAAGATTGATATGGTATGACATACAGACATTAAGATGGATATGGTATGACATACAGACATTAAGATTGACATGGTATGACATACAGACATTAAGATTGACATGGTATGACATACAGATATTAATATGGATATGGTATGACATACAGACATTAAGATGTATAAAAGAAGAACAGCAAAACAATATGCCTCCTTTTTAACATCATAATCTTTGGATCACAAACTCAACCCTATTATAAAATTGTACAACAATATTTTAGCCATGCAATAAATTAAAAAAATCACAAAATATGCAGCTATATATAATTGTGTAAACATTTTCTACATAACTCTGCATAATATATTTATTTTCAAACAAAGTATGGAAAGATGACCATTTTCGGAAAATTGACATATTTTGTGGCCTGAAATGACATGAATTTTTTGATATGTTATGGATGTGTATCAGAGCTTTATGAACTCAGAAACTGAATGCAAAATGATTAAGCTGCAAACTTTCTTCTCTTATTAAATAACCAAAAGGATAAATGTCAATATGATTTGAATAATCACAATAACAGTTCTATGACTGACAATTATAACTCAATAAAAGTACAGATTCTGATAATGGCAACTGCAATTTATGATCTGCTGTAAAATGAGATGTGCAGGCATTCTATTACATAAGACTGATCGGATCTCAATAAATGTGTTCTACTGAAAAAATGTACCTACCAAAGTACACTTTTCTTTGAGTATTTGATGAAAGGAGTCGATGGTCTTCAACCTGTGCTATAATTCTATGAACAATTTTGACAGAGTACTTCTTCCGATAAATTTATACGTGACGACTCTTACCATGACATCTAGAGGTAAATATTCAACAAAGACCAGCAAAAGAAAAAATCCAACATTTCATATGCGATCATCCTCAAGAAAGAGTATACACCCGAGCTTAGAAGTGTTATAACCTCAAGGTCTGAGGAGCTTGGTGTGAAAAAAGACACCACCCACTTATAATGCAGAACTTTACAAAGCATGTACCTTTTGCCTCTGAGTGTTGCTCACTGAACATGACTGGCAGGAACAGTGAGTGGCTGAAAATCATATCAAACACAGTTGTCATGGTGATGGAAAACTCAGCCTGGTTACTGTAAATTATCCCAGAAACCTGTCTCAGAAATGTCAGCATCCTTGGCTCCCCATACATATTTCTACAAGTATGTACACAAATAATTTATTATTGAATACTTGCAAATTCAAGTCAATTAATACATCTAGCTTTTTCACTCTAATGTCATGCACAATATTAAACAATAACTTCAAAAAAATTCAATTAACAAATCTTGTTACAATCTCCAATGCTTCAATTTAACACTGTGCAATTAGGTTTCATTAGATCTTAAGCATAAAAACAAGACTGCAACAAGCAAAATTCCTGAAATTGATGCCCCACTCCCACCATGATTTGTAAAAGCAGGAGAATGTTGTTTTGTAGAGGCAAGTGCAAGATGACAATGGTTACCAATTAAATATATTTTTCCATGTGATAAACAAAATCTTAATATTTGTGAAACTTGCTGAATAACTTTATGGTTTGGCTTAACATAGTCTTGCAATAGGAAGAATTATTCAACTTGTTATACTGCTAATCAGTGAGCACTGAAGTTATATATACTTTAAAATAATAATGGTAAATATATTGGATTCTTCTATCTCAACTGCTAACAATATATATATATATATATATATATATATATATATATATATATATATATATATATATATATGTGTGTGTGTGTGTGTGTGTGTGTGTGTGTGTGTGCGTGTACATCCACACCCACACACCCTATATATATATTACATATCTGATACACATTTCACTAATTATTCATAGCCAAAATTTAAATTTCCTGGAGTCTTTGGGCACTGAAGCATTTACTTTCTCCCTGTCAGAAGTATTGGTCTTTAATATGAACATTAGTAATTCTAGAAAAGAATGCATATAAAACAACAATGATATATCCCCATATACTCTACATGGCATGCTTTCATCCAGACAACATTTTGTCAAAAAGTCTGTATCTTATGCCAAATATTTTGACACACTTCACACAAATCTTCCTGTGATCTCATCATACATATGTGCCAGTCAAATAATTTTTTATAATGCAGAACATAATCAACTCAAGCTTTATAGGAAAAACAAACATACTGAATCATAGATTAGCAAACCTAAAACTTTTCAGTATCTTGCAGAAATGGATTATTTCAGGACTGTCAATAAATAAATATTCTTTGTAAATAAGATGTTCTCCAACATTTTGAAACTACTGAGCATCTACTCTGGAATCTTTATACGACTGTTTTTTAAAACTGGGTATCCATTATAATGCTATATATATATATATATATATATATATATATATATATATATATATATATATATATTGCTCCTGAATTTGTCTAAGTTATCTGGAAGAAAAATGGTTCTTTCCAAAGATTTTTCCCAATATGACATGTTAATGAGTTGTAATGAAGCAAATGCCACCAATATTCATTAATCAAATGCAGTCACAAAGATACACTAAAGGAGCTTCAACTTAAAAAAAAACAAGGTCACAATTAACTCTAGTTTCATTGATGATCACTATAGTAACATAGGCAGGGTCATGTGATGCAAGTGTGTGCAGATGAATCAATGCACCCTGGATTCACTTTAAAGTACATTTAGTGCTGCTTTCAGTTTCAGCTATATAAAATTAGTTCATTCCAAAATGATAGACTGGAATGCACAATTTGTTTTACTAAATTTTTAAAAATTATCATGCATTTCTATGAAAATGGATTTGACTTATTCATTCAATATTTAAACCATCACCACAATGTCATAATCAATCTTCATGGTATGTATATGGGTCAATTATGACCTTATCTGAGTAAATGGGCAGTGGAACAAAGCAAATCAGATGTACAAAGTTGTCAGATTTATTTTTTGAATAAAGCAGTGTCAGTGTCTTGGATAGCTTGCAGATGTTACTTGGCTTCCAACAACAGTGTAATAATGTGTCCTAAGTGAATGTCCTGAATATTAAAGTAAATATTTCAAAATGCATCTTAATTCTGCATTTTACTTCTTATACTAACTTTAAACTGCATGTGACGAGCTTTGGCCAACGGGAACTCCAAAAATCCATATCGGCTGTGATAAAATCTTTAAATTCCTCCTGAAAAGAAAAAGATAACTGAATTATTACCTGCAAAATGTGCGAACAATGATCAGTGAAAGAATGAATCAATCAGTTGTTAACACCACAGATTTAATTTTGTTTGCTCCAATATTATCATATTTCTCAATACAGTGACCCCTACGTAATCTGGCCCTGAAAGAGAACAGAACATTTTGATGAACTGAACAGTGCCACGTGTGTGTGTGTGTGCACATGTGTCTGTGTGTGTTGGTGATTTGGATTTGTAACATATCTTTAAAACATTTTCAGTCATATCACTATGATATCTGCAGTGTGACAATTTATAGCGATGTCTGGCAGTGGGGCATCATGCTGCAGACATGAAGCATGATGTCCCAACAAGTTACATTATCCTGACCAGGCCCACCAGTCTTAACACTAACCTCTTAATTATGAGCGCCAAGCTGTTAGTACCATTTTTATAAGTGTTTGGTAGGACTCAGCCAGGGTTTGAAACAATGACCTCCAGCATCCAAGGTGGACGCTCTAACCACTAGGCCACTGAAGCATTCTCAATTGAACAGTGGGCACAGGTACTTCAATATATGTACTAATAAATCACCACAGTCCGACTTGTTGTAGTTATACCAACACAAAAGTCCCTTGCAATAACTGACTTTATAATGTACTCCTGATTCTACAGATTTTTGCGTAGCTATGCCATGACAACTTGCAATAAGTGACTTTATAATGTACTACTAATTCTACCGATTTTTGCGTAGCTATGCCATGACAACTTGCAATAAGTGACTTTATAATGTACTACTAATTCTACCGATTTTTGCGTAGCTATGCCATGAGAACTTGCAATAAGTGACTTTATAATGTACTACTAATTCTACCGATTTTTGCGTAGCTATGCCATGACAACTTGCAATAACTTACTCTATTTACATACTACTAATCCTCTGTTCAGACTTTTATGTAGCTAATCCAACACAACAGTCTCTGTGCTAGCAATAACTTACTTGATATATACAGTACTAAATCACCATAGTCAGACTTCTGTGTAGCTACTCCAACACAACAGCACCTAGTCTGAGACTCAACTGACCTCTCAAGGAGACCACTGTAGCCTGATGAGTCTTCATTGACTCAGGAAGAAGACTTAATCATTTAGTTAGAATCATATGTTAAGTAAAATTACAAACATTGCAACACTGAACTATGTCCGTCTTGGTAAGTGACATCTTTTTTAAGTTCTTCTTATACTTTCTTTATTAACTTGGATAATTAAATAGTTTTTTAAGTTTTATAAAACTTGTTAGTTTTGATTCTTTATCTTACTTAGCTTATGACCATAGAGTCGTAATAAAAGCATCCAGTATCATCTTACAATATATGTTCTTCATAAATGCCATTTTAACACAATATGCTGTTCATAAATGCCATTTCAACACAGTATGCTATTCATAAATGCCATTTCAACACAGTATGCTATTCATAAATGCCATTTCAACATAGTATGCTATTCATAAATGCCATTTCAACACTGTATGCTATTCATCAATTACCTCTGTAAACTGATGCAGGATGTCCATTATTTTGTCTTCAACTGCTAGTTGTCTTGAAGATTTACTGGTCAGTGTATGGAGCAAACACTCAATACAGGCTGTGAGCAGCTGTCTCCTAAGTGAAAGGTCATGTGACTTTTTGTTGTCGCTGAGACTCCCAGGTGATGTGTCAGCTGACTTAATGAGCTCAGACAGAGGCTCCTGAAGGGGCTGCAGGATCTGGCTCAATAATTGGATATGATGTGGTAGGACTCCTGTCCCTGCTGATACAGTTTTTATCAGACGGTTCTGTAATTTCGATATAAATTTTGGATCTGCAAGGTTGAAAGGGTAAAAAAATAATATAAATAATAAATAATATACTTCACCATTTTCTAATACAAAGGTGAAAACAAGCAGGAAAATGCATCAAAATCATACAATCTGATTCTTTTCGCAGATATGAAAATAGACACTGATAACGGTTCCGTTGGAAAATGTCTATCAACTGCAGTATGTTGTAAGCTATATGACTTTCAATACCTTGATCATATATTCCTATTATTTGTGATGCTGAAGCCATTTTCACAATTTAAGTGGTACCTTTGTTGGTCTATTTGCTAAGATTGGTGAGATAAAAAAACAGGCCCAGGATATGACTCAACTAGGTAGCAGACATATGTAAGATTGTGAATGCAAAATTCACATCTATTTCAAAGTTGATGGGATAGAAATGCTAGGAACACAAAGTTGCTACATAGTCTATTAATGTTAAAGTCATTTATCTTCTTTCCAAGACCATATTTATCAGGCAAATTTCTCCACATACAAAGGACAAGTCTTTATACCACAGCATTGTCCCCTAATCTCTTCCAAACCCTGATGATTTGACCCCAATTCATAATTCAGAAACTGTTCACAGTCCATCCTCAAAGAAGATACACATACTTGGCTTTATAAAGGGGCTTTATAAGGGGAGTTGATCTGTGCAGTCAGCATGGATTTCTGGGTCTGTTCATAACCATTTGGAGCCCTGCCTGTCCAGGCCACCAAGATTTTTTCTGTCAAATTTGGTCTGATTGGCCAGCAGGATCCTTTCTGTTAAATTTGGGTAAATTCTGTTCCAGAGATTTTGAGAAGAAGTCGTTCATAGGTTTTTCAAATTTTTAGTAATGATGGCCATATGTGATGGTGCACTGGCATAATTTGAAGAAAGCAAATTTTTAGTAAATTATGTTTCTCCGAGAATACTTACCCAATCACATTAACGTTAGGAATATAAGCCTGCTACCTCTCGAATCCAGCCCTACTAAAAGATGAAAATTCGTCTTTTCGGTCTATCTTATATAGACCAAAGGGCAATAACTCTTGCCCCTTACCGCCCCTTGACACCGCCAGGTGTCGCTAGTTTTAAGCTGAGCGATATATATTATACGAGGATGCTCGCATAGCGGGGTGGTTGGGAGGGTTTTTAAGTAATGTGATCGGTTAAGTATTCTCGGAGAAACATAATTTACTAAAAATTTGCTTTCTCCTTCAAATATGTTCCCCGATCACATTAACGTTAGGAGAATAAGTAATAGGAGGAGGGAATGCTGAACATCCTACCTCCACCCCGGGTACCTTCTAGGGAATGATGGCTGGATTCCCCATTTGAACGATAACCCGTTCTCCTAATTTCATCAGCAACACAGCCTAGGGTCACGTGATATGTGACCCCTATATATGGTTAAGAAGATAGTTATTGAAATCTTCTTACCTACAAAATTTCACTGGCGAATCCAGCGAAGCTGATAGGCTGTGTTGATTGTTTTAAATAGGTCTGGTGGTCATCTGGGCTGCCGACACCGGACCTACCAGATTCAAGGTTTGCCTCTGCGAAGCCAGATCTCTGAGATAAAAACTGGAGAAGGTTGACTCTGCGTGCCAGCCAACAGCTTCTATTATATCTCGGATCGAAATATTGTGTTCGAATGCCAGGCTTGCCGAGATTGCTCTAATCTCATGAGCCGTAATCTTCATGAGGCGACTCTGATCTTGTGAGACCTCAGAGTACGCTGAGCGTATAACCCACTTCAGCCATGAAGCAAGGGCTTGAGGGGTGATATCCCATTTACCAGCTTTGACCGGAAGAAAGAGGCGCTTATGTGTGTCCCGACATGCCTCTGTGCGTTTTAAATAATGCTTGAGTGCACGAACAGGATCTTGCATGATTGCTGCTCTTGACTTATCTATGGAAGAGAGCGAGCGAATGACGATTCTTTGATTGCCAATGGATGGTAACCTATTTTTGGCTACAAAGCCTGGTTGCGTCAGAAGGACCACTGAACCATCTGATCTGAACTGAAGAAAGTTCGGGTCACTGGAAAGGGCATGTAACTCACTCACTCTGCATGCTGAAGCTAAGGCTATCAAGAAACATGTTTTGTATGATAGTAGCTTTAATGAAGTGTGGGCTAAAGGTTCAAATTTGTCTGAATTGAGCCATGTTAAAACCCAGGACAGATTCCATTTTGGAAACAGGGTGAGGGATTTTGGTCAATTGAAATCAAAATTGGCTAAAAGATCTGATAGATCTTTGTTATGCCCAATATCACCTCTACCATGATGGCGGAATGTGTCTGATATCATGGAGCGGTAGCCTTTGATAGTAATTGGGGCCAACTGTTTCTCCTTGAAAAGCCAGAGAAAAAAAAGTCGGCCAGTTGAGGGATTGAGACACTCAAAGGGACGATGTTATTGATATGGCACCAGTCCCTGAAAACATGCCACGTTATCTCCGCTTTGGGCATCTCCAGAGGAATCCCCGTGGACAGCCAACCGGGGTTGTGCCACTGACGCAGGAATGATCGTATCTCGGGCGGGATCATTAAAGCTTAAAGCTGTCCTTCCGGCTCCTTCCCCAGTCGGAAAAAATTAAGGAGATCAATTGTTAAAATAATGTATACAACCTGTAGAAGAATGATTGTCCAACGCAACAAATCCAAATTTAACTTCGGATGGTCCAATTTAACGCTAAGATGGCTTGGATTGTTTGGAGGTGTAACGTACGTGTTATCCGTACAAGCGAAGCTTAAAAACTAGCGACACCTGGCGGTGTCAAGGGGAGGTAAGGGGCAAGAGTTATTGCCCTTTGGTCTATATAAGATAGACAGAAAAGACGAATTTTCGTCTTTTAGTAGGGCTGGATTCGAGCGGTAGCAGGCTTATATTCCTAACATTAATGTGATTGGGGAACGTATTTGAAGGAGAAATCTGAAAGAGTTTCAAATCAGATTACTTGTTGTAATGACAGATGATGCACAATGTATGAAAGACCATACCATAAACTCCCATTGTTTTATTACCAGGTGTGACAGGAGATGTACACTATATGAAAGACCATACCATAAACTCCCTTTGTTTTATTACCAGGTGTAACAGATGATGCACAATGTATGAAAGACCATACCATAACCTCCCTTTGCATTACTGCTAGGTGTGCTAAAAAAATGTTGACAGTTCGAGTTGATATAAGCAATTGTTTAAATCTCTTTCTGCAATACAATCAAAGCTATCAGCACATTAAATGTCAAATAATGTTTAGTTTTTCTTCTGGTTGTTAATACTGCAATCACCAAGTCCCAAAGAAAGATGTAATGATATATTGTATGTGTTAAAGATATTTAATCTTTAAAAAAATTCAAATGGAACATGTAACACTTACCCATAATTCCCAATCTGATCACATGACCAAGGAGGTGGATTAGATCTGGATTGAATTCTCTTTCTGTTGTGTTACATATCACAATAAAATCATCTTGAAAAATATTTCCAATCTTTTCCAGATGTGGCCTGCATGATCCTAAATTGAGAAAAGATTTTTGTAACAAAAAGTAAATAAATATTTGCAAGGTGCCAAGGGCCATATATCTATTCATGTGGATGGGTCAATCACTGTACATGTGACAACCATGAAGGTTCAAATCATAAGATTTAGAAAATTTTTGTCAGTTATTATTTTAAAATTAGGATTGATAACTTTATGCATGGAACAGGAAGAAAAAGAAACCCACTATAAATCTGTTCAATTATTAACTACACCCCATCAAAGTGCCATAAAAAACTAACTATAATCCTTAACCAAGGTGTGTCATACAGAAATATGGACAGACAGAAAGGAGTAACACTATATACTCCACCTAAATCATGGTAGGGCATAAAATAAAATTATTTAATTAAACGTATTTCACATTTAAATATCAGATAACAACCAACCAACCAACCAACCAAAGCAGCACAGTACATTATTTATGAGTGTAATAAAATGATCACAACTGCCCAACAGTAAAAGAACATAAGATAACTTTCTATAAAATTTCAAGATCAACCAAAGCACATGATCCTGTCTCCATTATATTCAATAGAAAGTACAGCTGTATCTATTACTTCTACTTTGGTCCTGACAGGGCATCATTTATATCATTCAAAGGTTAATAGTGTCACCTATTCCTAACTCCCATCTTTAATACTGGGCCAGAACATACTTTTGATATTTTTGTAGAAATAGAGTTTTGTAATGGGTAATAAAGTGCAGTTCTTAAAACTGAAGATTTTAAATCAGCAAGAAATGACATTATGTATGGAAAAAATGTCTTTGTCTAAATCACATCCAACAATAAAGTTAAGTGACTGTTTGGAAAAATGTGTATCTAAATCAGATGAAATAATAATGAAATACAATAGTAAACAGATTTATCATCTTGTGTTTTTTCCAAAAAAAAGGCACATAAAATAGGCGCATGATAACTGGTGCCATCAGAGTGCCATTTTCTGAATTGTCAAACATCTTCCCCAATATGCAGTTTTCATAATTAATGTCATAATTCTGCTGACTTCAACATTTGCTAATGTCTAAATATTCATTCAACACAACATCTTGTTCACATAGTGTCATGTACCTGTCATGTATTCAAATTGCCTTCACCACTATGGTACTACAAATTAATTTCTGCTTTAGGCCAAACATTCAGAATGCAGGCATTGGGCTGATCATATTGAACTAATAACCAAATAGCATAGCAATTTGAATGACTAACCAAACAGCATAGCAATCTGAATGACTACCCAAATAACATAGCAATTGGAATGAATAACTAAATAGCATAGCAATTTGAATGACTACCCAAACAGCATATTAATTTGAATGACTAACCAAAGAGTTTAGCAATTTGAATGACTACCCAAATAGCATAGCAATTTGAATGACTACCCAAATAGCATAGCAATTTGAATGAATAATCAAATAGCATAACAATTTGAATAACCAAATACCATAGCAATTTGAATGAATAACAAATAGCATAGCAATTGGAATGAATAACCAAATAGCATAGCAATTTGAATGAATAACCAAATAGCATAGCAATTTGAATGAATAACCAAATAGCATAGCAATTTGAATGAATAGTGTGGACATGGATACTGCATACCATCATGGAAATTTTGCATCTTAAATTTTTGTTTCAAATGGAAGTTTTAAAATATTGTTGACAGGGAAAAGTGGCAATGTGATATGGATAAATTACCCTAAAATGTACATGAGTAGAAGCAAACCTGTGGTCATTATTCTTTGTTTTTAAAGGTGACAGATCATCTACAAAATGTCATGAGGCCAATCAGCACCATGAATATATATCATAACAAATCAAAGGTTTGCAATCAACATTATTCAGGTTGAAGAACTAAGCTGGAAAAGACTACTGTCTACAGGCAGTGCATGATACTTGTACAGCAATGGACTGGGCAGTTCATCCATACACTATCATACTACAACATCCATATAGTATTATAACATCCATATCATATCATATTACAAGATCCATATAGTATTATATTATAACATCCATATAGTATTATAACATCCATATAGTATCATATTACAAAATCCATATTGTATTATATTATAACATCCATACAGTATTATAACATCCATATAGTACAATATTATAATATCCATATAGTATTAGAGCAGCCATATAGTATCAGATTACAACATCCATACAGTATTATATTAGATGGACTGGTCAAACTACAAGGTATAAGGAAAGAACTAAAAATGTATTAGGTATAATATGTGAACCTATAAATGAAGGGCAAAGCTTGTCAAAGGTATAAAGATAACAGAACTGTCTTTCAGTTCATCATTTTAAAGAACCACACAATGCCATCCATTGAATCTCTCAGCAGATATGCATATATGAAAAGGTTGATTGATAAAAATGTTAATAACTGACAACATCTACCTTGTACATATAAATTTCATCTCTAAGTAACAATGTAGTTTTTTAGATGGATTATTTGTTTCTATGCTAGTGAAGCATTATAAGGAGGAAGCAGAAAGTGCCATCCATAACAATGCATGGATACAAATGTGAGATACTTAAATATGTCTCTTGTGTAAAACAGAGCATAAAAGCCTACTGAATAACATGCCATCTTTAGGTCATTATCATCACATCTAAAGCAGAATCTGAGTACAGAGGTTGTCTGAGGACTTTTTACAAAGGTTTCTAGAAAACATCTAAGGGATTTCTATAAAAACCATCTATGGGGACTTTCTATAAAGGCCATTAAAAGGGCCTTCTAAAAGGGCCAGCTAAGTTACTTTCTATAAACGCTGTCTGAGGAACTTTCCTTTTAAAGTCCATCCAAGGAACTTTCCATAAAGGTCATCCAAGGAACTTTCCTTTAAAAGATCATCCAAGGAACTTTCCTTTTAAAGGCCATCCAAGGAACTTTCCATAAAGGCCATCCAAGGAACTTTCCATAAAGACCATCCAAGGAACTTTCCTTTTAAAGGCCATCCAAGGCACTTTCCTTTTAAAGGCCATCCAAGGAACTTTCCATAAAGGTTATCCAAGGAACTTTCCATAAAAGCCATCCAAGGAACTTTCCATAAAGGCCATCCAAGGCACTTTCCATAATGGCCATCCAAGGCACTTTCCTTTTAAAGGCCATCCAAGGAACTTTCCATAAAGGCCATTCAAGGCACTTTCCTTTTAAAGGCCATCCAAGGAACTTTCCTTTCAAAGCCATCCAATGGACTTTCTCTACAGACCATCCAAGGAACTTTCCTTTTAAAGTCCATCCAAGGAACATTCCTTTGAAGATCATCCAAGGGACTTTCTATAAAGACCATCCAAGGGACTTTCCATAAGGCCATCCAAGGAACTTTCCATAAAGACCACCCAAGGGACTTTCCATAAAGGCCATCCAAGGAACTTTCCTTTTAAAGGCCATCCAAGGCACTTTCCTTTTAAAGGCCATCCAAGGAACTTTCCATAAAAGTTATCCAAGGAACTTTCCATAAAAGCCATCCAAGGAACTTTCCATATAGGCCATCCAAGGCACTTTCCATAATGGCCATCCAAGGCACTTTCCTTTTAAAGGCCATCCAAGGAACTTTCCATAAAGGCCATCCAAGGCACTTTCCTTTTAAAGGCCATCCAAGGAACTTTCCTTTCAAAGCCATCCAATGGACTTTCTCTACAGACCATCCAAGGAACTTTCCTTTTAAAGTCCATCCAAGGAACATTCCTTGAAGATCATCCAAGGGACTTTCTATAAAGACCAATTAAGGGACTTTCCATAAGGCCATCCAAGGAACTTTCCATAAAGGCCACCCAAGGGACATTCCATAAAGGCCATCCAAGGAACATTCCATAATGGCCATCCAAGGCACTTTCCTTTTAAAGGCCATCCAAGGAACTTTCCTTTTAAAGCCATCCAATGGATTTTCTATACAGACCATCCAAGGAACTTTCCTTTTAAAGTCCATCCAAGGAACATTCCTTTGAAGATCATCCAAGGGACTTTCTATAAAGACCATCCAAGGGACTTTCCATAAGGCCATCCAAGGAACTTTCCATAAAGACCACCCAAGGGACTTTCCATAAAGGCCATCCAAGGAACTTTCCATAATGGCCATCCAAGGAACTTTCTATAAAGGCCATCCAAGGAACTTTCAATTTAAAAGCCATCCAAGGGACTTTATATAAAGGCCATCAAATGAGCATTATAAAAGGGGCATCTAAGCGACTTTCTAAAAAGGCATCTAAGGAACCTTTTGTATAATGATAGTTTCTGTACAGAGGCTACCACAATTGTAGGTTTTTGATTTTATCAAGCTTCAGCCTAATCAAAGAAAAGCTGTATGTGCAGTTGTTCAAACAAGATTTTATAATAGATAAAAATCAATGAATGAATGCCTGAAGGACATGAAAAGGGTAGAAGGAAAAAAATAGCCCTTACACTTACCTTCACTTTTGATTTGGCTTGCAGTGACCTTACAGTAGGTACTGAACAAGGGCAAATAACTCTCCTTGAATTGCAACGCTTTTGTTGTAGATAGAAACTCTTCAAAAGTGTGCCTCAATACACAAGAATGAGAAATCAAGATCTCTGCAATATGAATTACCTCCTTCGATGGTTGCTTGATCAAGTCCTGTAAAATTTTGCTGCTACAGCCAAAAGCAAGGTGTGCCTGATGTGATAGAAAATCTGTGATTGATTTTAACAATGTTTCCTCCTTGGAATTTAATGCAATTCTTATTAGTTTATCAACCTTCTCTGGAGTAATTCTGATAACACTCTGGACTGCACTGGTGGCAAGATTAGAAAGTAGCTGACACAGCAATTTCACGCCAACCTGGTTCTCAGATGATGAGAAATGTCTCAAAGGCAGAGAAAGACACTCCATCAGAACATGAACTGTTTGGTCAACTTCAATATTTTTTGATAAATGTAAAAGGCAACCAAAGAGGACAGTTACTGTTTCTCCCAATATTGTTCCCACATCATCCTTGAATCTTTTAAAACAGGAAAACACCTTGTTTCTGTAAAACTGCAGCACAGGTTTCAGTTCTTCAGTAGACAGAGTGCAGGACAAGCACAAATATTCACTGATGTATGAGCTAGTAATTTCAGCTATTCTAGATTTATGTTTCATGTTTTCATCTGAGATGTGAGAGAGAAACCACTTTTTGATAGAAGGATGGTCAAGTATAATTTGAAGAAGGCTTTCCAATATGTTTCCTTGTGACTCCACAAGCAGTGCAAGGAGGGAAAATTCATTATCTTCTTCATCCTCCTGATGATTTCTGGTAGTCTGGTTCACATTCTTATTCACACCATCTATTATTTCCTTCAGTAGAGTAAACAAGAGTGACAGTCTCTCTTCTCTGCTCTTTGATGTGACCTACAAGAAAATGTCTATAACTATGACTTGATTATTGTTTGTGGTACCATGGTGAATTTTTTAACTTTTCATAATTATATTTTTTGTCATGTCTTAAATTTCTCAGTGTGCCTCAGATGGGAGAGGATTCCTGTTTTTTTAACAGACAGATCACTTGTCATTATGTCTTCCTAGTCAGAAAAGTACTTTTAACCCAAAACCCAACATATACACAACAGGCAAGGAGCAATGGTAAAATAATGGAATTTTAGAATCAAACAAATGTGTAACCGAGCTTCCTTCTCATCCTGCAAAAAGGTGAAAACAAAAAGATAATGAAATATGCAAATATTGAAATGCACTACTTCTATTAAGATTTGATTTTGCTTTTTTTTAATAGTAATTCTCTTCACCAATAATTGTTTAATGGCACCTGAAAATAATAGTTTCCGTATCAATGTGACACATTTCTTCATCAATTTAAATTGACACCTACACACAGCTTGAAGCAAGCTATTTTCAGAGTAGACCAGTAATTTTTTATTTTGTTAATTTTTTTATAAAAATTGCTATTTGTTTCAACAGTTCTGAAGTTTCTTAAAGTTAATTCTGAGCACTGTTGAAATCATTTATAGTCACGTTTACCCGTTGATGATCTAGTATTGTCCACATGTACAGCAGAACAGACTTTGCTGCAGTGGATGAATTTTCTGGATTACAGGCTGAATACTCTTCTTTCAATGCTTTAATCAGTGTCTGGTCCGTAGACTTTTTTTTACCAGCATGTAGAGCCATTAGCTGGTACTGGAACTTGCTGACAAAACCTTCCAGCTTCTTTATCTTGACTGCCTGTTGTACAAAAATGTAAATGAATCTAGTTACAGAATACGAATACAATGTTATGTCATATTACCATCACAAGACAATGTTATGTCATATTACCATCACACGACAATGTTATGTCATATTACTGTCAAATGCTGATGTTATGTCATATTACCATCAAATGCCAATGTTATGTCATACTATCATCAAATGCCAATGTTATGTCATACTACAATCACATGCAGATGTTATGTCATATTACCATCATATGCTGATGTTATATCATATTACAATCACATGCTGATGTTTTGCCATATAACCATCACATGCCAATGTTGTTAAATTACCATCACTTGTTAAATTACCATCACATACCAATGTTATGTCATGTTACCAACATATGTTGATGTTATATCATATTATATTCATATGCTGATGTTATGTCATATTATCATTACATGCCAGTGTTATATCATATTACCATCCATGCCTATATTATTTTGAATTACCATCACATGCTGATGTTATCTCATATTAGAATAACATGCTGATGTTATATCATACTACAATCACATGCCAATGTTGTCATATTACCATCACATGTTTATGTTATGTTAAATTACCATCACATACTGATGTTACATCATATCAACATGACATGTTGATCTTATGTTAAATTACCACCATATGCCGATGTTATGTCATATTAACATCACATGCCGATGTAATGTCATATTACTGTATCAAGCCGATGTTAGGTCATGTTACCGTCACATGCCGATGTTAGGTCATATAATCATCACACGCTAATCTTAGGTCATAGTATCGTCACATGCTGATGTCGAGTTATACTACAATCACATGCCTAATATTGCACCATATTACCCTCACATGCATGATACTACAGATTCCCTAATTTTCATGGGGTAGCAATTTTCTTGCTGTTGCTCCAAACCATGAATTTAAAGACACAGTGAAATATTAGCCACACATGATAAAGTAGCACCACCATCCCCACACAACATTTTCTTACCATATTTCATTTCTGGAGATCACAAAGCTACTCAATAAATCCACATCATTTCTGGTAATAAAAATTACCTTTTACATGCATTTGTTTTATTTTAACCTCTTCTTAGAAAAAAGAATTATAATTCATTTTATAGTGCTTCAATGCACATGTATGTATACAGTATCTGGTATAGTATTTGCACACCCTCGTGCATGTTTGAACACCCTTAGTAATTTTAAAATAAAAGGCATCTGGGATATAAAAAATGAGCACAACTTAGTTATTGCCTTCTAGGTGAGTATGTTTTCAAGCAACAGACGTGAATGTAGTTCACCGTCTTTAATAATCTCAATAATGTCATAAATTTTGGAGTTACTTCTCTTTGACCAGTGGTATCCAGGGGTACCTCCTTTTTATTTGTTAAATTTGTTTTAGAAATATTAAAACTAGACACTGCAAATATTGGATGCAGACAACACTGTTTTTACTGAAATGGACTGTTCTAGAAACAAAAAGCACAGTGAGCAGTCTAATTACTGCAGAGTATTGAAGCTCACACGTCACTGATTTGTGGACAAAGACAGTGAATCAAATCGTGTCGATCAAATTTGCTGGTACATACAAACATTTGTCAGGTCAATATTCCTTTAATTGTTTAATTAAACAAGGCCAGCATTCTCAAAGCTATGGATAATTAGGTGAAATCTTTCAATTTTTTTCGCAGAGCCACAATTATTATTTTCATCATGAAACATCTTGACATAAATTTTAAAGTAAAGTCTACTGGCTGAAGTTCATTTTGTACACGAGGCAGACTAAAAAAATGATACTGTTCCATTGTTTTACAATTTAGTTAGTATCTTGGCATACTGATGGTCTCAAAACACATCAAATGTTGACAATGCATACTAACTGCATTAAGCATGAGGCAGCCCATTGACATCTTGTGTTTGGTTCACATGTGGAATGATAACAGTATCTGAACCGATGGGATCTAAGTTGAATTTGACCATCCTCATCTTGTGTTTGGTTCACATGTGAAATTATAACAGTATCTGAACCGATGGGATCTAAGTTGAATTTGACCATCCTCATCTTGTGTTTGGTTCACATGTAGAATGATAACAGTATCTGAACCGATGGGATCTAAGTTGAATTTGACCATCCTTATGCCGTGTTTAATGGCATGATTGTCAGAAATTCATGGTGCAACTTTATGGAGTGTTTTAAGACAAGATGATACACATGAACTGTTCTAACCAATTACCATGGCCATGTAGGCTATCTGATGTTGAGTATAAGTTATTGATCTTGACATGTGTTGGATTTGTACTCTTACTGATATTAGTACTATTTTATACATTGAAAAGACTGCCATATGTTGTCAGCACAGTTCTATTCTTTATTTGTTGTACTTCCAGAGGTTAATCCACAAAATCAAAATACCAAAGTGGGTCATGTGAGAAAGACTGCCATAAGTTTACTGTGGATCAGTGGTTTTTCTGGGTTCTTCCTTCACCAGCTGTACCAGTTGCCATATATAGCCTTACCCCCTGCCCCCACCAAACATGTTTTTTAATGCAATAATCAGTTTCTTCAGCTAGCTGATGTGTTTGGTTATAGCATGGCTCAGAAAAAAATAAGTCATGTTTTATGGACCTGAAGCATTGTGTTATAGAGGTGTCACACTGCATACCCAAGTACAAGGCAACCTTTTCTTTGTCACTGTACATTAATATATATGAGTATAAGGTGACCTTGCCTCTATCGCTGTACACTAGTACATACCAGTGTAAAGCGACCTTTCCTAAATCATGGTACATTAATATACCCCAGTATAAGGCAACCTTTCCAGTAACACTCTATATTAATATACCACAGTATGAAGTAACCTTTCTGGTAACACTGTACTTTAATACACCTCTGTACAAGGTGACCATTCTGGTAATGTTGTACATTAACACAACCCAGTATAAGGCAACCTTTCCAGTAGCACTCTACATTAATATACCTCAGTACAAGGTGACCATTCTGATAAAACTGCACATTAATATACCTTTCTGTACAAGGTGACCATTCTGGTAACACTGTACATTAATATACCCCAGTATAAGGAAACCTTTTCAGTAGCACTCTACATTAATATACATCAGTACAAGGTGAACTTTCTGGTAACATTGTACATTAATATACCGTATTTTCCCGCATATATCCCGCAGACGCAGATAATCCGCACCCTCATATAGCCCGCGGGTTTTGGGGTTTTGTGTAAAAAATCGTTGGCATAACCCGCACCTTTGTATAACCCGCAACCATAGATTGATGAACTTTTTTGTGTATGTTCACATTGTCTACCATTACTGTTTTTAGAAGGACCGAATTCGTCAATGCTCACACGTGGATGACGAATGATACTACAACTACTACATTTTCACTCACCCGCCCAACATGCAAATTTGTATTTACGCTATCAAGTCAGTCGGCCCTGGTCCATATTCATCCCTCTGCATCAGTTCAAGTTAGTCACCCTGCCTCCACTATATTCCGGCCGGCAGCCGGCAGATTTGAATTTTGAAGCCAGGTACTTGTGAGCTGGATATGCAATGGTGTGAGGTCCTGAGGCTGAATGCCACAATTGTCAATTTCGAATGTAGCTCGCATGACGTCAATTAACTACCAGTATTCAGGCTCGGTACACAATGCTTGTGCGCGTAGGATGTCTATAGGGGCTGTGCCTCAACTACAGGCTACATAAACGCGGACATTTCTAAATAATCTTGTATTCTTTTTAATTGTAGATTCGAGTTTAAATAATTTCTTTCTGTTTAATTTAAAAAATGCCGAAACGAAAGTCTTACACAGCTGACTTCAAGCTAACTGCCATTGCGTATGCTGAAGTGCATGGCAATAGAGCCACAGGCAGAAAATTTGATATTGATGAGAGTGTAATCCGAGGTTGGAGAAAAGAAAAAGGAACGTTGGAGAAGATGAATCCACGAAAACGTGCTCGTCGCGGACCTAAAGCAAAATGGCCTCACCTTGAAGCTGACCTGAAGCAGTGGATCGTGGCCCAGCGGGAAAACAACCGATCAGTCTCGACAGTTGCCATCAAACTGAAGGCCAAACTCATGGCGGCAGAGAAGCACATTGATGATTTTAAAGGAGGAGTGCACTGGGTATATAAATTTATGAAGAGGAACCAATTGTCAGTCAGAACACAAACGACCGTCGGCCAATGTCTACCCGAGAATTGGAAGAAGAAGATGGATGATTTTCGTGAATTCGTCGCCAGGGAAATTCAGAAGCTTGACCTTCCCCATTCTGCCATTATTAATATGGATGAAGTACATCTAAAAAATTTGTGATATAGCCCGCACCCTTATATAACCCGCACCCCCCCTGCGGGGTTTGTAAAATCTGGTATAAGCCGCGGGATATATGCAGGAAAATACGGTACCCCAGTATAAGGAAACCTTTTCAGTAGCACTGTACATTAATATACCTCAGTACAAGGTGACCATTCTGATAAAACTGCACATTAATATACCTCTCTGTACAAGGTGACCATTCTGGTAATACTGTATATTAATATACCCCAGTATAAGGCAACCTTTCCAAAGCACTCTATGAATATATACTTCAGTACAAGGTGACCTTTCTAGTAACACTGTAGATTAATATACCTCAGTACAAAGTGACATTTCTTGTAACACTGTACATGAATTTACTTTCGTTCAAAGTGACCATTCTGGTAACACTGTACATTAATATACCTCAGTACAAGGTGACCATTCTGGCAACACTACATTAATATACCTCTCTGTACAAGGTGACCATTCTGGTAACACTGTACATTATTACACCTCAGTTTAAAGTGGCCTTTCTGGTAACACTGTACATTATTATACCTCAGTACAAAGTGACCTTTCTGGTAACACTACATCAATATACCTCAATACAAGGTGACCATTCTGGTAATACTGTACATCAGTATACCTTAATGCAAGGTGACCATTCTGGTAACACTGTACATTAATATACCTCAGTACAAGGTGACCATTCTGGTAACACTGTACATTAATATACCTTAGTACAAGGTGACCGTTCCGGTAACACTGAACAATTAATATACCTCAGTTCAAGGTGACAATTCTGGTAACACTGTACATTAATATACCTCAGTACAAGGTGACCATTCTGGTAACATTACATTAATATACCTCAGTACAAGGTGACCATTCTGGTAACACTACATTAATATACCTCAGTACAAGGTGACCATTCTGGTAACACTACATTAATATACCTCAGTACAAGGTCACCATTCTTGTAACACTGTACATTAATATACCTCAGTATGAGGTGACCTTTCCTTAACATGGTACATTTATTGGGGACCCAAGTATAAGAATATCTTGTCAATAACACAGAACATTAATATAAACAGTGTCAAGTGACCTTTTATATAATACCGGACATATTTAGGATTTTGGTTTTGGCGCACTGCAACACAAGTTATCTACTGCCAAGGCAATTAAAGTAAGGTGCTTTGCCCAAGGACACACCACAGCAGCTGACCCAGGCTGGACCAACAGTAGGAAGGACAAATTTGCAACCTTTTGTAATTGAGTCCATTATGCTAGTAACCAAGTCAACACAGCTACCACATGTATAAGGCAATCTTTCCTATTATGGTGTACACAGATATACTTGGTGCATTAATATATTCCAGTATAAAGTGAACTTTCCTATATAATTCTGTATTATAATACCTTGGTATAATGTGACCTTTCCAATAACAAGGTACATTATTGTACTTAATTATAAGATGGCCATTCCTATAACATGGTACATTATTATACCCCAGTAAAAGACAATCTTTCCTATAATATGGTACATTATTATACCCCAGTATAAGACAATCTTTCCTATAATATGGTACATTATTATACCCCAGTATAAGACAATCTTTCCTATAACATGGTGCATTAATATTCCCAGTACAAGACAATCTGTCCTATAACATACTAAATTTTTGCTTCCTCCCCTGATCAGTGTTATACTGAGGGATCATAATATGCCGAGGGGACAACTATTGATATTTCATTCTGGGAAGAAAGCAAAGTTTCAAGTAAATTATGTTTCTCACAGAACACTTACCCAATCACATTATGTTTCTCACAGAACACTTACCCAATCACATTATGTTTCTCACAGAACACTTACCCAATCACATTATGTTTCTCACAGAACACTTACCCAATCACATTATGTTTCTCACAGAACACTTACCCAATCACATTATGTCAGGGAATATTAGTCAAAGTTAGCCCAACATAATGTGATTAGGGAACTTATTCAAAGGAGAAAAAAAGTGATAAGATTTAGTACAATGACACAATTACAGCAAAATCTGTTTCTTTAAAAAGCTTTCAACTGAAGACAACAACATTCAACAGCAATATAACACATGTGGATGATTCTAATAGGAACATGTGAATTAATAAATGCAGCCTACTTTCACTGGCTTTAACTAAAGACTTGAGACAAAATTTATTTCATCTGCTACAACAAAATGAGAATTAAACTTAAAGCATAAGCAATGCTTGAATAATATTTTTAACTTATGTTTGTTAATAAAACACTGATTTTAGGAATACTTACTTTATCTTCTGAAATGAAGGATGAAATATATGAGCAGACATGTTGAGGAAGTTCACTCTGACAGCTTTTGACAAGATGACACAGTGGTAGTGGGTTCGTCTGCTGATGAAACAAGGCCAAGGTCACTTCTGACATGTAATTCAGGATATCTTAAATGGAAAAATATCAATGTTTAAAAAAACTCTCCAGCATTGAAAACATCTTGAAATATGAACTAAAAACAGTTCCTAGTCATACAAAATGGTGAGCTATTTCATTTACCTGTTTCTAAATCACCATGAATAATCAGTCATATAAATAAAGACTTTACAAAATGTGCTAAACAGTAACAAAGAAAAAGTAAACTATGGTTATTTAGTAGTTTATATCTCAAGCTTGCTCAATTAGTTTGCTTTAGATTAAAATTGCCTGAGCACTTGTTTTTTAAATTTGATATGAAATGAATCCTATCTGATGAGCTTTTATTTATATTTGCACCAAACCAATGAAATACATACAATCTATACTAAAATTACATGTAAGCAGTCTGTATTAATGTGAAGTGGACATGCCTTTTGCTGTTAGGTATACATGTAAAACAAAAAAAGCCTTTATACTACTTTTAGATGACTAAAATGAAAATGATGGCAATAAATGAGAAGGTATTTGACTTTGAGTCAAGATGTTATTTGTAGGCAATATTAACAAACTGGAAAGTAGATCACAGTAACTTAATTTTTATGTGCAAAACCTGCCCTGGATTTTATGAAATAAAATATGGAATTTCTGTTCAGTTTTATTTAATATTTTTGGAGAAAAGGATACAACTTTTGAATTCATCAAAGGCCAAAATATAATGGAACGATTGAAATAAAAAGTGTAACAATCAAAGTCATCTTAACAAATCTGAATATTCCTCACAATTGTTTTTCCAAACACTCTTACCGTGAGAAGGGAAACCTAATAAGCTCAAGATTTTTATAAGTCCAACAATTATCATGAGATAATGTGGAGTCAAAGAAGGCAGTTCCAATGATTCTCATCAGATGATGAATAGTCAAATCAAAGGCAGTTCCAATGACTGACATGAGACAATGAACAGACAAATCAAAGGCAGTTCCAATGACTGACATGAGACAATGAACAGTCAAATCAAAGGCAGTTCCAATGACTGACATGAGACAATGAACAGTCAAATCAAAGGCAGTTCCAATGACTGACATGAGACAATGAACAGTCAAATCAAAGGCAGTTCCAATGACTGACATGAGACAATGAATAGTCAAATCAAAGGCAGTTCCAATGACTGACATGAGACAATAAATAGTCAAATCAAAGGCAGTTCCAATGACTGACATGAGACAATGAATAGTCAAATCAAAGGCAGTTCCAACCTTCACAAGGGACTAAGAAAAGACAGAGTCTATAAGTACGGTTAACATCAGACCTGCATTCACACCATGAAATATGATTTGACCTTTAATAAAGTGTTGAGGATGATCAAAAAATCTGAAATTATTGTCTGAATTGAAGAATGTGTGAAAAATGTGCATGTGTGTAAAATTATGAAACACTCATCACACTAGAGTCTGTTTTTTGGACAATGGATTTGATAAAATTTTAAAACTCAATATTCCATAAAAATTTAAATCCTAATATTGACTCACAAAAATGTAATTTCCTTCTAACTATAGTTTACAGAAAAAAAACTGCTGACTTGCTCTTTTCTCCATTCTTGCCAATGCAAATAAAGGCTGCATTACTATAATGATAAAAAGAAGTTCTGCGATTTACAATAACTTCAGGTCAGCGACCTTTTAAAAATGTATCTTGTACAAATATTGCTTCTAATTGAGTAATATGGCAAATTAATGCCTGTTTTAAAATGTAAATGAAATCTTTTTTATTTCTTTTGACATTTTTCTTACAAGGATTAACACAGCAAACATTTTTTGGGAAGGGGTACTATACAAATATCTCGGAACAGTCGCATCTGACATATTTCAGTGCATAACATCTTAAAACAAAAGATTTTAATGATCAAGAGTTTACCTGCACATATTTTGGTTCTTTATTTTGATTTTTTTGGCAGTCTAGCATGAATTTTTGGCCTTGGCAGCCTTGTTTGGCAACAGACACTAAATTGTCATTCAATTTTAACACTCATCAATACCCAATGTTTCCAACGTTATCAGACATGATTATAATTGTGTTGAGAGTTACAATTACCACTGAAATTTTTTATTACAAAGTTTTTAGAAGAGTTTTTCCTAAGCATGTGTCCATTTGTCATAGAGTATAAAAGACAAACTGTAAGGGTGACAGAATATCTGACAGCAAAAGTTCATGCAAGTTCAGTCATTAACAATCTGCAGTATTCAAGTAGAAAGCTATCTGAAAAAGATAATACTTGAAGCCTACTTTTTGTTCCTTGGAATTCATTTTTAGGCACACCTTGTATGATGCCTCTTTACTGATTCAATGTAAGCTAGCACATCTAGTCTTTTAAGATCTATTCATCCTAAAAGAGAGAAGAAGAAGAAGAAAAAGAAGTAGTAGAAGAAATGAAATTTGTCTAAAGGTGGGAATACTCATTTGAATAACAGACATAATGACATATATATTTCCAAAGTGGGAAAAGAAACTAGTTCCAAAAGTGATATCACGACTATGGTGATATAAATTTCCTCCCAATGACATATTTCAATATCTCATTATGAAATATAAATTAAAATCCAGTATATGATTTTTCTTATCTGACATGTCCCGAGGTCAGACAGTATCTATTATGAATGTGCATGTGTGCATGTAATATACCTTGACCGAGGTCAGACAGTATCTATTATGAATGTGCATGTAATATACCTTGACCGAGGTCAGACAGTATCTATTATGAATGTGCATGTAATATACCTTGACCGAGGTCAGACAGTATCTATTATGAATGTGCATGTAATATACCTTGACTGAGGTCAGATAGTATCTATCATGAATGTGCATGTAATATACCTTGACCGAGGTCAGACAGTATCTATCATGAATGTGCATGTAATATACCTTGACCGAGGTCAGACAGTATCTATCATGAATGTGCATGTAATATACCTTGACCGAGGTCAGACAGTATCTATCATGAATGTGCATGTAATATACCTTGACCGAGGTCAGACAGTATCTATCATGAATGTGCATGTAATATACCTTGACTGAGGTCAGACAGTATCTATTATGAATGTGCATGTAATATACCTTGACCGAGGTCAGATAGTATCTATCATGAATGTGCATGTAATATACCTTGACTGAGGTCAGACAGTGTCTATCATGAATGTGCATGTAATATACCTTGACCGAGGTCAGACAGTATCTATTATGAATGTGCATGTAATATACCTTGACCGAGGTCAGACAGTATCTATTATGAATGTGCATGTAATATACCTTGACCGAGGTCAGATAGTATCTATCATGAATGTGCATGTAATATACCTTGACTGAGCTCAGACAGTATCTATTATGAATGTGCATGTAATATTCCTTGACCGAGCTCAGATAGTATCTATCATGAATGTGCATGTAATATACCTTGACCGAGCTCAGATAATATCTATCATGAATGTGCATGTAATATACCTTGACCGAGGTCAGACAGTATCTATCATGAATGTGCATGTAATATACCTTGACCGAGGTCAGACAGTATCTATCATGAATGTGCATGTAATATACCTTGACTGAGGTCAGACAGTATCTATTATGAATGTGCATGTAATATACCTTGACCGAGGTCAGACAGTATCTATTACGAATGTGCATGTAATATACCTTGACCAAGGTCAGACAGTATCTATCATGAATGTGCATGTAATATACCTTGACTGAGGTCAGACAGTATCTATTATGAATGTGCATGTAATATACCTTGACCGAGGTCAGACAGTATCTATTATGAATGTGCATGTAATATACCTTGACCGAGGTCAGACAGTATCTATCATGAATGTGCATGTAATATACCTTGACCGAGGTCAGACAGTATCTATCATGAATGTGCATGTAATATACCTTGACCGAGGTCAGACAGCATCTATCATGAATGTGCATGTAATATACCTTGACCGAGGTCAGATAGTATCTATCATGAATGTGCATGTAATATACCTTGACCGAGGTCAGACAGTATCTATCTACCTTGACCGAGGTCAGATAGTATCTATTATGAATGTGCATGTAATATACCTTGACCGAGGTCAGACAGTATCTATCATGAATGTGCATGTAATATACCTTGACCGAGGTCAGACAGTATCTATCATGAATGTGCATGTAATATACCTTGACCAACGTCAGACAGTATCTATTATGAATGTGCATGTAATATACCTTGACCGAGGTCAGACAGTATCTATTATGAATGTGCATGTAATATACCTTGACCGAGATCAGACAGTATCTATTATGAATGTGCATGTAATATACCTTGACCGAGATCAGACAGTATCTATTATGAATGTGCATGTAATATACCTTGACCGAGGTCAGACAGTATCTATCATGAATGTGCATGTAATATACCTTGACCGAGGTCAGACAGTATCTATCATGAATGTGCATGTAATATACCTTGACCGAGGTCAGATAGTATCTATCATGAATGTGCATGTAATATACCTTGACCGAGGTCAGACAGTATCTATCATGAATGTGCATGTAATATACCTTGACCGAGGTCAGACAGTATCTATCATGAATGTGCATGTAATATACCTTGACTGAGGTCAGGCAGTATCTATTATGAATGTGCATGTAATATACCTTGACTGAGGTCAGACAGTATCTATTATGAATGTGCATGTAATATACCTTGACTGAGGTCAGACAGTATCTATTATGAATGTGCATGTAATATACCTTGACCGAGGTCAGACAGTATCTATTATGAATGTGCATGTAATATACCTTGACCGAGGTCAGACAGTATCTATCATGAATGTGCATGTAATATACCTTGACCGAGGTCAGATAGTATCTATCATGAATGTGCATGTAATATACCTTGACCGAGGTCAGACAGTATCTATCATGAATGTGCATGTAATATACCTTGACCGAGGTCAGACAGTATCTATCATGAATGTGCATGTAATATACCTTGACCGAGGTCAGATAGTATCTATCATGAATGTGCATGTAATATACCTTGACCGAGGTCAGACAGTATCTATCTACCTTGACCGAGGTCAGATAGTATCTATCATGAATGTGCATGTAATATACCTTGACCGAGGTCAGACAGTATCTATCATGAATGTGCATGTAATATACCTTGACCGAGGTCAGACAGTATCTATCATGAATGTGCATGTAATATACCTTGACCAACGTCAGACAGTATCTATTATGAATGTGCATGTAATATACCTTGACCGAGGTCAGACAGTATCTATTATGAATGTGCATGTAATATACCTTGACCGAGATCAGACAGTATCTATTATGAATGTGCATGTAATATACCTTGACCGAGGTCAGACAGTATCTATCATGAATGTGCATGTAATATACCTTGACCAATGTCAGACAGTATCTATTATGAATGTGCATGTAATATACCTTGACCGAGGTCAGACAGTATCTATTATGAATGTGCATGTAATATACCTTGACCGAGGTCAGACAGTATCATGAATGTGCATGTAATATACCTTGACCGAGGTCAGACAGTATCTATCATGAATGTGCATGTAATATACCTTGACCGAGGTCAGACAGTATCTATTATGAATGTGCATGTAATATACCTTGACCGAGGTCAGACAGTATCTATTATGAATGTGCATGTAATATACCTTGACCGAGGTCAGACAGTATCTATTATGAATGTGCATGTAATATACCTTGACTGAGGTCAGACAGTATCTATTATGAATGTGCATGTGTGCATGTAATATACCTTGACTGAGGTCAGACAGTATCTATTATGAATGTGCATGTAATATACCTTGACCGAGGTCAGACAGTATCTATTATGAATGTGCATGTAATATACCTTGACCAAGGTCAGACAGTATCTATTATGAATGTGCATGTAATATACCTTGACCGAGGTCAGACAGTATCTATTATGAATGTGCATGTAATATACCTTGACCGAGGTCAGACAGTATCTATTATGAATGTGCATGTAATATACCTTGACCAACGTCAGACAGTATCTATTATGAATGTGCATGTAATATACCTTGACCGAGGTCAGACAGTATCTATTATGAATGTGCATGTAATATACCTTGACCGAGGTCAGACAGTATCTATTATGAATGTGCATGTAATATACCTTGACCGAGGTCAGACAGTATCTATCATGAATGTGCATGTAATATACCTTGACCAACGTCAGACAGTATCTATTATGAATGTGCATGTAATATACCTTGACCGAGGTCAGACAGTATCTATTATGAATGTGCATGTAATATACCTTGACCGAGATCAGACAGTATCTATTATGAATGTGCATGTAATATACCTTGACCGAGGTCAGACAGTATCTATCATGAATGTGCATGTAATATACCTTGACCAATGTCAGACAGTATCTATTATGAATGTGCATGTAATATACCTTGACCGAGGTCAGACAGTATCTATTATGAATGTGCATGTAATATACCTTGACCGAGGTCAGACAGTATCATGAATGTGCATGTAATATACCTTGACCGAGGTCAGACAGTATCTATCATGAATGTGCATGTAATATACCTTGACCGAGGTCAGACAGTATCTATTATGAATGTGCATGTAATATACCTTGACCGAGGTCAGACAGTATCTATTATGAATGTGCATGTAATATACCTTGACCGAGGTCAGACAGTATCTATTATGAATGTGCATGTAATATACCTTGACTGAGGTCAGACAGTATCTATTATGAATGTGCATGTGTGCATGTAATATACCTTGACTGAGGTCAGACAGTATCTATTATGAATGTGCATGTAATATACCTTGACCGAGGTCAGACAGTATCTATTATGAATGTGCATGTAATATACCTTGACCAAGGTCAGACAGTATCTATTATGAATGTGCATGTAATATACCTTGACCGAGGTCAGACAGTATCTATTATGAATGTGCATGTAATATACCTTGACCGAGGTCAGACAGTATCTATTATGAATGTGCATGTAATATACCTTGACCAACGTCAGACAGTATCTATTATGAATGTGCATGTAATATACCTTGACCGAGGTCAGACAGTATCTATTATGAATGTGCATGTAATATACCTTGACCGAGGTCAGACAGTATCTATTATGAATGTGCATGTAATATACCTTGACCGAGGTCAGACAGTATCTATCATGAATGTGCATGTAATATACCTTAACCAAGGTCAGACAGTATCTATTATGAATGTGCATGTAATATACCTTGACCGAGGTCAGACAGTATCTATTATGAATGTGCATGTAATATACCTTGACCGAGGTCAGACAGTATCTATTATGAATGTGCATGTAATATAGCTTGACCGAGGTCAGACAGTATCTATCATGAATGTGCATGTAATATACCTTGACCAAGGTCAGACAGTATCTATCATGAATGTGCATGTAATATACCTTGACCAAGGTCAGACAGTATCTATCATGAATGTGCATGTAATATACCTTGACCGAGGTCAGACAGTATCTATCATGAATGTGCATGTAATATACCTTGACTCTTGGCATCATCTTTCTTAAGAGCATCCAGTGCAACAATAAATATGGGAGAAAAGGGCAATCTGTAATACAAAAATTAAGTTAAGATATACTTGCAAAAATCAATGTATACACATTAATACAAAGAAATCTTATTTTTGAAGCAACCATTCCAGTAAAACTGGTAATAACAGCCCCTTCCCCTCCTACAAACAACAGTTGGTCACTCAGGACAGGTGTTCCTTTATTTCAGGTGTGTGCAAGAGGGCCAGTTTTTCAAAGTAAAACTTCCACTGGGTTTAAGAAGACAAAATATATTCTTTATTCATTGTTCTTGTTAAAGAATTAACAGCAGTCATAAAAAATGATACAGTACTAGAAATACATCAATTATAAACTTTATGGTTGTTGTTGAAGTTCACACATAGTCTATTGGTATTATAGCATATGAAATACAAACTTAACAATAGCAAATTTAATAATGAGGTAACACTTATATATCCTGTCCGTAAAGTTAGCTTTGATAACATTTACTATATAAATATATTTACAGCCAGAAGTCCAAACCTAAGTCACCCATGATATATACATAAATTATGAATCATCTCTTTAAACCAAAGGATGTAATAAATGTGCCAATAAAAATAGGTGATGAAATCTTTGATTGTGGCATGTTCTGCACCATGTGTGTGGTTTAGCAACAATAATAACTAGAAATAACTCATCCAGAAAAGGCAAATAACTTATTTAGAGAAAAAACAAACACAAAATTCACCCCCATCATGTAATTGTAACTCAACATATGAATGATTTATGGTAATGAATGTCATGTTAGAGAAAATGTATGGCAAGATGATTTCTCATAATGACAAAAACAGCAATGCATATGTTTTCACAGCAGATAAACACAATTTTTTAAAGCTATTTATTTATCCATGATTGCCAATTCTTTTAATATGGCATGATTAACAGTAACAGTGATCATATAATGACACAATAATGGCAGTCTGTGACATGTCAGGTTTATGTACTTATCACACAACAATATCTCATAAATCTAATGAAACCAGGAACCAGGCTCAACCTTTCCCTGTTATTTTTGTGCATCTCAGTTCAGAATAATCTGCACTTTGCCTGTAGATTCTTCTAAGCAATCAGGTTTGCAATAAATTAAATAAAGCTCTGCAATGTAAAGATCCAATCTTATGATGCAGTCATTCATAGGAGTGATGAAACACATACTGTGCACACAAAAACTCATGGTTGCTGGCCAGGTTTAGCATGTGGATGCTAAATCCAATATATTTATATAGTAAAATCAATATATGGTCATTCAAATCAAGTTTTACTGCTGTACAAATGCTAAACAGTGTCTATAATTGGCATGAGCAGAAAAGTATTCTGCGGAATATAGTATTTTGCCTATAAATGGTGTTTTGATGATTCTGATGAGACACCTGGAACAACGGCACATTTGGTTGCAAAATTAAGGTACAGAGTAACATTATACCAATGAATACTGTAACTTGAGGAAGAAAATATGTCTTTCAAAAACTTATGCACAAGACCTTAAAATAGTTAATGATTATGACACCAACACTGTTGGAAATGTGAAACAAATCTTCCTTCCTCATTCCTGTCAGTTGAGCTTTTCAAATTAACGAAATAACTTTAAAAAAAGTAATCTCTCTGCCTGTCTTAGGAATACAATGTAGACCTCTCTGCCTGTCTTATGAATACAATACAGACCTCTGATTCTCAAGGAATACAATGTAGACCTCTTTGCCTGTCTTAGGAATGCAATATAGACCTCTCATTCTCAAGGAATACAATGTAGACCTCTCATTCTCAAGGGAATACAATGTAGACCTCTCATTCTCAAGGAATACAATATAGACCTCTCATTCTCAAGGAATACAATGTAGGTCTCTCATTCTCAAGGAATACAATATAGACCTCTCATTCTCCAGGAATACAATGTAGACCTCTCATTCTCAAGGGAATACAATGTAGACCTCTCATTCTCAAGGAATACAATATAGACCTCTCATTCTCAAGGAATACAATGTAGACCTATCATTCTCAAGGGAATACAATGTAGACCTCTCATTCTCAAGGAATACAATGTAGACCTCTCATTCTCAAGGGAATACAATGTAGACCTCTCATTCTCAAGGAATACAATATAGACCTCTCATTCTCAAGGAATACAATGTAGACCTATCATTCTCAAGGGAATACAATGTAGACCTCTCATTCTCAAGGAATACAATGTAGACCTCTCATTCTCAAGGGAATACAATGTAGACCTCTCATTCTCAAGGAATACAATGTAGGTCTCTCATTCTCAAGGAAAAAAAATACAATGTAGACCTATCATTCTCAAGGGAATACAATGTAGACCTATCATTCTCAAGGGAATACAATGTAGACCTCTCATTCTCAAGGAATGCAATGTAGGTCTCTCATTCTCAAGGAAAAAAAATACAATATAGACCTATCATTCTCAAGGGAATACAATGTAGACCTATCATTCTCAAGGGAATACAATGTAGACCTCTCATTCTCAAGGGAATACAATGTAGACCTCTCATTCTCAAGGGAATACAATGTAGACCTATCATTCTCAAGGGAATACAATGTAGACCTCTCACTCTCAAGGGAATACAATGTAGACCTCTCATTCTCATGGAATACAATGTAGGTCTCTCATTCTCAAGGAAAAAAAATACAATGTAGACCTATCATTCTCAAGGGAATACAATGTAGACCTATCATTCTCAAGGGAATACAATGTAGACCTCTCATTCTCAAGGGAATACAATGTAGACCTATCATTCTCAAGGGAATACAATGTAGACCTCTCATTCTCAAGGGAATACAATGTAGACCTATCATTCTCAAGGGAATACAATGTAGACCTCTCATTCTCAAGGGAATACAATATAGACCTCTCATTCTCAAGGGAATACAATACAGACCTCTCATTCTCAAGGGAATACAATGTAGACCTCTCATTCTCAAGGGAATACAATACAGACCTCTCATTCTCAAGGGAATACAATGTAGACCTCTCATTCTCAAGGGAATACAATATAGACCTCTCATTCTCAAAGGAATACAATATAGACCTCTCATTCTCAAGGGAATACAATGTAGACCTCTCATTCTCAAGGAATACAATATAGACCTCTCATTCTCAAGGAATACAATGTAGACCTATCATTCTCAAGGGAATACAATGTAGACCTATCATTCTCAAGGGAATACAATGTAGACCTCTCATTCTCAAGGGAATACAATGTAGACCTATCATTCTCAAGGGAATACAATGTAGACCTCTCATTCTCAAGGGAATACAATATAGACCTCTCATTCTCAAGGGAATACAATACAGACCTCTCATTCTCAAGGGAATACAATGTAGACCTCTCATTCTCAAGGGAATACAATACAGACCTCTCATTCTCAAGGGAATACAATGTAGACCTCTCATTCTCAAGGGAATACAATATAGACCTCTCATTCTCAAAGGAATACAATATAGACCTCTCATTCTCAAGGGAATACAATGTAGACCTCTCATTCTCAAGGAATACAATATAGACCTCTCATTCTCAAGGAATACAATGTAGACCTATCATTCTCAAGGGAATACAATGTAGACCTCTCATTCACAAGGAATACAATGTAGACCTCTCATTCTCAAGGGAATACAATGTAGACCTCTCATTCTCAAGGAATACAATATAGACCTCTCATTCTCAAGGAATACAATGTAGACCTATCATTCTCAAGGGAATACAATGTAGACCTCTCATTCTCAAGGACTACAATGTAGACCTCTCATTCTCAAGGGAATACAATGTAGACCTCTCATTCTCAAGGAATACAATGTAGGTCTCTCATTCTCAAGGAAAAAAAATACAATGTAGACCTATCATTCTCAAGGGAATACAATGTAGACCTATCATTCTCAAGGGAATACAATGTAGACCTATCATTCTCAAGGGAATACAATGTAGACCTCTCATTCTCAAGGGAATACAATGTAGACCTCTCATTCTCAAGGAATACAATGTAGACCTATCATTCTCAAGGGAATACAATGTAGACCTCTCATTCTCAAGGGAATACAATGTAGACCTCTCATTCTCATGGAATACAATGTAGGTCTCTCATTCTCAAGGAAAAAAAATACAATGTAGACCTATCATTCTCAAGGGAATACAATGTAGACCTATCATTCTCAAGGGAATACAATGTAGACCTATCATTCTCAAGGGAATACAATGTAGACCTCTCATTCTCAAGGGAATACAATGTAGACCTCTCATTCTCAAGGGAATACAATGTAGACCTCTCATTCTCAAGGGAATACAATGTAGACCTCTCATTCTCAAGGGAATACAATATAGACCTCTCATTCTCAAGGGAATACAATGTAGACCTCTCATTCTCAAGGGAATACAATACAGACCTCTCATTCTCAAGGGAATACAATGTAGACCTCTCATTCTCAAGGGAATACAATATAGACCTCTCATTCTCAAAGGAATACAATATAGACCTCTCATTCTCAAGGGAATACAATGTAGACCTCTCATTCTCAAGGGAATACAATATAGACCTCTCATTCTCAAGGGAATACAATGTAGACCTCTCATTCTCAAGGGAAAAATGAATAATTTTATTTACCAAACATGTCCAAATCGATTTCCTACCTGTTAACAATGTTTGATTCTGTCACCTCTGAATGTACATTTTTGCTGAAGTTCTCATCTTCCAATTCCTCCATGTCCATTTCTAAAATTGCTGAGGATGAAAAAGAAATCCTTCATGACTGTTGTACCACGGGGTAAAGAGGGGCTGAATGGGTGGGAGGGGCTGAATTGGTGGGAAATAAACTGTATAGTTAAACCTGTCTTAAGAGCCAACCTATGGAAGCCCCAAAAATTGGTCCTGGAAAATAGCTAGTCTGGTAATAATTTCTTTTCTAAAACATAAAAAAGATAAAACAAAATTTGCATTTCTTGAGAGCAATGGTTTCATAGACCAGGTTTAACTGTATCTCAACCTAAGCCTATTTTAAGTTTAGAGCATTCTCTTTAAAAAATTCCCCAAAAAGAAAAATTAAGATTAGTTGCATGATCCAACTGGTAACTAAGTATGATGACAATAGTATATATGGTATGGGAGCTAAGACTGAAGAATATAATAGAAACACCATTAATGGTACATTATGTGCCTGTGCATATGCTCTATGAGGGCACATGTAGGGCATGGTTGACTGGAGATTAATGGCCAATGTGATCATAATCTAAACCTACTGTGCAGAAAAGTATAATTTACTTATTACGCTTGCCATGTCTATGACCTCTGACCTTTCAACCCCAGAATCTAGAGGCTTCTTTATTACATTAAATGCAAGCCAGCCAATAGGTTTAGTCAAGGAACTTACTTTAGAACAAAAGTTATCCTATGAAACCCATTTTTATTTTTTGAGCCACAATGACCTCAGCTTCTGACCTTTTTACCCTAAAATCAATATGCCTTTTCCATACCATTAGTATAAGCCCTCCAAAAACTTTGGTCCAAATACAAAGTCCACAACTACAGTAATAATGCAAAAAGTAATTTTCTTCTTCTGGCCAGTGACCTTGACCTCTGAATCAGTAGGCTTCTTTCTTACTCAACATTTAAGTCATCCATAAACTTTGGTGACAATGCATGCTTTAGAACTGAAATTGCTTTTTCCATACCCTAAGTGCAAGCCATCCACAATGTTTGGTCCAGGTGTGTGATGGAGAACTAATATTACTATCAGGAAACCGTTTGTTTTCTTTCGGTCATGGAGACTTTGACCTCTGACCATATGACCACTTTTGAACACAAAATCAATGGCTTTTTCCTTATCTCAATTGCAAGTCACCATCAAAGTGTGGTCCAAGTCTGTGATGGAGAACTAATATGTATTGTGAGGAAATCATTCTTCTTTCCATCACAGTGACTTTGACCTCAAATGTATAGGCTTCTTTCTTTCATTAGGAACTTATATGTAAAGTATGGTGAATATAGATACTGTAGAACAAAAAAGTTGTTGTGTGGAAAAAGAACAAATAATGGACATACAGGGTCATAGCATAACATGTTTAGATAAAAGGTGGGTGCATTATATGTTTATACTGAAAAAAAAGATGAACTAACCGACTTATTGCAAAGTGACCAATATTAGCACAATGTGTGCATTGCCCTATGTCTATGTGAACCAAGATAAATCAAGTTTTATTTCATGTTTAATTCAATATTTCAATTTTCTTGAATAAATGTGCTGACATTAATGTGCACTATATACATTGTAGGTGTGAGATTGTTAAAGTTTCCACATGCTACATTTAATCCCTTCTTGTAAGGCAAAGCGTTCTGCAATTTTTAATTACTTCATTCCTTTACCATTAATAGCATCCTCTGATGTTCCCACACTGGTTGTCTCCATATCATCTTCATTTGTTTCCATGGCAACTGCCTCTGAAGCGAGCTCACTGACCTTATCAAAGTAGGGGAGTGGATTGGACAGAAAGGTCATAAAGACCTTAGATACAAAGGTCACTAGCAGTGTCCTTGACTCTGAACAGTCAGCATGCTTGTGTAGAAGGTTGAGCCAGATCTTAAGTTCATCTGTAGCTGACTCAAAAAAACCCGTTGTCTTCAGCATCTGCCATGAAATTAAAGGCAATATTAACAGATTAAATTTGACTATCCAAAAACATCTTGGATCATTACAATTGTTTAGACAATCACAGATACTTGGCAGTTAGTTGAATACTACTTTAGTTCCCTTTAGCTAAAAGTAGTATCTGGAAGGGTTGTATTTGCAAGGTAGTAGTAGTAGTAGTCCTAAGGTATTATGATTGGGTAACGTATTTGAAGAAGAGATACAAATCACAGATTGTATTACTGACCTAGGAACTGTACACCCCTTCCCCTACACCTTTCCCACTGGTTTGGTTTTGTGTGGATTTATGCCATTTTTAGCATATGATAGGCTATACATGGCATGTAGTATAATAACTGGTGGAGGAAGAACCTGGGGAGAACCATCAGCCCACAGGAAGCTATTTGTAAGCCTTGGCATTGTTGGCTGAACCAAGACTTGAACGCACTCAAAGGTAGAATGTGTAAATCATTTGTATAGGCCTTAAACCACCCAGAGCCCCATATGTTATGGAACCAGACTTCTCAATTAAACATATGATTACATGAGATTAAATAAATCTATATGGAGGAGAAACCATATGAAGATCATTGTTGTCTCATTTGATTTATAACATAAAACTTATCAATTACAGTACAAACCTAATAAAAGGAAATTGTAATTCAGGAAAGAAATGTAAACTTTATCAGAGTATTTAGCAGAGCTTGTATTAACCCCCCACCCCAGATGGAATCAGGCCACGATTAGTACTTCCACTTCAGTACCCACGAATGTAGTTCTAGTCTATTTTTAGAACATTTTTTCCTCTCTCATTGTGGTGGTGACAGAAGATATTTACTTATGCATTTTTGGTAGGGATTTACAGGTAATTGTTTATTCTTGAGAATATGAGTTAAGGGTGTGGCTGTCCATGTGTATTTTGGCGACAGTGCACAGCAAGTAATAAGGCCTTGGTGATGATCTGGAAGTGAAATCTGTGTTCTGTTTTCATTCTGCTCTGTTGACAGTCCAGCATCTCAAAAAAGATCAGGTCAACCTTTGACAAGAACTTCACCGTGAAGTCATCTTTGAAGGTATTTTAGATTAACATAAGATTTGTATTGATTGTCACACAGTGGAAAGGTCAGTACTGAGAAACAAATGTAGAGAACATATAGTAAAATTAATTGCGTTCTATGGTCAGATGGACAAGAGATGGATCAGTAGTGTTCTTATGGTTTCTGTAGAATTTGTACCCTCAAGGGAGATAACTCAAATACAAATTAATGACATCACAACATCTTTTCCTAAGAAGGCTATTCCATTTAGAATATCTGTAGCACTAGTATTTTTGTCCAGATATTATCCTCATTAGGATCAACAGCTTTAGATCTCTTCTAGCAAAAGGAGGCAAGAGCTGACACTCTGTGAAAAAAGACCTGAGTTATGTATGTTTTCATGAATGAACTACAATGAGGTATTATAATCTAGATATCCCGTTGATCAAATTGCATTTTGCATGCATAAAATTACATTTGACATGGGAACTGAAATCTGACAAAAGTGACTGTAATAGTGTAAGCTGAGGTGAAAATTAGAATGATTCTGCCAAAATATGAAACAGTTGCCACTTTTTAATAATGTGTTCATTGGACCACAGACTATCAAATGCAGCTGAAAATATGAAGGTCTGTTCAAGCCATGTTCCTCAAATGGCAATGGTAAATACGAATCAGCCAATCAAACTCACAAAAGAGAGAGTAGGGAGCATTCTTGTTTCTAATTCCAGACCAAAACTCTGATTAACTGTACATATCTGTACTATTATTTATTTTTTAACTAAATAGGTTGACATGTCAATTAAATGTCAAGAGTAGTTCAGCATGTGATAACAAGAATACCATGAAAGGCACCTTATATACCCCGTGTAATAGCCTGTTTAGATTATCTTTGTGCAGAAACCATCTTCTTTCAGCCAGTCACCTTGACCTTTGCCCTTTTGATCCCTAAATTAATAGGCCCCATCCTTACCATAAGTGAAAGCCATTCACAAACTGTTTACCTAGTCTATGATGTAGAACTAATGTTATTGTGAGGACACAATTTTTCTTTTTTCAGTCAGTTATTTAGTTATTGTGTAGATAGCCACATCTTTCTTTCAGTGATAGTTATCTTGACATTTGATCTTTAGATCTTAAGACTGAGAGGGTCTTCCTTATCCAAACTGTAAATTATCCACAAAGTTTTGTAACTGAGGATGGTAGAAAACTGGAGTTATTATGCAGGAAATGTTTTCCTTGTTTTGGATCTTTTGAGCCTGAGACTGAGAGAGTTCTTCTTTACCTCAGGCACAAGCCATTTGCAAAGTTTTGTTAACTGTAGATATTGGACAACTGAAGTTATTGTTTGAAAACCAAATTATTAACATACATAGGGATAGGTGGACATCACAACATAATATGCTTTGCATTATGGTGGGTATAAACAATGTCAAATTTTGTTAAGACCAGAAAAGTATTTCTTGGTGTCATTACTAAAAATACCTCACTCTATCTGCAATCACTAAAATGTAAACCAAAAAAAATGTTAAACCCCTCTCCTTGGACCAAAAATGTGGTCTGGGCTAAGACAATGTCAGAACACTACATGAAAAGTTTTCAAATGCACATCAGATGGATAAAATGTAACTGAATAACACTTTAGTCATGCTAATGAATTATAAATTATTTGGTTCTGAATATGACATTTGTAACCTTAGATTAATGTTCTACTGCCAGAAAAGAATTTCTAGGAATTAAAGATAAGACCATTTTTTCTTTTTAACTGCCAAGTGATAAAACAATCGCTAACATGCTTGTTTAATAATATTTTCAAATTAACCTATGTGGTAGCCATATTGAATGCAAGATTGGCACCATCTTCATTTATGACAAACAAGACTTGAAGATTTTTAATGAAAACCCAGTATCAGTATGACTATTCATTTTGATGGAGTAGTAAAAACAAACTTTTCAAGATGGGCATCATGGCTGCCATATTTGATATAAAATTAGCATCATTTGTATTTAGATACCATGATATGTCTTTGATGACTTTCTACCTAGAAAGAGCAGTGATAAGAATTTCAATACGGCAACCATGGCAGTCATACTGGCTGATATATCTGACAGTTTTCATTCAAGACCAACAAAACATCATAAAGTCTTTCAGTAAAAGGTCCATGTTGATACTTTCCATTCAGGAGGAGCAGTGATGAGTTCAAAGATGGCTACTGTGGTGGCCTTAATGGATGTCAGATCAGCAATATTTTTCATTTAGTATCATCCAGATGACATAATTAGACTTTTATAGAAAACCCAATGCTGATATGATGCTCTATTCAAGAGGCTTTTCAGTAAGATTTTCAAGATGGCCACTATTGTGGCCATGCTGGATGTACAAGCAGCACAAATTTCATTTAGGACCATACAAACATCAAAACAATTCTACTGAAAACCCATGTTAATGTCTTTCCATCATGGCCATAATGACCGTCAGATCTGCTACACAGTGTCCACTGAGGATGTAGCAGACATCAAAAAAGGTTTTGTGAAAACCCCATGCTGATGTGACCATCCACTCTGAAAGCAAGAATTTCAAGATGGCCACTGGCAGCCATAACATACATCCATGCAGTACCACTTTCATTTAGGAGCAACTAGACAATAGAATGATTGTGTGTGTACAGTTTCATGGCAATTCTCCAAGTTGTTTCGGAGTATTGATAATTTGTTCAAACAGATGGATGGATGGTAAAGATAATGAATGACAGACAGGCTTGCACACAAGCTCTTCTGGTATGTTTCTAGTAGAAATAATGAAATCTGCTAACCTGATTTACTCAATTACTGACCTAATATTTGAGGGGCCCAGAGTGGTCGAGTGGTCTAAAGTGCTCTCCATTACGGATCACTGCCATCTCACCTGTCTGCGCGGGTTTGAGTCTAGGATTTGGCCAATGTGGGTATGTGAGAAAGCTTGCAAGTAGCTTCTCGTGGGTCGGTGGTTCTTCCCGGGTTCTTCCTCCACCATTAATACTGGCCGCCATGCATAGCCTATTGTGTGCTGAAAAATGGTGTTAAACCCTAAAACAACAGCAACCTAATATTTGAACTGGATAAGTATACAGATAATGCTTTACCTCTCTAACAGATTAATATCGTCAGGATACCTAATTAATAACTACTTTAATCTTCACACGATTTTTGTTGGGACATTGTCAGACATGTAATCCATTGTTTGTGGGCATGATACCAGCCTATGCCAGCAACCTCACTGTGTCTTGGGAAAGACAAAACTATAGCCAAAAGCCCAACAAACCAACTGACCCTTTTGAAATGGCAAGCAATTTTATCACCATATCCTACCTCTATGTCAAAAGAAAAGGAACAAACCTTGCATGTTAGATGAGTTGTAATTTGCTTCACTCTCTCATTCTTCCTCAACTTAACTCCCATATCCAGCAACAGGAACATCAATGAATTGCCCCCCTTGTGTCCCTGAAAATGAAGGAAGACATGTTTCAAACTGGTAAAAAAAGGAACAATTATAAAATTCACTTTAAGCAAACTGTACATGGGAAAAGTTGAAATAAAAAGACAATGGTATTTTACAACACAAGAAAGCTAATATATCATGTCTTTCTGAAACTTTTAAAGAATTGCACATACTTACAAATATAAAGAAATACACATACTTACAAATATAAAGAATTACACATACTTACAAATATAAAGAATTACACATACTTACAAATATAAAGAATTACACATACTTACAAATATAAAGAATTACACATACTTACAAATATAAAGAATTGCACATACTTACAAATATAAAGAATTACACATACTTACAAATATAAAGAATTGCACATACTTACAAATACAAAGAATTACACATACTTACAAATATAAAGAATTACACATACTTACAAATATAAAGAATTACACATACTTACAAATATAAAGAATTACACATACTTACAAATATAAAGAATTACACATACTTACAAATATAAAGAATTACACATACTTACAAATATAAAGAATTGCACATACTTACAAATATAAAGAATTACACATACTTACAAATATAAAGAATTGCACATACTTACAAATACAAAGAATTACACATACTTACAAATATAAAGAATTACACATACTTACAAATATAAAGAATTGCACATACTTACAAATACAAAGAATTACACATACTTACAAATATAAAGAGTGTCACAAATAACAACTTACCTCTTTCCCCCATGGAAGCCTTCTAGCATCTGTGCCTGCCAGGAGCTTCAAGAGGTACAACTGGGGGAGCATATAATCATCACTGGAATTCTCATTTGGTATGTTCTCATCAGATACAGTTCCTATCCCTTCAAGAAGCCTTCCCACCCAATCAGGGTTGTTGACCATAAGGAAGGGGACAATCTCCTGGTATAAACACAGGACCTGCTCAATCAGAACCATGTGCTGCCTTGGATCAACTGGTTCTAATTCTAAAACAAGAATTCATATATATTTGTAAACTGTTATTACTACTGAGAAAATGAGCACACTTTCCAAAATGTTTTCCAAATATAACATGATGGCTAATATTGCAAATCAATGTTTTCAGGAGAAAGAAGAAATGATGCACTAATGATGCAATTGTTGAATAGAAAAATTAAGATCTGAACAGCCTACATCATTAAAAATGTATGCAAGCCACTTGATCATTATTACCTCATGAATAATAAAAAGGATAACTGAAAGTCATTCAAACTTTCATCAGAGCTAACCTCTGTTCATTATTGAAGTCATATATGATGCTTACATTTTATAACTACAAAAGAATTTTAATTTATGCACAACCTTGTTGTCCATCTGCCTTTGAAGGGGTAGGAATATTTTGTGAAGCTGCAAGTCTCTTGTCCCAGCACTGCATGATCTCTTGCCCATCTGGTAGAAGCTATCAATATAACAAAAACTGACTTACAGTTACAAACCATTAAAAAAACAAAAACAGGCAATAATGTGACACATACACACACACAAAATTAAAGACCACAGAACCCTTTAAATTTTAGATACAAAACTTACAGTTTTCTAACATGAAATAATTGGAATAGATTCTATTTGGCATTTACTGAATATACATTATGTAAAAAAATTATATAAACTATTTTTATGCTTTCTGGCAGCCTTTAATTTTGTAGTTACTGTAACTGATGTGTCTGCCATTACAGCTATAATTAAACCATCATCAAACACATAGGCTACAAAGTCCGTATGAAACCAATTTTTTAAAGTAAAATGTTTCTTTAATCATGCTTACCTAATCATATTGTTATAAGAACATTTCAATTTCAAAATCCAACCCTTCAAAGCTAAAAGAGACATCTACTATTTCTTTGGGTTTGAGTAATAAAAATCCTAAAAAGTCATCTGGAAGCTGAGATTCAAGTCAGATGGAGAGAGGGATTAGTACCAAATCCCATAAATCATCAGCTACCATTGGAATAGAAGTGCCTGCTCTTACAGGAGGTCTGGTGAGGGTGTGCCGAAATTATGATTGGGTAGGCACGACATAAAGAAACACACTTTACTCCACACATTTTTTTCAAAATACATCACCTAATGAAAACACATTGGGAGAATAGATATGAGGTTGGGAAGTTATAAACCATTATCCTGGATCCAGTCTGCTAATGTATGCGAAGAAGTTTTTAGTCTTGTATGGGACTGGTTTAGTAGGGTCCATAAATGGACATGGTCTTGAGAGAAAGCTAATTTTGTTGTTGTTGCAAATTCTGTCTCTCCTACACACTTAATCCCAGAATGGTGGGTGTCTAAATGGAGGGGTACATGCTATGCTGAGCATGCTCAAGTATAGTCATCAAGACCAGACTGAGCTTGGAGCTATAATATTATGAACCAGTTATTGCATTCCAGAAAGGTCTTCCAGTCCATGTGTATAATGGAAGGTTTTGATATCTGCAGGCATGCATTATGTCAATGGTTTAGACTTCACTGTAGAAAGCTGGTATATGTATTTTGCATTGGCCAGGCTAATGTTAAACTGAAGTTGTCATTGAAAAGAAAGGGCCTGTTGATGCTTGGGTCTTGATGTTGCCTTTCAAAGCAGAGTAAAATATAAATAACTCAACCAGTGTACAGTAATTATTTCAAAGAAGACTGGTCTTTCTTGGCTCAAAGGTATCCAGATGTGAGAATTCTATAAGACAATAGTGGTGGAAGAGTAGGTAAACAGAACTATGTAGGCATTAGTTGGAAAACTTCTTCAATGGATGCGTGGAAGGTAGCATCTTCCCTGGACATCATCAGATCAACTAGGGAAGATGGAGCCTGCATGCAAATACCTTTTGAATATGAGTTGTTGGGTAATGAACAAGCATTCTGTGATGGAAGAAATGAAGAGGCTAGGAAAGTAGGTATATGGGGATGATGAACAAAGCTGGAAGTCCATAAATGTTGGAACATGGTGATCTGAAGGCATTCACTTTAACATAGTGATCTGAAGGCATTCATTTCGAATGTCATCAAATCTTGAGACAGGTATCATGTGTCAGGAGTGGAAAATCACTATAGCCAGTACTGGGTTATGAGGGAGCCCAGATCAGTGATGAATTTGTCCAATGCAAGTCTGCCATACCTTTATAGATGTACTAATAAATATTGTGGGAAACTTGTTCATCTAATCCAGGGGTGCACAACCCCAGGCCCATGGGACTGATCCAGTCCGCAAATGTGTTTTGTCTGGACCTCAGGGCAAATTAAAACAGCACAGAAATCTGGCCCATGAACAGTAATTATATTAAAGAAATTAGTGTTTGCGGCCCTCGAGTAGTCTTAGAAAATGCAATCTGGCCCATGGCCAAAAAAAAAGTTTGTGCACCCCTGATTGCATTTGGCAGACCTGCCAACCCTGATGAGACTGTCTCAGTAAGACAGTTGATTTTTTTTCCATAAGTTTGACCAGTTTTCAGTCAGGTATTATAAAACTGCTATTGTAAAACTGGAAAAATGTATTTAAAAGTTCAGTATTTGAAACATGAAACAATGATAAAAATTATGTTCAGCTGAAAAGTTTGTAAAGTACACACAGACCTTATTTACCACATGTACAGCTGCATAAACTTCAGTTCCAAACACTATGCAGCTCAATGGCTTGTTGCTATTTCTCAACTTGATCTAAATCTTGGGAGTTTTTTCCATTCCACATGATGGCAGCAAACATATCTCTCGCCATGAGAAGTACTCAAATTGACATATTACGTCCAATAAATGTAAATATGTCCCTTCCTGCTTTTATTCATAAAAATCTGAATATTCCTTTTTATATTTTTGTGCTCATTATTAACACTTTTTAAGAGGCTTAATTTCCATTTCGTTTTCAACATGCATCACTTGCTGGACACCATTTAAAAAAATTATATAATCAACAGTTTGATCATGCAGTGCTTTGCATGAAAAAATATGTGCAGTTTAAGGTGTCTGAGGTCTTGGTGTAACGTCAGTCTGGTTCCCCGACTAATTCCACTAATTCTAACATGAAACTCAGATCCAAATCAAACACGGATGAACCGATTATCCAGATTTTTCTACAACAATTATATTTCTGTAGTTTTGTTTTTATTCCGTATTTTATGGGTCATTTTCATAAGATGGCAAAATCATAACGGGCTGGCAGGTCTGCATTGGGTATCTGTGAAAGAACTGAGATTGTAACTGACTTGACTAGGTGAAAGGTGCTGTGTGCATCTTGAGTCCGGGATTGGGAAGATCAATCCACGTACAAAGTCCTGGTGGTAAAGGGCATAGGTTGAGACTGTGCCAGAGCTGGAGTGGAAGAGGTCATGGGCAGTGTGGGAGCATTTCATACTGTAAAAGATTTGTACACCCTCATAATGTTTGATGATCTATCTGTCTCAAGTGATTAAAACATGAGCAAGTTGGTGACTGTGTAGGTGGCAATATTTACAGTGTTCAAACCCTCATGGGAGAATTTCCTGGCCCTCTTGCTAGCCCGGGACAGTTGTTAACCATAACTGCCACACATCTCTCTTACTACCACTGTGAACATATGTCACAAGTATAGCTGAACTGACACCCCCTTCAACAAATATAGGTGAGGTGAATATCCACAGCCAGTTTGAATATCTAACAGACCCAGACTTAATCCTGATCATTCTTACCAGTAATTAGTCAAAGTAAACAAGTATATACAGGTGAAACCAGTCAAGTACTGTGCCAAGCCTGCACTGAAGTGAATGTACTGAATAAAGATAAATTCAAAAGAAAATTACAGAAATTTATCATACAACTGAAGTAGAAAATGTACATCAATGATGATGATGATGATGATGATGACTGAAAACAATGAAGCATACTTCCAGTGATCAGAAAACTTGCAAACTGAAACTTGTGAAAAGGCACAAAATGGAAGGTATCTCTAAGGCCTCTGATGACTGCATACTGAAAAGGCAAAAGCAAAAGTACTGACTGATGACTGATGGGATCTGGCACCAGATTCTTTATGAGGACCTGGGTGGATCAGTTGTCAAAGACACTACCATTTGCAGATCACTTACACATATCACCTCTGTCCATATGAGTTTAAGTACACATGGGTATGTGAGAAAGTTTGCCATTAGCTTCCCATGGGTCACTGTTTTGTCCTAGGTTCTTCCTTCACCAGCCAACTGAAGGGCTTACAGACTACTGGGCAAAAAGAATTTTCAGAAAACTCGTTCCATTTAACTAACGAATGTTGAAACCATCCCTGATATTCTTCAGTGGTAATAAGATTTTCAAATTAGCTTCTTTGGTACACATATTGATTGTCAGCACAGCTCCATTTTCCATCAGGGCAAACAACAGAAGTAATCTGGTGAATACCCCATGTCATCCATTTAGGGCTATTCAGTGACTACAATATTTTTAAGACAGTCTCAATGGCAGCCACACTGGATGTATGAACTATACCCTAGTTATCAGGTACCAAAAAATAAATATTTTCTTTTACATGCAGTAACCATGTGATGAAGAAGTAATTCCAATCAAAACCATCTAAACACTGAAGCCCACCACAAAAGACTAAATTTTCAATGTAAGTAATAGTTAGTGCAATACCTTAATAACAGACTCCATGTATGTTTCTTTGATTTCCTTCATGTCATCCACGGTATAAACTTTGTAAAATGGCTCATCTGATGCGTGAAACTGTCCAATCAGATTCAGAACCTTTATCGCTCTCAGAAGCAGCAGCTTCAGGAATGTCAAGACTTCATGGCGGACACGCATGTTATTGTTCTGAAAATACGTATGAGAATACAGTGAATTCACTTTTATCCAGATAGTATGAAGTTTGTGGATTTTGTTGATAAAATGAAAACATAACATCCAACATAAAAGAAAGCCGGGGTCATGTATGTTAAGTCCACAAACAAAGCACTGTTGTAAAATGTGTGATCTGACCCCAGGACAAAGGATGAGAAAGAATAATATAGAACGAATTGTTTTTCGCTTCATATCATTTATACACTGCATTAAGAAGATAAAAAAATTTAGGTTTAGGAAGTATAAGCAAATGAAGAGACTATCCAGAACCTTAATATATTGCAAATTTTCTATGTGAGTGAACTGATCCAAAAGTCCAAAATTTTTGGTTGTGCTTATTCTCTTTTCTTATGATAAAATGTTATGATGATAAAATAAAACATGACAGGATGTTGTGACATCTAAAGGTATGAAGAAAGAAAGGACGGAAGAAAGAGCATGTCTTAGTAATGAAACAAACAAAAAAATAGATGAGAAGAGAATGCATGATAAAGTAATTTTGAATGTTAAACCATACACTGACCCATGCAACACACCTATATTGTATTTGAAGCGCTGAATTAAAGATGTCAAAATTTTAAAAAGTCACCTGGGTACCTGATCAAAGGGAAATTTATTAAATGTGTACCTGAACTGCTTTGTTGTAAGTTCATATAAGTCAACCTCCCCTAGAAGTTTAAGTGTAATTAATACTAATATGAGTGGCAAAAAAGTGCAGTCTGAGCAAATAAAGAGCAAGATATAAATTAAATACCATAATTAAAGAAAACCATATGAAAAACATTTATTTATTTTTGCTACTAACCTAGATCTGCAGTTAGTTAAAATTTTTATCACAAATTGGCTAAATCCACATGGATTAGTATGAGAATACAGACAAAAAGCAAAAATGATAAATTATTATACATTACATTCATTTTAACTAGTCTACATCACAAGTTTAAACTTTTGCTGAAAGGCTGTAAACTCATGTCCACAAATTCTGAATGCTGTATTACATCACGGGTGAATTCCTCATTTAAAATTTGTAAAGCACTATTGATTTTTCCTTTTCCTGATGCAATATGTTCTTCAATTTAACAAAATCCCTCCCCTCTAATATTTTTTAGACATGAGTCATATCGATAAAAGCCTAATGTTTTGTGCCATTTTTTCAATATTGACTGGTCTGCTTTCTCAAGTGTGTATTAAACTATAACAAATCTGTGGCATATAGTACATATAGCCAAATGGTTGCACACTTTCAAAAATACAAGAGGAGTAGACGGAGGTCCCTGATGAATCAATATCACATAACATGAACCTCGAACTGTACTCATTATTCTGTGTCTCACTCACTCCTGGCATGTGAATTTGGAAACTTTTTTCTTTCACATGGACTAAATGGGTACCCTAAGGCTAATTTTATTACCTGGGTAATTATGAACAGGTGGGTACCGAGTACTCAGGTACCCATTGGCACCTTTACATTGAATTACAATTAATTCAATATTGGTGATGATTATCAGTCATTATAAGATAATGCAAACGAATGGAATTTTAAAAATATATATATATTAAGTAAGAGAACAATGAAGTTTAATGCAAGTATTTAGAAACTCTTTGTGTTAGTTCAAACCTAACACGAAAGAACATGTAAATTCAAAGTCATTTTCCAGCAATTTACATGACCAGCTCAGTTCAAAAGACTAAAGTATTATTCAAATACCATACATACTCACTTACAAGTCGAGTCAAACTGCAAAGAGCCTGATCTGTCTTAGCATAACGTGCCTGCAGATCAGGGTCAATGTTGTTCTACTGATTACTCCTAACAAACCATATAGGCCCAGATCTGCTGGCTGGGTCTGTACATTTTGCAGCTGGACTCGTCTTATAAGGGAGAATATATGTTAGTCTGTCAAGAATCAGTCATAATGATGCAACTTAAGTGTACTTTTCACAACATATATACATAGCAATTTATGTTTTCCAAAAGAAATTATAATTTATCATACACTGATCAGAATCAAATAATCTGTAATTTAAAATGAAGTTAAATCAAATATGTTGTAAATGAAAATACAAAAAAATATCCCTTTAGTAAATAACTATGATAGAGAATGGATTTGATTTAAGTAATGTAACTCCTTGCTTTGAAATACATCATGTACATTATAACAACACTAAACTCCTTAGGATTCATTTTTCATTGTCAAAGTTTGTATCACAGCATTATAACAACACTAAACTCATTAGGATTCATTTTCCATTGTCAAAGTTTGTATCACAGCATTATAACAACACTAAACTCATTAGGATTCATTTTCCATTGTCAAAGTTTGTATCACAGCATTATAACAACACTAAACTCATCAGGATTCATTTTCCATTGTCAAAGTTTGTATCACAGCATTATAACAACACTAAACTCATTAGGATTCATTTTCTACTGTCAAAGTTTGTATCACAGCATTATAACAACACTAAACTCATTAGGATTCATTTTCCATTGTCAAAGTTTGTATCACAGCATTATAACAACACTAAACTCATTAGGATTCATTTTCCATTGTCAAAGTTTGTATCACAGCATTATAACAACACTAAACTCATTAGGATTCATTTTCTACTGTCAAACTTTGTATCACAGCATTATAACAACACTAAACTCATTAGGATTCATTTTCTACTGTTAAAGTGTGTATCACAGCATTATAACAACACTAAACTCATTAGGATTCATTTTCCATTGTCAAAGTTTGTATCACAGCATTATACCAACACTAAACTCATTAGGATTCATTTTCCATTGTCAAAGTTTGTATCACAGCATTATACCAACACTAAACTCATTAGGATTCATTTTCTACTGTCAAAGTTTGTATCACAGCATTATACCAACACTAAACTCATTAGGATTCATTTTCTACTGTCAAACTTTGCATCACAGCATTATAACAACACTAAACTCATTAGGATTCATTTTCCATTGTCAAAGTTTGTATCACAGCATTATACCAACACTAAACTCATTAGGATTCATTTTCCATTGTCAAAGTTTGTATCACAGCATTATACCAACACTAAACTCATTAGGATTCATTTTCTACTGTCAAACTTTGTATCACAGCATTATAACAACACTAAACTCATTAGGATTCATTTTCTACTGTCAAACTTTGTATCACAGCATTATAACAACACTAAACTCATTAGGATTCATTTTCTACTGTCAAACTTTGTATCACAGCATTATAACAACACTAAACTCATTAGGATTCATTTTCCATTGTCAAAGTTTGTATCACAGCATTATAACAACACTAAACTCATTAGGATTCATTTTCCATTGTCAAAGTTTGTATCACAGCATTATAACAACACTAAACTCATTAGGATTCATTTTCTACTGTCAAAGTTTGTATCACAGCATTATAACAACATTAAACTCATTAGGATTCATTTTCTACTGTCAAAGTTTGTATCACAGCATTATAACAACACTAAACTCATTAGGATTCATTTTCCATTGTCAAAGTTTGTATCACAGCATTATAACAACACTAAGCTCATTAGAATTCATTTTCCATTGTCAAAGTTTGTATCACAGCATTATAACAACACTAAACTCATTAGGATTCATTTTCTACTGTCAAACTTTGTATCACAGCATTATAACAACACTAAACTCATTAGGATTCATTTTCTACTGTCAAACTTTGTATCACAGCATTATACCAACACTAAACTCATTAGGATTCATTTTCCATTGTCAAAGTTTGTACGACAGCATTATAACAACACTAAACTCATTAGGATTCATTTTCCATTGTCAAACTTTCTATCACAGCATTATAACAACACTAAACTCATTAGGATTCATTTTCCATTGTCAAACTTTCTATCACAGCATTATAACAACACTAAACTCATTAGGATTCATTTTCCATTGTCAAAGTTTGTATCACAGCATTATAACAACACTAAACTCATTAGGATTCATTTTCTACTGTCAAACTTTGTATCATAGCATTATAACAACACTAAACTCATTAGGATTCATTTTCCATTGTCAAAGTTTGTATCACAGCATTATAACAACACTAAACTCATTAGGATTCATTTTCTACTGTCAAACTTTGTATCACAGCATTATAACAACACTAAACTCATTAGGATTCATTTTCCATTGTCAAAGTTTGTATCACAGCATTATAACAACACTAAACTCATTAGGATTCATTTTCCATTGTCAAAGTTTGTATTACAGCATTATAACAACACTAATTTCATTAGGATTCATTTTCCATTGTCAAAGTTTGTATTACAAGTTCAAACGTTCCATTAAACTTTACTGACTCAGTAATTTAGAAAAGATGGTGTTTATTTACAAAATGGATCACTCTTCACACAAAGCTTGAATCCCACAAAAATAAATGATACTACAGTATATGCTATCCTGTATTTCACCTACTTTACAACTGATAAGTACTATGATGCACTTCACCTGCGATACAATTGATAAGTGCTATGCAGCATTTCACCTACCATAAAATTACTCAGTGCTATGATGCATTTCACCTACTATACAACTGATAAGTGATATGCAGAATTTTTGCTTAGCCTACATTTATCTCAGAAATTTGTCTTCACTATGCAATGAATCACCAAAATATAATGAAATATTTGCAATAGTGTTTGGAAAATTTGAATTTGTCATGAACCATTCAAGTGACTGTTTTGGAATAAAAAAGTGATGCAAAAAAGTCTAAGCATGATTTTTCAAAAACCCAAGAGTATAGTTCATTCACAGTAATCAAAACTACCAATTAAAGACTGAAAAGTTTCTTATGTGGCAATAAATATATTCCTTAAAGATATGATAAAAGAAATATAGATCTTTTTGCTTGCTTGAGTAAAATGAAATTAAAACTAGTATTATTATGCAGTGTAGACTGCAGGAACTATTTAGCAGTGAAAATATTTAAAAGGCTAGTATTCAGTGGTTTAGTCAGCAATTTACATTTCTGAACAGTATCTAGTTACAAAGAGGAATAAGTCATTTTGAAATCAGTAATTTAATGAAATATCTGGTGAACAAAAAATCTGCTAATTTCTAATTAAATTTTAACATGAAAAACAAGAATAATACTGAAAAGAATAAATTGAAAACGTGGGTAGGAGTGGCCTGAATTTTAAATAATTCACTGATAGAGCCTAAATTCATTCTGGAGGTTAACATTTTGTTTAACACTACATAATTTTCACACACCCAAATTATTTGATCAAATAGTTTCCATCTAAATTGAGGAAGAATTCATCCCTCAACTACCTCTACCATTTCATATGGCTACAGGCAGCCATTTCAGAACCTCCAAAAGGGAAATCTCAGTTTGAGACCCCTGCTGACATCTTACCTTTACAAACTGAAGGTAACAACTGGGTGACATTCAGCAGCTTATATAAAACAAATATCTACCCACTCTGTACTGACTAGAGTTCTGTCTTCCAACATATGCAAAAGTGTATTTTTCTAGGAAGTGAGGTTTCTCTGAGAATACTCACCTATCACATTAGCATCTGGGGATGTAAGCTTTTTACCTCCTGAATCTAGCCCTATTTAAAGGCCAAAATTCGTCTTTTCTGTCTATATCATACAGTGTGCAATAACTCTTGACCATTATCTCCCCTTGTCACAACTAGACATCACCAATTTTTAAGCTGAGTGAACTATCAACAACGATTCTGGCATAGCAGAGTGGATGAAGGGTCTTTAAGAAATGTGACTGGGTAAAAATTCTTCAGATAACACAACCTAGCTTTCTTGTGTGTCATAACACAGTAGCACTTGTTTCACCGTGACAAAGGACCTATATTTCTGGTGCATTATAAAATAATATCCAATTTTTTAGGGATAAAGAACTTAGCTTTCTGATGTATGATAACACAGTAGCCCCTGTTTTACTGGGATAGTGAACCAACCTATCTAGTGTAATATAGCACAGTTGCCTGTTTTACTGGGACAATGAACCAAGTTTTCTGGTGTCTGATAACACCTTTTTTACTGGGATAAAGAACATAGCTTTCTTGTGTTGTTGTTGTTGTTGTAGTAGTAGGGTTTAACGCCATTTTTCAGCACACGATAGGCTATACATGGCAGCCAGTATTAATGGTGGAGGAAGAACCTGGGAAAACCCTAGAAAGAACCACCGATCCATGAGAAGCTACTTGCAAGCTTTCTTGTGTTTGATAATGCAGTAACCTGTTTTACTTGAACAGAGAACCTAGCTTTCTGCTGTGTGATTACACAGTAGCCTATATTACTAGAACAAAGAACCTAGCTTTCTGGTGTTTGATAATACAGTATTCTGTTTTACTGGAACAAAGAACCTAGCTTTCTGGTGTTTGATAATACAGTATTCTGTTTTACTGGAACAAAGAACCTAGCTTTCTGGTGTTCGATAATACAGTAGTCTGTTTTACTGGAACAAAGAACCTAGCTTTCTGGTGTTTGATAATACAGTAGTCTGTTTTACTGGAACAAAGAACCTGTTTTACTGGAACAAAGAACCTAGCTTTCTGGTGTTTGATAATACAGTAGTCTGTTTTACTGGAACAAAGAACCTAGCTTTCTGGTGTTTGATAATACAGTAGACCCTCATCTGTTATCACATAATGCAGGTCTATGTTGTTTGTTTCACTCCTTATTCCTAACAAACTGCACTGATTTGGATCTGTTTGGACAGTCTGCAATTGGACTCATCTTATATGCAAGTATATGCGGCAGTTAGGTGCCATAACTGCTAACTGCATCATGTACTGTTGTCGTTGTTGTTGTTGTTGTGGGGTTTAATGCCATTTTGCAGCACATGATAGGCTATACATGGCGGCCAGTATTAATGGTGGAGGAAGAACCAGAGAAAACCCCGGAAAGAACCACCGACCCACGAGAAGCTACTGGCAAGCTTTCTCACATACCCACATTGGCTGAATCTTAGACTCGAACAGCCGCAGACAGAGGTGAGATGGCAGTGATCTGTAACAAAGAGCGCTTTAGACCACTCGGCCACTCGGGGCCCCGCATCATGTACTGAACTGTGGTATAGCAAGAAATTTGCATGTATGTGTGTAGGCTGAGGGAACTAAAACAATAGTGTCTCATATGTGAACAATATTATACTGAGATCCTTTTGCCCCAACTGGCAAGACAGAAATTTTAGCATTTAAATATTTAGCATATTGGGATGAAAAACTTATGGCAAAAAGTAGGGATAAATTTCAGCTGAAAAAAAGTAAAAGACATATAACTTTCCAAAACCAATGCACAGAATCTTAATGTTAATGTCGTTGATGCCACATTGCCGGTATGACACGGAGTCCCAGCATGTCAGAGTGCCAAGTCTAAATACACTGTAATATTGTACCAAACCTCCAGTTCAGTACAGCAACTGTGGTAGAAGATACTTTCATATACATTATTACACCAGTGATAATGCCATTGCATTTAATTTCTGCTGCTGCCAATACCACCAAAAACATGATACCTACTGTTTTGCTTAACGATTCACTAACAAGACAATTACAAAGATATAAATGCAAAATTCTACCCACCCCATAATAATAATAATAATAATCATAATAATCATAATAATAATAATAATAATAATAATAATAATAATTAATAATAATAACAGAATAAAAGCTAACCTTGATCCCAGGCATTACGGTATTCAGAACCTGACTGCTTGGCATGGTAAACCTCAGCAGAATGGTCACCACTTTGTTCAGAGGGAAGTGCTCCTTGGATTTAAGTAAAGGAGGAGTCAGTAGCTGGGTGGTGTAAATCTGAAATATTAAATGCAGCTGTCAGAAGAAATCTACATTTAAATGTATACAAGCTTTTTAAGGAAAAGGGTATTTCCTTTATCAGCAGACTGTACAAAGTAGGTCATCATATATGCCCTTAGGTACATAACCATATTATCTCCCAATGCAAATGAATATAATTAAGTCTAACAACAAAGCAGATGGCCCGTATAACTAAAACATTTTGAACAGGAAATGCAAACTTCGTAAGCAATACTCTAGCTGAAAACCCAAAATCAGGCCAATATTACTGAACTTAATGAGCAAATGCAAAGCTCAAAACACCAAAAACAGGCCATTATATATTACTGAAACTAATGGAGCAAATGCAAGCTAAAAAAATGTAAATAAGATACAGTACATAAAGCACATCTTGGGTCAGCAAAAGTTAGTAGCTTAGGAGGAGGAAAATTCAAACATTCATATAATTTGAACTTAATTCCAATTAAAAGGAAAGATTGTCAAAACTCTGGGATTTGAACTAGTGTCTGATTTTATGCCAAACAAGTTTTGATAATACAGGATGAATACAATTCTTGGAATGTTTGTATGACATTATATTCAACAATCTGGTAAAAAAAACAAACATATTTACAACAAGCCAAAGAGATCTTAATGAAACAATTCTTATTTAATTATAATGAAGGGGTACAGAGATTCACAAATTTTGACTTTGCACTTGAGTGTCAAAACTAATTCTCAAAGTTGTTGTCAACTGATAAATTTCATGTTGGCAAGACATTTACTGGATTTTAAAGACTCCAATTTTCATAAAAAGGATCTGGAAAAACCCAGGCTGTGTTTGATTTGACAACATTAGGTACACTTTGTGCTTAAGCAATGGACAAAATCTAAACAAGAAAGTAAAATTCCAAGAAAACAGCACTGGTGTAAAATTATGCCAATATTTGCTCTAGTGTCATGATTTTGATTTCTGTTAGAGCACAAAACATTAACTGTCCTACATTAACTGTCTATACATTTATATAAAGTGGACGCTTGAAAATGCAAACAACTTTGGGTCCATACGAATATACGGTGAGATATTTGTTATAACCAGGTTTTTATTATTATTTGTGGGGTCTTTAGTGAGTATTTATTATGTTGGGAAATTCATTATGGCAAGGGTTTGTATTAATGATCATCCTAGTGAATTGCTTGACTTCTTCTCCAGGACATCCAGAAATCTAAAACTGGATGGCCTAGGACTTCCATTTCTTACCAATATATTCATATAATAAGCCCCTTTTTACTAATTAAGTCACACTATAGCTTCTCTCTGCCTCTAACTGTGACTGAAGTGATAATACAAAATAAAGAAAACAACGAGGACTTGCATGTTATTTCTTGCCAAGTCAACATTATTGTGCCATTGTGTCTGGACACTAATAACTGAGTCTAAGGTGTTAGTCACTGATTTTAGAATATCTTAACAAACCGTCTAGAAAAATTACGTTCATTTTTAGTCAGTGTCTACTGTCATTAGCATTCAACAGAACCAATGCAGCACTGTGCTAAAAGTACATGCATACTGAATCTCAAAGCTTAGAGACAATAAGAGCTGACAACAATAATGTATGTTTCACAACCTTACTGGCTAAATGCAAGGAAACCCATATACATTTTTCTGGGCTGGGGTACCCATGGATACATGTAGGCACCAATGAGTACATGCAAAACTCACCCAGCTCTGCTGTAACTCGTATTGCTTGGACTACTGAATGTGGCATACATGTGAGACAACCGTCAACACTTTTAAGCCATAAGTAGAATTGTACAATGCTGTGTTGTTAATGGTAATGATTTGACAATTACAAAGATTTAAAATCAACGGATTAAATAAATCCTGGAAAGTTGTCATGAAAATAGCATAATTATATTGATATCAATTAATGCTGTACATGTGAACATTTCAGAGGTTCGGATGAATAAGGGACTTCACTAGGTATCTTGTTTATGGTCTTGAATTAGTTAATTTGTCAAATGTACGACTGAGAGCCTTTATTAAATCCAACATCTCCATTTATATTTGATCAGCAGTTTCCACTAAAGTGCTATTCTACATGGACCCTAAAACCACGGCAAAATGGGTGCAGTTTTGTAAATGCAATACAATAAAACCTGCTTTGGTGTTTTGTTAAGTTTAAGATATTTTAAAAGCTCTCAGAATACTGTATGGAATTGATATACAAAATTAAATGACAAGACAAAACATGAAAATCATTTCAGTTCAGTCAGATCCATGTTTCAGTCACTCAAAATGCTGCCCACTTAGTTAAATCAGACATGAACTGATAATGAACGTGGCCATAAGAAGAACTACTGGATATTGCAAATGTGATCATTTGGCTTAAACAAAGAATCATGCCCAAACCTTATTCGTCTTTTTCTTTTCTTGTACTTCTCCTTTTTTGTGTAATTTTCTGTATTACCTTTTCTAAAAGTTTATCCTTTAATCCCAACCATATGGACACTGCTGTGCTGATATTCCACTAAAAGGGTCTATCTTCCAAACTTTATTTCAAGTTATTTTCCTCTAGTTCAGACCTTTTCATTTTGGAAAATGTACATATTATTTGTTCTACAAGTGACACTTTCCTTGTGTTTTTCTCTATTACATGTATTTCATTGTTTACTTAGAAAGACCTTGCTTTAGAGGGGAACTTTTATTTTCTCTGAGCATCTTGAAGCTTTATTCGTTATATTTATTATTTGAGATTTTGTGTATTTCTAAAAGACCAATCTTTCCTGGATATAATGCACAGCATCAGTTTTCTATGATGACACAATACTGTCTGTTCCTTCACACTAGAATTTTAACATGCAACTTATAAAAAGACCTCAACATTACTCTAATCAATTCACCTTTTGGAGAAACTCCAAGGAATGGTACCAATTTCTGGTTGCCCTCGGTGACAATGAATTCAGCATACTTGGCAGGAAGTGATGTATCTGTTCAGGACAGGATTTTAAAATGGATATCACCAATTCTTGGACCCGAGGGTGTTTAGACAGACTGCTTAGGTAGGCCAGGAAACTGGTGATAATATGGTTTTGATTCCTTAAAAACAATAAAAAAGATAATGAAAGCAAAGAATATATTTTTATGTATCAGCACCATATTTTCATTGCAAAATGAAACAACTATTTCATTAAAATACAAAACAAATAATTATTCTACTGAAATGAAAAACAAAACATGAATTATATCAGATATTATGTTTTTCTTTCTCTCCATTGTATAATTGTGAGCAAAAGATGTTCAAGCAGATAAATACTGGTCTTGCCATAATGGTAAATTTCAAATTGTTTATCTTGAGAATTTTTTTTAAAAAAGCTTATGTGTAAACACATCAGTATCAAAACTCTGTTAAGCATAAGTTTAAGACTATGCGAGTGAATTATAAACCATTCATTTAGTTAATGGTGAGATTACTCAAAACTTTAAAGGTCAAGTTTTGGCAAATTTAGGGAAGTAAAGTTTGAAATCAAATACCTTTAAAAGTATTGTATCAAATGCATCAAATCTGTCATTTAGATTATTAAACAAATCCAACTGGTCATTTAGATTATTAAACACATCCAACTGGTCATTTAGATTATTAAACACATCCAACTGGTAATTTAGATTATTAAACACATCCAACTGGTCATTTAGATTATTAAACACATCCAAATGGTCATTTGGATTATTAAACACATCCAACTGGTCATTTATATCATTAAACACATCCAACTGGTCATTTGGATTATTAAACAAATCCAACTGGTCATTTAGATTATTAAACACATCCAACTGGTCATTTAGAATATTAAACACATCCAACTGGTCATTTAGATTATTAAACACATCCAACTGGTCATTTAGATTATTAAACACATCCAACTGGTCATTTAGATTATTAAACACATCCAACTGGTCATTTAGATTATTAAACACATCCAACTGGTCATTTAGATTATTAAACACATCCAACTGGTCATTTAGATTATTAAACACATCCAACTGGTCATTTAGATTATAAAACACATCCAACTGGTCATTTAGATTATTAAACACATCCAGCTGGTCATTTGGATTATTAAACACATCCAACTGGTCATTTAGATTATTAAACACATCCAACTGGTCATTTAGATTATTAAACACATCCAACTGGTCATTTAGAATATTAAACATATCCAACTGGTCATTTAGATTATTAAACATATCCAATTGGTCATTTAGATTATTAAACACATCCAGCTGGTCATTTGGATTATTAAACACATCCAACTGGTCATTTAGATTATTAAACACATCCAGCTGGTCATTTAGATTATTAAACACATCCAACTGGTCATTTAGATTATTAAACACATCCAGCTGGTCATTTGGATTATTAAACACATCCAACTGGTCATTTAGATTATTAAACACATCCAACTGGTCATTTAGATTATTAAACACATCCAACTGGTCATTTAGATTATTAATATAAAGTAGTAGTTTCAATATGATTCTAACAACAAGTACCTACCACAAAGTGGAAATTCAGCTGAGTTTCAGTAAAGATGTGTTATATTTTCATCTTTACCACTATTAATTCCGCAAATATCAGCAGTAATAATGTCTTTTAAAGTCAATTTTGATTAAGGACATCATTTGTAAACAGAAGACTATAAATTGTACATATATTAAAATCTGACACTCATTTTGTTCTTACTTTTCACTCCTTTTATATATAATGTGTTCACTAAGTTAATTATAAAACACGATTTTGCATCTAACTGAGGCTTATCCTTAATGATTTTCTAGCAATGGGTGGAAAACAGAGAGTAACAGTTGTAAGGAAAAAGCTGTCTAAATTGCATCATTCTTGGTAGCTTTTATTCTTGTCAGTTTACTATCATTAACCAATTCTATTTGGTTAACACTACACTTATTAAATCCTTTTAGTAATTTAGACTGTAATGCTTACAAAAGACATAAGGATAAAAATAAAAAAAACACAAGTGACAGATTAAATAAATACAGCTCATTAAATAATGACTAAAAGTGACAGATGAAATACAATGCAAGATGTTCTTGATTAAATAAAATGAAATTTTTTTTTATTGTTTCAAGACCTCTATATTGGGGAAATTAATGACCTGTGAAGACCTCTAATTAGGACCTCTATATTGGGGAGAATAATGGCTTGTCAGCAATGAGTGACGCAAGCTAAGAAGATAACTGATCTTTTGCTTTATGTAATAAATAAAAACACTAAATCCTTATACAAATGTAACATGTCATTATTGCAATTTATACCTTTGAACTATATTTAAATTTCTGTTTTCACTGTAGTTAAATATCCTGATGTGAAACAAGGTGTTACTTTGTGATCTTCGTTAATTTTTGAAGTGTTGTTCTAATTTGTTTGTGCATTTATATATTTCATAATACCCTTTATGTCTCTTTTCTTTTACATTCATTTACTAATTCAATGATCTGTCATAATTTTTATCTCACAGTGATATTCAAACTTCTTAACCTTTTAATACAATTTGTGGGATTATTTTCTTTGTTTACATCATATTTGATACATGCAAAGAATTGAATTTTCATCAAATGATTTGTTTAAAGTTCACACAAATGTTACAATTACTACATAAACTAATGTAAAAGTTATACTGTATGTCACAGGAAAACTAAAAAACAGTGAAACCTGTATAGAAAAACCTTTAATGGGAGACCACCTGCTTTGAAAGACCACATGTTTCCTGCACACATCAAACTGTTTTATAGAATATGGTGACCGGTAATGACAGACCACTGTCATAAGAAACCACTGATTGATGGTACAATTTCTCATGACAAGTTTCACTGTAATGCAGCATACTGATACGAAACTGTCTCTGCCACAGGAAATTCTTTTCTAGCCATCCACTAAATAAAGGCAATAGTATAATCTTTTTACTTGTTTATAATGAAACATTGCTTTTACAGAAAACATGTGTTCCTCAGAATATTATGTCTTGCTTTTTTTCAAAATGAATGACTTTTACAAAAATGTTTGGTTGTGTTAACACTGCAGTCATCACAAATACCAAGGCATCAGCATTTTTCTTTGGCAAAGGCAAGATAAAAATGATCTATTCTTTTGGAATTGTTATAAATAAGTTCCGTATTATCTAAGATCTAAATATGTATCTCAAGAGATTTTCTTCATTTTCACTGACATACCTTCCTGAAGTTCCAAAGCTTCTGTCTTGAAAGATGATGCCATGCTTGAAAGAACAGCAGAGTTCCTTGAAGAAGTTGTGCACAGCTAAAGCTACTTCCACTCTCTCAGGATTTTCCATCATTTCTTCCTCCTGACATATAAACATATGAACAGCTCTCATGTTTACATACAAAAACAGCTTATATTGCAGGCTGGGTTTAGGGAAAGATTAAATATCATTTCCTACTTTAAAACTCACAAAACAGAATCAAGGTCTTAGTCTAATGTCTTCAAGAACTAAAACAAAAATGCAAAGCCCAATGACATAATTTCCTTAGTGTGTGTGATTTAGATTTATAATGAAGCTTTGACAAATTTTCAGTCACATTGATATGATGTCTGCAGTTTAGCAGTATATAGGGACATCATGCCAGACATTTAGCATCATGTCACACCCAGTCACATTATCCTGACACCAGGCCAACCAGTCCTAACACTAACCTCTTAATGCTGACTGCCAAGTGAGGTAGCTGCTAGTACTATTTAATATCCTTAGAAAACATTTGTAAATGTAAATCTGGTACCATATAATGACATAATATAACATGCAAAAATCAGCCAGTTTTTATTCGCAAAACTAAATTGTAGCAAAACTATCAGATCAACCTAAATATTGTGTTGATTTAAACTTTATTTGCCCATTGATTTTACACAACCATTTAACCATGCACTCTAAATGGCTCAGACATCAAAATTTGTTGCATTTGAAACAAACACGGAGGAAAATGTCAACCATGGCTGGAAAACCACAGAAATATATATATCTAATTTATAAGACAATACAGTCATAATATTTAATTTCCTTACAAATCCATTTTTTTTTCTCAAAATGATAAATAGTTTCCATTTCAGGTTCTGAGAACTACGAATAGCAGTCATTTATTATGTGTAAAAAAAAAAGCACAAAAGATTTGTTGTCCTTAAAAATTATACCTGAAAAAGATCCTGGACCTTGCTGACATCCTTGGTATTTTCCTTCCACCTGGTTGGGCCACTCCAAACATATAGCTGACCCAGCTGTTTTAGTGCTGTCTCACTAAATAGCTTCACTTTGGCTGTCTTGCTGATTCTGGGATTTCTGACAATCTTAGAGAGAGAGAGAGCACTCGATGTACAATTTTAAAAAGAAGTTACGCTGTAAGTTTATTTTTTTGTTTATATGTGTGTGATTTTGGATTTTTAATGTCGCCTTAAAAAAAATTCAGTCATATCACTTCAATGTCTGCTGTGTGGCAGTTTATAGTGATGTCTAGCCCTGGAACATCATGCCGAAAACATGTAGCATGATAACCCACCCAGTTACATTACCCTGACACCAGGCCAACCAGACCAAATGCTGAATGTCAAGTGAGGCAGCTGTTAGTACCATTTTTATAAGTCTTTGGTATGACTTAGCCAGGGATTAAACCCACAAACTCCTGCATCCAAGGTGGCCGTCTTTTTTTTGCTTATAAAGAAATGTGATGAAAGAAATGTAATCATAACTTATTCAATATATTCTGTGTTCATGCTTAACATAAAGGGCTATATAGTAAGACAGTTCAACAACACATCTTTTGTTCTATTTATGCCTAATGGAACTTGGAATTTCCAAAAATGAAATACAGCTACTATTAAAAATTGCAATTTAAGAAAGAAAAATAGAAAAACAGATGCCGCTTAAAATTTCCTGCATCCTATGCCAAGGCATAAAAATGGAAATTAGTGTACAATACTGTCTCTATCTAAAACAACCATGAAACAAGTATTGTCTCTTTAAAAAAAAAACAACAAACATGAGACTAGTTGAGTACTGTTGCCATTAAACATAAAAAAAACCATGAGATCAGTTCAGAGCTGCCAACCCTCCAGATTCACAACTAGTGAAAAGTGGGATAAAAATTAGTGAATTTTGAACACAATTAGTGAAAAATTATACCATGACACTAACTCCATCTACTCTGATGGTCAGTACATACTGCCTTATATAAAAACCCCAAAATAAAAATAAAACATTATTTACACTGATTACATGTACTACTTTATTTGCAGCCAAATTTACTGATATACACAAACTTCACACTATTTGTCCTTAAATAATGCTGTGGCAGTCTTTAAATTCCTCAATCAGGCTAAGGTAAATTTGTTTTCAAAACAGTTCAGGATTCTTGCATGCTGGTTAATCTAGGTGACTAAAATTGTTGCAAATTTTTAGCACCAAAGTAGGCACTAAAGTTTGTCTTATTTTTCCTCACAATAGGAAATAATCTTTCACTGTCAATGTTGCTGATCTCCAACTGAGAAAGACAAGTTATACTCAACAAGAAAGCCCCCAAACAATGCTTCAGCATTGGTAGCTTGCAGAACTTAAATAGGTGGCTTAAAGTACTCCAAAACTGAAATCTGCTTGGGGGTGATATAGTAGTGTGCTTTTTCACATTGTTCTGCCACATGCCCACAGGGGTTCGTATTGTTGCTTACAATTTATCTGTCATACATGTACTATATAATAATATTACTAAATGGTACATGTATGACAGGTAAATTGTAAGCAACAATACCAGCCCTTGTACTCATTCCCAAGTGTAAAAATTGCGGCACACTACTGTGCGAAAAGCATAATGTACATCGATGTTTGACGGCTGAATGCTTGGCAAAATTTTGGTGTACTCAATCTATACTTCACTTTTTGTGGAATACAAATCTTTTTCCTTGGAGGTGAAAACATTTTAACTGCAGTGTAGCGTAATTATGAAATGGTATTAATCCAGAAGATGAAACATCAAATGGCGAACAATTAGTGGTGTCGGCGCATGCGCGGAAAACTTTGAACTCAAGCAAATCATGATATATGCTAATCTTTCAATCTAAAAAATTGCAACACTCGAAAATACTGTCTTCATGTAGTTTTGGTATTTTCCAAACAAAAATTCACTTTTTGTGCAATACATTTATTTTTCCTTGATGCTGAAGACGTTTTCAACATGCGATGCTGAACGGTAATTCAAACCAATGTTGGCCCTTTATATGCAGAGAAAAATTCTAGTTGGGCCTCAGTTTCTTTCAAAAGCATTTGCAAAACTACTCTTATACATATAGATTAAAATACACTAAAATGCTTGCTACTGGCCAACTGTACCAATTGGCTATAGTTCTACTAATATCGTGACATGGGGAATTGGGGAATTCATGATTATTTTGCATGTGGCATGAATCCGTGAATCGCTGTATAAAGTCATGAAATTCACGCCAAAATCGTGAGGGTTGGCAGCTATGTTAGTTGCACCCATTATAAGCTGAAAAAGGATAATGATTCTTTTCAAATTGCAAGAATAAAGTGACTGGTCAAAGTGAGCATCTTTAGATCCTGGCAATAATATGTACATAGTTCAGAGCAATCCTTCAAGACTAGTTGCAGCAACAATATTCTGACATACACTGCAGACACAATGGTCAGTAACTCTAAAAGCATCATGGGAGCAAAATCATTGGTCAATATGCTTATTTTAAGATGATGACCATGTAGCAAGTTTCACATTAATAAAAAAAATAAAGACATTATTGGATGGACAGATGGATTATATACCCATGCCTCTTACAGGAAGGAATAAAAAAGATATTTACCTTCTCTAACATGGATGACAGCATCAACTGAATGATGGGCACTCTGTCAAAGGTTATGCCTTTAAATAAGCTGGACAGGAACTCTACAACACAAAATGTCAAATTAATGTAAACAATAGACTATATCGTTCTCCAACTTTTCTGATTTCCTCTTCTATTCTGGTTCTAAAATTTCACAAGTAGTAGAAACATTCTGCATATTTTGGTTCTATAATTTCCCATGTGGTTGCCAAATGGTCTTTTTAAACGTAAATGTTGATTTATTGCCAAATCATGCACTTCTTCAAACTATCTTAACAAATTTTGTGTCAAGAATACAGACTTGAAATATATTCTACCAGCAATCACCAGTGACCAAGCCCAGAAAATTTCAATTTGTCCTAATTAGTTAGAATTAAAAATTCAGGTCACCTTAGGTGATTTTGAAGAGCTCTAGTACCAAGACAGCCTTACCTCAACCCCTTGGCTCAAAACCACTATTTGATCCAGCTGTGGCCCTAAGGATTAGACTCAACCCCTTGGCTCAAAACCACTATTTGATCCAGCTGTGGCCCTAAGGATTAGACTCAACCCCTTGGCTCACAACCACTATTTGATCCAGCTGTGGCCCTAAGGATTAGACTCAACCCCTTGGCTCACAACCACTATTTGATCCAGCTGTGGCCCTAAGGATTAGACTCAACCCCTTGGCTCACAACCACTATTTGATCCAGCTGTGGCCCTAAGGATTAGACTCAACCCCTTGGCTCACAACCACTATTTGATCCAGCTGTGGCCCTAAGGATTAGACTCAACCCCTTGGCTCACAACCACTATTTGATCCAGCTGTGGCCCTAAGGATTAGACTCAACCCCTTGGCTCAAAACCACTATTTGATCCAGCTGTGGCCCTAAGGATTAGACTCAACCCCTTGGCTCACAATCACTATTTGATCCAGCTGTGGCCCTAAGGATCTGACCAAGTGTAAAATATTTTGTATACATCTACATGTACCCAACATCGTTAATTATATTCCATTAAGTTTACATGCTGTGGGACTTGCGGGAAACCAAAAATGTATTCATGCACACATACAGATGTAACCATACATCTACACATATACGCACGAGTAGGAATGTATCCAGTTCCCAAGATTTCTACAAAAAAAAGGAAATGTGAAAAAAATCTGACAAAAGATGGATGACAAACAAATTACTGCAGAGTTATGTATCTTATTTGAGTGACAATATCTGAAAGGAAAGTTTAATTCATGACATGTAATGTTACTGACAAGACTGATCTTGTCTATAGTTTTGAAGGATTGTCTTCATAATTCTTAGAATGGTTTGTCTATATAGTTCTTAGCAGATTTCCTTTTGGAATCTCTTTGGATATTACACTTCTGACAGAGTTTATCTCTTGTATAATCTGTTTCTGGATTTGTAATGGAACAATTTAATTTTCCCATAAACTTGAATAAATTGGAAAATCACATGCATAAGGAGAAAATCCATGTGGTTTGGGATGTAAGTGAAGAATTGGTGCATTCCAATTATTAAATACATTGAAGCAAGTCTCATTCATTTTGCATTGTGTACAACACTTGAATATGTTTTTCAAGCTTGACATAAATAAGGTCATACTGTAGCCAAGCTTCTGTACTTAAAACTGCTAACAACGTGATGTAGAAGTATTTCTGTTTACTGAAGACAAATGTAGAATAACCAAATGTTATTATAATTAGATAAAATTTGAATGAGAAACATGATGGAAGATTGCATCATTGTCCACTGTACTTGCATCTGTACATATTATTATCTTCTGAGGCTGTACCTGCAATAATAGAACACCACATGTAGGCAAATAAGGTCCCCCCATTGTCGGAGGTGGGACCTCATATGAATGTAGACTGGTATTGTTGATCCAGTTGGTAAGATTTAAGTCTCCACTGGACAAAAGTATCACCTGTAATGGTCTCAGAAATAGGTGATCTGAGACAATGAGGTTTGCTGACACATTCAATGCATATTCCTGTGGGAGACATTTTCTTTGTTTATGAGGAATTATTGGACTGAAAAGCAGCTCTTTCAAGAACTGAAGCCAGCTTCAAAATGAATGGCACTTAGATATTGTGTCACTACACTGACAAAGCGGGTCCAGTACTGGGCAGAAACCATGTAACTGATGCTGAAGTCCATGTTATAGTATGAGATGGGATATGAGATAGGATACTGGTCCCCTTAGGCCAACGGAAAGGCTGTATGAGAATTTGTGGTGGCCATACACAATCAACATCTGATGGCTAATATTCAGGCTTGATAAAAGATAACAACTGTTCCTTCTTTTGGAGTCAGATTCATATCATCTAGGCACTGTGGCACCAAACTGGCCATAGAGTGAGCTTAGTGTAGTGTAGCACTGAAATGGGTAGACTGATTCATGTGAGTACCACAGCTTTGATATCTCATATTGGGATGACATACAAGATACTGAATAGTGTATGTGGGCCTATCATTCAACATTATAGGCAAGACTCACCAAATGCAATCTGATTCAGATGGTAGAGACTGATTATAATGGAACAGGGTTGTTTTAATCCTCCATAACATTATTATCTGTGGCACATTTATGTGTAGACTGCTTCTTTTGAGTGTCAGTGCCGTGATGTCAGGCAGGCATACAGAGTTGCATTGTGTTGTAACAGGGCCATCTTATCCTCCATAACCATTCCAAGTTCCTTATGCTGTAGAGGGTTATGTGATATGTAATCCAGAAAACTGGTCCATACTGGCAAGACAGTATCTGAGTTGCTTAATGATGAGAGCTTCCACATTTCTCTATCTGCTACGGTTCTCTCAACAACTTATTTTATAGAATGCTCTATAAGCCAGCACTTAACCAGACCTTGGTAACAGTTGTACGCTGGTTGGTTGTTCTTGATTAGCAAGTCAACAGATGTTGGAACTCTGAACCAAGCCACTGATAAAGAAGAATAACAAAACCCTGCACATTCCCTTCTGTATAGTTTGTGCTTCCAGTACTGACTCGCACTGACTGTAACAAATGATTCCAAGACATTCACATATCCCTTACTGTAGCAAATGATTCCATGTCATTCACTTGTCACTTACTGTAACAAATGATTCCAAGACATTCACATATCCCTTACTGTAACAAATGTTTCCATGCCATTCACTTGTCACTTACTGTAACAAATGATTCCAAGACATTCACTTGACCCTTACTGTAACAAATGATGTCATGATATTCACTTGTCCCTTACTGTAACAAACGATTCCAAGACATTCACATGTCCCCTACTGTAACAAATGATTCCATGCCATTCACCTGTCACTTACTGTAACAAATGATTCCATGCCATTCACCTGTCACTTACTGTAACAAATGATTCCGAGACATTCTCATGTCCCTTACTGTAGCAAATGATTCCAAGACATTCAATTGTCCCTTACAGTAACAAATGATGTCATGATATTCACTTGTCACTTACTGTAACAAATGATTCCAAGACATTCAATTGTCCCTTACTGTTGCAAATGATTCCAAGACATTCACATGTGCCTTACTGTAACAAATAATTCCAAGACATCTACTTGTCCCTTACTGTAACAAATGATGTCATGATATTTGCTTGTCCCTTACTGTAACAAATGATTCCAAGACATTCACATGTCCCTTACTGTAGCAAATTCCATGCCATTCACCTGTCACTTACTGTAGCAAATGATTCCAAGACATTCAATTGTCCCTTACTGTAACAAATGATGCCATGATATTCACTTGTCCCTTACTGTAACAAATGATTCCAAGACATTCACATGTCCCTTACTGTAGCAAATGATTCCATGCCATTCACCTGTCACTTACTGTAGCAAATGATTCCAAGACATTCAATTGTCCCTTACAGTAACAAATGATTCCAAGACATTCAATTGTCAATTACAGTAACAAATGATTCCAAGACATTCAATTGTCAATTACAGTAACAAATGATTCCAAGACATTCAATTGTCAATTACAGTAACAAATGATTCCAAGACATTCAATTGTCAATTACAGTAACAAATGATTCCAAGACATTCAATTGTCAATTACAGTAACAAATGATTCCAAGACATTCAATTGTCAATTACAGTAACAAATGATTCCAAGACATTCAATTGTCCCTTACAGTAACAAATGATTCCAAGACATTCAATTGTCAATTACAGTAACAAATGATTCCAAGACATTCACATATCCCTTACTGTAACAAATGATTCCAAGACATTCACATGTCCCTTACAGTAACAAATGATTCCAAGACATTCACATATCCCTTACTGTAGCAAATGATTCCAAGACATTCAATTGTCAATTACAGTAACAAATGATTCCAAGACATTCACATATCCCTTACTGTAACAAATGATGTCATGATATTCACTTGTCCCTTACTGTAGCAAACGATTCCAAGACATTCAATTGTCCCTTACAGTAACAAATGATTCCAAGACATTCAATTGTCCCTTACAGTAACAAATGATTCCAAGACATTCACATATCCCTTACTGTAACAAATGATTCCAAGACATTCACATGTCCCTTACAGTAACAAATGATTCCAAGACATTCACATATCCCTTACTGTAGCAAATGATTCCAAGACATTCACATATCCCTTACTGTAGCAAATGATTCCAAGACATTCACATATCCCTTACTGTAGCAAATGATTCCAAGACATTCAATTGTCAATTACAGTAACAAATGATTCCAAGACATTCAATTGTCAATTACAGTAACAAATGATTCCAAGACATTCACATATCCCTTACTGTAGCAAATGATTCCAAGACATTCACATATCCCTTACTGTAGCAAATGATTCCAAGACATTCACATATCCCTTACTGTAGCAAATGATTCCAAGACATTCACATATCCCTTACTGTAGCAAATGATTCCAAGACATTCACATATCCCTTACTGTAGCAAATGATTCCAAGACATTCACATATCCCTTACTGTAGCAAATGATTCCAAGACATTCAATTGTCCCTTACTGTAGCAAATGATTCCATGCCATTCACCTGTCACTTACTGTAACAAATGATTCCAAGACATTCAATTGTCAATTACAGTAACAAATGATTCCAAGACATTCACATGTCCCTTACAGTAACAAATGATTCCAAGACATTCACATATCCCTTACTGTAGCAAATGATTCCAAGACATTCAATTGTCAATTACAGTAACAAATGATTCCAAGACATTCAATTGTCAATTACTGTAGCAAATGATTCCAAGACATTCAATTGTCAATTACAGTAACAAATGATTCCAAGACATTCACATGTCCCTTACTATAACAAATGATTCCAAGACATCTACTTGTCCCTTACTGTAACAAATGATGTCATGATATTCGCTTGTCTCTTACTGTAACAAATGATTCCAAGACATTTACATGTCCCTTACTGTAGCAAATGATTCCATGTCATTCACTTGTCACTTACTGTAACAAATGATTCCAAGACATTCAAATGTCCCTTACAGTAACAAATGATTTAAAGACATTCACATATCCCTTATTGTAACAAATAATTCCAAGGCATTCAATTGTCTCTGACTGTAATAAATGATTCCATTCACTTTTCACTTACAGTAACAAATGATTCCAAGACATTCAATTGTCCCTTACTGTAACAAATGATTCCAAGACATTCAATTGTCCCTTACTGTAGCAAATGATTCCAAGACATTCACATGTGCCTTACTGTAGCAAATGATTCCAGGACAGTCACCTGTCCCTTACTGTAACAAATGATTCCAAGACATTCAATTGTCTCTGACTGTAACAAATGATTCCAAGACATTCACATGTCCCTTACTGTAGCAAATGATTCCATGCCATTCACATGTCCCTTACTGCAACCAATGATTCCAAGACATTCACATGTCCCTTACTGTAACCAATGATTCCAGGGCAGTCACTTGTCCCTTACTATAACAAATGATTCCAAGACATTCACATGTCCCTTACTGTAACCAATGATTCCATGATATTCACATGTGCTTTACTGTAACAAATGATTCCAAGACATTCACATGTATCTTACTGTAACAAATGATTCCAGGTCCTGATGAACAGATTGTTATAATCAGCTGCATAATATAATAAAATCTTAATTTGTAACAGGTGCCTTTTGTTGACAAATGTGGACATTTGCTACATCCTACAGTTCACAACAAAACTGTTTATTCCTTGAAGTGGTCATGTGCAACATCCCGAAATACTGATACGTTTATTCTGCAAATCATGATAGCTAATTACAAACCTTTCTGATCCACAAGATGACGGATGACATCATTGTCTCCTACCAGTAGAAATGCCACAATGAAATGGATCAAGCATGATCTAACATCTTGGCTGTCCTAAAAAACAGAAAAGCAATTATTCTTTTAGCTGCAATTTTGTCTTCTTTCTGGTCACCTTTCTGTAGTAAACACAAAATCACCTAATTAGCCCAACAAAAGGTCAGATAAACCCATGAGTTCAAAGTAACTGTGTGGTTGGCTGAAAAGGAATGCAGACAACAAAATATGTATATCTGACAACAATACTGGGTGGCAAACAAAATGGCACACATATAGCCAAATGGTGCATATATGGTCAATGGTGTATACATTGTCAAATGGTACATACACAGCCAAATAGTACATACATAATCAAATGGTAAATACAGTCAAATGTTAAATACTTAGTCAAATGTTAAATACTTAGTCATATGGTACATACATAGTCAAATGGTACATAGTCAAATGGTAAATACATAGTCAAATGGTAAATACTTAGTCAAATGGTACAGTCAAATGGTACATACATGATAAGACTACTGAATACCATACATACCATCTAAGAAAACCTTTACAATTTTAAGCATGAAGTAGAACTCAGCTGTACATGACTTGTCGTTAGTAGTGACAATTTGACAAAATTACAACTGATGAACAGATTAATAGATCTTGGAAAGTGGTCATGAAAATGCCATATATACTGATAATAATTAATGATATTTATAGCAACTTAACAGAAGTCCAGATGAATACAAGTCCAAGTGCAAACAACACAGACCCTGAACTAACATTGCATGATGTGCTGTAAAACTTATGTTGCTTGTTCTACTGGTTACTCCCATCAAATGGCATATACACCACATTTTGGGACAGCAGATCCAGATGTGTACATTTTTAAGTTCAACTCAACTTATAAGCAAGTATATATGGTACATATGCATGACTTTGCAAATATTTTGTGAAAACCTTTGATAGTCATACACTTCAAACTAAATCTAAGGAATTTAGTGCTTTACTTCCCACTCTACAGAGACCCAATTTTCAAGAGTGGCAATGCCTTTCAAAAATCACCGTATTTTACACTTAATTAGTTGACTTTTATAATCATATGTATGCATAAGATGACAACACTTGAACAAGACCACCTTTCCTCCTACCTGAAGCCATCATACATGACAGAAACCATTTTGTTACAGACATGATGTAAACCACCTTTTAAATCAGTGGTTCCCAACCCCCAAATCTGGGTCATGATGACTTTCTGGAGGATCATGAGGATTTTTTTGAGGGTGGAAAAACTTATCAAAATGTGGAAATGGGGTTGTGAGGCTATTTTTTAGGGTCATGGCCAAAAAGGGTTGGGAACCAGCTTTAAAGACTGTAAATGTATATAAAAATTTGTGAAGATTCTCTAAATTAGAAAAATATTATGGATCAGAGTGAGCAACTTCAGAAATATTTTGGAGCATACTCTTTGAAACTGAAATTCTGAAACCTACCTTCATGTCCCTGCGATTGAAGAGAGGTCCTAACTTTGAGCTCTTGAAGTCAAACTGTAATGCTACAGTTCTTGCTGAGCTTGGCCCTAACATGATCATTGCTGTCAGCAGCTCTAGCGCTGCCTTTATCTGTGCTGACTTGTTACTCATGGACAGACAAAAGTAGACATTATTCATATGAGAGGCCAGAATTCTCTTCACAATGTTCTGTCCAACCAATTTGTATGCTGATAGGTCCTCTGTGATTCGGACAAGAATGTGCTCCAGGCAGCTGAAAATTATCTGCAGCTGAAATAGATTTAGTAAACAAAACTTACCATATAGATTTAGAAAAAGTATTTTCTTATACTGAAAGTCCTGATTCAAAATTCTGGTTTCTAACATCTGAATTAAATCAAGTTTCAGAGCACATGACTTTAAGAACCATGGGCACGTATGTACATTTGCTTTTATGACCACTAATAGTCAGCTGTTGACAAATGGGATAATGTTAAAAACAATGTTTAGATACAGTATATACTTGTTTATAAGCCAAATAAATTAGGAAAATATAAAAGTGTTAAGGGGGGGGGGGGGTTGAATACCTGCAGGCATAGGTATAAACTTCAAGAATGTGCATATTTTCTGATTACTTGAACATGAAATTAAATAATGGTAAATAAAGACTTTGTAATTAACTGGTAGATTTGAGTTTACCTGTAACCAGGATACCAGGCTGTACTACAATGTACAGTATTTACACAGTGCAAATCATGCTTAGCATCACATATTCCCAAAAATATAAGATAAGGATTTTGCATTGTTTCTTCCAAATCACATTTTAGCTAGAAATACATAGCTGTTTCATTTACATTGATCCAAGCACTCACGAGTTACTCTTTTTCAATCATATCAGCGATCCTACAAAATTAAGGTAATCTTTATGAAATGTAACACGTTTAATTGTACAAGGCAGATAACCAGTTGTTGTTGTTTTTGTGGGGTTTAACACCGTTTGTCAGCACATGATAGGCTATACATGGCGGCCAGTATTAATGGTGGAGGAAGAACCCGGAAAATCCCTGGAAAGAACCACCAACCCACGAGAAGCTACTGGCAAGCTTTCTCACATACCTACATTGGCCGAATCTGAGACTTGAACCCATGCAGAGGTGAGATGGCAGTGATTTGTATTGGAGAGCGCTTTAGACCACTCGGCCACTAAGGGCCCCCGCAAATAACCAGTACATATTCACTTAATCAAGCATTTCCTAGACCTCTGCAAACCCGATATTTTCATTTACCAAATTATGTTGCTTTTATATCATTTGAAAGTTCTGATCACCTTGACTGATTATAGTGAACACTAGTACCAACACAACAATGTTTGTGAAATATTCCTTATAAAGAAAATAGCTATCTTTTATTCAAGGATTTGAACCAAAAAAAATCATAATGGTGGTTTAAAAGGTACAAATATATCTATTCTCAGCACTATAATTTGTTACTGCTGGTAACATTCCTGTATTTGCACAAAATAAAAGCTGCTTTAATATTCCAAAGTTATTAAAATAAGATTAATTATATTTTAAAGTTGGAAGAATCTATTAATCTACATTCTGAAGAGCCTGGATAACAGAGCCTAGACAATTCACTCTTAGATATCAAGGAGCATTACCTCTGATTGCTTTCTGTGTCCTGCTTCCAAAAGGTGAAAAATCTCGGCACATTCTCCAGATGATCTGCAATACCCTGCTACCAAATCATACTTCACCTCATCTGGATATTTTTCTGCTTCTGTGACAAATTTTTCCAAAGCTTCAAAGGGAAACAAAAGACATAAGTAGTGAGAAATTACCATAATGAAATGGACTGCAGTACAAGAGATAAAATGACAACACTACAAAGACATGACATTTAGTCTAGGGTAAAATTTTACATTAATTTAATGTAAATCGAACATTAGCAACTGAACTAATCATGATGCACACTGATGAAATTAAGAACCATCATTCACATGCTGCAGAGGGACTGTGAATTAACATGATTTCAAACAATTTACTTGTTTTAAAAAATTCCTGCATGTTCAATTGTGGAATTCTTGTAGCATACACCTCTACTGTTGAGACCTCTGACTGCTTGACCTTCATGTATACATACCAAGTGTATTTCATCATGTGTAGGATATGTTTTTGAGAAGTTTAGTTTCCTGAACCCTGCACAAATCACCTACTGATGTTCAAAGTTGAAAACAGATTAGAAGTCAGATAGTTGTGTTATAGATCAGTAACAACAGTAACTTCAAATTTTGTAATTAGTTTATTTCTAGTATTGTGGACATGTGGATGTGTAATACAGAAAACACTCACTACATGTTTTATTTTATAGAATCAGTAGCCATATAATCTTCTAACCATGGATCAAAATACAATGTAATAATTTCTATTCCTTTTCAGTAAAAGACACTATTGGAAACTTTGATAAGTTAATAATTCCCTAGCTTAGCTTGAGTATAAAAAAAATCACATAATCTATCACACGGCTTAAGTGTCAAGCCATCACATCATCTATCACACAGCTCGAGTATCAAACCATCACATAATCTACCACACATCTTAAGTATCAAACCATCACATCATCTATCACACAACTTAAGTATCAAACCATCACATAATCTACCACACATCTTAAGTATCAATGCATCACATCATTTATCACACAGCTTAAGTATCAAACCATCACATAATCTACCACACATCTTAGGCATCAAACCATCACACCATCTACCACACAGCTTAAGTATCAAACCATCACATCATTTATCACACAGCTTAAGTATCAAACCATCACATAATCTATCACACAGCTTAAGTATCAAACCATCACATCATTTATCACAGCTTAAGTATCAAACCATCACATAATCTATCACACAGCTTAAGTATCAAACCATCACATAATCTATCACACCTGTCTGACTAAAAGATTATGACTTTAATTTGTAGAAAGGTGTCGATATGAGCTGCCAAGTGTGAGATTTCTACAAATTTGTCTCATTTCTAATAATGTGTCTCATTGTTCCGATGTTAGTCGACATCGGAACATGTTACACAGAGCTATTATTTTGGCCAAATCAAGTCCTACAGCATAAGACACCTCACCCGATATTTTTGTTCTGGGCGGTGATGGGTCTTACTGCCCAACAAATGACACTGCGTAGCATGTTTTGATGTCAACTAACAGTGTAACAAAAGTAAAATTTTCAAGAATATTAAACACAATCGAAAACCAATAACGACGCTTTTCTACAAAGTAAATTTATTATTTTTTGTCAAATTTTACTTAACCTAATATCTTTTCTCTAATAAATTCAAATTATCACAAAAGAAATGGACCTGTTTTCAAGTTTTGCTGGCCTACATTTCAGTTGGCTGGAAAGCAATGAAAGCCAGGAATGCTGAAATCAGGTTATGCCTACTGGAACTGTAAGCATTGTTTCATTTCGTTAAAGAAAGACATCCCCCACATGAACCTACTTAAACATACTTCGGCATACCTCGAGTACCGTCACATTGCAACAAATTCAAATATATGTAAACGGAACATGAAAATACATCCATTTGCTAGTGTCATATTTTCAGGAAAAACACAGCACTGTAAGGACATTAATTACACATAAATTAGTGGATGAGTGTCGATGTAGGCTGCCAAGTGTGTGAGATGTTCTTGAAACTTTTGACTACTCATTCCGATGTCAGTTGACATCGGAACACGCTATACAAGGCCGTTATTTGAATAGTAAGACATAGTACAAAAACAAAAACAACATGTGCTATGTCTTACATTGTAGGACTAGGCCAAATCATAAATATTAGGGTCGATGTCTCACATTGTAGAACACTCAATACCGATTAAAACACCCAATAGTTTACAAATGGTCTTATACTTTGTGGAATTCTAAAATCCACACTATCAGTTACACACTTTGCTTTTTCCACAAATATTGTAGTACAAAATTAAGTTACATTACGATACTAAATATCAGACTAACACAGCACCTGCAAAAGTTGTGTTTGGGTCCTTCAACATAACTTTAAATTCAATTTCTGTAAAAGCATTCTCTAATTTTGTTTTCTTTGGACTTGATTTTGTATCGTCGTCTTGCGATTTGGGCTCTGATGTGCGTCTTTTTTTAGATTTCACTTTGTCAGGGCGACCCACGTTGTCCGTGCGAGTCGCCATTTTAAAATCACGTGACATGAAAGTTTACTCAAAGATCGATGACGCTTTGCACACATGACATCATTAATGTAAAACAACAACAGTCACTTGAGGAAGAGTCATACCGTAAGGTGTATACATTTATTGCTATAGATTGTCCTTTAGTCAGTCACATACCAAGAGTGAGAGGAAGAGGAATCAAAGGTCCAAGTTTGGAAAGTCGTCTGAGTGAAACCAAGAAGAATGGACAGTATCCTTTATCGAGATATGTTACAGCATCTTATATTTCTGGACACAAGTGGGGGTGGGGTGGGGTGGGGTGCTGAACTGTACCGAGTCTTACGTGAATAAGAATGTCAGATTATATTGTTATTACCCTCGGAGTTTTGACTAAGGAGCAGTAAACTCAAGGTTAGAACTGAATAAGTGCTTCAGAGGTTCCTTCTTTTCAAATTTTCTTGGTAGCAACAAATATCTTCCTGATACCACAGGCAATACATTAAAAGATGTTGAACTCAGCTATTGTTTTAGCCTGCACCCCGACAGCTTGTAGCCCCTTTCCGATTTTAGAAACGAAAGACACCAAGGATATATAAAATGCATATAACTTACACATTTCATTCATTGATTTATAATTTCAAACCCTACTTCATTTAACTGTTTTAACATGACACCATGAAAATTTTATTGCACTGCTTTCTCTCAGAAATAATTGATTCCAGGTTGTAAGACCGGTTGAAATTTAAGTTTTGAAAGTTAACAGTCTCAACATCAGAGTCATTTCATACAGTTATGGTCCCATATCCTTGTTTTCTTTGATCAGTGATTTACAGCAGAAGAGTGAGCTGATCTCTTTGATGGATTCTAGTGGTGTAATGGTATCTGTATATAATTCAGCTTCCAGTCTATTAAGGTAGACAACTTACACTTAGGTTTTTTTATATACAAGATTATTAAATTTTTGAAAGATAGTACTGGATTGCTGCTGCAGCTTAACAAGCAAGGGAACATAGAGGCCAGTTTCTTCATGTCTAGTTGATGTAAAAATAAAGCCTCAGCCTGTTAGAGAGATAAACAGACTCTCAATCTGGTTCTGTTATGCATGACTAATTGCTGAGGCAGAACTATTATTTCCTGTCATTGAATATAAATTAATAACATGTTTGCTGAGAGACCTGCTTGGTTTAGGTTTTTTTTGCTTGATAGTTATTGGTGACCATAAATCATGAGATCTTGTTGAGGGCTTTCACTTGAAACAAGCCACTAAAATTTAACATTTTGTGTGATGAAGGCCTTAACTATTTTCATTATAAGTGAAGTTTGAAGTAAAGTATTTATTAGTATGTGTATTGAGTTGGTGACTAACAGCGATGATAATGTTATGGGATAACATTACTCATTGTGTTGATTGGTGACGTAATTCATTATCAGTGTATTTTCTGTAAAGGTTAGAAACTCATTTCATTTTCTTTCTCCAAAGTATTTTCCCTACTTTATGCAAGTGATTGACCATGTATTGATGAGACTTACTAATTTGTATTTTCCAGTAAAAATTGCCTTTTTACAAAAAATTTCCATCCTTGCTAGTAGTACGAAGTACTGACAGTTGCACAACCTTAGCATAATCTCTGGCACATGAAAAAATGAATTATTTAAAACAGGTTGTTAGGATTATTTCACATCATCTTTTTATATATTCTATATCCCTTAACTTATATACAGAACATTTGTTTAATCTAAAGTTTGCAGCAAAGGACCTTGAGAGAAATGCCAAGAAGTGTGAGAAATCTGAGAAAGAGGAGAAAGTAAAGTTGAAGAAGGTACATTAGACGCTTGAATTCTACTGCAACATTAATGTTGTCCTTGCATGTATGTTTGCCCATCCATCCATCTGTCCGTGATGATTTTCATTTAGGTCAGTTTTAGGCACTGCAGTGGGACATCTGTGTTCTATAAACACAACTTTAGTTTTTCTAGTTCCTGTAAAAACAAATTCCTTTTTTTTTGGTTTTAGAAGTTTTGAAAGTTGATCATAGTACAGCAGGCTACGGATGGAAGCCTAAAGAGTCAGTTTTGTCTCACATTTGACAGTAGGTATGTATATCCAGAGCCTTTCGCAAGTGGCAGTAGCAGTGACAGTGGCATAATACACATTCTTGCAATTGAAACATTTATAAAATGTAAAACTTATTTAAGTAGCGGCACCTGTTAACAGCTGTTGGACAAGAGAGTTGTATAGCACTGACGTGTTGATTGAATTTATTCAGTGGATGTATTGTTTGGTGTTCATGAGTTTCTTCAAAATTTCTGTTCTGATCATTGCAAATTATGATTTGTGCAAAGTTAATTAAAAAAATTACTCAAGATTATTATTTAGTTTTTCCCCAAATGATACAATTATATAAGACTTTATATTCTTTGTGGGACATTTATAGTGATAATATTGAGGATGGTTGGTAATACGTTATTTTCATACCATGTAATATTTATCATGACTCCATAAAAGATATAATATTTCAAGGACATGTTGATAGGTATGATATGATTTATAACACCAGGGATTAAATATTATCTTTTAAAACATTTTTTTTATACTCTGTAGGCCATTCAGAAGGGCAACATGGAGGGTGCTAAGATCCATGCAGAGAATTCCATTCGTCAGAAGAACCAGGCTCTGAATTACAGAAGAATGAGTGCTAGAATAGATGCCGTGGCGGCCAGAGTCCAAACAGCAGTGACAACAAAACAGGTAACAAATGAAAAAGTCCATGGTTTGTCTCCTAGCATTAGTAATGGTGATACATATGTACATATATCCATTTTCTTTTTGCAACAGTATTGTCATTGTTGTCAGCATGAATGTTCAGTGTTAAATTTTTATGTTACAGGGGTAAGATGGACTTAAAATTTTCAGTCAAAGTGGCTTCTCAAACCTGCATAAATAGGGCAGAGTACTTGGAAGATAATGAGAAGGGAGTTAACAGTAAAATTTTTAATTGAAAAACTAGTTCTTCAACACCTGATATTCAGATAAACAAAATACCATACTTTATAAAATATTATTGGGCTTACTTTCTTTGTTGATTGTTTTGAAAGTCTTTGACTTCTATGGTTGGAAATTGGTAGATAAAGCTTTGACGTTCTGTCATTACTTTTTCCAGAAAACTTTTATAAATCTAATTAAATTAGATTAATTACTGTTGATTCTTCTCAAGCATTGTTCATAACAAATTGACTCTGCACCATTGGTTGACATTCACTATAGACTACTGCTTACACCTTATCAGCCATTAATATTGCACCTGTTCAGAATCAGTATGGACTGGCACATCCGAATCATGTTATAAAGAGGGAGAGTTATATGTTAAGTATATCAAGTCTGTGACAAGTCTCAAGTAAACGTAAAGACTTTAAAAAAACGAATTTGCTAGGATCATCTCCCATGTTTTGATTAGTAAACATGTAATAAAGATTTAACTTAAGTAATTACAAGTTAAGTTTGAAGCACTGCCAGTATGAAAAGCTCCTTTTCTGTTTTGAAGGTTACTAGCTCTATGGCAGGGGTTGTGAAGTCAATGGAGAGTGCAATGAAATCCATGAACATGGAAAAGGTAAGGATCCTGTCATCATTTACTTGACCATTTCCAAATGTTGATATAATTTTTCACAATGCTTAGCTTATTGTTTCTAGGATATTATAATATTGACCTGTTTATGATGACACTGTATGTATTTTGATGTAAACTTTGTTATAAAATTAAGTTATAGTTTTATCAGATGACTAATGTGTCGCTTGGATTATTATACTTATATCCTACTTTTCAATATTTAACACACATAATAACACCTGATTTTGTCAGAGGTGTGGGGGCTGATTATTTTAAATATATTTTAACATTATTTCACTACATCTGTAGACTATCCAACTTAGTTCAAACATGGTTCAGTATTTGTAATCGTGATGAATAGAATGTTATATTAGTGATAATTTCAAATTATATTTATGAAATATTTTCCTTTGTTATAGTTATCGTCATGTGAATATTAATGCAAAGGTCTAAAATGTATGCACTAAAATGCTAGAATATAAAATAAACATACATTTTCATACACATGCATTTTTATATAAATATTTAATTATCTATCTGTTATCAGCCTAAACTGGGCCCAGAGTGGCCGAGTTGTCTAAAGTGCTCTCCGTTATGGATCACTGCCATCTCACCTCTGTCTGCATGGGTTCGAGTCTTGGATTCAGCCAGTGTGGGTATGTGAGAAAGCTTGCCAGTAGCTTCTTGTGGTTCTTTCCGGGGTTTTCCCGGATTCTTCCTCCACCATTTATACTGGCCGCCATGTATAGCCTATCGTGTGCTGAAAACTGGCATTAAACCCCACAATGACAACAACAACAACAATCAGCCTAGACATTGAGATAGCCAGTAAAACTGTCTCATTGTTAGCACCTTTGAAATGAGATCACTCCTGAGCAGAAATTTGTTGTTATTCCTGTTTCCTTGAAGAAAGAATAATGTTGTCCTCTTTAATCAAATTGTGAAATCTATTGTGCAAATTCAGCATTACAAAGTTGGTGTTGAATATTGCTCATCAAATTGCTTTAAAAGTGCCCCAAAGGGTAGTAAAATGCAAAAGTAAATTTAAGAATCTACTTTTTTTATGAGAACCTTAACAAGAAATGGTTCCTAGTAAGCACTTTTTTGTCCTCCATTACATGGAGTTTGCTTCTGTTGCCTTGTCAACATTTTGATTCTTTAACAGTGCTATGTAACCATTTACCAGAGATCTCCGAAATGCTTAATTATGCATATTTGGACGTCAATTTTTGATCTGGGACGCATAAAATCACTGAGGCAGGAGTCCTCCATATGCAAAATTGTGCGGCAAAATTCGAAGACTTGCCAGTCCTGCTTCAGCCACCTGCTTTATGGGAAACTGTGTTGATCATTTAGCTGTGACCCCTTGATGTACATACATGTTGCCATTTTATAAGAGTACATAAAAAAGAACACGATGCAAAAGTTGGGCGGCGTGTTCAAATGGCTTTGACTGGTGGCTGAGTAGGAAAATGTACTGATATTTACAGTGATTGAATTCAGAGGCAGAAAGACCCAGAGATGTACATGTGGTCATTTATAAAAGTACATCAAATAAACAACTTTAGCTTTTGCTATTGTGTTCATTTCCGAATGTAGCGGAATAAGCAGTGCACATGACCTCTGAATCAAGACATGTTGAGACTTAGACAAAATGCCATTCGTAAGTGGGTGACAAGTCGCCTAAAAATGTAAACGTCGCCTTCTTCTGTAAGGAAAGTGAAAACGAGTTTGCCCTTTGATTATTTAAGAGGTACATTGACTGACCATACCATATTTTTCTCAATGCCACTCGCCTTAGTCTGGTTAGTTTTAGTGTTGTAGCGAAATGTATTCATCAAGGCATCAGTAGCTAGGCCTAATTTTTGTATCAATTACATTGAAAAACAAACTCTTGCCCATTCACAAGCATTATGTTTTGATAGCTGATTGACCTTTAACCCTTTTCCAAGTAAAGTAGGAACTATCAATTTCCTGCATGCTATCCTTTGATGATAAAACATACAAACTTGTATTTAAGATCAGAATCGGTTATCTGAATATATATTAACTGCCTCTTATACACTATTTTGTCATAAAATTAGTTTGAAACTGTGAGTGAACCAGTAGGCCTAACGTGAAATAATGGCAGACTTCGCTAAGTCTGGGATGTACTGTATGGGACATTGCTATGTTGTGGAATTCGCGAAATGTGCTTTAAGGTCTAAGCTGTTTTTTGTAATGAAGCTGTATTATAGTGAGTAATTACATTATGAAAACCTCTGCATCTAAAACTAGATGCACTCACGTCTGTGTTGATTCTGTAGGAAAGAAGGGACTGCAACTTTTGATGGTGGGACTCCTATTTTTACCAAAATGGGAGTCCTGGACTCCTAGTTTTAAAATCCTAGCAAGATCTCTGATTAACCACATCCCTAATCACCTCAGAAATGAGAACATTCTGCAATAGCAAACATCTGTTCCATTCCTATTCCCTATATGAATGAGCAAATTTGTCCTCTAATTAAACCACTTCATACTACAATCATGTTTCACTTAGCCATTCAGTGGTCTTAACAAAGGGTTCTACAGTTTAGCTTCTCCTGTAATGATTGACATTTGGTCCTTCAGTAATGCTCATTATTTGCTGAGTGCTTATTAATCAAGTGTTCTGTGTTTCCATTCTTTTGTAGGTGTCCCAGTTAATGGACAGGTTTGAGCAGCAGTTTGAGAACTTGGATGTTCAGTCACAGGTGATGGAGGACACAATGGGTAAGACCTCTACATTAACCACCCCACAGCATGAAGTTGAGGGCCTGATGCAGCAGGTGGCTGATGAAGCAGGGTTAGTATTAAACATTCCGCTTTGCACATCTGGTTGAGTACATGTATGTTATATTTCATCTGGTTGAGTACATGTATGTTATATTTCATCTGGTTGAGTACATGTATGTTATATTTCATCTGAAGCTAGGTTAAAGCAGCATCTACAGTTGAGCCTGCATTAATGTGGTGAGACACAGGCATCATTTGTTTTGCAGATATGGAAATGTCAACAATTTTAAAGTTTTCTGCTATAGTTTTTGCAACACAAACACAGTGGTCATATATAAATGCATAAATGCAGGTGAAACACCTGTTTCCGCAGAACACTTGTTGAAGACCAGCTGTCTTAAAAGACCACATTCATGCATTGATTAACACTATTATTTTTAAGTCATCCCAAGCATTATTGTTGAATCAAGAACTTTTTGATGATGTAAAACATGACATTTGCAGCTTCAGTGTTATTATCCTTCAGTGATTAATGGGCTTCTGCTGGAGCTAATTATTTAGAAAATAATTTTTTTTCTTTTAGAAACTATACAATTAGGTATCAAAAAGTTTAAAAATTCATGCTTGTTCCTGGGCAGCCAGCTTTCAAAATCTGGTTGTCCAGCAGATTTTTCTGGTTACAGGGTAAATTACTGCAGTTGCCCCCATAATCAAAATTATTCAACAACATACGTGTTGACTAGGCTTGTTTGGGTAATTAATGTTTTCCCCAATTGTTTAAAGAATGTTTTCCCACAAAACAGAAGACAAAAGAGATTGGAAAGCTTATCTCCTGGACTTATCAGAAACCCTATAATTGAATGTTTGCGCCAGGTTACTACATACATTGTGCCAATCCTTGACATCATGTGGTTTGTATTGCATTGTGTCAGCAAAATTGGGAAAAACTTAATTACCAAACAAGTTTAGTCAGCAAACAGCTCTGTTGTCTGTCTGACAAAGAAACAAAACTTGATATAATGATATGTGAGAACTCATACAACTGATATGCTAGTCAAAACCTTTTGATGTACCAGACACATCTGGCACATACTGGTATTTTGGGATATATGATATTATGCATTAACTTGTATAGTAACATGTATAAGAAATGTTTTGCTTGGTATGTTTCTTATATAAAGTGCCTACTTCAAATAAGGGACTGTCAGTCTTGAGAGAACACATTTTGTTTGTAGAATGGGTTTCACAAAGGTTTTGTTAGAATTCAAACCCAAAGAATCAAGTGGGGACAAATTTGTATGAAGATTTTGAGGTAAAGGTAAAAACAGAAAAAACATAACATCTAAATATATTTCTTTGGAATGAATTACACTATTTTAAGAAGATTTTGTGATTAATCATTCACATTTATGTTTTCCTGTGGGTGCTTTTGTTCTCTTTGTCTTGTTACTTTTTATCAAAGCTAATTGATAATTAATACAAAATTACCATGTTGTATGATATAATGTCTGAGCTATAAGCTTTTAAGACATGTCAAGTTATATAAACATATTTTTTCCTATCCCTTGGATAAAGGCAAATCATACTTTTCAGTCCAACTGTAATTTTGAAGATGCAGAACGCACTTATGATCCTTCTGTTACCATATATACTCACTTGCATGTCCAATCCAGTTGCAGACTGCACAAACCCAGATCTGCCACTGCATAAGTGCCAGTGAATGGGTGCTGTATTTGTTCTATAAATTAGTTCTAATAACTGCATACATGTATATCTAGATCGAACTGTGCATTATGTGATTGCAAATCTGGATCTGCAGTTTGCAGTTGGACTTAAACATTATGAGGACCCTTCACACCCAAACACTTTGAGGACCTTTTTATACCAAGACATTGAGGATCCTTTATGCTCAAACGTTGTGAGGACCCTTCACACCGGAAGTCTTTAAGGACCCTTCATACCCAAACACTTTGAGGATCTTTTATACCCATATTTTGAGGACCCTTCATACTCAAACATTGTGAGGACCCTTCACACCTGAAGACTTTGAGGACCCTTCATAATACCCAAACATTGAGGACCTTTCATACCCAAACATAAACAAGTTGTGCATTGTGAGGACCTTTCATACCCAAAGATTGTGAAGACCCATCATACCCAAACACTTTGAAGACTCTTCATACCCAGACACTTTGAAGACCCTTCATACCTAAACACAATGAGGACTATTATTTCCAGATTTATGCAGAAGTGAACCCATATTAAATAACTACTCTTGTAGGAGAATATTGTTTTCTTTTACCTGTAGTGGCTATATGAACCTCACTCATTTATCCATCTTTTCATTCTTTATCTTTCTTTCACATTTAGGTTGGAGTTGAACATGGATCTACCCTCAGCCCAGACTTCTACAGTTGGAACTACTACATCACAAGCCTCACAGGAACAGGTAAGATAACTGAATATAATCTGTACAGAAAACCTAGATTCATTTGCATGTTATTTAATTATACATACTGCAAAAACTTTTAAGACAAATGACAAATACACATTTCAGCAAAACCATATAAACTTGCATGCATATTAGATTAAATTAATCAGAATACTTTTATATTTTCTTCTGGATACAGTCAGTGGATCACCAGCTGGTTCCATTGCTAATTAGCTTTTGTCAAGCCTGCATAGGCAGTAACTTGACATAGCAATCACTTTGACATCTGCATGTATTCCATCCATCTGTATGTGCATCTGTCCATACTTAGATTAGGCTCAACGTTATATTATTTTATGTTCATGTTCAAACCATAAATTAGACTCATTGTTAGAGTATTTTTCTTTCATGTCCACACCCTAGATTAGACTCATTGTTAGAGTATTTTTCTTTCATGTCCACACCCTAGATTAGACTCATTGTTAGAGTATTTTTCTTTCATGTCTACACCCTAGATTAGACTCATTGTTAGAGTATTTTTCTTTCATGTCCACACCCTAGATTAGACTCATTGTTAGAGTATTTTTCTTTCATGTCCACACCCTAGATTAGACTCATTGTTAGAGTATTTTTCTTTCATGTCCACACCCTAGATTAGACTCATTGTTAGAGTATTTTTCTTTCATGTCTACACACAAGATTAGGCTCAATTTAAAGTATTTTACTTTCATATTATTTCAGTACTGTTTTATCCCATCCACTTTGGATTTGGAATATAGCTTCAGTAAGCTCTTATCTTTATCTGGTTAAATAAATGCTCTTTATAAAAGCTTAGGGGTGTGCTTGACTTGCTGTCTATGGCCAGCTAATTGTTAGCACATATCAACTGAATATGGTCTCAGACACACAACTGCTACCACTGACTAGGTGTGACTGTCATGTAATTTCAACCAGGCTCACCTAGCTTCTTCAGCACTCTTGAATTTTTGTAAGTCCTAAATTTACAATTTACAATCCAGTTTGTATGTAATTTTTAATATTTACTGGAATTTATTTTAGTTTCCATATAAATTCTTACCATTATTAATAAGTTGATTTTCATTGCATAACTTATTATGTTACTGGTTGGTGGCGCTATGTCAACTCTGGTTATCATCAGTTGAACTGAATTTCACAGAATTTGAGTGAACGTTATATCGAACACATTTCGTTCCTGATTCCATGTTCTAATTTGTAAAGCTATAGTCTTCATTCAGTGCAGCGAAAGGAGTGGGAACAGAAGTATTCAAATTAAATGGGTTTCTTATTATGCATTGTATGGCTACAAAAAATGATGCCAGTCACCATCTTCGGTGGTCACATTTAAAGTCATGTAAGAAACCCTTTTAATGTTTTAAACCCCAAACAGCCACCACCAGGTCTATCAACCATGTCAAAACTGAAAATGCTTCTAATAGATAGATGGGAAATCAGATTAATAGATACAATAAATTGAAACATATTTAATTGCTGTAAATGTTTGTAGTTTTGTAAGATACAGCATTTTCATTTGTGCTTAAACTTTTATATGAGAAAGGGGGTTCTAATGTATTCACAGATGGATCATTGCTTGTTATTTCTTTATGTTGTGCTTTTTATATCAAACAGAAATGTATTAAATCTGGTATGAAATAAATAAAACTGAATTCAGAGAAGATAGATAGATAAGATTGCTCCATCAATAGCAGTAGCCTTAAAAATAAATCCCGTTTTGCTTTGAGTTCTGTTTTGCTTAATATTGTCATGTTCCTCTGTGCAAGCATCATTTTTATATCTCTATTCATTTTTAAATTACTCTCTGTTTTATATGCCCCACTTTAACATTGGTAGGGACATATAGTATTACCCTTGTTCATCACTACATTAGTTCTGTCCAGTCACAAAAGAAAACTCTTGATTGTTTACTTAATAGTTCAGAGGTCACAGTGACTATAAAATGAAAACAGGTGGATTTCTCACAATAACTTTGTTTCTGCAATAGTTACCTTGACCAAACATTTTAGAAGGCTTGACCTGGAGAAATGAAAGAGATCTTTTGCCATTTGGATCAAAATGTTTAAGATTAATGAAACTCGGGATGGATGGTTCCATACAAACATAATCTTGCTTTGTCAGAAATGGAAGCAACTTCTACACCACTCAAATAAGGAAATTTCCTAAACAGTATCGTATGTTTGATGGGCATGCAATGTACTGTTCAAAAAATTCTTTTTGGCATGTTTTAGAAAAAATATTCAGAATAATCTACATCAAGACCCACCCAGAAGAAATAAGACTAATGTTAAAATTTTTCTCCATCCTGTTTTATGAACGGAAAGTATGGTGAACATTTTATGCATTGAGTCGATGAAGTTTTCAGTCACTTTAATTAACTTGTTTTTTCTTTAAATGTTTAACTAAAATGTATACTAATAATTATTGTCAACAATTTATTATTTTATTCATAGATTAGGTCATTTCCTGATTGCATTATCAATCCATGAACATTCTCATTTTTATTTACTTGATGTTGTTTAGAGTCACATGCATCATTTTCCCAAATTTCATCTCTCATGGTCATCTTAAAATTATGGCATTTATTGTTGCCTGTTGTAAAAGAATATCTTCAACAATTTCCATCTGGATGTCTTGGATTATTGTACATTATTCCAGATAAAACCTAATACAATGATGACAGGTTTAGATGTATCTTTTAGTAACCCTTATCATTCTTTTTTTGCAGGATGAATTGTCACAGAGGTTAGCAAAATTAAGGAATATGTAGACAAGTGTGTTTTGTGATGCAATTTCAGAAATCCCTAGGGGATCAAACATCATCATTGGAGTTCTAATTTAATGTTCAGTACATAGGATGGATAAACTATGACCATTTTGTACACTGATACAGATTCTGAGGACTTTGAGGTTCCAGTGTACCATGTATATCAATTAGTAATAATACGTATAAACCCACCTGTGAAATATACATGTCAGCTCCATCATTTATTTGTACCTCACAGGCTTTAAAAAAATTCAGACATTAACACTATTTCTCATGACAAATGATGTGAAATTTGACCTACACAAGGTATATGTTTCCCACTAATTGAATAACCTGTGAAAGATGAGACATGTCATTTTTACAGCTGTGACTTTGATGATGATATTATCATCATTGTTGGATTTTTTTAAACAGTTGTTGAAAGTCTTGTTCAAAGTTCCTGCATTGAATTGAAACATGAGAATTCTATTATTATACACCTCAAGTTTTTATATGTGTATGTTCTTATCTCACCAGCTTAAGCTGAATGCTGCATTATCATTTACAGGCAAGACACTTTTTCTGAAAAATGTTCAATTTATAAATCATCATCAGAATTGCTTTTATGAAATTTAATGAGTATTTGGAAGAATGAACTCGTGCTTTCCAACCCTTCACTCAAACTAGTGAACTAGTGAAATCTTTAAGCCCTGCCTTGTCCATGTCTTTACTTTTCATAAAATTGTCATATTTAGAGTAACTTTTATTATTAAAAAGTGTTTCTTTACTTGATTTGCCTGGGGTTATTCTCTCAGTATTGAAATGTACAAATTTGCATAATGAATTGAGATAATGCAGATTCATTATATGCAGCAAAATACACACTGGAAAATTGGAAGGTCAGGAAAATAAGATGGGTTCACTGAAATATTTTCAAAATTAAAAATGGAGTCAGTGTATCTCATCTCATTAGCATCAGTTTTTATTTTGCATTTCGCCAGATATTTGTAATTTTGACCCACAATCATAACAGTTGGGTGTTATTAGGTCACTGTCTGGTTTGCTTTTTTTATAACTAAATTGGATCAATATATACTTTGAAATTAGAAATTGTTGATTGATTGAATCTAATGGCTCCTTGATTCTGGGCTACCACCTGTATGTGCTTGAGCTCCAGTCTCACTGGTCAGGTGGTCTAAAGTGCTCTCCGTTACGGATCACTGTCATCTCTGCTCTGTCTGTGTGGGTTAGATTCTTGGATTCAGCCAATGTGGGTATGTGAGAAAGCTTGCCAGTAGCTTCTTGTGGGTCGGTGGTTCTTTCGGGGGTTTTCCCGGGTTCTTCCTCCACCATTAATACTGGCTGCCATGTATAGCCTATTGTGTGCTGAAAAATGGCGTTAAATTCCACAACAACCAGTCTCTGCGACTAATGTGGACATTTTGAGAAAGCTTTCAAGTAGTTTCCTGTGGTTTGGTCATTCTTCCTAGTGTTTTTCCAGGCATTAAAACCTTCAAAACTGCAAAATTCTGGCTGCCACTGTAGTCCGTCTGAATTTTCACTTCACTTGACATCAAAAACTGCTATCAGTGGTAGTCATTAACCTGTTCTGTATGTACCTGACAAATTCTGTTAACACCTAGTTTTGTACTTATTCACAATGGCTTAAGCAGTAATTTAGAAGAATCTCATTTCAGATTTACAGTTTGGTATCTCATTCAAACCCAATACATTCAAAATATGTTAACAGAGTATAAGTGAATAGGCAATCTAATTTCTGATTCTTTTTCACAAATAAAGTAGAAGGAAAGCCAAACCACCATTTCTAAAATGTTCCATGAAAGTAAAGCAAACTTCATTTTTTGCCACACTCAGAATTAAAACAAAACTAGAAGTATTAAGTGATAACATTAGTGTATCCAGTTAAATGTTAATTATCACATACTTCACAATTTAATTTGTACATACTATTTTGCTTTGATGTATCATAATCCCCAAAATGTACACCAAGAAAGTTAAAGTTAGTGTAATATATAAATCCAGGAGAATGACCCAACATGTTCATACAGTTAACTCTAGTATTTTAATTTTGATCAGGTCCAGTTCCATCTAACATTCATATTACCTAACCATACTGATGGCATTTTGCCATATGTTAAAAACTCTATCCAGTAGTAATGTATCTTAGTTTCATTCTGGACACTTGTATTTGTCTTAGAAACATTTGACAGAGCAAATAAATGCTCCTTACTGATTCAGAGAGAGAGAGAGAGAATAATGTTTGCATTTTATCTGTAATGTATGTATTGGAGATTGTACCATGTGTCTAAGGATATGATTGTGTGTGAAATCAAACTTGTAAATTAAAATGTATTTGAAAAATTTGTATTTAAGGTAGTAATCAGTACTTGTTCAAATAAAAATGTCTTGATTATTCAGTCTTGTTGCTTAGTTAGATATATGTAGCCAGTTTGTTTTTTTTTTGCCAAAGATCAGTCGTGGAATGAATTGCCCACTGAACTTAGACACAAAGACACAGTGATCCAATTCAAGAGTGCTCTCAAAACTCATTTATTTCGACTGCAAGAACAAATTTAAAGACCTAATAATGTTTCCTACCTTAAATATTCTCAGCATGTTTTTTAATATGTTTTCTAATTTCATGGTGTTTGTTTTTGTAATCATATCATTATATGTTTTTTTATCTTATAGGTGTTGTCTAATGTTGTAAAGCGCTTAGAGCTTCTAAAGATTAGGCGCTATACAAAGTCCTCATTATTATTATTATTATTATGTGCTCACTGTGGAGTGCATGCTTTGATAAAAGCATGCTGTTCATAACTTGTACATATTGTTTCTTTGGCAAATATATGTATTGTGAAAAAGATTATAATATAGCAGAATTTAGCTAACTCTTAAAAAATACAGGGTATTACAATTATGGTGCAATGGATACAATTCATGCTTTCATTAGGTGAATATAAATTATTCTTTTCTCAAATTCTTTGTTGTACAGCACACATGATACAGGACTATTTTTATACATTCTCTTACTGCCCCATGTTTGGTTAGATCATTGTCTTCGTATCAGTATAAACTGAATTTAACCATTCCCACAATTCTGTTGTATACATTATGGATCCTTGTCAGACACAGTCATGTCTTCTTAAACAGACTGTCATTTATTGTTTTGCTGTAATATAATGACACAATATTAATTTATTGATGATGTAGAAAATCATATCAACATGACCATGAAGTAGAGGCCTTATTAATTGAGACATCTTAAAAATGCAGTTGCTAAATTGTTTTATTTGCTTTCTTTTCTCCTATCTCTCTATTGTTGAACTATTTTAACTTGAAAATCATGCTCATGCTATATCAGATACAATAACATTTAGTACATTTACTTCTATATCACAGTTATTTAAGCTACAAGTGATGTAAAAATGAATATTGTGAAAAGATTTTGATTTTTGCTTAATCTAATGTTACTAGATGATAAAATTTTCAGACTTTGTGCAGAAATTTGATTTTCTTCATTAAAATTTTCAAGAACAAGGGCCAGATGTAGCCAGTTGAATGGTGGTCCTCTATGGAAATCCTAAGGTTATCTCCCTTTGTCTTTTTTACTGCATACTAATTTATGTCAGCAGCATTAAACAAAATCACTTTATGCAGTTTAGTCAAGTAACGGTTTTATCCATTATTTTTTTATTTCCTTTTTCCCTGCTTCCTTAAATTCAGTAGGTCAGATTTTATTATTTCAAATATGAAATGCAATATGGAAACTTGTTTTCTATAAGACCATGTTGGTAATAGGAGTTGAACTATTTTTTATACAGTGTTTCTTTGCATTGTCAATAATCAAACAATGCTTTCTCTCATTTGTACACACTTAACATAATAAAACATGTATAGACTCATAGGAAAACCTTAATTTATTCAGAAACTATGTGAATTTAGAAGCAAGTAAGAGTGAAAAATTATACCAATGATTAAAATTTCTTTTCTTTTTGTATTTTCACAATATATTTTTGCCTCTGGATACAGTTGTTAACGAAAACTTCGTGTATATTTCTTAAACATTCACATGTTTTTGTGTTGCTTATTGTGCTTGTGTTTTCTCGTTTTTTACGTTTGATAAAGGGACCTGTGTGTTTTGACAGGCACTTTCACTAGTTTTACAATGGATATATACAGTACTTTCTCGATTTGATCTGTAAATTCCATCGCGAGACCTACACTGATTATATACATTATTTTCTCAATTTCATACATAGATGCTGAAGGCACCGTGGCTAGTTTATCAACTTATTTACTCGGGTATACAGGGCTCGAATTTAACACAAATTTCTATGTAGCCAGAATGATTAGTATATTGAGAAATTTACTAGTCCTGCCAAACATTAACTAGTTCTGTTCACAAAACAATGTCACACAGCTTTCATGTACATTTACCGATTCAGTTTTAAAGTTTTGAACAACCTGCAACAAAACTGGATGTTTTCTGTTTGTTTGTTTTTGTGAATTGCGTACACCAGTTACACCACATAACGTTCCTTTCCTTGTCATAATTCAGCCATTCCCTCTCTTTTGTCCATTTCTTCTGAAATTTTCCATTACGCTTTTCCCTATCATAAGAATTATTCCTCATCATTCTCATTCAACTTTTGCTTATAAGGAGGGAATTGTGCCTTGTTTTGAAATACGAGATGTTGTAGTATAGCTGATGCAAATTACTTAAGGAATGGCACAGTGTCCTTTATATAAGAAAGTCAGAGCAAGAAAAACATGTCTTTGCCCCCTCCCATAATTAAATGGCCTCTCCCTAACAAAGACTTAACTTCAGCAGATGTTCTGCATGATCAAAGCAGTGGCTATTGTAAACACTGTTATAAAATATTAGCATCAGAAGATAGTGTTAGTTTCAGCTTGGAAAAGGTGTGTTCCCATGAAACGAATCCATCTGACACTCGGTGCGTTTTATTTAACAGCTCCAATTACGGTATCATAAGTCGTAAGTTTGTAATTGTTCCTAATTAATCGAACCTCATGTATTGCTGAAATTAATAATAAGGCAGAAAGTTTTCAAATCTTAGATGCCCATGCTCAGAGATTTTAATTCCCAACAAATGTACAGCATTCTGCTTGGATATCTCCACATCAATTATTTGTTCATTCTTGTAAGGGAAAAATATAAAAACTATTCTTACCATCATAGAAAAAGTGGTTGTATGAAAAGGATGTGTCAGTAACATAATCGTAATAAAATGATCTATTTCTTATAATTATTTCGATGGAAATGTGAAATATGTAGTTTCCTGTTTGTGACTGTTGGAGCGTTTGGGTAGCAAGCATAAAAAAAACCCCTTAAACAAAAAAACGTGCAAACTAATTTCTTTGAATAGTTTTTGCTGTGTTTTTTTGTGTGGTATACCGCTTTGAAGTTTGTTACTGTGGTCAAGTGAATAAAGTGTGATACTGCATCATTTTTTCATTTAATTCGTTATCAGATTAATTAGGATCAATTACCAAACTTTCGTTGTTAATGACGGGACTATAATTTGTGCTGTTAAGTGAAATGCACAAAATCGGATGGATTCTTGTTATAGAAATGCACCTTTCTGAGGCAGAAATTGACTTCATCTTCTGATGCTAATATTTTATGACTGTGTTTACAATTTACAGATCATCTGCTAAGTCAAGTCTTTATTAGGGAATGGTGTAAACAAACGCTGACTATTGATAACCGAAACTTACTAGCCCATTGGACTATTAACATTATGAAAGTTACCAGACCGACAGGAAATCAGCTAGCCCCAGGCTAGCAGACTAACGCTAATTTCGAGCCCTGGTATATATAGAAAGAGAGAAAACTACATCTTTTATATTTTTGTCTGAGGGATCCTTGCACTCTTTGAACAATGATTTAAGTAAAAATTAACAGATGATAAAAATGCACTTCATTCATAAATATTGATTATAGAAAGACATTCATTTCTCTCTATGACTTTACCACTTTGGTGGCCTAGTGGTTAGAGCATCTGCCTCGGATGCGGGAGGCCGTGGGTTCTATCCCCAGCCAAGTTATACCAAAGACTTACAAAAATGGTACTAACAGCTGCCTCGCTTGATGCTCAGCATTAAGAAGTTAGTGTTAGGACTAGTCAGCCTGGTGTCAGGATAATGTGACTAAGTGAGACATCATGCTACATGTCTGCGGCATGATGCCCCAGTGCTAGACATCACTATAAACTGCCAAACTGCAGACGTCATAGCGATATGACTGAAAAATTGTTAAAGCTACGTTAAAAATCCAAAATCACACACGCACACACACACTATGACTTTAAAATATGCTGCTTGAACATGATGATTTCAGGTAATGATATACAGGTTACATGAAGTATACAATCCAGTCATAAATAATTCAAACATTTTATTGACAAAATAAACTTTAAATACTATGTGCCCATTTGCTTTATACTGCTGCTTCATGTGATATATACAGTTGTTCAAAAGTATGTACGTGGATGTACAGTACTACTGTATGTCCGAATTATCTCAGTATGAATTTACATCACATATCAAGCCATTCTATCCAAGACAATATCAAGCCATTCTATCCAAGACAATATCAAGCCATTCTATACAAAACAATTATTTTTTATGCCAGTTCTTTATGGTGCAGCTTCTGTCTATGATTGAGGGGCCCCGAGTGACCGAGTTGTCTAAACCGCTCTCCGTTATGGATCACAGCCATCTCACCTCTGTCTCCGTGGGTTCAAGTCTCGGATTCGGCTAATGTGGGTATGTGAGAAAGCTTGCCAGTAGCTTCTTGTGGGTCGGTGGTTCTTTCCTGGGTTCTTCCTCCACCATTAATACTGACCGCCATGTATAGCCTATCGTGTGCCGAAAAATGGCGTTAAACCCTACAACAACAACAACAACAACAACAACAAAGAACAATTATGTAACAACACATTTCCTTTTCTTCAGAAACATACACACAGCAGTGATAACAATTTAATTTGCTATGGGTTTTGCAAAGACAAATTTAAAAATACAACCTTTTAATATATATACATATATATATATATATATATATATATATATATATATATATATATATATATATATATATATATATATATATATATATATATATAATTGTTCATCAGAATAGAATAAAGGTGATATATTCTGAAGCTGCATCCTTCGGCTGCTAAAACATCAGTTAGATTAACTTCCATTATTGTCAGCAATAAAATTAAACATAATTTAAAAGAATTGTTTGCAGAAAAATCAAGCCTCCATAGCACACTGGAAATAATTTTAGTGTTGGTATTTGTATAAAATTTAAAGATCAACCAATATCTGCTAACCTATCAGTAATCAACTAAAAAAATCGATTATTTTGTCAACATGATGTCCAGTAGTGTCTTACATTAATATTCAGTGTACTATGTCTTTTTTTACATTTAGAATACTCCTTTACAGCCTCTATGCAAATCCCATGCTTTTGAAATTCCAGTGTTACCCTGACCTTTATTGGTTGATTTGTGGACATCAACTGAAACACATGCAATTTTGTAAGTTTTTGATGAATTTACAGTTTCTTTCAATGCTTCTATAGAAAGTAATTTCAACTAATGTCTGGCTTTGGATAGGATGCTCATTGCCCAATTTCAATTCATTCACCTCTTTCCATGAAAATTTCAAAATTGGCTGAGTGTTTTTCTGGATCAAACTCCTTTGATTCGACACCAAATGTGAATAAACACTCAGAATAGTATACCCTTAAAAATCTGCAGTTTTCTTATCTGGAATGACCTGTCTCTTGTTTATCAAGTGAAATCTGTACACCAACAAAAACTCCTCAGTCTAATCAGACTACCTTTTGTTACTTCTGTTGACTGGAATTGATGCTTGTGTATGTGTCATCGACTGGGTTGTGCACTTTTCTATCATTCCATCTTTTGAAAACATGTTGCCACTTGCCACACAAGTCACAAACCATCTGCAATACTCTTAACTTTCGACCCTTGTCTTCTGGTTAAAATGGTGGTTTTTAGAACTGGGTAACTATGAAGAAAGTGGAACGTGACATTTTTTGCACATTAATCTGTACATATGACCCTGTGGGTGTAGAATGTCTTTGGTTCATAATATGTCAGACTTATTTTTACATGTTTCTTGTACATATATGTTTTCAGTTGTTTTTTTACAGGATAAATGGATTAATATGCACAATCATAAGATAGTTAGGATTCCTAATCAAGTCTCAAATAATAATAATAATACATAGATTGATAGATTTCAATAAATTGTTTCTCCAATGACATTTTAAAAATTTAACTTAAAATCAGCACCATAGAGCTAGGATAGTGTTCATGTGCCTCAAAACTATCACAATGAATTTAATGTGCAATATATTGTGTTTGGTTGCTAAGTTGAATTTAATGTGCAATATATTGTGTTTGGTTGCTAGGTTGATTTAATGTGCAATATATTGTGTTTGATTGCTAGGTTGAATTTAATGTGCAATATGATGTGTTTGGTTGCTAGGTTGAATTTACTGCGCAATATATTGTGTTTGGTTGCTAGGTTGAATTTAATGTGCAATATATTGTGTTTGGTTGCTAGGTTGAATTTAATGTGCAATATATTGTGTTTGGTTGCTAGGTTGAATTTAATGTGCAATATATTATGTTTGGTTGCTAGGTTGAATTTACTGTGCAATATATTGTGTTTGGTTGCTAGGTTGAATCTACTGTGCAGTATATTGTGTTTGGTTGCTAGGTTGAATTTAATGTGCAATATATTGTGTTTGGTTGCTAGGTTCATGCTCAGTAGTTTCCAAGATACGATCCAGGGGTCAAGACCCTTGAGTAGAGATGAACAACAGTTTCATGCCAGTTTGATGCATGCATTCAGCCTTTCATGCTCTAGCCTTTTGTACTGGTGTGAAACCAGCTCATTGCTTTTGAAATCTACTGATTCGTTTTTCAAATGCCCTTGAGAAAAGGAATCTGTAGAATTTGAAAGTGCTTGGGCTTGTTTTGCACCTGATTTGCACTGTTGTTTGTCAGTTTTTCTCTCGTATATATTATACCTCTGACTAACACGATCATTTAAGATTCTGGCTTTTGGAAATACTGTTATTTGCCATTTGATTTGTAACTTTTGTGTGCACACATACACACACTCATATGTATACACACACACACAATATCTAAATTGTGTTGAAAATGACGTGAAACCCCATTCAACCAACCAAAGGCCATAGAAAGTTTTAAGTGGAGACCGTAAAACATTTTCTTGACTTTGTGTCACCGAGAATGCATTAAATGTTTTAAATTTCGTGTGCCACATTAAAAACAAAAACAACATATAAACTTATTACCAGATGATAGGACATTGCAGAAGAAAATAAATAATAGTATTCATCTACACAACGTATCGGCCGGGGGCATTTTTCTACATACATATAAATCTAAACGGTATAATAAAGTGACCCCCTCTGAGAGTCAAAATTTTATGGATGAGGTCAATATTTTATGCATTGAAGGTCCTTATTATATATAGATTATTTACTGGGGTTCATTTTTCGATATAAAATTTTGATCCGGCGGTCATTATTCTATGGGGGTCGATTTACATTATTACACCGAATTAGGGGTGGATTACCAAAGACATTAGTAGCAATTTCGTGAATGAGATGTTTATTTATAACGTAATTTAACGATGGATTAATCTAATACCATATTTGTCCAACAATTGATTTAATAGAATGATTGTGCACCTAGTTCAACAACTGATGTAAAGAAATGATGACGTTCCATATTGGAACTAGTCAGAACACGTAATTGAAACGTGTAATCAGTTATGAATCAAAGATTGGAACTTGTAAACAAATATGATTGATATATGGATCCATCACCATGGATTATCAGTGTGATGAATGTGTAGAATTTATACACAAATATAAACAAATTGAAGATCTATCACCAACGGCATCAAAGTGGAATTATACACAACCGTGAAAAATATTTGATTCTTCACCAAGGTCGATCAGTGTATAGAATTTGTGGAGAATTGTGAATAATGTATTATTCATCTTAACTCATACAGCGATTCTGAATTGTTGATCTCATTTTGTTAGTGATATTGAATATTAATGATTCAATAATGGAACAAAGTTTCTCGTGGCTTCCAGTTGATAACCACGACGTATTTCTGGTTCCACAGGTCTCGTCGAATGGTCCTGGAGCCACCAAGCATACCCCCTCCCCGCTCCGTCTGCCGGAGGATCCAACAAGAGCCTATCTATTCTCTGTAGACCCTTTGGTCCCCGAAGCTTTGGTCGTTCACTGCGAGTAAACCAATATCGTCCTTCGAGACAGCGTCGTCTTCGACACCTGCATACGGGTTGCACAAAATCCCAGAAGTTTTACGACTCCCCATTCCTCCAAAACAGCTCCACCGCTGAAGATTGCTCCCATAAAGGGGACGGTTTCCTAAAAAGATATCTTTGTATTGTGTTAAAGCAACGACATTTTACTCTGTAAGTACCCAGACTGTTGTAGAAAATCCACAGCGAGAGAACTTGAGGTAATCTTTCTCACTGCAAGCTCATTGCTCTTGCAGCATTGGGTGGACAGAACTCATTATTTTGAAATACCTAAGAACGAAAATATATCACCCTCGATTTGTACTACATGGTAACGAAACCGAGTATGTTTTCGTTCCGATATAATGCATTGATATTAAGTACTCTCAATTCCATGAGAATCACATGATGCCAACTTCATCATTAAATCATACATACATACATACATACATACGTACCTACGTACGTACGTACATACATACATACATACATACATACATACATACATACATATAGGCGTATGTAACTATTATCAATCTATGTCTCCATGTGTTCCATTGAACATCTATCAATACATCCATACGATTAGACATTCAATACAAACATACATAAACACATCCTGATGAAGTAAACTGATGTGTACAAAGCTATTGACCTGGATACACATTGGCTAATATAATGTGTGATGATGTGTTTGGACCTTTGTCAGCTTGTTGATATTTTTTTTAAAGAATATTAATTGTAACTCGTGTGTCCTCTCCGCATACATTCAACCCTGCCACGTACCATCGATGGTATGCACATCAGTAAATGATACTGAATTGAAATCTGACTCTGCTATCTATAATAATTTTACTCTAATACAAGACCTCACAACTTAAAAATTGTCTATCAAACGCACGCACACACACACAAATCTGCAGGGTTTCTCTTCATTAACTTCCCGTAACGTACCGTCAGCATTTCAAGCCATAAAACTATACTACTCTACCAACTAACACAGGGAATTATTTGTACTACGCCACATTTCGCCTATAACTTTGCATCACATTTGCACCATGACACCATAAACGGTACCTGCCGACGACGAAACAGTCCCATCTCGTTTATTCCATTGTGTAATTTACCAGTCTCCAATCACGAATGCCGCACCTAGAGTCACACAATCAACTTACACAACTAGATTTTAATAGGGGTTATTGAACTTATGGACATTCATGCGGTTCTGACCTGAATTCACCAAAAGTAAACCGTGGCATCAAGGAAACTCATTAACACTTCACTCTGTGACGTATGATCCTAGTAATTGGCTAACTATTTCGGACTGAGGAATATTTCCACAGGACCTAGTTCCCATAATCAAACAAGTAATCACAGAAATCTAAGAATTTCTTAAAACGGAGCGCTATAACCAAATGCGCATACTCCAAATTTATTAAAATATTTTCTCCCGTATCCGAATATTAATATTTCCTTTAGTGATTCGTTTGATGTGTTAGTTAATAATCTCTACAGAGATGATATTGCACTGAATCGATCGTGCATTATCGTTTCGACATTGAATATTCACATTGTCATCATGAGACTTTGTCGGTCGATGAATTCACGAAAGTAAAAACGAATTTTAGTTATGTTAAGAACTACTTGTCAAACGTGTCATTCCTTAAGTTTGACACTATGTATATTAGGTTTGCGCTAATTTTACTCTATCTGCAAATGAGCCAACATATCAGTCATTTTTCCCGTTTATTAATATGCCTTTTGATTTTTAGGTAGTGCATACCTTTTGTGTGTGTTCTTAATAGAACCATTGTACATTAATTTGCATTCTTATCTATTTTGCAAAGTTAATATAATTCGTATCCTTCGTTAATATGCAATTCTAGCATTTTATCTTATATCAAGTGCATACACAAACGAATAGAAGGAAAAATTAAAAGATTATGCCTTCAGTACCATTACTAACGTATTTCAGATATTTAGCTAATTTTACACTGATATTTTGCTTACTATTTGATTACTCTAAAATCTGTTCCAATTTCTAGAATGACTGTCTTTTCTTGTGTAAATAATTTAAAATACTTCAAAAATATTATCAGTCCGTGTCTGAGGATCGTTATATTCTAATTAAATTATACAATCAAGTCTGACAAGCGAACTCAGTTAGGGTCCCTCCAATGTCTAGCGGTATACCAAATTTGGTTAAATCCAATAATTCTGGCCATTATTGTCCACAAAATATGGGATGGAAATAGAGATACATAAACTATGCTATTAACAGATCATACAAGTGTAACCTTGACCGTTGATATCATGACTACAAAAGCCATTAGTAATCTTCTCTTATCTTCGTCTATCACTTAAGATGGCAATTCACTGCCTAGCATTAAAATAAGCCACATAAACCAATTCCAAAAAGATAATGCTATCTGCTAACTTCGACTTTGATCTTGTGCCCTCCACTAACAAAAATTGAACAACCTTCCATTTCCCCAAGAAAATGTACTGAGTCAAGAGATGACACTGACCATTATTGATAAAGTTACGCTACGGAAAACCAAAAACATGAATTGACAGATGGTGCAATAGATGGACAATACGATTGCAATAAGGCTCCAGCTGTCAATATATGTCCTTTTTAGGTGAGAAGTTTTACCTTTAAGATAAACACTAATTACAAAGTAGAAGATACCTGGATTTAAAAAAATGCAAACTGGTTAACTTGAACCGCAAAGTTAACTGGAATAGGTGTCTTATTCTTTATACAATATACAAAATGAGAAATAATACCTTGATTTTGAACTTACCTACGTGAAGTCAGACAACCATTGCTTATGATTACCTTTCCACAATGTGCATCAGGTATGTCGATGGAACCAAAACATGTTGATGTGCATGAAGTCTCGAATGTGATAATATATCATTGGCATGGAATGTGGCGATGTTCTGTCTTTTCATGTATCGCAATATTATTATCCAGAATGTCATTGACTGAATTTACTATATTTCCAAATAAATAAATCCACCAAAACTAAAAAGTGAACACAACAATAAGGCTGATTCCACATCTAACGTTAAGACAAACATTAATATTTTTTAAGTAAACACCATTGATATTAAAAGCTAAGATACAATAATAGAGCCAGGATGTAGGTCAGTCTCTTCTCAAAATCAGTCACTGTCAACAAGTTAGGAATTTCCCAGTCAAATGCTTACTGTCCTAGACTCTGATTCGAGTAAACATATTTGCCTATATTAATAATGATCAAAATATTTAATCTATAATCATACAGCAATATAACTATGTATTATGTTGTTTATAAAATAATGTCACAAGTGAGGTAGACCTTTTACTTGATTTTTGATTTGGAAAAGGGTAAATTAAAAATATTGATATTCATGACATATAATTTTTTAAAAACCAACCAATAATACAAATCAAATGTACCTAACAAAAATATATAAAGCATTAAAAAAAGCAGTTTTATTTCCAGTTAAATATGCATAATATACTAAATATTGTGAATGTATAAGTCAAAGATAATAAATAATCTTATACTCAGAACTTATTAGATATGTCTGCCAGAATTCAAATGGTGAATCCAGTATATATTTTCTTTAAACTAAATTCATTTTCAGAATTGATGTTGCATTATATTCATCCATTCGATTATTACAATTTTAAAAAAAATATTTTGATGACTGTAAACAATTTAATTAAAAATCATATGAAATAATACTGAAATAGTCTGTAATAATATGATCCAATAAAACTTAATATACATTATTAAATTGCACAGTACTTTTGTATTTTTATCATTGTCAGTTTGATGCACAAAATTAATAAATGTTTATGAAGGTACAATTCCCTGTTAATGGATCAGGCAGTTTTCATTATACGTAAATCACTATGAAAATAGAAAAGACCATTTTCTTATGAGCTTAATAATTCGATAATAATCTTCGAATTTAGTTGCTATTGGTAGAAAGAAACCAGACGGTGAATCTAATATGTTTCTTTTAAAAGACGTACAATTTCCAAATTAATGAGTTCGCTTTAAATATAAATCTTGAAAATCATGGAAGCCATCATCAAAGTGCACGGTGACATGAGATAAACAGTTATGTTTAAAGTTATTTATGCAAAATCTTTGTTTGTTCATGCCTTTAGATACATTGTATTTTACTTAACGGGTTGTCCAACATATTGGAATGCAACATTTTGTATAGGTCATAAAATAAAATAAAAAATAGATGTTGCACAGTGAGTATCATAACGCATAATACACGTGTCTTTGGTAATGCTGCTACTAAAATAAATATTTAATGAAAGAACAGTGCGAACACATGGGTCTGTTACATACAGTTGAGAAATCCACCATAAACAACTTCTTTGTTAATTTGGAATTAAAAAGGAAAACGTTGACATTCATAGTTCTTATATAAGCACCGGTAGGCTTGATTTTATGAAGAGATTTTATACATTGCGATGTAATTTAAAAAAGATGACATTATTTGGTGATGATCCTATCTATATTCAGTAAATATGGATTTAACTCAGTAACGACAGGAATGATATTATTATCTTTGTCCTTGTTTTTACCTTTTAGCGAATCAAGCCGTGTTAGGAAAGATACCGTTTCGAAAGCAGCATTAATAATATAAGTTGGATTAATTCTGTTTAAAATATCTTGACACAATTCTGTCAAAGATGTTTTAAAGACATTATCATTCAAATAATTCCGTTTTGTTTTTGATTTTAAGGTATTCCATCTTTGCATGATTTTGGATGACCTGATGAATATTCAACATAGTGATGATGACCAATCGTGTTTTTACACCGTATCGTAGTAGTTATCTAATTACTGTCATTTTAGAGATATCAAGGTTCACAAATGATACATTATATTTAGACAAATTGAACAAACATGTTATTGTAACGGGAAATTTACTTAAACAGTCTTTGAAATAGCTGAGGTCTTCTAATGAGTGACTGCAGATCATAAAAAATGTCATCTAATATTCTTAGCCATACATCTAGTTTCAAAAAGCATTTATTCAAGAAGAACTTTTCTAATATTTCCATGCATATCGACACATAAGAAAGAACTAGTGGACTACCTATTGCTCTGCCAACCTTTGAAAATATAGTTCTTATCAACAATTTGAAAACGAATTGTTTTCAAGCACAAATTGTATTAAATCACAAATGTTTCTTTTTTATTGGATAGTCTATTTGCATTTTTATGTTTACTGAGGTAATAGTAACACGCTTCAGTATCATTATATTTGTGTATACTGAAGTAACATCAAGTGCACCTCGGAAAGATTTGTTGTCCTAGTTGTTTCTGACGTGTTTTTGACATAGGAAGGAAGAGATTGAGATTTTATTAAAGGTTCATAAGTCTGACAAAGCAATAAAGTCAAACCGGTGACATATTATACTGGTGCTGCTTATTTTTTGAAAAATAACTTCCAGTCATGAAAAATTTATTGAAAGGCATACAAACATTATGTTTATTCTTAGTTGTCTTCATCCCGTGCTCTAAGCAAAAAACTAAACACTGATTAGTTCTTTGTGCATCTGTAGATTTTTAAAACAACCAAAACATTAAACTATTTGAACATAGAAAGATAAATAACAAAAACACGTTGAATGAACTCATATAAAAAAGATCTTCATTTCCTACATTACGAGAGAGAGCAATCTATTTAAACTGAGAAATAAAAAAGAAATGTAGTGTTATGATAACTATTACAAACGAAACTGATTCAAGTAGTAAACTAAGACATGTCATTCTAACTAGGATATAACGATGGACTTATCCAATTCAAAGGTCATATACAAAAAACATGTACCTCAACAAGATTTATGATTTTTGTCCAATTTTGGGACTATGCCAGTATGCTTAACGTCTCAGAAAGTCTGCTGTTTGTGTTTTCAGTTAACTAACATAACTCAATATCCAAGAAACTCAAATGAAGCAGTGTATTTTCTGCCCGTTGTCTTGTCCACCGCTTCAGCACGAAGCTCTGTTTCTCCAAAACAGGTGGTTACTGCCACTTGTCTATTTTTTTCCCCAGTTAGATCAGGCATATCAACAACAAGCTGGCCTATTAGCTCACAACCTGGATCTGTGACGTAGCGCGGATTAACATTTTTTGACCTATATATCGCAAGGCTACACGATTTTTGTCCAAAGTACGTTGGGCCATAAATTTTCTCTACCTTGGTCTCGTTGATCTTTATGGTTTCATTGATGCCCATAACTTTGTCAAATACATCTTTACATTTGGTTTCTCCATCGATTACCGTCAACTTTGATTTATCATGGTACTTATCTTCGAAACCTGCCATAACGTTTATGCCATACGTGTAAGCTGATCGCTTACTCTCAATGACTTTCGGGTTATGTCCAAGAACAACTGCTCCTTTAAGGACAGCGGAGCTTGGGTCTTCCACGACACGAACATCGATGCTTGGGAAGTTGTTTTGGATTTCTGACTGAAGAATCTTTGATTCCGAGAATCCTCCAACCATGATAATGTACTTCAATCCAGACACTTCAGGCTCGATCACGATTTGTTGCACATGTGAAACAATGCTGCTGACAGGCTTTTGAAAAAATGGTACTACCTGACCAACACTGAGAGCTAGCTTGTCACCAACAATACTTCGTCTTATTGGTAATTGATCGATGTCTTTTCTAATTGTTAATGGTAGCCATATTCCAACTTTCACTGCAGTTGGTTCTTGGGCTTTCTTCTTGGCGGTTTCGAATGATCTTTGAACCCGAAGAATTTCACCCTGTTTCATGCTAAGAAAGCGATCCATTCCGAAATGGGTAAGAAGGAACTCCTGAAAAGCATCATCAACTTTGGTCCCTCCCCAGACACCACCTGTGGGTCTATAGATACAGTCTACACTCCCACTACTGTTTTTCTTTATGACGGACACATCAATGGTTCCACCTGAAAAGATTTGCGAAATCTCTCAAAAGAAGCGTTGCAGGAAGAAAAACTTTATTATTATTTTACCATATTTTCTGAACGATTTAATACACAGGTATGTTAATAACATTAATTTTCCTGTGGATTTGCAGAGTATAGTTTGTTAAAAATAATTTGCACGTCCCTCGTAAGGAACAGTTTGGACACAAATTGATCAAAATGTATTAAAATGACATTCAAATGCTTGTATCGTTTTGTTTATAAAAACAGCAACAAAAAATAAATAAATAAAAAAATAAATAAAAAATAGGTCATCAAAAATAAAAAAATAAACAGTCTTCCACGTCATTTCATACTAATGTCAGGAACTTTCTTAAAGACTTCAAAGACATGTTTTAAAGTTTTAAGTCTTTTAACTTACAATCAACATTTATGGTCCATGGTAATGGTAACACTACAGTTCTGAAGCCAGGGATACTATCTTCTGGATTTATTGCATTTAAGAGCAAGAAATGTACAACATATTTAGTATCACTGCATGAGAGATAGTGGTTTTTACCCTCCCTAACCCACCAAAATTCAACGAGAATACTTTTCAAACATGCTGGCTCGCCGACCATTTGCTTGACAATTTGACACAGTAATGGGGTTCATAATTAGAATGTTCTATAGCTTTTGGTTCGGAGCTAAATAATTTTTCAAATTTCCATGACTTTGTACTGTTTGTATGGCCGAACGGAAATATTTACCTATGGCTTTAAAGTACTGAAGAAAAATACCTTACATTAAGCCCTTGTAGAAAAAAAGTCGATTTGATCTTTGAACGAAGCATTAAATGATTGAAAAGGAGAACATTAAGATAACTATCTAACCTATACTTTTACGAGAGAATGGGTTGATTTTAATATTTTCTAAAAGAAGAGGAAACGAATGAAATGTTGTATTATAAAAAAACTAATATATTTTTTCATCTAAGTCTAAATTAAAGTATGTATGGTGTCTCCTCAAGAATATTTTTTTTAACGTTTTATCACCTCAGTTGTATCAGTTTCATCTGCTAGTCTGTGATTATCATTCTTCGTTATTATTTTTATTTAGAACTTATCTAATACTTAGCTCCATATTCACACTGCAAAGTAAACTTTTAGCTGGACGGGAACAAAATTGAAGATTTAAGTTCACATTATTAAAATTAAAATTTCAGTCTTTAGGAATAGTTTGCCTTGCCAAGAATTGTATTTACGAAATAACTAGTAGAGAATATCTTATGGTACAAAGTAAATTTTATGCATGTAAATCGTTGGTGAAATCAAACATGGTAAATAATCTCTTCTACGCATCGTACGAGGTTCTGTCGTAAAATCTGTGAAAGAAGGACCTTTCAAGTTATACAGGATTAACAATGCATAAAAACAAAACATTTTATTGTCAAAATAAAATGGGCATCATTGTTTGTTTTATCAAGTTTCTTTTGCAATCTCTAACACAACTATCTAATTAGTAAGATGGGACACTGCTGCTCCTTGTCGAAAAAGCAGATTATTATATAGAATACATGGAGAGTGACAGATATTGACATACAATTTTAGTTCTAGTGCTTATTCTATAAATTGTTACTTTACATCACAAAACTAGTCGCTTTAAAAGTTTGGAATATATAAGTTTTGAACAGGTCTAATCGCAATCTTAGCTTTTAAGACCTCATACGCATTTGTGACCACTCTTGATTATATAATAAAAAGTTGCTGTAACTAATTGTTGACATAGCCTTGCTCAGTGCATAAGAAGGAGAGATGAAATACAGTTTCTCGTGATAGTTTTGAAAACATTCAGCATTAACTCGCATGAACAAATGTTAAAATTCAACCCGATACCTCCGCAGTCCAATATCATACACTTCTCTCCTTCTGCTAACATGCTGGAACAGGATGCTGACATGGCGGCTGCATCAGGTTCCAGCACCAACATGAGGCTTTCATTTGGAATTCCGGCCTACGAAGGATGAAAGGGACACAAAATATAAGTATCAAGTGCCATAGCATGACAATATAGTTTATTTAACAATCATATATCATATCCGGACAGCTGGTCAATGTGATTATATATATATATATATATATATATATATATATATATATATATATATATATATATATATATATATATATATATATATATATATCCAAGTAATTATATTTGTTTACAAATGACATTATCTTGAAGTATAATCTGCAGTCAAGGACAAACGCTAGTTCTGCAAAATGTTGTATACAAATGACCCTTACAATCAACAATCCCATTCTACAAGAACAAACATTATATATACATCAAGAATATAAATTAATCTAGTCATTTCATTCATTAATTTCTAATTTGATTGTCGCCAGGGGATATCTAATACTGTAAACTTGTTCGCGTTTCAAACCAAAAGAGGGTTTTCAGTGTAAAAAACAAACTGGTTCCAGGAAAAGTCTATTTTCAGTGAAACGGTGAGGTTTCTCGGACTACGCATTCATGAATGGCAAAAAAGTCTGCATTCAGTATTTTAAATGTCTGTTGTAATATTTCTCAAAACAATTGAACAAATCAAGAAGGGCAATCGGCGGAACTCTTATATCAATGAACTCTTATATCAATTGGGTAATATGAGGCAACTCCCAAAGTCAAGAAGATTTAAGTAATTATTCGAAGTGTATGGATGTCGATGAACTATAGCGCAATTCTTGTCTGAAAATAAAGATTCAGGCACTCAAATATGGCGGCCCTGTTAGTAACGAAACTCCCGTTTGGGATTTTAAATAAGTCGAAAACAAGAAGAAAGTGTTAGACATTCCGTTCCCCAATGAAGTTAAAATTTATAAATTGATGAATGAACTTTTGTGTAATTGTTATATTTATGATGTATTTTGTTTGTAAAATGCTCTATCTCGAAGTAAATCATTGTTTATTTTAAAAGAAGAACGATTAATTATCTTTCAAATGTATCTGAAACGTCATACTGTAAATATAATTGCTGTTTATATTTGACATTCAATAACTAAATAAAACAATCTGAAATATTCCATGAAAAAAAAATTAATTCCAAGGTGTCTTCAAAAGTTTAAAAACAGCGTAATATGAAGGGGTACATCACATTCAAATGTATTTACACTTGGTGGTGTTTTTTCTGTGTAAAATAAAAGATGATTTTATACAGAATAATATGTAATCGACAATTCAAATTAAGATAATAATGATTGGCATCGAAGTACGCATTGAAAAACTTAATTATTTCATGCGTATCAAAACTTATTTCTCGACATACTTTATTTGCCGCCAAGCGCATAAACTGTTTGGCAGCATCATCCCAAATGGCAGGAACTGTCACAACCCATTGGATGTCTGTATCGAGAATGGTTGTTGACTGACTACGTAGATTTTCCATCATGTTATCTTTCAGAAATTTAATCCCCGCTGAAAATACATCCATGGCTAGCATTTTCTTTCCACTGACATCATTTATAACTGTGCTTCTCTCAAGTTTCTGAAAGCATGATAAATACAACAACATATAATCAGGATGGAGTACTATACACTGTAAAGTCACTTTTTCGGTACTTTAGTATCGGTGCAAAGACTAGCTTTACTGGTGAAATCAGACACCCATACAATCCAGGTAGAAAAGAAAGAAAGAAAGAAAGAAAGAAAGAAATAAAGAAAGAAGGAAGGAAGGAAGAAAGAAGGAAGAAAGGAAGAAAGAGATAGAATAAAGAACAAATATGGACAGGAGTAATATAATAGAATCGCAAAAAGAGGCAAAATAAATACCGTATTTCCTTGTTCAAGACAATTAGTGTGTGTATGTGTGATTTGGATATTCAACGTAGCTTTAAAATGTTTTCAGTGATATTGCTACGATATCTGCAGTGTGGCAGTTTACAGTGATGTCTAGCACTGAGGCATCATGCAGTAGACATGTATTATAATGTCCCACCCAGCCACATTATCCTGACACCAGTCCGACCAATCCTATCACTAACCTCTTAATGCTGAAAGCCTAGCGAGGAAGCTGTAAGTACCAATTTTATAAGTCTTTGGTATGACTCGGCCAATGCTTGAACCCGCGACCTCCAACATCCGAGGCGGACGCTCTAAAAACTAGGTCGTTGGAGCGGTCTCAAGAGAATAAGAAAAGAATAATAAAAGAACAAGAGGAAAGACAGAAAGACAGAAACAAAACTGTGAACAAAAAAAAGTAAAAAGTATATAAACATACATTTTCCTTAATGAGCACCAGTTTGAACTGTTTAAAGAGGTACCAGTCATTAAGAGTTCCATTCTTGGATAGTTCGGCCCATTTATTTTCCGCTTCAAAGCCAAAAGAGTCAAATTCCTTCTGAGGATTAAAAAGTATGCTCGTGGGTGCCTTGATGTAGTCACTGTCTGCCCATCTAGGTAATATTTTACAAAATAAGAATTAGATATGTTGTTATTCATGATGTTTTGTCTCTTTTTATCTTGATTCAGTCATAGAATAACACGGAGAACACACACACACAAACATGTATGTATGTATGTATGTATGTATGTATGTATGTATCTATCTATATATATATATATATATATATATATATATATATATATATATATATATATATATATATATATATATATATATATATATCAGATACATTAATTAAAAATAACATGGCCTTTAAAGTGTTGGTATAAAGCAACTTGATATATTAATACTCTTGGTATAGCAAACTGTGATTCGCCCATGGATAAATAATACGAATATATAAACAATCTTGGAACTGTGTGCTGTCGGTTCTATTCCTATAGAAAGTCACTGATGAATTTCCAATCATTAATTATTAGTGACGTATAAAATAACGATAAAAAGAAATAATAATAATCCCATTTTTCTAAATGAATTGAACAGGGTACACAATTTCATCGCACTATTCTCCTTTTCCGTTTCCCCCTCCCCTCTCGAGCATAAGGAACAAAATACGCAGAAATCTTGAGTGAGAGAGAAAAAGAATTTGGGATGGATGAAAACCTTGAAACTGAGCTTGCACCAAGTAACCTACAAGAAATACATTTTGTCGTAACGGTATGTGTACACTTCTCTTGGGATCTATCTAGAATGTTCATATAATCAATGATACAAAGTTCTAATAGCCTATCTTGGTTACAGGGTACACATAATGTAATGTATTTAATGCTTTGTTGTTGCTGTTGTTGTTGCTTTTTAAACTTTTAATACGGTTCTAAAATCGATTATTATTAATTAAATATGAAAATGTCCAAGGGCCGCCCCTCCTCTCTCTCTCTCTCTGTTGAACTTTGTAGCAAGACGGGCGAAAATCAACGAAAAAGACGAGCATATATGATTTTCGCTTGTGGCATACTACGATGTCTCTGGATCTATGAAGAATGATGGGAAATGTTAAGTCAAACCCACCAAGAGAGAGAGAGAGAGAGAGAGAGAGAGAGAGAGAGAGAGAGTTTTATGGTCGGTAGTAATGTTAATTAAAGCAGAATAATGACTTAGGTCAACTGTAAATATATTAAAATATTTTAATTACCTCTTGTTGTTTCGTCATTTTACTTAGTTTCTATTCCACACTAAATTCCATACGCGGGTACGTCAATAACGTAACGATGTATTTGTAGTGCTCTTCTTTCTTCATTAAAACCGTATTTCATGTATAAGTCTTACATTGATTTAATAATCAATGTGAATAAATAATGAAACTAAAAAAAGATAGCAATCGACTTGTCCATATGCAAAGGTGATTGTGAAAAGCCGTAAAAGGCACGGAACTAACATTTTGTAGCGGACACACTGTGCAGGGATGTGAGTTTATTCACTTTGTCAATTCACAGTCAGTCTTAAATCATTTCGCAAGGCAAATATGACTATTTGTATGTGATATAAATAAAATATATGCATAGCATGTATGCTGTAGCAATGATATACCACTCATTTCCTTTTAATGAAAAATGTATACATCTCGTAATATATCATTGATACAGCGTACATTATATATATATATATATATATATATATATATATATATATATATATATATATATATATATATATATATATATATATATATATATATATGAGGCATGCCTAGTTTCCTTTTAATGAAACATTTGTAGAACAAGTGGTATATCAAAGATACAGCGTACATACTATAAATCTATTGTATTTATATCACACACAGAATACACATATACTTGAAAGATTGACTACAAGCAACTTTGTATTGACGGAATGACTGAATCCTGTCCAGTGTGTCCGCTACAAAAAGCAGTTCCTAACCTTTTGCGAATAATCGCAGTCTACTTGCCAAATTGATAAGTTGCTTCTATTAGTTTTTAAACTTTTTCTAGACACACTTATTATATAAACAAGGAAGCTGGCTTAAATTAAGAAAGTAGAGCACTACAAGCACTACAAACAGCATGGTTAACTTCTTGATCAGTGAACACTCTTGCTTTTATATATCGACTAGCATATTGAATCGAGTTGGACATATAAACTAAGCGAAATGAGAACCATCAAAAGGTAATTCAAAATTTTAATTTTGTATTCACAGTTCATCTAAGACATTATTATGCTACCTACCATACAATTGTTTCTATCCTCCATTTTTTACGTTCAACTTTCCGTTGCATCGCGTGAATTTTTGTTTCATCGTTCATTTGTCCAGAGACATCGTCGCTTGACAATATAAATTTCGCTTCTCTCATTTTAATGACGGATTTTCCCTGGTATCTTTCTACGAAGGTACAGAGAGAGAGAGAGACAGAGAGAGAGAGGGAGGGAGAGGGAAGTGTGGTGATGGAGTTGGGAGACTTACCATAGAGGCATTTATTATTTATTTATTGCCCAATTCTATATTTCTGTATTGGTCGATTAGTCTGCTGTGTTACGAATCCACACAGTGAGAGCGGCCTTTTGACATTTTAATATAAAATGATATATTTGAGACCTATATTAATAAACTTAATAAAACATGAAGAAAAAATAAAAACAATCAAAGCAATAAATAGGTTACAATATGTGTATTCATACTTACGCATTAGTGTACCGTAGATGGCATGGTATGATATTGCAACTTTGTATCACTGATATTGTGAACATTGTTTTTAAAATCCCATGGATCGTGTAAACCTAAGTTACGAAGTCACAGGTTTTACAGGTTACTTGCTGCAAGTTCCGTTTTTTTCTTTCCTCTTAAGTAATTCTCGTTTTATCCCCGTATTCTCTTATTTGTGCATGAGAGAGAGAGAGAGAGAGAGAGAGAGAGAGAGAGAGAGAGAGAGAAGGAAGCAGAAAGGATTTAGATGAAATTTTGCACCATATTTTAATTAACTTAGAAGACGAGGATTATTAAATTTTTATTATCGCGTTTCATTACAACGCTAATGATTTAATCAGTCGAAATTCATCACATATATTTTAGACAAGGTAGAAGCGAAAGCATACAGTTGGTTTATAGCCTAATGGTGAAACAATATTTATATACGTGTATTAATGCGCCATAGGCGGATCACAATTTGATGGACCTACAGTACTGGTCTATCAAATTGCTTTATACCAACACTTTCAAAGCCATGTTATTTTTGTCGGTGCACTTGATCCAGCAAGGATTGCGTGTGTGATGGAGTAATTAAAACAAACGCAAGAAACTGACAGCGAGCAGTGCAAAAGTATCTTTTAACTAGTCTAACTGCTTTCGACCCTGATTGTGTCTTTGTCAAAGACAGACAATGGCAACCAGTGCAACATCACAACTAATTATAACCCCACCTGGAGTTCCGAAACAATGAAACAAAGGTAATGTTACTGGATACGCCGCCTTGAAACACTGAAACCAAGCGGCTTCAACCAAGAAGACTCCAAAAGCACAACCACACGGAAATAAAATCATCATCTGTTCACAGTCATCTCTAGCTCAATTAAATAATTCATTCATTTTGGTCATTACTCACTCACTATAATTATTCCTGGTGTTATTAAATATATATTATTGTTTCTATCTTTTTATTTTTTTTTTATTCATTTGTCTGTTTCTCTGTGTGCGCCTTAAAATGCTACTCCATATAATTACCATAATTAGTAACAATGAGAGAGAGAGAGAGAGAGAGAGAGAGACCTCACCTTGAAGTACTGATAGTTTCTTTGTCGTGTTGAAACGAGAAAGCGTATCCAGAGCAAGATGTCCCAAAATCCAATGCGACTGACAGCATTTTCTTTGAGGCCATTGCAGGATGATTTGGCTAATACATGCATATATATATATATATATATATATATATATATATATATATATATATATATATATATATATATATATATATATATATATATATATATATATATATATATAATTTCTTCAGAATGATATAGCCGAGTCTGAATGTACTGTTAAACCATCCAATAAACCAATATAATCTAAATGCCATATGTGTATTTTCATATCTATTCATCTTTACATCACGTATTATTATTATTATTATTATTATTAATGGGCTTATAGAATTTGTTCCCATTAATAGTAGGGTAGTTTCAAAAGGGTACACTGACCTGGAGCCGATCAGTCGTAACTTTACTTTTCAATAGCATAAAAAATGACCGCGCCTGCCATCTAGGAACTGTTTTATAGAACAATTGATAGCCTGCCTGCCTGCCACCTAGTGAATGATGAACATACAGTTAGCGGTAATAATTTCAATTCACAACATATTCAATATATAGCATGAAATTGGGACTATCGAAAACTGATTTGGAGTCGAACGACAACTATTTTATTAGTTGGACAGGGGCATCTGAGCCACCACAGAACTGTCAAGATGGCTACTACAAGGAAAACATTCTGTCAGCTGGTGATTACAGTGCAATTGTTTTATTTATATCGTCGATTAATATTTTCCATGCTTGAAAGAACAACAAAAAAATAGTGACAAATTTAGTGACAGGATAAAATGATTTTTAGTCGGACACAATTTACATTGAATCTGATATTGCGTCGGACATGTCTATATTGTGTATCAAATTGTGAGGGACAGTAACTCTTTCACATATAAATATTTTTTTCTGTTCACAATTGTGGTTCCTGAATTCAGTTATCATGCACACATCAAATATTGCAGCTGGCATAAAAGGCGTCTGACTTAGGGTTAGTTTGCGATACTTTGGAAAAATAATGGAGTTCACAGTCCTAAACAGCTATATCTTTAGAGTGTAAGACAGCTCATTACACATTCCTCATCATTAACAAACAAGCGCTTAATTTTCCTGCCTTTTTGTGTTTTTTGTGACAATTTATTTTAAGATCTTGAAGGTAAAATATACTCATTACAATTAAAATGAATGTCCAAGTAACTTTCACGAAGTAGAAACATCCTAAAAAATTTCCTTTAACATATGAAGGCGTACCCAAGATATACACGACTCCTTCCTATGATATATCTTGCTCTTATTTAACTTTCACTTTCATATTCCCATTTTTATGTAAAGACGCAAACCACAAGGAGTAATATGCTTTCTGTAAATGCGACATAGTTTTGGCAGTGTATCACAAGAGATAAGTACAAATGAGTCATTGAACTAAGTCAAGAAAATATAAACAACTTTTCATGTAAATAGGTCATTAAGTGTAACGAATTTTGATCTTGAGTCTCAACTTCTACGGTCTGTATTATTTTCTGTGTAAATTAATCTGACAACTTTTTGCTGGAGAACAACCTTCAAAGACAGAATAAATGCTGCAGGGTCTGATTGGTACAAAATCTAGTCTTAGGGCCGCTTGCTACTAATACATACAATTTAGTATATTATCTAATCATGTGGTGGATGTGGTGGTGGTTTGTGTGTGTGTGTGAGTGTGTGTGTGTGTGTGTTGGGTGCTGATCTAGGGATCCGATCTGCCGTGTTTCGTCAGCACCGTAGAATTGACGAATAATAAGACACGATAAATGCACCTTTCTGGCGATAATTGAGCTATCGTCTTTTGTTAATCACGCTGTTCCATTAACCAAGCGTAAGTTAGACACACCTCCATGCATCGTTTACTACCGCAATTTCCTCCGACAAGCTGTTTGACGCTATAATGAATTGGTTATCGTAAATATATGCTAAACAAATTAACATATTTTGGAGTGAATTTCCTTTAACAAGAATATGCTCTCAGGCCGCTTTAAATTGATTTTTATGACTTACAGAAAGAAAAACTTTAGATTATTACTATACGGACTTGAAATACGAATGTAAATATTGTATAATGCAGTATAATTCATGCACCTTGGTAATTATACATTTTTAAGAATAATCAAAAGCATTTTAATGAACATATAACTGCAACTGAGTCATATTTATTTGCCAAATGCTGAATGTTTGTCGGAGGTTAACAGTTCGTGATATCACGTCTTTCGGTAGGCAGTGGTGTATTATCTCGCGTAAACTCAATACCATCACAGACATATAAACGATAGTTCACCTTCTCTACTCCTTAGTAGTGTTCCAGCATAGCTGGGCCACAGTTTTTTGGTTGTAAAGTCCATGTTTAAAATTGACAATACAATCGCAAATTAATTGTCGGGGAAATTTAAAATAAAGTAGACTTTTGTCAAAATTCAACACCTACCAACAATCCAGTCGAGAATTCGAAATGCCTGTGTTGAATAGTAAATATGGGCATTGGTCGCTCGAAACGGAGTGTTGGACTGTACGTGTAGTTTCAATATTACATTTATGAGTGTGTCTCCAGAGAATCCCATATTGTTAAACCTATGGACATTTTTAACCTTAACTTTCCAATTCACGCAAAATATTTACAACGTCAAATGGAAATTTCATGTTTAAAAGACTAATGCAAAATTCCCCTTGACGCCATACAGCTTCATTATTGTTATACCAATGGACCTTTTAACACGACATTACCATTGACGTAGTAGTAGCATAATTTCAAGATGGCGCTGGTAACACTAATTACCATTGTTACTAAGATATATAGAGAAAAAGAAATTTGACAGATCATGGGTCATTTCAAACTGCTACAACTGACTTTACAGTCTTCTACTTTCACATATTTTTCTCAAATCTTGATTTAAACTTGAACTGAAACCACTTCAATGATTTGCCAAAGCAAATCCCCGCTCTTTTCAATGCATATTCCACCCCTCCTACCTCCTCGGTATTCACCTTCAACCCCAGTTAAGTATTCAGGGTTAATAATGCAACATTCTTCATATATGATGCGGATTCCTACTCTAATTGTATGTATCAAAGCATAGATAGTTATTAAAAAGGTTATTCTATTCAGTTACGTCAAGCAGGGCTGAAATATTAAAGAATTATTGATGATTATCTCCGCCAATGTCTGATTCTAAAGAAGAAATTGTCAACGTTTTTGCATCACCTTTTCATCTTTTCTTCTATCATGAGATGTGTTGCTACTACGAGATCTGATTGCATACCTACAACTACAGCCATCGTTGAGACTTTTTAAAATGTGTTCTTAAAATGAATCCAGGAAGTCAATGCAATGAGCGAATTATATATTTTCAAGGAAGATAATGTAAAAGATTATTTATAATAACTTAAAAATGTGCATACTTACCTAAGTTATTATTGCCTCGTCGTATTGTTTTCAACTTTCACCTTGTAATTTTGTAGAAACTAAATTTTGGTAAAATGTGTTGTGCTCAGTTGACTGGGTATTACAACATAAGGGTTAAAATCCCCTCTCATATTATCATAGTCTACATTCTACTTTCACTTTCCTTTCTATCTAATTATGCAAGACATTTGTAGAAACGGAAACTTGATTTTAGTAAAACGTGTTGTACTCAATTAACTGGGTATTGTGACGTAAGCATTAAAACCCACTCATGTCGTCATAATTTATTTTTTTACTTTGACTTTCTCCATTCTATCTAATTAAGCAATCCACTTGTAGAAACCTGTTTGGGTCAAATAAATGTTACTCAGTTGAAACAGAAAAGATTAAAACCCGCTCATGTCGTAATATTCTACTTTCACTTTCTCTTTTCTAGTTGAATAAGCAATCAATTTCTAGAAACTTGTTTTTCGTAAACTCGATGTGCTGAATTCATTGATTATTGCAAGGAAAACTAATTGCGCTGTCAGCTGTGTAATAATAATAATGGTGAAGAAGGGAGTGATGAACACGGTCGCAGAGAGAGAGAGAGAGAGAGAGACAGAGGGCTTAAATACGGAACATGCTGTAACTAAACTGGAGACAAAGTTACTGGATGCATTTTGTGAGGAGTTATGAACTGATCTTGTGATATAGTGTCAGTTGCTCGATGACACATCAGGCATTTTGGAACTTCAACGAATAAATATGTTATTATTACAACTACTACTGCTACTGAATATAACAATAATGCGGGAAAACGTGATACCACACCCCAGAACAATATTTTCAGGCAATAGTAGAATGAGATAGGCAAATACGTATTTGAATAGAGAGATGGATACCCATGGCATTAGACTGGCAAACTTGCCGACAGCTGACATAAATCTTTAGGGCGTTTTGTATGAAGTCGGCATTTAGTACCCAGTAGTGGCAGTTTCTGGTCGCCAACGGTATTGAGAATAATGATAAAAGTTGCACATGGCTGTATTAAGAATTAAAAAACTATACAATATTTACTAGTGCACATCCACAAACACCAAACGTTTCGGGAAACGCAGCTGAGCAATTATATTAGTAATGTAGAGCGTCAGTTTGATGTCATTGGAATTTCCACTCTTCAGCCAGTTTGGAAAGTATTACTTTGGAAGCAATGGACATAAAATGCTCGAAAGTCAGTAGGATTAACATTGTCAACCTTTATGGAGCCTTTTATAACGATACAATGAACGCAAACACCACACACACTGACATACACACAGTACAACAGAACAATATCGTTTGATTGGTTGGAATAACCCTATGACAAAAACTTCACGATGAATTCATCTTTTAAGATACTGTATATTAACATAAGATTTATTAGGATCTGGACACACTGGAATGTCCAGTACTTACAATTAAATGTAGGGATTATATAGCGAAAATAATTGTGATCTAAGTCCATATGTGGTCACACCTCCCTTAGTGATGGCACCTCAAAAGCCGGGTTTCCCTTGCAGCACGTCTATCGATTTAGACTTCACAGATCCCAGGACAGAGATAAGCTAGACTGCATCTCATTAACCACACTTTCCTCTTTTTAAAAATGAGGGGTTCTTCTTCTGGTGGCTGATACTGTTGTTACTGAAGTTTTAAAACAGCTTCCATCGCTGCGCTCTGAATTGTTGCAGAACATCGTGTGATGAGACATAACTCCAGCTATTCCATCCGGTTGATCTAAATGTTCCAAGATTATGCCATTCATGGATTAAATTAATTATGCACTAGACAAACTACTTAATTAATTTAATTGCACGCAAGACTACTTAATTACTCGCCGAATACCTTTAGGTATTTGTAGTAATTCTTTTAGCCGAAAAAGGCTGAGGGGTAACCTCTTTTAGCTGGATCAAGCAAAGTTTCAGGTAGTCCGGTGGCTAAAACTTGCGTCTAATCCGTCCCTCGGAGCTGTCTGGATCACATAGGTCTGGAATCGATAAGTTGCGTCGATAATGGAATTGGTCACTCATTATATTTCTTCTCCAGGGTAATGATGTGCTCCGCTGACTTTCTAGAGCTTGTATTCAAGTTTCTTCTTAGGGGGCTCTCTACAGATGTTATGTACTTCTGAGAGAGTGACAGGTGTAAGATGAGGTTGTTTGCATTGGCAATATGCACAATGGCGAGAATGCTGGCATATATCTATTTTACTTCAATGTAATGTGGCTGAAATGTTTTTCGAGATTGTGCTTTTGGAAACTGAAAATGATACAAGCACACATTTAAGTAAGATGACTGATTCCATGTGCTCAAAAAGTCAGCCTGAATTAGACTAAACTATACTTTCAGTAGAAGTTACTAAAATAGGTAGAAAGAATTTTCCCAGACTAGATAATACCAGCTTCTTTGGGGTATACTTCTATTATTTTTGGAATTCTCCTACCAAATCAGCAGAAGTGTTGTTCTTTTAGCTTGGGCTCTTAGGTTCCATCTGATGCAATGCTAAGGCCCAAGCCTTTGATAGCATACAAAACCTGGGTAGGTATCATTACGTCTATCGCTCTTTTAACTTCCACTCGTCCGATAGGATACTTGGCCGCTTCTCAGGTAAGACACTGACTGGTGTCGATTTCTGATCGAGGTAAGAATTTTGCAGTCGCGCTTCCAATATCGTTTCTTCAATGATGGTTTTGTAATCTTTTCATTTTGAGTAGCGATAGGGGCCTGTTTAGCGTCGATGGAAATCCCAGTCAAAAAGGTCGTGGGGCTGTATAGCGTCAAGACTTTTACTGACCCTCTGGGCTGAATGCGTCAAGGGAAATTTGACCTGGGGAATATTGGGCCTGTATAGCGACAAGGGAAAGCTGGGTTGTTGTATAGGGATAATAGGAATGGAACAGGTGAGGTGATGTCACGGTACTGGACATTGGTAACAATGTTGCAAGGGGGTGACCTCAATCGGACCAAACAGCGGGGAAAAAACATAGAACATTTGGCGGGACGGGACTGGGGGGACATAAACATATATAACACATACAACACACATACATGGATTGATGAACATCAATCTATCATACCTAAACTATAAAATCGACTAAAAATGTTTAGGCAAAGAGAATAAATATCTTTTCGAGGCTATGGAGTGGCCCTGAAAAGGGCATTTGAGTTTCTTCTATTTTCTAATTCCTTCTTTTTCTTCAGGAACATCTCAATTTTTGCATCACTTTTTTTCTTTTCTTCTTCTCATTCTTTTCCTCCTCATGTTTCTCATCCTCCTCTGTCTTCCTCTTCTCATTCTCCTCTTCTTTTTCTAGTTTCTGTTCCAGGTTCTCATTCTTATTCTATCTTCTTCGTCCGCCTTCTCCGCCTTTTCTTGTTTCATCAGCTCCCTTAGTCTTTCCTTAGACTTTCTCAAATTGTTTATTTCCATTTTGATTCGATGTGGACTATAACAATAGTAATCCCCATCCAGTTTGACCAGCATCTCTTCTATCATCCCCAAATTGTCAACGACTTCCTACAACGTCTTTATTTTGTTCATTGTATTAGAAGATATCTTTTTAGATTATTCAAAGTTGAATGGCGCGAATGACGAACGCTTGAATTTATATTTGTCAAGCACAAACGTGAATGAAAACATCCCTTACAATACCTTCATATATTATCTACTATCCACACAGAAGGGAAGGGTAAAAAAAACCAATATCTACTATCGAAAAATCCCAATATTTACTATCAAAAACCATCTGTTGTACAACTGGTGCCAAGACGGAGGGCATGTCATGTACACGTCCCCGTTGTCGACTTAACAACAACAAAAAATTCTATAAAAACGTCGGACACTTTGGGTCTGTCGCATTCAGCGTCAACATGACGTCCCTTCAGTCTCATCTTCCCGTTAAATTGATTCGTGCCTTGTACGGCACCAGTCGCTAAACAATTCACAAATACGTGCCCATGTCTTAGAAGCCAGTCTCAAAGAAGTCTTACGATGATTTACGGTGCCAGTACATCAATTACTTCAAGGCATTATTCACATTCCTCATCAAACAAATGCTTTTTTGTGAGAAACAAAGTAGCCTTGACCCAACTGGAAGATGCCCACATCGACACTCAAACCTAAAAGCAAATCATTTTTAAACATGGAGGTAGCGGTTCTCTAGGAGGTGTCATCATTCGTTCCCTCTTAAAATTGGGATCCCAGTGCTTTCAAAGTCCTCCCCAAGAAAAAAGCCACTCCCAAAATAGCCAAACGGACGCAGAAGAAAAAGAGCAGTGGTGTCAAGACCAGGTCTCAACCCCCGAAAACGAAAAAGAAAAACCCCTAGAAAAAGAAAAAGAAAAGCCCCAAGAAAGCAGCTTCTTCCCGTACTAGGCCACGATACTCAGCGACGGTGACAGCGTCTCCATTAGCCGCAGGTTCTTCCACTTGTCCGTTGCTGGTGATGCCTACCAAGTCCAATTTGACACCCGTTCTTCTTCATTTGATGAAACAGCGGAAACCCACGTCTCCAAAAACTTCTCCTCCAGCGGTGACACTCTCCGCCTCTTCAGCGGTGGCAGGAACTGCTTCCAAAGTACCTGCCCACAAAATCAAAGTCGAAGAGAGATCGGGCATGTTACAGAGTTTAGTGGATTTGTCCAAGCAAGAAATGTCCCGATTTAGTCTGTTGCGAACCCTTCCACGACGCGTGATACTTGTCATCAAGTTGATACGACGTAAAGACAATCAGTTGCGATGCATTCCAGTATAAAAAAGACTTGCGATAAAGAATGAGAATCAGTGTTTTTGTGCTCCGGAACAAAGAAGCCCCCCCACCCCCAGCCATGCCTCTTCTAACCCCAAAGGAAAGAAAAGGAAAGGACTTTCTCCTCGTTTAGCTAAAGAATGGGACGTGTTGTCCGTCCTGTCCAAAACCCCTCCACCCATGCCAAAACAGCTCATTCAAACTTCCTCGAAAGACGTCGTCGATACCGTGTCAGTGTTGCCTGAATGTCTTGAAAGGCATGATAACTTTGTCTCAACATCAGAAAGAATGCTTAGCCAAGCATCGACACGTTCTTCGCCAAATGGTCAAGAAGAAAATACACAGCCGTCAAAAGAAGACGATGTTGTTACAAAGTGGAGGAAATTTGCCCATGTAGTTAGGACCCTTTCTGAAATGAGTATTGGGAACAATGCTGAGAGGACTCATGGGAGCAAGATAAAAAAGGACCAAGAAGATAAAACGGATCTCTGCAGCCAAAAGATCTCAGACGTGACCTTTGGAATCTGATAGAAGGACGAGAACTGACTTTAGTGCCTTACAAACGATGAATGAAATTCCATCGTTGGCAAGAGCAACGGACCCCGCATTTACCCCCCAATCCTCATTTCCCGATATGTTCCAGTTACAAGATGAATTGCAATCGGTGATGGATCGCAGCGATTTGTACGAAACGGAAAAAAATTGCAAAGGTATGTTCAGCTGTTGCAGTGACTGCATTTCTTTTACCAGAAAGCTTTAGACGAAACAGCTCATCCAACTCTGAAAGATTTTAAGACCCTGATGAAAAGTCCATCATTACCACCCCCACCCCCAGCTATCAAGACAGACGTAGCCCCACGGATGCCAGAGGAAGAAGAAGCACGAGAAGTTGTTCAAACACCGCCAGCATCTCCCATCCCTACTAAGATTGCAGCGTCCTTGTTGACCCCTTCCCCACTCCTCAACGAGAAGAACTCAAAGTTTGGGTTAAAAAGATGATGCACACTCCTCCTTCGACAGAAGTCAAAAAGAAAGAAGGGAAACCAGAAGTGAAAAAATAAACGACGACCAAAGCCATCCCATTACCACCCCCACAGCCACTACCACTATCCTCCACTTAGAACCGTGGCACGCCGGAGACGTAAAGTCGTTTCTAAACCACCATTTCTCCCTTTCTAAAGTATCATCAGCGAAGAGTTGGTGAGCTAGCCAGCATTTACTACGATCCAGCCCAACCTGCGTGATACGGAGGAGTTCAGATATTGTATCCTGCTAGCAAAACTAGACACAAAAGTGTCTGTTTACCTCAAGTGCAACGATGGCTACAAGAACAAGCCACGTACACCTTATACAAGCCCATTCGACGAAAAGTTTCCAGAAGCTGCACCCGAGTGGAGTTCCTCGATCATCAATGGCAAGCCGATTAAGCCGATATCTCTCATTTGCCCACCTACAATCGTGGCTACAAATATTTGATTTGTGTCATCGACGTCTTTTCCAAATTTGTCTCGGTCGGGCCATTGACTTCCAAATCAAGCAGTGAGTTAGTGCGAGCCCACAAACTGGTGTTGAAACAAAGTGGTCGTTACCGTCTTCGATGCAAACCGACAAAGACGCCGAATTTCTGAACCAAGCTTTCCAAAAGGAATTAAAGAAACGTGTCATTCATTTTTTCACTACCGAGAATCCCGAAACCAAAGCCAGCATCGTGGAACGTTTTCAACGCACCTTGAGAGAACGCATGTGGAAATAGTTTACGCATCAACACACTCTCAAGTACACCGACGTCTTGCCGCACCTGGTGCAAGCATACAACCAATCTTACCATAGGAGCATCGGATGTGTCACACACACCCCAAGAAGTGACACCCGACAACAAAGTGACTGTTTTTGAGCGCCTGTTTGGTACGTCCATGACGGTGACAGTCCCCAAGAAAAGTGGAGTGTTGGTAGCAGGAGATTGGGTGCGTATTGGCAAAACCAAATGCACTTTCGACAAAGGTTACTTACCCAACTGGACCACTGAATTGTTTCTGTCACTGTACGAGTGCGTGGCGGTCATCCTGCCGTCTATAAATTGGAAGACATGAACTGGAGAGTTTTTAAAGGAATGTTTTACTTGCCGGAGTTACAACGATTGACCAAAAAAGAAGACGAAGTGTACGACATCGAAAGCATCCTCGAACGAAGAACCCGTAAAGTGGGAAAACACCGTGTCAAAGAAGTCAAAGTACGTTGGAAAGGATATCCTTCCAGTTTTTATTCTTGGATCGACGCATCGCAAGTCATCAACCATAAAAAGAAGTAACCATCATGTCCTTAAAGACAGCCTCAGCTGCCACTGCAATGACGGCCACTCCTTCACCCAGTTCTTATCTGCAAGATCTACAAATGCAGCCCTTGTGGGTGTCGTGTGGAGAACGTGTGCCTAAAACGCAAATCGTCTTTTTCTGCCAGATCTTTGTGGTATATTGTGTCATCGGTGCAGCCATTGCCAGTTTGAGTTTGCAACGAGGAGACAAACAATTGTGGACCATTTTATTGAGCAGTTGCATCGGTTACCTGCTTCCCAATCCCTCCCTGAAATTCTCCTCGAACGGGAACAACGGGGACCTTGTGTCTAGTGCCAGTGTCAGTCACCACTCCAACAACAACAACCCCATTTTGGGCGGAGACACTCCTCTGACTTCCGGTAATCCCTCGGACAATCCCAAAACTCTGGAATTATTATGAGTCACTCTAACCAATTTTACTTAACCTTACCCAGTGACAGTTCCATGGAGGTGTTTCCCAATAACACTTTGTGCTGTTACACGGCCAAATAACCTCAGGCCATTCAATTAGATCACGAAGCCCATTGGGAAGTGGCTTTGGTGGAAATCATTCATCCGACCCAAGTCCTCAATGTTCTTCCCAATCAAAATTTTATTTCAGTGGAAGTTCATGACGAGCAAATGCAACAGTACTTGAATACCCATGGCAAATATGATAACAAAATATATAACTCAGAACCTCAAAAGACGACCTATCGCTTGATCATTCCCCCAGGCTATTATTTTAGTGGTCAACATTTGGTGAGCACCATTGCCTCCAGGTTTAATGTCGTGTTTCTTAAAGCTTTAGAGAGTGTCAAAAAAGTGTCACCCTGGAGTATCATAAAGTAGCTCGTCGCCTCCTGATGAAATTTCCTGAGGGGAACAAAATGTTGTCTCTCTTATTTTGTCCTGAATTGTTTGACATGTTGGGCGGGGACATGGAGATGAGGATGGCCATGATCAAGAGAAACGAATTACCAGTCATTTCCGCCATCGATTCTTTTAGCAAGTTATTTCGTTCCCCGGTAGAACTGAACCAAGGACTGAATTTGATCCTTGTGTACTCCGATGTGGTGGAGTACAACGTGGTGGGACACACCTCCGTACCGTTACTGCATATGATTCCTTTCAAAGTGGATTCTGCCACGCTCGCTGACGAGTAAGGTGGAAACACTTATCACGTTCACCGCGAATTTGTACATCCTCACTATTTGCCCGTAAGCAAGTCTTATTTGGACACGGTCAACATTGCTATAAAAGGAGATCTGGGACAAAATATTTCATTCACCAAAGGGAAAGTCACGGTGAAACTCTATTTTCGAAAACGGTTCTCTAACGACTCGTAAGTCATGTATCCAATGTACCGAAGCGTTGCTCGACAGCGAGGACACGGTTTAGGAGATATGTTAAAATCAGCCATTCGTTCGGTGGCTCCCGTGTTGAATCCGATGGTGACACGAGGATTGCACGCCTTGAAAGATGCGGCATTGACACTCGGCAAAGAATTTCTCCAAAATGTCATCATCGACAAACAAAACCTTAAAGAAGCCTTCTTGATGGGAGGCTAAAATGTCTTGGTGCAAACAGGCAAATACCTTTTAGGCTGACGAGAAATGCCTATAAATGCCCTGAGCACTAGCGAGTCAGGCATTCCAACGTCCCTGACGACACAGCAAGGACAAGGCAGAAAGAGACGAAGAAGAAAACACCCTTTTACCAGACTTCACACTTCTCAAGCTAGAAAGACAAAGAAAAGAAGAACTGCTCGAGACTTAGAGGTTTTTGATTATTAAAGTATTGAGAAACAGAAAAATGATGCACCGAGAGTCTTGCGCTTGTTCCAAGTCGGAACTGGATCTGTTTGCCATGCCACCCACCATGATGACCATGCAAGAATCCCAATGGGTGGAATTTCATCCTGTTTCCTCTTTGATGGATTCAGCTTCCATCGAGTTTGAAATCAAAGGACAACCTGAAGATTACATCGATCTGAACAGCAGTTACTTGTACCTGAAAGTCAAAGTTCTAGATAAGACAGGAGGTGCAATAGATGACGAGCAAGTAGCTCTCGTCAACAATTGCGTGCATTCCTTGTTTAGCGGAGTAGACTTGTACTTGAAAAACAAACTAGTTAGTAGCAGCATGGATACTTACCCTTATCGTGTCTATCTGGAAAATCTCTTGACGTATGGAATAGACTCCAGGAACACTCATCTCAATGCCTGTGTGGTATGGGAACCTGACGATGCAGGCCAGTTTGACGAAACCGAAATTGATACAACCAAAGCACATAATGAGGGGTTTGTAGAACGAGGAAACAAAATAAAACATGGACAGAGTTTAGAACTGATGGATCATTTGCATTTGGACATGTGGTTGCAAGAGAAGTATTTGCTGAACGGGGTAAATGTCCGCCTGAAACTGAATCGTAGCAGTACCGCTTTCCATTTAGTGACTGATAGTGCCGATTACAAAGCCATCATCCAAGGATCGAGACTCTACATACGACGTGTGCAAGTAAAACCTGAAGTGGGAAACGACATCAGTCACACGTTGAGCAGAACGACCGCCAAGTATCCAATACGACGCGTGGAAGTGAAAACCTTCACCATTACCACTGGACAGGGATCCATGATCGAAGATCATCTGTTCCAAGGACAGTTACCCAAACGTATAATCCTTGGTATGGTCAAGAATAGAGCCTTCAACGGAGTCCACAATCTAAATCCTTTCCACTTTCAACACTTTGACATGTCCAAGATTGAAGTCAGTCGCGATGGCAAGACCTTGTGTACCCGACCTTTCGAACCTGACTTTGACAAGAAGAATTACTTGAGGTCGTACTTGTCCCTGTACGAAGCCACGGGACAGTTAGGAACTAACACCAGTCATGGCATTACGTACGAGGATTATGCAGGAGGCTATGCTTTGTGGGCTTTTGAGTTCACTCCCGACTAAGGCAGCGACGAGAGACATTTCCACCCTATACAATCCGGTCAGATTCGTGTGGAACTTCAGTTTGCAGATCCTCTACCCCAGACGGTTAACGTCATCCTGTATGCAGAATTTGACAATACGATAGAAATCAACAGTTTGAGAGAAGTCATTCTAGACTATTAGAAGCCATGGAAGACACGTATCCCTCTTTACGTAGTGGAGAAACTTTGGACATGGAATGTGAGGAGATCATGAAAGAAGAACCCCAAGACAAAGACGAAGAAGTCATCATGATGAAGTCTCGATGGCCAGAACAAGAAGCCCATTTAGTTTCCTGTTTTGCTGCAGTACTGGGAGATAAAATGAAGGAATTGATCAAGGAAGATTGCTATGGATGTTATAACGATCATCCCAGCCAAATTCAACACGATAAATGTGTGATGCTGAGACAAGAAGAACAGTTGGACGAGTATCTGAACGAAGCTTGGGGTCTCATCTCGAAAGCATTCGTGTTGCATGAGTGGTATAAAGGCTTGCATAAACATTCCTCTTCTCCATTAACGCCTCTGCAGATCCGACGCATAGAAACCCTCTTGGACCAGGGTAAGAAGTCGGAGCTAAACGCCTTTTACTTGTCAGACATTTTCCAAGAGAAAGTCAGGATCGAAATGATCACTTATTATCACCTGTGAAGAAGAAGAAAGAAAGAAAGAAAACAACACAAAACATGGATACCTGGGAACTTTATTACCTTTTGAACCACAGTTCGTGCACTGCTTCTTGGAATCCTGTCGTATGTGCTAAAGATGAACTCTCTCATCGCAAACCTCAAGACCATCAAGCTTATGTGATCAACACGGACGACAGTCATCTCCCAGGAACCCACTGGGTAGCCGTCTATTTTCGTCAAGAAGGATGTGTGGAATATTTTGATTCGTATGGATTGCCTCCTTTGGAAGACGATATCAATGACTTTATGAGAAGAAATGCTCAGATCACACGATTCAATAGTGTGAAATTACAAGGCACAGATTCCTTGGTGTGTGGACAATATTGTGTGTATTTTCTGCATCATCGCAGTCTGGGCTATTCTTTAGAACATTTAGTGACTCATTTTGATCGTCATTCTTCTTCTAGAAACGATGTGAAGGTAGACAATTGGTTTTGTGACCATTATACTTATCTTTTGTCTCAAGCTAGGAAACGTAGTGTCCATCAATTGCCTAATGACTTCCAACAGTGGAAACCACAATTTCATTCACAACATCGTCAACCCTGTTTAAAATAGAGTGTGAGTTGAAAAAAAATGTTTGTTATTTAAATTGGATAGTTATTGTTAAAAAAATTGTTTTTTTACTTGTTAGTGTTAAGTGATTTTGAATAAAAAAATGTGTGTTTTGAAAAAAATGCCTTTGTGGTTTGTTTTGGTTATAGGTATCATGATTCACGCTTTTTGACTTCTTTCTATCCCTCCCATAACACTATTTGAACGTTCCGACTCGAAAACCGTGTAGGGATGTTTTCCTTCACGTCCGCGCTCTGACCATAAACCGGGGTAATCTCCAGTCTAACCATTCATCATCATTATCATTCAGGCAGTGGACGGCGACGAAGTAGGACCGGCAAACCAGCAGCGGTGAACAAGCGGGAAAAGCAATAAACACGTACATCAGGTGTACAGAACCCACAGCACTGGAATTAGTAGAGTAAAATACTATAATGCTTTATTACTGCCCTTTACTAAACCAACGTTGCTGATTTGAAGTACCTACATGACCGGCAAAGAGGGAAGGAAGGTAGCAGCTCTTAACTGGCGGTCATCTGACAGAGTGCGGGGAGGAAATAGCTCTAGGAAGCATTCCACCTGAACCCTGTATACCAACGGAGGGCAAGCTGTGAGAAGCGCACCGCTGGAACCTTGTCTGTGTTATGGGGAATTATACAACCAGCTGAGCAATGAAAGATTGAAATCGCAGGATTTGAATGGGAAGTCTACCGGCCGTCCACCGGGAATACCAAATAATGCAACCTTCCTCGGATCATCTGAAGGGAGCTTGTGATCTAACATCGGTTTGCGTACTAGTGTGAGAACCTCTGATCTAGTGTAACATTTTAAATAGTTTCTCATTCTTTGTTCATAACCAGAATTTTCATTTGTGAAAGAAATTCCAACAATGTATTAAGAGGTGGGGTAAGAAATTATACCAACGGTAAAGACACGTCACTACTAAGATATTAAACAATCTACATATTATTTTCATGTGGATTACCAGCATTTTTGTTCTTTAATAATTGCTGTCCAATGTGGGTTTTTTCTTCTTTCTTGCTGTTGGTTTTGTTGGATATTTCTGATGTCAAATGTTTCTCTACACACATTCAACATTTTAAGCATTAAAATAGATTTCAATTGCAGCATTCTTTTTATTTTTCTGTTAAATATCTAAATCCTACCTTTGTATAACATACATCTCATCAAGATGCCAGGATCGTGCTTCACTATCAATAAGGTATTGATGTATTTATTCACATTGGTTTATAAAAGCAGATGCTGCAAAAATTATGATTGAGAGACCGCTGTTGTTGATATGATAATTTATCATTTATTATTCTACAAATAATGAATGGTCAGCATCGTATAAATACATCAACCATGACACAATGTTTAATTTTACCTCTATGTAGCTATAACAGAACAGTTTATTATTCATCTGAAGATCATATTTCTTGTCTGATGAATTCATTGTATGTAGTCTTGAGGCAATGAAATAATATGAAGAAAAATATATATTTTAAAGATAAAATGTGCAAAAAGCATTGATTTCAGAATGACCTTTTTAATAAGAATTTGCTATTTTCTTAAATTTCATTTTTGATTTCCTTGGCAACCATAAGAAATCCGCTAATTTTAATGCAAAATGTATGCCAAGAAAATGGATGCATTTAAGCATTATGTGATGACATTGTGTGTGTATGTGTGTGTGTGTGATTTGGATTTTTAACGTAGCTTTAACAATTTTGCAGTCATATTGCTAGGATGTCTGCAGTCTGACACTTTATAGTGATGTCTAGCACTAGGGGCATCATGCCGCAGACATGTAGCATGATATCCCACTCAGCCTCATTATCCTGACACCAGGTTGACCAGTCTTAGCACTAACCTCTTAATGCTGAGCGCCAATCGAAGCAGATGCTAGTACCATTTTTTTTAGTCTTTGGTATGACTCAGTCGGGGTTTGAACCCACGACCTCCCAAGGTGGTTGCTGAAACCACTAGGCCACTGGAGCGGTTGATAACACTTTTTACAATTCTGTTTAATATTACTAGTTCAAAGCAGTAATACTGATCTTGGTTAAAACTTTGTTTATCAGTTCCAAAAACAATTCAGCATATAGTTAGATCAGGTGGTTAGAAACAACTCAGCAAGTGGACACATGTCATGTGAAGACAACGCAACATGTGATACACATGTGAAGACAACTCAGCATGTGGTACACCCCATGTGAAGACAATTCAGCATGTGATACACGTCATGTGAAGACAACTCAGCATGTGATACATGTCATGTGAAGACAGCTCAACATGTGATACATGTCATGTAAACGTCATGTGAAAACTCGGCATGTGATACACAACATGTGAAAAGAAACAACTCAGCATGTGATACACATCATGTGAAGACAACTCAGCATGTGATACATGTCATGTGAACGTCATGTGAAAACAATTCAGCATGTGATAGATGTCATGTGAAGACAACTCAGCATGTGATACATGTCATGTGAACTTCATGTGAAAACAACTCAGCATGCGATACACAACATGTGAAAACAACTCAGAATGTTATACATATCATGTAAAGACAACATGTGATATACATCATGTGAAAACAACTCATCACTACCAGTTTTATTACCGACGTGTGGCTGTTATTATTAGTTTGTTAGTATAGGACCTATGTTGATACTCTGGCTATATTCATTCAGATTCAAGACCAAACAAGATGCTATGTGAAACAAACAAGATGCTATGTGAAACAAACAAGATGCAATGTGAAAATTCAAGTTCAGTAATTATACTCATGGGGGGGGGGGGGCTCCGATTGGCCGAGTGGTCTAAAGCGCTCTCCGTTACGGATCACTGCCATCTCACCTTTGTCTGCGTGGTTTCGAGTCTAGGATTCGGCCAATGTGGGTATGTGAGAAAGCTTGTCGGGTTCTTCCTCCACCATTAATACTGGCCGCCATGCATAGCCTATCGTGTGCTGAAAAATGGCATTAAACCCCACAACAACAACAACAACAATACTTATTTGGGTAACACAACACCTAAAATACATGTATTAGTCCTATCAAAAATTTACACAGATAAGTCTGCATACTTATACTGGACACATCAAAGCTTAAGCCAGTGCATATTACTTTTGAAACATCACATACATTCAATGAAGTACTGATCATTGTATGGTCACAAAGAAGTACGTGATAATGTGATTTAAGGTGAGAAAGTAAACAAAGAACGAAGTTTATTTTACAAAGACAAATATGATACAATAACTTGTTTAGTATCACGCTATGTATCATTGTTACCATGAATGGGTATGTTGGATAGTTTGAAAATTTTCATGATAGAAGATATGAATAACTAATCCGTCTCTTCTGTGTACATCTTGTTGAGCCACAGAACAAAAACTACACAGTGATATGAAATGAAATCAGTGTAGGCTACAGAACAAAAACTACACAGTGATATGAAATGAAATCAGTGTAGGCCAAAGAACAAACACTACACAGTGATATGAAGTGAAATCAGTGTAGGCCACAGAACAAAAACTACACAGTGATATGAAATGAAATCAGTGTAGGCCACAGAACAAAAACTACACAGTGATATGAAATGAAATCAGTGTAGGCCACAGAACAAAAACTACACAGTGATATGAAATGAAATCAGTGTAGGCCAAAGAACAAACACTACACAGTGATATGAAATGAAATCAGTGTAGGCCAAAGAACAAACACTACACAACAATGTGAAGTGAAATCAATTTATTAACATAGACAATCAATGAACAGGACTATCTTGTTTTAAAGTATTAGTTATTCCTTAAATAAGTCTTGTAACGATAGTTACTATGCAATGAATTCATTATCTGAGACGGACATGCTGTGTGTAGGCAATTTTAATGCCTTGATCCTCTCTTCAGATTGGTCTAGAAATGTTTCCTTCTACTGAATGGTGTGTACCCCCTTCTGAAAATAGAAACAATGATGTACAAATGCACACTATACATACCAAAATAAATTATTTTTCATGTTTCTATTGTGACCTGCAAATGGGTGTGTATAAATGAATATTTACAGGATTGGTTGTGAACTTTCACTGATAAAAGTTGGCAATGAAGTTTGCCATAGACATGGCAAGTGTTCTGGTTATTGATTAGCCAGAAAGCTTACCACAGATCATTATAGAACGTTTTCTGGTCAGTGATTAGTGTAAATGTTTGAACAAACTAATTGTTATAAACATTCAGGCAGTCTTAACCAGTATCCCAATGAAGATATAATTTTGATCCACTAATACATCAATACAATAAAACACAAGCTGCGTGATGCTTAAGTTTAAATATCAGTTTAATATTTTCCTCAATTTAGCTAGTTGCAACAATTTAAGGTAGCAGTCTTCTGGTTAATGGCAATAGTGAAAGCTGAGGCTTTCACTTGCAGTGTTTTGATAGATAACAGAAGATAAAAGGAACAAAAATCATACCATTGGAGGAAAAAAAACATATGGGTTTAAATACCATGCATGGATCAATTCCACAATGTACCAGTAGCTTCAAACCAATAATACGGCCTAAAAACTGATTCAAATTATTAGAAGCAGACATACAGCAAATGTATATAAATGCATATATACAAATCAACAATATCTACTTTTTTGTTTTCCTGAATTTTTTAAACTGCTCAAGTTCCATCAAATTAATTAGAGATAATACTTGTAGGTACAACTCTTTTTTCATATCATGCATTTAATTTTAACTTACAACAAAGTAAACTGGAACAACTTGGTAATACTTCATCTCAAGTCTTCTGTATTTTTCAGGTATTGTTACTTATTTTGAAGACCCCTGGCCGAGCCATACCAAAGACTTACAAAAATGGTACTAACAGCTGCCTTGCTTGATGCTCAGCATTAAGAGGTTAGTGTTAGGACTGGTCGGCCTGGTGTCAGGATAATGTGACTGGGTAGGACATCATGCTACATGTCTGTGGCATGATGCCCCAGTGCTAGACATCACTATAAACTGTCACACTGCAGACATCGTGAGATGTGTGATGTGATTTTGATTTTTAACGTAGCTTTAACAATTTTTCAGTCATATCGCTACGATGTCTGCAATGTGGCAGTTTATAGTGATGTCTAGCACTGGGGCATCATGCCACAGACATGTAGCATGATGTCCCACCCAGTCACATTATCCTGACACCGGGCCGACCAGTCCTAACACTAACCTCTTAATGCTGAACGCCAAGCGAGGCAGCTGTTAGTACTGTTTTTGTAAGTCTTTGGTATGACTCGGCCGGGGATCGAACCCACGATGCAGTCATCGTAGCGATATGACTGAAATTTTTTAAAACGCTACGTTAAAAAGCTAAATCACACACACACACACACACACTTATTTTGAACTCAGCTGAGTCCACATAGTCTTCATGACCCACTCAACCTTGCCCTAGGGCTAATTAATAAACATTTATCACATATTGTATATTTTTCTCCCATCAGTGCTATATAATATACCTTCATTTTTGAGAAATTATTTATTGGAAAATATTTACATAATGTACAATTTAGAACATTTGACATTTTTTATTCATCCCAGCAGCACATGATATATAGTGAAAACAGTCTGCACATGGTTATTCAACAATATTGACAACTAAACAGTATATGACATCAAATTATGAACAGACGCACTGACATAATGGACAACCGAAATAAAATACAAATTAGAGAGACATTGGGATTTAATATATTTAAATATGTGAACAAGTAATCTACTTCTGTCAGTAAAAAGAGTGGTTGCAATTAGGTTCTGCTCACATATGAACACACCAATTATCCATCCTATATAGCTCCCATTTGTTTGTACCCCACTACCGATTTAAAAAATGAAAAGCACAAATGAGATACAAGAGTACGGAATGTAGTCAGTTCATTTATTGATTTATAATATCAAACCTGATTATGCCCAGTGTGCTGTAACATTGTTTTCATCTGGGCATTCCATTCCAAATGGAAGTTTTCAGTGTAAAAGATGACTCTGCTCATCAGTCTTTTTCAGGTCCTGGATATGTTCATTTTCAGTTAAGTGGTGTATGCATGATTACACATGTATGTACATAGAAGGAAACTACTACATCGTCTGCTTCCGATATTTACAATGTCGAATCAAGGAAAGGTAAGAATGACAAGTACAAATTGGCCTTTCATGTGGATTTAACAAGCGGTGTAATTTCTATGTTCGTATGTGCAAATAGGTATAACTCTAAACTGACAACATTCTGGTAAATTACGGCAGTTACCAAATAGGACGAACTACGTCACTCTCTTTGAGGAAAATAGACTTGCCCATAGTGTATGCAATATGTCACTGTTTTAATATGGAAAATCCGTCTAGCATGAAAGGCGCAGACCTGGATGTCAGTGTTATGGCCACTCTGTCACAGTCAGGTTAGAAATTAAAAATCAGTGAATTAAATGACTAAGTTCTGTGCACTTTTTATCAAATTAATGATTTCTGTTATTGACATTGGTGTTGGTGGTGGCGGTGGCGTTACAAATAAACGGGGAGGTATATTCAGACTAATTGTCTGGAACATATAATGTTTTCAGGGTTCCAGCGAGACTTAAAGTTTAGGGTGAAGTGACTTTTCCTTTTGGGACAAAAAAGAATAGGGAGAAGTGCGAGTAGAATGGGTTAAAGTTGGAGCAAGGCAAGGAATGCAACATACATGTATGTGTGCTTTGGGTTTTAACGAAGTCTTCGATTTCTCATTATTCGCATATAGCATTTGACATTGTGTGTAAGCTGTAGTTTATCTTGAAGTAGAAAATTTTGTAGTTGTCTGAATGCATTCTATTCATGTGCAGTGTGTTCATACCAGAAAATGTGTACAGTTGGATGGAGAGATAGACGCATTAATGGCAAGATGGAAGATAGATGCACACACTCTGAATGGATTATTAAACATCAATAAACAAATCTTTCTTCAGTTACATTCGTCATCATCATTACATCTTTACACTACACTTTTATCAGTAAGTAATTCAAGAAAGGTTTAGAACTTAGAACTTAAATGTGCTATAACACATGTTAGCTATGACAGCATATGTGTAACTTTACATTTTATATATCTTTATCACTATTTTTCCTTTCCACTTTCCCACGGCAGTAAAGTCAAGGCCGTTATGTTCAGCCCCTCCTGAGATATTCATATTAGTATACTGAACTTCTTTTCACTCAGTTATATGCAATACTTATTTTGATTCTGTTCACAATAAACAGCTGACATGTATCACACAGCACTTTAATATTTGGAAGTGTCTCCATGCATTTCCTGTTGATTATGAGCACTGCTGGTATTATTTTAAAAGTATTTTGTACAGGCTGTACTCAGATGTGTGTATTTCCTCATCAATTTGTTTTTTGCTAGGAAAAGTGTGTACAGATCTATGCAGGTTCTATCTTGCCATAGGCGGTCACTTTACAGTTTTTTTTCTGCATTTAAATTGTTCTCTTATATCAACACTTACATATATTCCACAATATTTCCATGCTGAAATCATAAAATTGTCAACTTTCTGTTGAATATAGCTGGGCATTTGCTTTGGAATAATGAGCTTATGATTCTGATGGAATTTCAGTTCAGTCTTTGTCACATTGTCATTATCAGTCTCATCTTCAACTTGTTCACTAAATCCCTTGAATCCATCAACATTGTCTGATACATTCTCATTTATAATGCTTTCTTACTGTCGGTAACAGCCTCTTTTACACAACTCTTTCCCCATCACACAACATTTATTCACTTACAGGCCTCTTCTACACAAAGGTTTCCCCATCACACACCACATATTCACTCAAAGGTCTCTTCTACACATATTTTCCCCCATCACACACCACATGTTCACTCAAAGGTCTCTTCTATACAAATCATTTCCCATCACACACCACGTATTCACTCAAAGGTCTCTTCTACACAAATCTTTCTCCATCACACACCACATATTCACTCAAAGGTCTCTTGTCTACAACTCTTTCCCATCATGGACTATTTACTCACTCAAAGGTCTCTTCTACACAAATCTTTCCCCATTACACACCACATAGTCACTGACAGTCTCTTCTACACAAATCTTTCCCCCTCACACACAACATATTCACTCAAAGGTCTCTTCTACACAAATTTTACCTCATCACACACCATATGTTCACTCAAAGGTCTCTTCTATACAAATCATTTCCCATCACACACCACATATTCACTCAAGGTATCTTTTACACAACCCTTTCCCCATCACACACCACATATTCACTAAAAGGTCTCTTCTACACAAATTTTTCTCCATCACACACCACATATTCGCTCAAAGGTCTCTTGTTCACAACTCTTTCCCCATCATGGACTATTTATTCACTCAAAGGTCTCTTCTACACAAAGCTTTCCCCATCACACACCACATAGTCACTGACAGGTCTCCTGCACATCTTCTCCATCAGGCATCACATATTCTCTGAGAGGTCTCGTGTACACAAGCCTTTCCCCATCACACACCACACATTCACTGACAGGTCTCTTCTACACAATTCCTCCATTACACACCACATATCCACTTGTAAACAATTCTTTCCCCATCAAACAGTATATATCCAATAACTGGTCTCTTGAACACAACTCTTTCCTAATCACACACTACATATTCACTAAGATTGCCCACAAATATTTCCCTGCATTCAATCGGGTCCTTTAAAGAGCCATTGTACCCTCCAGCATGGGTATGATCATGCTCAACTCAACTGTTTTTGCTGAAAATATCTTGGATAGTCTGCAGAAAATATCTTGGACAGTCTGCAGAGAAAAGGTATTATGTCCATGAGCATACGTGTGATAAATATGAAATGACAGACTTCATTTGACAGCCTGCTTGCGTTGGGATTTCTGGTAACTTATGATTTAGGGCAGAGGTCTCAAACACATGGCCTGCAAAGCCGTATCCTGTGGCCTGCAAAATGACTGGCCTCACAAAATGTCATGAAAGATAACAAAGGTGGTTTGGCCCTTAGGCCATCTAAAATGCCCTCAAGCGGCCTTCAGGGTGGTTTGAGTTTGAAACCCCTGACTTACGTAACTGCAGAAGGCCAGATCTGTCCAATAAATTACTTCCACTGCATTTTCCAAACTTAGCCAACACACTGAATCGATGACATTTTATTTCTATTGAGGTAAAAGCAGTAGTTTCTATATATCTTTAAGTCTGTTGTGACTTAGAGTGAAATTGATGAAATAGCAAATTATGCTGGATGTATCTAAAACTTACGCAACAATGGAAAGGCATTAAAGGCGTATGAAGATGTCAAGGCACACCAATGTTCGACACAGTGCAGGCCCACAAGGGAGGGACAGAAACGGTTCTTTTACTGTTCCTCTGACCAGTCATGAGACTGGCACCATCAGTCCATATCCCAATCATACTTATAGTGTCTAATCCTTTCTCCTTCAGTTTCTCACTTAAACTGTAAAGTGTGGCTTCAGCATATCCAGTCTTTCAGTGTATTGCACAATTACTCAATAAAAGTGAGTTCAGACATAAATCATGGATGTACCGAAGGTATATAAGAAGTCTGGTTGAGTTTCCTATATATGTATTGCTCACCCACTGTACATTAATGCATCTAAGCATTGCAAGTGTCTAGCTGTTTATGAACCAATTACAAGGCTTATGTTTTTAAAGGTTAATTAGCTATTAAAACACACACATGTTAATGTGTAATAATTTCTTTTGACAGTACGATTATTATTGTAGTGGAAACTGCCTCGGCTACACTTCCCTGAGTGTCTCTGTATCGGGTTCTTTAGGATAGGTCTTTGTATTTGGAGTGATACCCACCTGAATCTGAGGACTGGCGCTCTAGAGTGTGGCAGATTTCTAACCGAGCGGGATACTGTCTTATTTCTGGCTTCTTTTCGCTGAGTCGCTAAGTCGTTGACTGGGTGCCCTGTGGTCGCTGACTGAGTCGCTTGGTCATCGATTGGATCGTCACTTGGGTCTCCGATTGTGACGCTGACTGGGTTGCCTAAGCCGTCGACTGTGTCGCTGACTTGGTCACAGAGTCGCTGACTGGTTCTCGGAGTCGCTGGGCTGCAGAGTTGTCAGCTGGGTCGCTATGTCGCAGAGTCACCGACTGGGTCGCCGAGTGTGTTGCAAAGTTGTTGACTGGGTCACAGAGTCGTCGAACGTGTTGCTGACTGTATCGTCGACAAGGTCATGGTTGTACATTGTTACAATCAATCAATCGAGAAAGGGAGAGACTAACAATGTGAAATGGTGAGAGAAGAGATATCTTCAATTAAAATGTGTATTGTTGCAAGATTTCTGCGTTTCTTGGATGATCCTCGTCCACGAAAGACCTTGTCCCTACACTTTTAAATTCCCCGGCCTGGCCCTTTCCTGTTCTGCGACTACGACCAAATGCACTTGCCCTGACGAGTGGTTAAACTGATTCACCTGCAAGGGGACGTCTTAACACAATACCGTTTCATAACACACCACCATTGCAGCCATAGTTGGAATGTATATATGCCCGGGATGAATCATGTGACCTAAAAACTTAGACACTAATCGGTGCTACAAAGCCTACTAACATTCAAAATCAAACATAAACTTTAACGAAACAAAAATTAGCTTATATGAAACGAAAATTACTGTCCCTGAGTTTTTCTTATTACAATATCAACATTTGCAACGGCTGCAATACGTATTGCATTGGACTGCAACACTGACTATTAAGCTGAGTCTAGCTAGCATCTTAAAAATCATAAACCACTGTCAGTGAACATATAACAAATGACAAACCATTTTCGCTATCCTAATATAAGAAAGTAAAGTATACATATTGCCTGATAGCAGGACCTGTCATTTTTATTTAAAACTTTGAGTACAATGTTGTAGGTTCATTTCTGACCATTGGTTACATTCCTAATTTTTCCCAATTTCATCCAAACTTTAGATTGGGTGCTCATATCTGGTATAATGTTTCACAAGGAGTATAGATGGGAAAAATGGTTTCGGATAATGGATGCAGACATGGGCAGTAGAGTTCTGTGTGGGTGGGGTGGGGCAGGAAGGATTGGTCAAAGGTTGCATTTTCAAACGTATCAACTCCTCTCGTAACATGTAAAATAACTAAATGAGAACTAAAGTTTTACATCCTGAATGCTGTTCATGGGATGGGTTAGGGGGATGTGTGCTTGACAATAGAAAGTGGATATTTATGATGGCTTCTATTTCAATTTAACATTTTGTTATTTATTTCCAGTTATATTAATACATTTCCAGAGATATACAAAACGTGTCCTCAATTAATGCATTAGATTTATTTTCTTATAATAGTCTTCTGTTTTCCAACTTAAAAACATTTTTCATCATTTCTCAGTAAATTTAAAAGAGGAAAATTTAAATAACGAGTATTACAATGAACAAAATATATGGTGTGAAGGTTTATGAATAGAAAAACGTTCAATTACTTTTCGGAGCTTTCATGATAACCTACTATGCGGTTCTACAATCTGCATGGAGACTGCAGACTTCTGCACCTCTTATGGCTTACTGAAGCCATCATTATGTTGTTAGCTTTACCGGTCATAGACCAGAAGAACTTATGGGATAGCCTGTTGTCAGTCATTCAGTAGCACAAGTTTGTCATAGGAACACTTCTTATGATGTCAAGTTAGTCATGAATGAAAATGGTTTTGCTGCACATCCAATATGGCTGCCATATCTTAACTATAGTATTGGTATTCCTCCTGGTCATGTCGATATGGGGCTTTTATTAAAAGACTTTTTGTGATGTCTCGTTGTTACTGAATGACAACAGTGCAAAAATGATGCCCAATATGGCCACCATTGCAACCATCTTGTAAAGCTTGTTATCACTACTCCTAATAAGAAAGTCATATTAACATCGGATTTTCACCTGAATATGTATGATGTCTCATGGTCTTAAATAAAAAAGGTGCCAATTTTATATCCAATAGGGCCACCACTATTGGTCCTAAATGAAATGTTATAGATCTGATGTCCATTATTGCTACCATGGTGGCCATCTTGAAAATGTTGCCGCTGCTTGTTATTCAATGGAACGCTGTATCAGCACTGAGTTTTCACTAGAATACTTCTTATGTTGTCTAGTTAGTCTCGATTGAAAATGTTGCAGATCTCACAATTCAGTATACTCATCATGGAAGCCAGCTTCTAAATCTTACTGCTACATCCACTGAATTGAGAGTTATATTGACAAAGTGTTTTCATTAGAAGTCTTATTTGTCTTATTTTATTATCTGGTTCGTCGCAGGGTCCAAACACTAACCTCTTAATGCTGAGCGCCAAGCGAGGCAGCTGCTAGAACCATTTCTGTAAGTCTCTGACATGATTTTGCCGGAGTTCGAACCTTCGACCTCCCACATCCGAGGCGGACACTTTACCACTTAGACCACCAGGGCGGACTAGTACAGCGTAATAAGCTAAAGTCTAGGAACAGACGTCATAAGATACAGTATCCAAGTTTCGCAAAAAGTAAACTCCTTAATGTCTTAAGATTAGGAATTATCAGGCTATTTACATGTACTCGTGTTGAGTTATTTGAGACAGGAATAATTCATTGTGTCAGGTGTTTGGATCAGATATCATGGTAATTAATGGGAAGCACTAACATTATTTTCAGAAAGGCCTTCTCATGAGTTATACAAATGTAAAACATGATAAACAGTCGAAGTATGAAACTAAGGCCTCGTGATTTGTAGTTATTTGGTTATTAAACGAAATCATTTTTGGCATTTGCGCGTTAAAGAACACTTCAGTTAACGAAATTCGACATTTGATTCTGGGAAGAAGTACTGACGAAGTTCGTATAGAAGAAATTGCAGAAAATATAGGGTGTTTATGGATACCGGCAATAGTAAACCAGTATTTTCCATGTGTGAATCCCTTCTTCAAGAATTTTGATTTCAGCACCTTTTTGACAGTTCCTTGTTTAGAATCTGGTCCTACAGGAGGAAAAGTTAACAAAAACTACGTCCAGCTGATTTGAGAAATTGGGGGTTATATATATGGAAAGTCACATGCTGGTCGGCATCAAAACTTGGAAAGAAAACTATTCGACGGTCCGATTATTTGACCTCTGTTCTATTCTAGGCCTTGCACGGAAACACCATGACATATCGATTAGTCCTACTTAGCCTCGTGGTGCTTGTCTCATGACAGTGTACATTCTACGAGCATAAGACTTATACAATTACACATATCAATTTTCGGTCAGACCACAAGTGTGACTTCAAGGCGCAAGACACAGATGTTGCTATGCAGACAACAAAGATGACGGAATTATGGTTGCAGTAGTTCACGCAAATCTGGAAGTACAATGCACGTCAATTGTCCAAGTGGCAAATTTTATTTTTACTTTGGTAGCCCTGTTACAACGTTACTAAAATAAAACGATATGTGTGATTTTCAAGGCGCTAGATAGACAGCAAAGATAACCGGAATTATGTTTACAGTAGTCCGTGCAAATCTGGAATTACAAGCACGTGAATTCTCTAAGCGGCAACTTTTATTTTCCCTGTGTTAGTCCTGGTATACCGTCCCTAATATCCGACGATAAGTGTGATTTTCAAGGCGCAAGATACAATTGGTGCTATACAGACAACAAAGGTAACTGGAATTATGGTTGCAGAAGTCCATACAAATCTGGAAGTACAAGGGACGTGAATTGTCCAAGTGGCAAATTTTATTTTCACTGTGGTAGTCCTGGTAAACCGTCACTAATATCCGACGATAAGTGTGATTCTCAAGGTGCAAGATACAAATGATGCTTCAAAAACAACAATTATAACTGGGATTATGGTTGCAGTAGTCCATGTAAATCTGAAAGTACAAGGGACTTGAAATGTCCAAGTGGCTAATTTTATTTTCACTAAAACCACCTGGTACTCCGCTGCTAATATCCAAAGACAAGTGTGATTTTCAAGGCGCAAGCTACAGATGATACTATACAGGCAATAAATATATCTGGATGTATGGTTGCAGTCGTTCAGTCAAATCTAGACGTTCAAGATCATGAATCGCCCATGTGACAAATTTTATTTTCGCTGTTGTAAGTCCTGGTATACGGTTACTAATATCCGACGACAAGTGTGATTTTCAAGGCACAAGACACAAATTGTGTTCTACAGACAACGAAGATAAATGGAATAATGGTTGCAGTGGGACATGAATTGTCAAAATGGGAAATTTTATTTTCACTGTGGTATTCCTGATTTACCGCCACTAACATCCGACTGCAAGTGTGATTTTCAAGACGCCTTATGCAGATGATGCTATACAGACAACAAAGATAACGGAATTATGGTTACAGTAGTTCCTGCAAATCTGGAAGTACAAGATCATGAATTGTCCAAGTGGCAATTTTTATTTTCACTGTGGTTGTCCTGGTATACGGTTACTAAAATCCGACGACAAGTGCGATATCATTCGAAACGCAAGATACAGTTGGTGCTACATAGACAACAAATATAATGAAATCATGGTTGCAGTAGTCGTTACAAATCTGGAAGTACAAAGGACGTGAATTGTCCAAGTGGCAAATGTTATTGTCACTTTGGTCGCCCTGGTATACGGTTACTAATACCCGAAGACAAGTGTGATTTTCAGGACGCAAGATACAGTTGGTGCTACACAGACAACAAATATAATGGAATTATGACTGTAGTAGTTCATGCAAATCTGGAAGTACAATGGACGTGAATTGTCGAAGTGGCAAATTTTATTGTCACTTTGGTCGCCCTGGTATACGGTTACTAATACCCGAAGACAAGTGTGATTTTCAGGACACAAGATACTGTGATACTGTTGGTGCTACACAGACAACACATATAATGGAATCATGATTGCAGTAGTTCATGCAAATCTGGAAGCACAAAGGATGTGAACTGTCCAAGTGGCAAATTTTATTGTCACTTTGGTAGCCCTGGTATACGGTTACTAATACCCGAAGACAAGTGTGATTTTCAGGACGCAAGATACAATTGGTGCTACACAGACAACAAATATAATGGAATTATGGTTGCAGTAGTTCATGCAAATCTGGAAGTTCAATAGACGTTAATTGTCCAAGTGGCAAATTTTAATGTCACTTTGGTCGCCCTGCTATACGGTTACTAATACCCGAAGACAAGTGTGATTTTCAGGACGCAAGATACAGTTGGTGCTACACAGACAACACATATATTGGAATTATGATTGCAGTAGTTCATGCAAATCTGCAAGTTCAATGGACGTGAATTGTCCAAGTGGCAAATTTTATTGTCACTTTGGTCGCCCTGGTATAAGGTTACTAAAACCCGAAGACAAGTGATTTTCAGGACGCAACATACTGCTGGTGCTATACAGACAAAAAAGATAATGGAATTTTGGTTGCAGTAGTCCATGCAAATCTGGAAGTACAAGATCATGAATTGTCCAAGTGGAAAATTTTATTTTCATGTGGAAATCCTGGTATACCGTTACTAATATCCGACGAGAACTGTGATTTTCAAGGTGCCATATACAGATGGCGCTATACAGGCAACACATATATATGGGTTTATGGTTGCAGTCCTGTATGCGAATCTGACGTTCAAAATCATGAATTGTCCAAGTAACAAATTTTATTTTCACTGCGGTGGCCCTGGTATGCGGTTATTAATATCCGACGACAAGAGTGATTTTCAAAACGCAAGATACAAAATGTGCTATACAGACAACAAAGATAACTGGAATTATGGCTGCAGTGGGATATGAATTGTCGAAGTGTTAAATTTTATTTTCACTGTGGTACTCCTGATATACCGTTGCTAATTTCCGATGAAAAGTGTGATTTTCAAGGCGCCAGATACAGATGGTGCTACAAAGACTTCTACTATAATGGAATTATGGTTGCAGTAGTTCATGCAAATCGTGAAGTACAAAGGACATGAATTGTCCATTTGGCAAATTTTATTCTCACTGTGGTAGTCCTGGTATACCGTTACTAATAACCAACCAGACGTGTGATTGTCAAGGCGAAAGATACAGCTGGTGATTTACAGACAAAAGAGATAACTGGAATTATGGTTGAAGTACTCCATGCCAAACTGAAAGTACAAAGGAAGTGAATTGTCCAGGTGGGAAATTTTATTTTCTCTCTGGTAGTCCTTGTATACCGTTACTAATATACGTCCACAAGTGTGATTTTAAAGGTGCAAGATACAAATGGTACTATACGGACAACCAAGATTAATCGAATTAGGGTTGCAGTAGTTCGTGTAAATTTGGAAGTAAAAGGGACATAATAACGACAAGATAGATAAACACGACAACTGGGATTATTGTTGTCAGTAAAACATGTGCCAATTAAAAGTAAAGTTCTAAACTTTCATTCGAAACCAATATACTTACATGCGTAAAATAATTGTTCCATATAATTCAAACTGCAACATTTTTCACAAAATAGTTAAAGTACATATCACGGTGTATGCTTGACGTGAATGCCAAGTAAACCGTTGGTAACACCAAATATCTGCACAACTATTAGTGTGGAAATCGTCAGGGCACAATCTACAGCAAGTGCTAGACAGACAACATAAACATTTGGGATTCTTGTTGCGTTCGCCAATGCCAATACACAGAAGACTATGTCAGAAGCTGTCCGATTAGCATCTAGATAATTTGTGCGGTAATCCTAGTATACGAGCTGTCATAGAAAATCCTTGTCTATCTTCACATCCACGTGGCTTTCATGAGAATGGCATTGCATAATACTAGTGATGATGTGTGGATAATAACTGCAACTGGGATTACTGTTGTCAGCCTGAGGGCGAATGCTCTAATGGAGGCTATAGCTACAATTGGTGCTATACAGGTGTTGGGAAAATCCCGGAATCAAATGATTATTGAGAACATCGTACACCTACGGAATAGAAGATAAGAGTTCAGTAATTAATTGATACCTTCTGGATGTAAGTCTCGTGAAATCAAAGTATACACACCGAGAATGAACTTTCTTCCATTAATTACTCATATCCATAAACGCACATTCTGGTATTTTTCATTAAAAGGAAACGAGGCTTGTGTACGCATTGATACAGCGTACATATTGTGCATATATTTTATTTATATCACATACAAATACATATATTTGCCGTTTGAACGGAGTTAAGATGCACTACAGGCATCAGTGTACGGAACTAGTGAATGAACTCCAAACATCCACTACAAAATTTAGTTCTATGCCTTTTGTGGCTGTTCACAATCACCTTTGCATATTGATAAGTTGGTTTTCTTATTTTAGTTTCTATTTTTCTTCATATTGATTAAATCAATGGAATACATACTTATGATGTAAACATGAAAGATGGTTTTAATAATAAAAGCAGAGCACTACAAACAATTGGTTAGGTACGTTATTCACAGGAACGTTAACCATTCACCTACAAGCTCGTGGAAATTAATGCGAAATAGAAACTAAACGAAATTACGAACCAACAAGAGATAATTAAGATATTAAAATATATTTATAGTTGATCTGAGTCATTATTCTGCTTGTTTCAAGCGTCCAAGTGATCTTGATCATTACCAAATTATAACCCACCCACCCCACGTTGGATAATCGGGCGAAATTTAGCGATATTGCCCATAAAAGTACAAGATGGTCACACAGGTTATGTATCAAATATCAAACCAAATATTTAAACACGACCCTGATCAAGACGCTTGACATATCACCATTAATTTACATGCTACTATTTTTCAGTTCATGATGTGCATTTTGGACCATATTCCAAGAATATTTCAGTATGTTGGATAATTACAGGTCGAGCAGGACACAATGAAACAATTTTGCAAACAAGAGAAACAAAATCACGCAGGCAGCCTCTATATTGCATTTCCATCCTCCCCATATTTATCGAAACGTGAAGGGAGACAGTTCCTACTGTAGTAAACTGACTCATTTCCCTAGGACATTGACCTACGAGCTGTAGACAAAACACAGTGAGTGTTACGTACCCCTTTTGTGATTATAATCCGTACACAAATACATACACTCCCAGTTACTTTAATTCACCCATATGATCTCTACCTTAATCCATGTAATATACATGTCCCTAGAGAAACTGTAAGTCCCTGGCTCACCTGTGAGAAAAGTTTATAAAATGGAAAAGGAGAAGCGGGTAATTGCAAAACCTGTATCATAGTTGTAATCAATAATTTGTACTAATACGTTCCGGTTTTCATTAAAATTATCTTCCATCCTAGATATAACTTTGGATGGTATGCTTACCCTAAAAACATATTTACACTTAAAAGCAATCTTCAGTAGTTATCATTTGAGATGTATTGCCCTAGCTAGGTATTTGTATCAGGCAAGACAAAATGAATGACCGATGGAACAAAATTGCTTGAGGCAAAGAGAAACAATTCTACATAATTTCTTCCAATCGTGAGTCGTTTTAGAGAAGGCATGTCGATTTAATAATGTATGTCAGTATGACAGCACTATCAGCCGAAGACAGAACTAATTCACTGGGGACCATCAGAGAAATATGTACTCCAAATTGTGTCTAAGACGAAGCCATTGAAGTGTTAATACCTTCTCCTCCTTTGAAGGACATTTGGTAGAAGTTGAAGATCATAAATACAAGGACATGGTCATGTAATGAATGGCTATAAAGTGCTTTACGCTTTTATATCCATTCATTATGTATTAGACCTGGCTATGCTCTGTATCACTCTCTTTCTCTGGTTTAAGTTTTAACAAAATTATTTAATACCAAATATCCCTTAACAGTGTCATCATATACCATTCCGTCTCTGAGGCAGTCTTACGTATTAAATTGTATACGGTTGAAATAAAATGAGTTACCTTGCGATGTGTCTGTGTTAAGTTATTTCCTCTATAGTTCATCTTTGGGATTGTTTTACTCACCTTTTCTTAGCTTAGTAAATGAAATAAATTGGTGAGAAATTTACTCTGATACAGAATTGTACAAATGAATTATTTCACTTTCACTCACTATTGTACAAATGAATTATTTCACTGGCTATTGTACAAATGAATTATTTCGCGGACTATTGTAGCCTGAGGATAATAAAATGGGCTTTATGGAGTGCATTACGAGATGGATAACTATATTGCTGAATCAGCTTAATCTATTTATATGTTATAGATTTTTATTTAGGATATTAGCTCGAGTAATGGCAGGGAATAATATGCAGAAAATATTTCTGGTTCTAATGTTTAACTGACCTAGTGATCCTTTAGTTAGTTATGGAACAAGCGATCTTTCAATAATGTATCAAATGATCTATCAATAATGCATCAAGTGATCTATAATCAGAATCAAAGTTGAAATAGAAATGAAGTCGGAGAGGGGCTGATTTTTTTATCGTTTAGTAATAATAAAAGGTACAAATTCGTAATTGGGTCTTATGACAGTACTATGTTTTAGCCACCGTTACAGAAAACACACAATACCAATAGAATAAGTACCTACCAACTCTTTGAACTTAGGCGTTTTATCGGTCGCTATTCCCCAGCTTAGCCTTATTGTCAAGCAACTGCATATTTGCTGCTCAATATATTTCACGGGCAACACATCGCCATTCTGCATGGCATGAACAAGATAAAAATAATTATCGTTCATGTTATACAGATGAGTTCTAATTATAGATAACCGTTGCAATACGTAGGACAAAACCAGCATTGTTTCCCATTAGTATGTCTATTGCTTCGCTTTGTAAACGCAAAGTTCATATTTTTGGACACAATTAAGGAGCTGGTCTTCATACTGCTGGGATACTAAAGATGGAGCCCATTATTGAGACGAACAGCTTTTGATCCCCTTCAGATGGGCCCCAGCATTTGAATGAATATCTTTGGACCCTTTCAGATTGGCCCCAGTATTTAGATGACTATTAACACATTAACCCCTGGTGACGAGTTTACGTGGCAGGAGGTAGTAGCCTACTGCCGAGCTATGTACCGTCAAGGTCATGTATGATAGACTAAAGTGGGTGGTATTAAAGAAAGGTAGACAGATGTAGCTCTACAATGATGCCAAATAATCTGGAAGTTTCAGTTGCACTACAAAATACAGAGGGAATAGCCTCATTTTTTTGGACCCGATTTTTTTCCATCCAAAATTCGCCCGTGGTCGGAATCCGATTTTGTGTCCGGATTTTAGACTTGTTAGTCTCACATCTAAGGCAGACCGGTATGAACTGCAAACAGACAGACGAACCGTTGCAAAAAGTAGGATAAGAAGGGCATTTGGAATAAAGAATGGTCACGCTATGGCAAAATACATGGGTCAGTTATGCAAAATAAATTTGTTTTACCCTTCTGCTCATGCGCGAGCCAAATAGTCAATGAAAAACGATGTTTTAACACAACTTGGCATTATCTTATTGGAAAATCCATGGAAGTTGCTTTTTTATGATTATTTCAGAAATAGCTTTCAAAAGATGATTCCCACTCGAATTTCAGGCGTAAACGACAAAAACCTCCAGGGATTAATGTGTTGATGATTTACCAGCGACTTTCAAGAACATCGAAATAAAAACGTAACATCTTATCGGCGAGCTCAACGATTCTTTCTGAAAATTAGAAATTACTTTTTTGGGAGGTGGGGGGCTAGCCCGACTCTCACTTCACGTACAAGACGAGAGGGGCTTGATCGAGATTTGGATACGTTCTATTCCACTCTGTTCATTTATTGATTTATCAGCCCTTCCTTATACTAAAACATACACTCCGTTTACGCCCGGGCTACTGATTTGAATAGCTGTTTCGTGATCCGTGATAGATCTCCATCTCCAGACTTGTTTTCATTAGTTTTCATTCGTTGTCTTAATAATGCTGTTAAATAAAACCGTGATGTTAGTTTTCCGAGTTCTGGATTCAATACATGATCTACTGTATTGAAGAGCTATTTAGATCTGTGATAGATTTTTGTCCCTAAACGTGACTTCTATTTTCATTCGTTGTCTTAATAGTGTTGACCGCAATTATGTTGTCAGATTTCCGGGTTCAGAGTTTAGCCTTTAGACCACTGTAGGACTCTATAATGCAATGCTATTTGAAAGTGATCTTACTATTTGCGTTATCAAGGCTAAAAAACTCAGGCATTGAATTGTGAACAAATTATGTGGGTAAAAGTAGGGATGTTTATCTAGAAAGATGTGATGTGATTTCGATTTTTAACGTAGCTTTTATCTAGAAAGAAGTTGCGTACCAACACGAAGATAGCTGTACATACCAGACAAGTAACGTGAAAGGTTCTAACTAAAATAGCCACCCAGACAATTGCAACACGAACATTATTCAGAATAATTTATAGCATGTACAAGTTATGTTTGCTATAACGGCATGATTCAGCTTGCTCGCTTAGATATATAGAGTGTAGGAAATGATTTTGTCTCGATTGACATATGATCTGTAACCGTGGATAAGAAATTATATTGCTGTGGACACGACCATAGATTGTTGAATGTCTACATTTACTACTCTTGTAAATTTCTGAAGCAAACTGTTACAAATACTACTTTCGATTGCAAAACTGTCATTACTAACTAACACTGATACTGCAGCTAGGACCACTGTCCTTACTACTACTGGTATCAAAAGTTATGTTGCGTTTGCTGAAGATGATGACATTGATGTTTAATCTCATGTGGTACATTGCCAAGGTTGTCAAATTGCGTGGAGAGGTATGCGGATAGCATGCCAAGATAAACATGTTTTAACCAAAAGAAGTCATTTAACAAAATTCTAAGATTTTTTTGTATTCATGTCCACTATCAGGTATTTTTTAAATAATTTGAAATTTTTCGATGGACAATGTGGACACGTTATCAAGTTGTCATGACCATAAAATAACTTCCAAAGCAACGCTCGCGCTGAGATCACAATCATTATCTCAACTGATTTGAATAAAAATTATCTTCATTGACATTAGAAGAAGATAATTGTCATCAATGGCTGCATCGGTCTTCAACCTAGACGTTATTTATTGGTTATCATATTGTTCATCTTCAAAAAAATTAAATTGAAAGTATGAGATGAATCGTATTTAAAATGAATGTATCTTATATCCACCATTGCTCAGTGCCAATTAGTGTTACTTTGTGCATACTGAACATGTGATGACAAATGGTTGCCAAATCTTGAATTGTTGACTGTTTGAATTTGTATGTGATATACAGTGGCAGTCCGAGATTATGTCCGATATTAGACCTAAAATATCTCAAACTGTCAATGAGGCTGCAAATCAGGTGATGTCAAGGCCATTGCCAGCGATAATATTGGTTGTTTGTCCATAGGTTTTGACAGGTGCTCTGTTTTGAGAGAGATTTTATTTTAATATCGCCAGGTTTCTTGTAGGACAGTTTTTTTTTATTTTTATTTTTATTTCGTTTACTTAAGAATTAAAACGTGACATTTATTTACCTTATAGTCCATTTCGGCAACACACGTTTCACTCAGATTTCGCTTGTCATTTAATTTCGGTTTGCAAACAAAGTCATCAGTGCCCACTTTCTCAGTCGTTTTCAAATATGGTTATGAGTGTGATGATTATTAAAATCACATCCCAAAGAATTGCATTATCTCATAAGATGTACCTTTTGTGTTAGAGTACCTTTTATATTCAAGTGGTCATACTGTATGAGTGACCCAGAATAGCAAGTATCAACAGGATGTGTAAGTTCAGTCACTTATAGTTTGTGTGATTCACGTGAATAACTACTTATTAAAAGCTTAGTACTTGTTCAAAGACTACTTTTCTTGTTTGGAGAATGGTTTTAGGAATTTATTAATGGCGCTTTCCCATGGATGTTTTTTATCGCATGCACATGAACAAATATTACATGTAATTTATTTCACAAAAATCATAGAGTTTGGAAAGGGAACAGTTGCATACTAATCTTATAGAAAAACAAACTGAATTAGGTTCAAATTATACATTTGATATTTCTTATGTTCAGACCCCAATACTTACCAACTTCTACTCTCAAAGATTTTCATTAGACGCTCAAAAATATGTCTTTTTAAATATGTTATTTTTCCGGCTGGAGGAACATGAAGAGAAAAAAAAAGATCTTTCTGTACTGACGCCCTTTTATAAAACAAAGATTCGAAACAGAAAGAACAACAAATATTATTATATGGTACTAAAGCTCGGTGTATAAAACGAACGTGCCTATGTATTTTCCAGATTAAATCTAGGATTTTGTGAAAACTCTCCCAAAAGGCGTTACTGATGTCGGATCATACGATACAGGATATCGTCTGTCGCATGATACAGTTGACACGTCATACAATACACCTGCCAATGGACAATCTGTATAAAATGTCAACGACTAATCTCAGCTTAACCAAGTCGGTCAGAAATAGTGAAGAGAATTACAATGGACTTTCTAACATATTTAAGAGCGGACGAGACAAGTAGAGTTATTATCCAAACAGAGTTTTACATTTTAAGACCTAGTTTCAGAGGTAATTTGACGAAAAGTGTCAATTTTGTTTCGATATAAAATAGTGCCGACCAGAATAGAGAAGAGGAGATATGTTTGCTCCAGGCAAAAGATGCATTTTAGTACCAGATGAACGATTGATCTTTGGCGCAAAGAGATCGTAAGGCTAACGATCATATAAGAGAACAATTCAAAGAGGATTCAGAGCCAATGTTGGAGAATCAAAGAGGCGAACACTTAATTCAGGCATACATAAATTCAACCATTCGGTAAAAGTAGTAATAATATCAAACTAAAAATCAGAGAAAGCCTAAATCTGCATACTTCATAGAGGGATGACAAGAATACAAAGTTCTTGACAATTCAGTCAACGGTCTTTGAGAAACAATTTCCACTCGACAACATTCGTGTGGACCAATCAACTCTCATCTTTCCAAATGGGACTGATGCGACAATCCTGAACTTGAAGAAATCATAAAGTAAGTATACGATACGTCTTAATTTATGGTGTTTCGTAAATATGTCAGAGAAAATGACAAAATGAAGAAACTTGCATTTAGGATAATTCAAACAAAATCATTTGATGAAATTTTACCTGGCTTCCTGAGAGATGTTTAATAAATTTGGCAGGAAACAAAATCTCAATCATCACGTAAACGTCAAGTGCGTGATCATACTTACGCCCCTTCCTCGCCTCTCGCAGCTCATAAATCTGATACGGAACTTGTTATATGAAATTGAATATTTCCACTATAAATTTCACTCGAATATTTCTTCACACCTGCCGATTTTACTCTGCATGGTATATGTCTGAAAAAATACTTAAATCCAGAAATATCTACTTTGAGAGACATAAATGGACTAAGAGTTACGTTAAAATGCAACCGCTAGGTATTATTTTAAATTTATCATCCAAAGCAGCAAGAACCAATCGGTCTTCAGACGCTAATTTTCCGATTTTCCCTGGCTCCGGGCTGCCATTTTATCAATATCGGGAATTTCGTCTTCTTGAGGCTGTTTTTGTTTAAGAATTTCTGCATCACGTTGTGGAACTTATACCTCGGCTCAGGCTCCTCGTCATCTGGAGAATCTTTTGTTGTCATCTTCGTGATCATACAAATTCATCACCTTCTGCATTATTTCCACATCATTATTGTTCAGGCCAAGTTCTCTGTAGAATCTTCTTTAACAGACTCATTTCCGCATGTTTCTTTTATTTTATAATCTTTTGTGCTTGGTTTGATCGTCTTTGCAGTCGTGATCCTCACTGTGATCCTTATATTGTGTTGCGTTTAATTTCTGGGACAGTTATGCCATGGAAATTGAAGTTAGGGAGATAGCTGATAAAGGGCAATATCTCTTCCAAGCCATAACACAAAACGCTAATAATCACCTTGTACGAGTTCTCAACAGTAAAAGCTTGCATGCCACATTTGTTTAAATGCAATAATTCCTATAACGATTTACATGCAAACAAATAACAATTTTCATTCTCTGGTGGCAAACCCCTCCAAACAAAGATTTAGCTGTCTCTCAATTATTTTGCCTCAAGTGAGGTTTCATTTTGTTCACGTTTCTCTGCAATATATGTTCAGATTCCTTACTTCAACCATAATTTCGCTGCAGTGCCTGAGCCATTTGTCCAATACTGGGCTCACCAGAAACTTTTGAAAGGCACAGTAATAAATATACATTCCATTATATTCACAAGGGTCCCTTTAACAGAAAAATCGATACATACAGCGGCGTCACTAGGGTTGGTGTCACCCAGTGCGGTAATTTACAGTGTCACCCCCATGGACCAACTTCCGTAACAGACCATACATAATTCTTAGAAATGTGATTTTGGGCTCACCCCCTTTTGATGGTGCCACCCGGTGCGGTGCGCACCCCCTAGTGACACCACTGGATACAGAACTGTTCAATACTTTCAGAAATTTGGGACGATGGGCACAAACGTATAAACAGTCCCTTAACATGGCCACAAATCTGACCTTTGGGATATTGATGATACAAAAGTTTCTCTTTTCTGCATCAGTAATTTAATGAAGAACACGAGTCATCAAAATGAATTTGTGTTCTTTGCTAGAGGTATTGACCAAGACTGGTGGACCACACTACCTTGGCAACAATAGTGATGCACTTAACATTATTGAGACAGTCGCAGGGATAACTTTAGATTAAATTTGTCTGGCTCCTCTTGTTTTTTTTTTGTTTTTTTTTTTTTTGCAAACTGTTGTCTGACAATCACCCCACAAAAATATAAGTTTTGGTCCACATAATTGTATTTTCTATCAGAAAAATAGTATTTGAAGCAAGTCATAATCGAGTGTAAAATGTAAAAAATGTTGGGGTGGGGGTGTTGTGTAATCTTATACATAAGTATACAAAAACGAAATCAGAATTTGAAAACAATGTAATTTGATTTGTCGCACAAACGATTGCTCGATATTGTATAAATGCTAACACTATCTGACGCATACAGATTCTTTTACTTGCAAAATGAAAACTTTTTATGAATATGTGGTTCAATACTTCATCTGATAAAATTATCGAAAATGGCGGGAAAGGTCGAAATCTTCAAACGCTGACGATCAATTACTAACGTTGAAGTATATATATATATATATATATATATATATATATATATATATATATATATATATATATATATATATATTAAAAGTAACATGGCATTTAAAGTGTTGGTATAAAGCAATTTGATATACCAATACTATTGGCATGTAAAATTGTGATCCGCCCATGGCGCAATAATACGCATATATAAACATTCGAGCGAACGTCTGCAGTGACGTATGAAAATAACGATAAAAGTATTAATAATCCTTGTTTTCTAAATGAATTTAATAAAGTACACATTTTCATCACAATCCGTTCGGATTTCTGCTTGCCCCCCCCCCCCCCCCCCCGCATAAATGCATAACGGACAAACTACGCAGAAACGAAGAGTGAGAGACAAAAGGAATTTGGGCTGGATTTAAACCTTGAAATAGAAATTGCATAAAGTAACCTACAATAATATGGTTCGTCGTAACGATACGTGTGCACTCTCCTTAGGATTTATCTACAGTGTTTATCAAAGATACAAAGTTGCAAACAACGTCTACATTATACAGTAAATTCCTTGGTTACGCGGTACACAGACTATGATGTATTTAATGTTTTGTTTTTGTTGTTGTTTCTTAAACATACTATAATGTTCTAAAAATCGATTATTATTAATTAAATATGAAGATGTCCAAAAGGCATGCCCCCTGTCTGTCTGTCTGTTTGTCACTGTCTGTCTATCTCTCTCTCTCTCTCCCCCATCGTAGCAAGATACGGGCTAAAATCTTTGAAATGACGAACGTAGGGGATTTTAGTTTGTCATCCCAAGATATCTCTGGACTTATGAATGATGGTAAAAGTTAAGTCAAACCGACCAAAGGATGAGAGAGAGAGAGAGAGAGAGAGAGAGAGAGAGAGAGAGAGAGAGTATGGTCGGTGCTGTTACTAAAGCAAATTATAATGACTTAGAACAACTGTAAATATATTAAAATATTTTCATTACCTCTTGGTGGTTCGTCATTTCGCTTTGTTTATATTTCACATTAATATCCGTGAGCTTGTAGGTGAATGGTTAACGTTCATGTGAATGACGTAGCCAACCAAGTGTTTGTAGTGCACTACTTTTATTATTAAAACCATCTTTCATGTTTAAATCATAAGTGTGTATTGCATTGATTTAATCAACTTGAATCAATGTGAAGAAAATATTAACTAAAAAAGGAAAATCAACTTATCAATATACATGGGTGATTGTGAACAGCCTCAAAAGGCATAGAACTACATTTTGTAGCGGATGTGAGGAGTTCATTCATTAGGTCCATACACTGCTGCATTTAGTACATCTCATCACCGTTCAAAGAGAAAATCTATATATTTGTAAGTGATATAAATAAAATATATATATGGTATGTACCCTGTATCAATGTGTTCGCAATCCTAGTTTCCTTTTAATGAAAAATGTATACCTCTCGCTGTATATCATTGATACATCGTACATACTATACATATATATATATGTCAGTGTGCGTTTATGGACATGCGTAATTAATCGAAGAAAGTTTATCTCGGTGTGTATACTTTGATTTCACGAGACTTACATCCAGAAGGTATCAATTAATTACTGAACTCTTATCTTCTATTCTGTAGGTGTACGATGTTCTCAATAATCAGATGATTCCGGGATTTTCCCAACACCTGTATAGCACCAATTGTAGCTATAGCCTCTATTAGAGCATTCGCCCTCAGGCTGACAACAGTAATCCCAGTTGCAGTTATTATCAACACAGCATCAATAGCATTATGCAATGCCATTCTCATGAAAGCCACGTGGATGTGAAGATAGACAAGGTTTTTCTATGTCAGCTCGTATACTAGGATTACCACACAAGTTATCAAGATGCTAATTGGACAGCTTCTGACATAGTCTTCTGTGTATTGGCATTGGCGAACGCAACAAGAATCCCAAATGTTTATGTTGTATGTCTAGCACTTAATGTAGATTGTGCCCTGATGATTTCCACGCTAATAATTGTGCTGATATTTATAGGTTACTGCATTTGTATGGGAAAATATGAACGAGTTTGGGATGGAATGCTGCACGAACTTGTGAGTGCAGTATATCCTTCCGACAAAACGAGTTCATATTTTCCCATGCAAATGCAGTAACCTTTTTATTATATGCTCATTTTTTTAATTCTACCTAAGATTTAATTATATAAACAAATTACACTACAAGAAACAACGTAAATGAATGAATGCCGTATTCCAAACTAAATACACCAGCGCAGATTTCTCATTACCAATGACATCATTATTAATGCGCACATAACTCCGCCCAGATAAATTTGAACTTAGTCGCGTGCTCGACATAACTTTCGAAAGAAAATGGCGTGTCTAGTTAAAATTGAAAATTGCAGTCATATTGTGAATGAATGCGCATTGCAACAACTTTTCCATTTGATCAAGAATGAATATATTTTGGTATTTTGTTTCGATTCGACGAAATTTTGTGATTTTGGACTGGATTCATCTGTGCAAATTATACATGAAATACATCGGATTGAAGTGGCGCGGGAGAAGCGTGTTTACGTCTGCAAATGTATTTCTGTTCCTGTCACTGAATGTTTGAAATCATAACGTGCGAAAAATATGAAGTCTTTCAATTGCAATTATCAAAAAACGCCATGGAATTTAATGCTTATTTCGTTTTGAGTGCAGTAAGGAGGACGCAATTGCACTTATAATCGAAATTACAGCACACTTTCGAAATGTGTAATCCAGATTGAAAACCTAGACATGGCTCATGTCATTCGGATTTGCAGAATTAAGAAAAAAACATTTTGAGGAAATTCAGGATGTAAAACTGAAAGTATATTTTATTTTGCCATTCTTATCACCAGATAAAGAAGACAGTATATGCCTTGTCACTTGTATGATATTTGTAAGGACCTTATCTTCCGTCTTTTATATAATGTAGCTAGCCTAAATCCGTAACATTATATCAACGCGGAATGTGCCAAAACAGCTGGGGGGGGGGGTTTTTCAGTCCACGAAACTTGTTTTAGTTCATTCAGAAACAAATTTAAACAACCACAAAGTAAAGAGCCTCTTACGCGAGTGTATATGATTTGTTTACAAATCAAAAGTGCTGGCGTCTGCGTCATTGTCTGTTTACAATAGAAAGTAGTTCCTTTATTCACGTGAATGCTATATGTGTATTGTCGGGCGCGTTCAGTATCGGGGAATATTGAACGATTCTGACAATGTAAAGTTAACGGGGAAACAAATGAGCATATAATAATCGGTGTTACGAACGGTATAGTTGGCATTCACGTCAAACATACACCGTGATATGTATTTTAACTATTTTGTGAAAAATGTTGCAGTTTGAATTATGTGGAACAATTATTTTACGCATGTAAGTATATTGGTTTCGAATGAAAGTTTAGAACTTTACTTTTAATTGGCACATGTTTTACTGACAACAATAATCCCAGTTGTCGTGTTTATCTATCTTGTCGTTATTATCTCCCTTTTACTTCCAAATTCACACGAACTACTGCAACCCTAATTCGATTAATCTTGGTTGTCCGTATAGTACCATTTGTATCTTGCACCTTTAAAATCACACTTGTGGACGTATATTAGTAACGGTATACAAGGACTACCAGAGAGAAAATAAAATTTCCCACCTGGACAATTCACTTCCCTTGTACTTTCAGTTTGGCATGGAGTACTTCAACCATAATTCCAGTTATCTCTTTTGTCTGTAAATCACCAGCTGTATCATTCGCCTTGAAAATCACACGTCTGGTTGGTTATTAGTAACGGTATACCAGGACTACCACAGTGAGAATAAAATTTGCCAAATGGACAATTCATGTCCTTTGTACTTCCATATTTGCATGAACTACTGCAACCATAATTCCATTATAATAGAAGTCTTTGTAGCACCATCTGTACCTGGCGCCTTGAAAATCACACTTTTCATTGGAAATTAGTAACGGTATATCAGGAGTACCACAGTGAAAATAAAATTTAACACTTCGACAATTCATATCCCACTGCAGCCATAATTCCACTTATCTTTGTTGTCTGTATAGCACATTTTGCGTCTTGCGTTCTGAAAATCACGCTTGTCGTCGGATATTAATAACCGCATACCAGGGCCACCGAAGTGAAAATAAAATTTGTTATTTGGACAATTCATGATTTTGAACGTCAGATTCGCATACACGACTGCAACCATAAACCCATATATGTGTTGCCTGTATAGCGCCATCTGTATCTGGCACCTTGAAAATCACACTTCTCGTCGGATATTAGTAACGGTATACCAGGATTTCCACAGGAAAATAAATTTTCCACTTGGACAATTCATGATCTTGTACTTCCAGATTTGCATGGACTACTGTAACCACAATTCCGTTATCTTTGTTGTCTGTATAGCACCAGCAGTATGTTTCGTTCTAAAAATCACTTGTCTTCGGGTATTAGTAACCTTATACCAGGGCTACCAAAGTGATAATAAAATTTGCCACTTCGACAGTTCACATCCTTTGTGCTTCCAGATTTGCATGAACTGCTGCAATCATAATTCCATTATATGTGTTGTCTGTGTAGCACCAACAGTATCTTGTGTCCTGAAAATCACACTTGTCTTCGGGTATTATTAACAGTATAGCAGGGCGACCAAAGTGACAATAAAATTTGCCATTTGGACAATTCACGTCTATTGTACTTCCAGATTTACATGAACTACTGCAATCATAATTCCATTATATGTGTTGTCTGTGTAGCACCAACAGTATCTTATGTCCTGAAAATCACACTTGTCTTCGGATATTAGTAACCGTATACCAGGGCGACCAAAGTGACAATAAAATTTGCCACTTGGACAATTCACGTCCTTTGTACTTCCAGATTTGCATGAATTACTACAGTCATAATTCCATTATATCTGTTGTCTGTGTAGCACCAGCTGTATCTTGTGTCTTGAAAATCACACTTGTCTTCGGATATTAGTAACCGTATACCAGGGCGACCAAAGTGACAATAAAATTTGCCACTTGGACAATTCACGTCCCTTGTACTTCCAGATTTGCATGAACTACTGCAACCATAATTCCGTTATCTTTGTTGTCTGTGTAGCACCATCTATATCTGGTGTCTTGAAAATCACACTTTTCATCGGATATTAGGAACGGTATATAAGGAGTACCACAGTGAAAATAAAATTTAACACTTCGACAATTCATATCCCACTGCAGCCATAAGTCCAGTTATCTTTGTTGTCTGTATGGCACATTTTTTATCTTGCGTTCTGAAAATCACACTTGTCGGATATTAATAACCGCATACCAGGGCCACCGCAGTGAAAATAAAATTTGTTACTTAGACAATTCATGATTTTGAACGTCAGATTCGCATACACGACTGCAACCATAAACCCATATATATGTGTTGCCTGTATAGCGCCATCTGTATCTGGCACCTTGAAAATCACACTTCTCGTCGGATATTAGTAACGGTATACCAGGATTTCCACAGGAAAATAAAATTTTCCACTTGGACAATTCATGATCTTGTACTTCCAGATTTGCATGGACTACTGCAACCACAATTCCGTTATCTTTGTTGTCTGTATAGTACCAGCAGTATGTTGTGTCCTGAAAATCACTTGTCTTCGGGTATTAGTAACCTTATACCAGGGCTACCAAAGTGATAATAAAATTTGCCACTTGGACAATTCACGTCCATTGAACTTGCAGATTTGCATGAACTACTGCAATCATAATTCCAATATATGTGTTGTCTGTGTAGCACCAACTGTATCTCGCGTCCTGAAAATCACACTTGTCTTCGGATATTAGTAACCGTATAGCAGGGCGACCAAAGTGACAATAAAATTTGCCGCTTGGACAATTCACGTCCATTGTACTTCCAGATTTGCATGATTTACTACAGTCATAATTGCGTTATATTTGTTATCTGTGTAGGACCAACTGTATCTTGTGTCCTGAAAATCACACTTGTCTTCGGGTATTAGTAACCGTATACCAGGGCGACCAAAGTGACAATAAAATTTGCCACTTGAACAATTCACGTCCCTTGTACTTCCAGATTTGCATGAACTACTGCAACCATAATTCCGTTATCTTTGTTGTCTGTGTAGCACCATCTATATCTGGTGTCTTGAAAATCACACTTTTCATCGGATATTAGGAACGGTATATAAGGAGTACCACAGTGAAAATAAAATTTAACACTTCGACAATTCATATCCCACTGCAGCCATAAGTCCAGTTATCTTTGTTGTCTGTATAGCACATTTTGCATCTTGCGTTCTGAAAATCACGCTTGTCGTCGGATATTAATAACCGCATACCAGGGCCACCGCAGTGAAAATAAAGTTTGTTATTTGGACAATTCATGATTTTGAACGTCAGATTCGCATACACGACTGCAACCATAAACCCATATATATGTGTTGCCTGTATAGCGCCATCTGTATCTGGCACCTTGAACATCACACTTCTCGTCGGATATTAGTAACGGTATACCAGGATTTCCACAGGAAAATAAAATTTTCCACTTGGACAATTCATGATCTTGTACTTCCAGATTTGCATGGACTACTGTAACCACAATTCCGTTATCTTTGTTGTCTGTATAGCACCAACAGTATGTTGCATTCTAAAAATCACTTGTCTTCGGGTATTAGTAACCTTATACCAGGGCTACCAAAGTGACAATAAAATTTGCCACTTGGACAATTCACATCCTTTGTGCTTCCAGATTTGCATGAACTACTGCAACCACAATTCCGTTATCTTTGTTGTCTGTATTGCACCAACAGTATCTTGGTCCTGAAAATCACTTGTCTTCGGGTATTAGTAACCTTATACCAGGGCGACCAAAGTGACAATAAAATTTGCCACTTGGACAATTCACGTCCATTGAACTTCCAGATTTGCATGAACTACTGCAATCATAATTCCAATATATGTGTTGTCTGTATAGCACCAACTGTATCTTGCGTCTTGAAAATCACACTTGTCTTCGGGTATTATTAACCGTATACCAGGGCGACCAAAGTGACAATAAAATTTGCCACTTGGATAATTCACGTCTATTGTACTTCCAGATTTGTATGAACTACTGCACCCATAATTCCAATATATTTGTTGTCTGTGTAACACCAACTGTATCTTGCGTCCTGAAAATCACACTTGTCTTCGGGTATTAGTAACCGTATACCAGGGCTACCAAAGTGACAATAAAATTTGCCACGTGGACAATTCACATCCTTTGTACTTCCAGAATAAAATTTGCCTCTTGGACAATTGACGTCCCTTGTACTTCCAGATTCGCATGAATTAATGCAACCATAATTCCGTTATCTTTGTTGTCTGTGTAACACCATCTATATCTAGCGCCTTCAAAATCACACTTATCGTCGGATATTAGTAACGATATATCAGGACTACCCCAGGGAAAATAAAATGTCCCACTTGACAATTCAAATCCCACTGCAGTCATAATTCCAGTTATCTTTGTTGTCTGTATAGCACAATTTGTATCTTGCGTCCTGAAAATCACACTTGTCGTCGGATATTAGTAACCGTATACCAGGACTAACACAGCAAAAATCAAATGTGTCACTTGAACAATTAATGATTTTGTATTTCCAGATTTGCATGCACGACTGCAACCATACATCCATATATCTTTGTTGCCCGTGTAGCACCATCTCTATCTGGTGCCTTGAAAATCACACTTGTCGGATATTATTATTCATTTGAAAAATGAATTGTATTTAATTATTGTAAATTTCTATAACTGCTGTCAATAAGCCGTGATAGTATATGACCCAGATGTTTTAACGTAATTTGTCAAGGTGACTACATAGTCTTGTGGTACAAAAGAGTCATTTTGCAAACAGACGAACATAGTTCAAAGCCCGTAAAGTACTAATTGTTTTTTCGATTACCTTATATAACGTTTTCTGTATAAACGAATTTTCTAGTCCACATAATAGGACGTTTTTTCCCGGAAAAATGGTTTCTTTAGGGGATAATCCATTAAACAAATGGGGCTTGGTATTTTAGGGGTGAAGGTTCTGAAATATAAGAGTTTGAAAGGAAGTAATACGCGTATTGAACTAAGAGGGGTTAATCTGACGACTATAGGTAATCACTAAATATCCCCCCCCCCCCGGGAGAAAAGCATCGAAGTAATAATAACAGTGTACTATAAATCATTGATTTATTTAGTAACACTCAAGATAATTAGTACAGGAATAAAAAAAAAACTTTATTTATTTCATTTTTGTGCCTATAATGTCGCACTCTGCTGTCCACGTACTCATGTCGTCCAATGGAAACGTTATAGGCATACAGTGCAAAATGTCTGTGTGAATATAATCGGAAAGAGCTTGAAAATTACAATACGAAGAGGTGTCACCACCAAACGTAAGCAGCCGGGCCCAATCAATATTACGATACGAAGAGGTGTCACCATCAAACGTAAGCAGCCGGGCCCAATCAATATTACGATACGAAGAGGTGTCACCGCCAAATGTAAGCAGCCGGCCCGAAATTACTCTAGGGTTTAATCCATTCACATAAACAATGTACAAACTTAAGTTCGTTGGAAATAGTCAAATCCTTGGGTCTAAAATAAACTTCTTATATAAACTTACCACAAGGAAGCCATGCCAGTGAAGTCGAGAATGTCAGTCCATAAATATATATATTTCCCAATTTGTTTAGGCATTACCTTGTTGCACATGCTTATAAACTGTATTACCACCTTTTTTGCCCAGGGAAGAAGTAATGCACGAACATGTTTTACGCTTTGCACGAAATATTGAATTCTTTTGCGTAATATTATACAGCAGAAATTTTCTGTGCTCAGTATATTTATATAATTTAATGTAACAAATAAAATTCTTGTTCATCCACTAGTCTTAATCAGTTTTTTTATTATTAGATCAAATGAAGAGTAGTTTTATTGAATGGAAACTTTCAATGTTTAATTTCACATACTTATTTTGTAAGTCATTTAATGTCAAATAAAAATATTTATATAAATGGCAATTGTTGTTGTTGTTGTTGTTCTAGGGTTTAACGCCATTTTTAAGCACAAGATAGGCCATACATGGCGGCCAGTATAACTGGTGGAGGAAGAACCCTGGAATACCCAGGAAAGAACCACCGACCCACGAGAAGCTACTGGCAGGCTTTCCCACGTACCCACGCTAGCCGAGCCTTGGACTCAAACCCACGCAGACAGAGGTGAGATGGCAGTGATCCGTAACGGAGAGCGCTTTAGGCCACTCGGGGCCCCCTATAAATGGCAATACAAAATGGAATAAATATAAATTTATGAGTCATTTATTCTTTATATTTACCAAAGATTTTAGAAAATAGAAATACATTTATATTTGGACGGAATAAACCTCATTCACACTACTAATCATGCAATTTATTCCGTAGATAAGTTACAGATAAATAAAATATTGGGCTCGATGTATGAAATGGAAATTCCATCTTAGACGGAATTAACCTCAATAATATTCAGGAATGTGCATATAATAATGAGCTTAATTTTTAATAAGAACCTTTTATTAATCATAATAACTTCCATGGAATTTTGAAGAACATCTCATCATTATTCACGTATGTGATTATGTTATTGAGGTTTACCAAGAAAGGAATAATTTAGACTTTTATTTGATGTCAGAAAAGCAACTATGAATCATTGCCATCATTTCCACGTCCTTATTACTGGGTAAGAAAGGTAAGTAAAGAATAACGGTCTCACAAGGACGACGTTTGTTATGTTAAAGAAAAACTACTTTTATTCGCTGCATACATTGGGAGGTATATTTATTTGATTGCATTATACTTGCATACTATCAAACTTTTTCACCGCTACGGTTGCCTGGTGGTTAGTGTGTGTGTGATTTGGATTTTTAATGTAGCTTTAACACAATTTCAGTCATATCGCTACGATGTCTGCAGTGTGACAGTTTATAGTGACGTTTAGCACTGGGGCATCATGCCGCAGACATGTAGCATGAGGTCTCACCCAGGCACATTATCCTGACACCTGCCTGGTGGCTACAGCGTTCGCCATGGAAGCGGAAGGTCGTGGGTTCGATCCCCGGCCGAGTCATACCAAAGACTTACAAAAATGATACTAACAGCTGCCTCGCTTGGCGCTCGCAGAGCATTACAAAGTTAGTGCTAGGACTGGTTGGCGTGGTGTCAGGATAATGTGACTGGGTGGGACATCATGCTACATGTTTGCCGGTATTTGTAGGCAGTTACTATCAAATCTTGAAAGTTACCGAACTGCCTTTGCCTTAAATAAGTGACTTTTGCCGTAATAAAGTGGCTAAGTCGAAACGGCACACTTGTAAAAATTGCTTGCGCAAAATCAAATCAGTCAAACCTACAAGAGTACGCTCGATTTCCACAATTCAGTCCATAATTCCAAATAATGACTTATGCGCGCAGCGAAAGCCTGAAAGGTGTTATCAACTTCTGGACGCGACGAACGACAATTTTGACGGAAACCTTCGTCTGAGCAGCGAAAACTTTGCAGCAACCTTTCTTTTAAAGCATCATAAGTAATGTCGGTTTTAAGGGCCAAATTATGATAGAAGATCAGTACCATATCGGTCAGCAAGGTGACTAGTATGTAATTCAATTATCACGAGGTCATTTACCATATATGGCATGTTGGCATGTTGTTCAAAATGACACAAACATTCATCTATGTCAAATGATTCTTTTCTAAATATACTATTTGTGGTTTAATATCTTAAACCTTTTCTTGCCTGTAGAATCTTAAACGCTCCTAGGACTGAACTTGAGCTCAGTTTAATTGAAAACGTAATATTTTCCTAATCTTTCTCTATCCGCCTTATATGTGCCTCTTTCTCCGTTAGCTGTGTCTACTTTTCTTTTAATTCTATCCCTTTATCTCGCTCCGTCTTAATTATATTTGTATCCGGAATTATATTTCTCTCTCTTCCTTACGTAAAAATCTCTCCTCTGCTTCGTCTTGTGCTTCGAGCAACAATAATTTCTATTTCTCTGCTTCCTCTTTTGCCCTCAGTAACTTCGAAGTTCTGTCCCCACCAAACGTAAGTGACTTTCCTTCATCTATAATAGCGTTTCTAAATTAACACTTGTCATCTCACTTAACAAGAAACATAATATATGCAAATAAAAGGGCAATCCAAAAACAAATTAGTATACTGAGACAAACTCGACGCTATGAAATAGATAAACTTTAACGGTAAACTTGACGAAACAAGAAAGATTGTAGGGACAGACTTGACAAAACGAGACAAATTATTCCCACTCAGTGGGCTACCATCCACCTTAACAATTATAAGGCTGTGTACCCGTGGTATGGGCTTAATGCTGTGCTCATTGTAACGCTAAAAAGGACAACATTAATCAGTGACTAACCGACCTGTCCTGTTTTGCTGGTCCTGCCGGGCCCGCCGAATGTCACAAGCTCCCCTACACTTAACCAAATACTTAAGATAGGGGTTGGTGAATATTTGGAACAGGTGAACTACTCAAATGATGAAGACAAACAAATAAAATACGCCAATATTATTACATTTACTGACATATAACACTAATAATGCAGACACACTCACACATCCCAACTAACACTACATGTCGTGATGATAAATGAAATAAAATAAAGACCGATTTAAGTCCTGCTATTCTTAATGGTACAGTTATATCGTTACACTACATTGGTGGCCGAGTGGCCGAGTGATCTAAAGCGCTCACCGTTCCGGATCACTGCCATCTCACCTCTGTCTGCGTGGGTTCGAGTCCAAGGCTCGGCTAGCGTGGGTACGTGGTAAAGCCTGCCAGTAGCTTCTCGTGGGTCGGTGGTTCTTCCTTGGGTTTTCCAAGGTTCTTCCACCACCAGTTATACTGGGCGCCATGTATAGCCTATCTTGTGCTGAAAATTGGCGTTAAACCCTAGAACAACAACAACATCTCTACATTGGGAACTCATCCAAGTCAATTTTTTACCTTGGTATCCTGGTCCGAATGTCCTTCCTCATTTGGGCTCCAGTGAATATGCACAGTTTTTCCGTCCGTAAGTCACCAATACATTTAACAGTAAACGTGGCCACAATTGAACACTATTCGCTATTCCAATCCTTTGCTCACCTGCTGATATTTCCAATTTTTCCCTTGCATCGGCCGACAACGCTCAGTGCAGTCCTATGGAGTCGTGCACTCCCACCCTCCTATCTCTCTGACACACTGTTTTACAATCTCATAACACGTGTAATTGTTTGCTTTTCACGAAGTACAGGTATTTTGTCAGTATAGTTCATTGAGTGTAACCTACGTTCACTCTTCACAACATGTTTCGCTCACACTGTTAATTTCAAGGGTTAGTGTGATATATTGCATACCATGTTTAAAAAGTTTTGTCACACTTGAAAGTTTATGTTCATATTTTGCAGAGTCTTTCCTGTATGAGATCTGATATTTCCTGATCCTATAACGCATAGTTGTAGATACCTATATTTCTCACCCATGCGACAGAGATATGTACCTGTTTTGCTAACCTTACTTTCAATATCTCAGTCTAATTATCTCAGACCAGTCTCAGTCGTGGTGTTCACGCGCTAATGAATACTTTATCAAGGGACGCAACCATTGTTGTCTTCTGCTTGGCCTGATGGAGTTGTTTTCGATCAGACAAACACCGTCACAGGGAAATTTACCGAAATAGCTTTTGGAGGAGAGAAACAAAATAATGTGCGTCTTGGAATAGGGGGAGGAGGTGAAGAACACAAACATAAAGTGGGGAGACATATCATTAAAGTAGCAGCAGAGGGGGCGAATCCGACATTTTGTCCAATCGTCATTTGGCTTAATTAGTACTTTCTGCACTCAACGATCTAGTGTCGTCAGCGCCTGGTAAAAAAAAACGACGTCCTCGTCGTTGTCATCGTCGAGGGGCCAAATCGACAATTGTCCGGAACGTCATTTGGTTTAATTAATACCTTCTGCGCGCCGATCCCAGCGTCGTCAGCGTCCGGTAAGCACAGCGACGACCGCGTCGATGTCATCGCCCCCTCTGCTGCTAAGTGGTTATTTACAATGAAAATTATTTACAACTAACCGAATATTTGGTCAAGTCCGATACGATATCGTGTCCGAGGATCATGTAAATTTATCGTTACGAATCCATGTGGGGTCGACTGAGCATGACTAAAAAAGTTTCGAAAAACATTAAAGTCCATGTCACCGCCGCACCATGTCTGCCAAATATTTCGTAGCGTGTGTGTATCAACGCCGTTGAACACAGCAAGAATATTACAGTTGTCTCTAATTACTTTTGGAATCTGAGTGTATCGTTGAGTGACATATATCACGTCAGTGTTTTTATGCCTGCCTCTGGAAAATATCCTAGCTGGGTTTTTTTGATTGTCTAACATAACATCATCGTACACGACTAGATTGTTAACGTCGCCATCAATATCATCAATACCCGGTGCATCATTGATATCCGTAATAAACTCAATAACATTTTTTTTAGCGATCGCTGATGCATTCTCGTTGAAATCTTTCAACACCTCGTAGCATCGTTGATCATCTACGCTAGGGGCGATTAAATACAACTTATCCCACTTCATCCATCTCATTATTAAATTGAGTAACAATTGCGTCTTGCCGGGTCCAGATGGTCCGATGATAATCATCCGGATCGAGTTTGGTAACGCTGCAACATGCTTAACTGGTTCTCTTGTTTTAGTCGCCGAAAAATCAATTATATTCATATCTCTATACATAAATTATGGATCTATATTGTGTGAAGTGTAGAGTACGTACTGGCACAAATGATATGACAACCGCTACAACAAGAAATAACAGATCGGCCCTTACTGGCAAGTGTGTACAATGCGGTACAAAGAAATTTAGATTTATTTCTATTAGACCCGGAGATGTTTTAAAAAAAAGCGAGGAGGTGACATCGCAGCCAAATTGGCAAAACTCCCCGGAACACCGTGGGCAAAGTATCCAGGAGAAAAGCACCTCCCAGGATATAACTACTGTGGCCCCGGAACACGATTAGATATTAGACTCGATGATCAAAATCAGCCCAAACCCGGTGAGTATCCAATAAACGCTATCGATAAGGCGTGTCATGCTCATGATGTTGCTTACTACAAAAGTAGCGATCTGCAACAGCGTCATATCGCGGATGTAAAATTAATTCACGCGCTAAATGCTATTCCTGATAAATCCGTCAAAGAAAAATTGGCCTCATGGTTGGTAAAATCGGCTATGAAAGGTAAATTAATGATTGGAAGCGGAGCTTCTGGCGCTGGTAATTGAAAACGATAGCGTTTATAATAACAACATGGAATCCATCTATTATTCTCCGAGAGGATACTGGAAGGGGAAGGCCGCAATTGGTAAGCTTGCAAGCGCTGCAAAGGTAACAAAGACCACTGCGGCTAATTGGTTATCCAAACAGGCTATATGGCAAATCTATCTACCACCGCCTAAACAAATCAACTTCTCGCGCTTTGATGTCAGCGTACCTAATGAAGTTCATCAGGCTGATATACTATTTCTGCCGCATGACAACGGTTACAAATACGCGCTAACCGTAGTTGATGTTGCGAGTCGATACAAACAAGCGGAGCCGTTAAAAACAAAGTCGGCAACTGAAGTAGCCGCTGCGTTTGAAAGAATTTATCGAAGAGGCCCTCTGCGCTGGTCAAATCTATTACAAGTTGATCCCGGTAGTGAATTTCGCGGCGCTGTTTTATCAACGCTGAAACATCATAGCGTCGCGATACGACGAGGTCATACTGCGCTACATCGTGATCAGGCAATTGTTGAACGATTCAATCGGACTCTTGCTGAACGGTTATTTGGATATCAATACGCGAAGGAATTCATCCAAGAAAAACGATCTCGTGAATGGGTTAAAAGGTTGCCAGGTGTAATTGCCGCGTTAAATAATGAGATTACCCGAGCAATCAACATGAAGCCCAGCGACGCGATTAAAGAAAAGTATATACCCGGAAGATCAAAAATAGATAGCGTTTCCAAGCCGATTCTCGGCGATGTCACTGTTAGATATCTGTATGAACCAGGAGAGCTTGGAGGCGGTAAAAAAAGAGCTACTGATCCTATCTGGAGTGTTACCACACATAACATATCAACGATAACACGATCAACTGGTAGACCACCGATCTATAGACTGGATTCAACTGCTCCTCAGCGTGGATTTACACGCGAGCAACTACAAGTGATACCTGACGATACTCAATTGCCACCACGTGGTCTTAACTAGCGCCGTTGCGTCTATTGCACTCAAGACAGGTCAACCTCACATTGTTTTTGACATGACCGAGACTGTTATCGATCCTATCCACGGTAAATTGGCGAGTGTCTTTATCCGAATAACGCCAACTCATTATACAATTGCAACTCGCGCAGTGATTATTCTGTTGTTGTCGTAGCGAGATTATTAATTCGGCATCAATATCAAAACGCCGCTGTTTTTTTTTATCCTGTTGGCGGTAACCCGAGAGTTTTCTATCAATGACGCTTGCATCGATGGTGACTTTGTCGCCGGCTTCGTCAGTGACTCCGTCACCGGCTTCGTCAATAACAATTCTTCGAAGCTGATTTATCCTTCGTACTCTGGACACTGCAAGATAGACTAGATTCGACCATTCGATGCGATTATCAACCATCCAAACAATTGTGTCCGTGATGGTTAGTCCCTGCGAGGAATGTATTGTTGTTGCGTATCCTAGCGTCCACGGGGATTTATCAGCACGTAGCGCGTCCTCGACGACACCGATATCAACGAGCACGATATCATTCAGCACGAGAATTTGTTTTTCTGTCCGGCCTGGAATTTCAACTTCAATGTTCTGCCGCCGTGTGTCCGCGGGTTTATAACATAATGGCACTGGACGCGTTGGAAACTTTTCCTTATGCAACGTAAACAACTTCCGCTGAAGTGTGTCTCTGACTATCTTTCTACTCGCTACAATCAAATCGTTTGGTCTCCATGTTTCCCAGAATTCATTCAACGGCGTTTCCGGAATTACCTCGCGGATTATTTCACACTGAACTCTATCCGGCTGTAATCTGATTAATTTTTTAACCCCGCGCAGTTGTTCATCAAGTGCTCGGTAATCAGTATCGGTTTCTTCATAATAGTCCACAAAACCCCTTAACCAATCATGTGGACCCTCGCCGACAAATGGTGGTGGTTAGCCATGATCTCCACACATGATTACCGCTGTATTCGCGCGCAGCAACCACTCAAGAAACATTTGTAAAGTATCTAACGAAACAGTACATATCTCATCCCAGATGATAATGTCGGGAATAAATTTTTCACCCATTCGATCAGGAGTCCACTCACCGCCGCTGTATCGAAAAAAGCTGTGATAAGTAACGGCGTCAACATTTCGTTGTTTTATCTCTCGCGCTAGTCTATGGGTCGGTGTAAGCACGATTATACTTGCCCGCGTTCGAAATAATTTAATTGCCCGAGTCGTCTTTCCTGACCCGCCACAGCCGCTTAAATAAACCGTCTTGTGTCTACAAATTGGATCAGAACACGATGGTGCATTAGACCATTCTGACAATTTATCACCGCGTAAGTAGTTGTTCTCAACGGTGACATCTGCTGACGGGGAATAATCGCGTCGTATTTCATTTTTAATTCTCCATGTACCCCAACTCTCGTCCGGACTAGTAAACTCGGCTACGTTTCCCTTATACTTCGCGTCTATATAAAATGAATCAACGGCTACTCTAACCGCGGTGTCGGGAAATCTATTTATCATCGAGAATAAATTGATAGCGGCGTAACCCAGCATAGACGCCCTCAAATGCGGATATGCCGGGCTGTCTCCATCGCTGTAGGAAACAACTGTACCCAACCTCGTTCCATTGGACAAGAAAGCTGTTTTGCAGTTCACGTATCTATTTTTTGCCACTGCGTCCTTGATTACGAAATCATATTCTGCGTCATCTATAATCAGCCGTGAGCAATATCGTTTGTAGTCGTGGTTTTTTCCACCTTGTGTGAACTTACCAATTATTCTTCTACCGAGATCTTTTGCCTCGCGGTTTCGTTGGTTAAATATCCTCCTGGACCATTCGATGATATATTCCTCGTCGGCATCAATGTTTTTTCTGGACTCGTCAATTATGCTATCTAGACGTTCCGGTTCTGGTAACCAGACTTCAGTCTGTGCCCGGTATGATATAATCGCGTCACTGACAATCAACGAAACTAGCATGCTACAATCAATCATATACCGTAGCAGCGCTATTGGCAGCCACTTCTTTTCAGCCATGTGTCTACCGATCCAAATATAGCAACAGCGATGGAGTCCTGCCGCGAATTCAAATGATACTATGCGAGCGAATCCGGTTAAATCAAAATCAGGCAGTGGTCCATTAATAGCAACACGAGTCATTTCATGACTGGGGTGTCCAAATCGTCTAAAGTACTCAGCGGCGGATCCATACCCGAGAAAACTCGCTGGATAACAGGCAACCATATCAACCGAGATCATAGCGTCGCGGTTGTATTCAGTGTTCCATAGTCCACCGTGATAGTATTCCAAACAACTGGATTGTACATCCGGTAGAAATTCCCTGCGCGTTGGTCTCCACGCATTTTTCCTTGCTGCAACACGAGCTACAACCGATGGAATTGTAAAACAATTTGTTAGCAGTTGTTCATCATGCTCTTCAAATTCCATGGCGGTTTTTTTCATCCTGTTGTGAAATGCTTCAGTGCGATATAATTCGCCGTTTGGTCTTACAAACTGATCAAAGGTATCCGCATCGTTTTCAGCGCTGCGAAGTAACCACACTGATACAGGGTCGTTTTTACACAAGTAGGCAATAGCATCAAATAGTTTCCTCTCCACGAGAAAACCGTCCTTGGAGAATTGTTCTCCCAGGAATTCTTCGGGTATATACCTTACTGTTCTATCCCGTGGAAACACTGTGATCGCGGGTGTCCATGCGTGTTCGTTATGATCAATAATTTTGATTGGGGCCCCATTTGATTTGTACTTTGATTCGTATAATACTTCACCGGTTATTGTTGTAACGGTTATTGGAAATCTCAACGACGTTTCTAATCTCGCTATGTCGCTGATGGTTGCTCCACGCTCTTTTACGGTTAGTTCCCACTGGTTGATTTTGCTACGTCGTAAATCAGTCAATTTGTTTCCTCGACATGCATTTGTAAAATGCTCTATTATTCGTTCTGCTACACAATTTATCCCAGTTGACTGTTTCATCGGTTTCAGTTTTCCGATATCAGGTTTCTTATTTAACGGGTATATTCCATAAACAACTGCTGTTTCAGGATACGCTCGTTCATAGTATGGTCTGTCAATTCCGGTTAACAACCCCGGCTTGGAGTCGCGGCTGACAGTGACTGTTTTCTTGTCGCTGAGAACTGGTTCAAATTTATCACGCATGATCCAATCGCCTGATTCCACCCGGACAATGAATTTTACTCTGAAGAAATACCTTTTACCGTCAAGTTGTGATATTATCGTTGCTGCGCGGTTGTCGTTCATGGTAGCATCAACAACACCATCAATTCGAAATGTTGACCAACTATGAGATGCACCATCACGCTTGAATTCATTGATACAATCGCGTATTTTACTCAACAGGGTTTTATCGTTTATTAACGCTTTTGGCGTGTCCTTGAGGACTCTATCGAGATTGAACTTAATATTTTTCCAGGGCTTAATTACTGCTAATCTCTCAAACTCATCCATATAATTAAAACAAGTATTTAAATAAAAGAATATAGTATAATGAATAAATGCAAATGGTTGATGATTGGGTCGACAACCCCGTGCAATAAATCATGCAGAGGTGAATTCTGCGGGTATCATTTACAAAGCGTTCGTAATGGTTCTCTTGGCCCCCTCCCGTGCTTGGTTTGTCACGTCGGTGTAAGAGGAAAATCGCAGTTGTGTATCAATTGTGGCGGAAAGCGATACAGGGAACTAAAACGCTATTACGATAAACGAATAAAAAACGCCGTCATCGACCCCACCGCCGACAAAATCATCAAAACTCCTCAAGACTACATTGAAAGGTTTATAATTAAACCAAATAATGAATTAGACAAGTAGTATTATTATACAAATGGACCAAGAGTTCAGACCTCACCCTGTGTTTGTTAATTACGAGGCATCTCGCGACGGCGTTGTTAGAAATTGTAGACTGAAGAAGCCGGTTGGATGGAAAAATAATCAGGGATATTTGATGTTTGGTGCCGGAAAAAAGAAGTATTTTGTTCATAGGGCGGTATTTGAAGCATTTAACGGATTAATCGAGAATGGGTTTGTTATTGATCATATTAATAATAATAAGACTGATAATTCTCTTACAAACTTGCAAGCTATCTCGCAAAGTCAAAATACCAAAAAGGGGGAAACTGGTAAATACTCAAAGAAAGCAAAACCCGTAAAGTCATTTGATACAACAACTCACGAGGAAAAAATATTTCAGTCGATGAATGAGGCAGGAAAATATTTTGACATTTGTATCGCCTCAATACGAAGAGTAGCAGAACGAGTATATCAAACAGCGATCTCAAAAAAGACGAGTCACAGAATTCGATTTTCATATATAACATCAAAGGGAGATAACTCGTTTTGTGATAGCGTCGCATGACAAGAGTTACGTCCCTTGAAGTCCAATTAATGTTGCGATTAATTAATCATTTTACGATGAAAACTAATGAAATACACGCTGTTATCTAACAGCTGTATTCTTTTTTTTAATGTTTTATTTGAGTATTTGGTTTCATTTAAATGCCGTGAAACACCATTAATAAGTATTTAAGGATTCAACGATTCAAGGGAATTCAAATTAACACACACCTTGTGACTGACGCCGCTGTATTAGTCACTTTATATAGAAGTTGACTCGTTATAAGCCTGGGGCTTTCGAAAGCCAATTCAACTAATCAAAACTAACCCACGCTCTTGACCCGGGCGTGTGGTTGTCTTTTGTTCACAATCATGCAACCGGGTTAATTTAATTGGGTTGCTTTTGATTGGTTGAATTGGCCGTAGAGTTCCGCCCCGCCGTTTTATGTTTGTGCTGTCTTGTGTCGTCCCATCATTTCATTGTAAATATATTCATCCTTAATTAAGTATATGCCTGCAATCTGCCACAACACTCGAGTGGAGATCTACGGCATTGTACTGTCCATGTATGCCTGCAATCTGCCACAACACTCGAGTGGAGATCTACGGCATTGTACTGTCCATACAAAAAACGGGGTCAAAAATGACCCCAATAATTTTATTAAACTTTAAACTTAAATTTTATTAAAATTTTTGATATTAGAAATAAGATGTTTATAAGAATATGGATTCCCAAGACATCAATAATATATTAACTGAGATTTCAAAATTAAAAAATCAAGGAATTGAATTATCTGATGGTCTCGACAGTGAAAAAATATTATCCGATTATGAGATTATTAACGAACAGTCGAAACGGGGGCGTTTTACCCTGGCCCGCGAGTACTTTTTCATAAAACGATTACAACATACGATCAATGAGAACCTGTACCACAATGACGCAAATGCATTCATTGGACTATTCACTGCCGTTGAAATAATACGAAAAAAACTCGGACGTGTTTATGAACGACGCCGGGAGATTTCTAGTAAGATCAAAAACATTAGAAGGATTATAGACGAAAACTCCGTGGAGCTCCCGATGGTACACTCGGCGGAAAATTAGAAAATTGCGGATCAATTTACAATAATGGTAGGCGAATCACTTACTACTCGGCTAGCCAGAGAGCGGCTAGCAGCGCTTAAAAAGTTCATACCGTTACGAGACAGGGTCCGAGAACAACTTCAAACGCGGCAGCAACTACAAACCGATTTTACTGTTGGAAGCGAACAACTCTTTGCCCCGGTAACTAAAGCGACTAAGGATGTTACAGCGGCAACAGAACGAGCAATATATGGGGATATTCCTAAGGAGGGCGAACGGAAAGAGGCGCCTCTTCTTCCTGTACTTGAAAAGATAGCAGCAGAGACAGAACAAACACAGCAACGGATAAAACAACTTTCCAGTGATATAAAAACCCAACGAGAGTATGAACGATTAGCTGATATTGATGATTCTGAACAGGGTGATGTTGGTGAACTTCAAAAAATTTCCACTCAAAAAGGAGTTCCCTTTATAGATAAACTCACTGAAGAGGCTATAGCACAAATAAAACGACCTCAATTACTGAAATCCGACAATTATAGGGTTTTTGGTAATTTTGCCGCTCAAAGCTATTATTCAAGAAATGACTTTTTAAAAGACGAGTATAAAAACAGTAATATAAAACGAGATGACTGGGTTAATTGGTTGTATAAAACGAATAAAGGGGTTGATCGCTTGCATACAAAAGAATTGGGATATAAAGAATTTAGAAGGGGAATTGATGATTATGATATACAACAACAACAAGAAATACTACAACAGAAAAAAGAAGAAGTCCAAGAAAAACGTCAAAAAAAAGCTGGTTCTAAAAAAACAAGCGGAGAGGGGTATCCAAGTGGTAGTGGTCTAGTTGAAAACGCTAGTGTTACCTGTCCTGGTAGTGTTCTCAGTGATATATCACGGCTAGAGGTACTAATCGGAGGAAAACGAGCCGGAAATAACTCTACGGAAATAATCAATGAGGCCGCTGATATTTGCAAGCGGTTATTTGCAGGTGGTATCATAGACATTAATTCATATCGAACGCTCATAGACGAACTCGTGGATGATTAAAAAAATTATCGTTTTTGTTAATTTTTGACTGTTTTTGGCCATTTTTTGACTGTTTTTGGCTATTTTTTGAGGGCAAAAACCCAAGGAAATCATTTGGAGAAAATCGATGTTTTTCTGAAAAATCGAGAAAAAAACGACTATAGGCAACAAAAAACGACCAAAAATGACTAAAAATCAAGAAAAAACCAGAAAAAAACCGGATTTTTATCGAGGGTAAAAACCCAAGGAAATTTTGATAAAATTTATTCCGGTTTTCCACACGGCGGTGGGGGGTAATCAATCACTGGTGATCACAATCACTGGTGATTACAATCACTAATTGGAAAACTGGTGTTTTTATAAGGATGATCATACACTACAACCACGATAAACCAGTACTCGTCTACGTGGTAAACTCGCGATTGCCTATTTACCGCGCGTGGTACGGAGACGGTCTCGGTAGCACCATTGCGGGGTTATTTACAAGAATGGCTCCAAAAGTAGCGCCGTTAGCCAAACAATTAGGAATGAAGGCTATTGATGTTATTCGTGATAAGGGTATTAGTGCCATTGGAGATGTCGCCGGAAAGGCGCTTTCAGCCGCACGGGACAAACTAATGTCGTTGGTGAAATCTAGGGGATTTTCAAGAAAAAAACAAAAACCACCGGTGATGCCATCAACGACAGTGATGCCTGCAAATGTCAGTAAAGTAATAAATAACGCCGTGGAAGAAAAACTAGCGTCGTTGGTAAACAATAATCAAGATGACATCGCAAACATAATAGCGGGAAGTGGTTTAAAACCACGACGATGATTTAGATGCAGCAGCGTATTATTAAATAAAATGTTTAAACGAACAGCTGACCCGGCGTTTGATATGGACGCACCAGTGCACAAGGATGATTCTGTCCGTAATTATCAATTTTATTCCTATCATGCAGTACAACCCAACATACGATCGCGAATTGAACTTCAAGTCCATGATACCAGTAAATATTTTTTACCGTGTGAAGCGTTTATTGAAATCGAAGGAGAACTTGTAACAGAGGCCGATACTCCTGCTGTACCAGCACCGTATCCAGATGGTACCAAAGTTGGCTTAGTCAATAACGGCGTAATGGCGCTATTTGAGAGCGCAAAATATCTCATTGACGGGCGAGAGATCGAGTCTATAGAACGCGATGTTGATGTTGCTACAACAATAATCGGGCTAGCAAGATATTCCGACGATTATACAAGATCAGCGGGTCCATCTATGATGTTTGCAAAGGATAATAAAAACACTGCTGGAAACTCGCAATTTGTGGTAAGACGACCAAGAAATAATGCTAATAACAATGACGCTGATGTTGAGAATATGATTATAAACAGCGATCCTAATTTCAACCTCGGAGCTGCAACACGCATATCAATGTTAACAGGACCGCGTAGATCTTTCTCATGCGCGATTCCACTGCATCATATATTTGGATTTTGTAGGAACGTGCGAAAAGTTATCTACGGAGCAAAGCATACCGTGGTGCTTGTGCGAAAAGGTGATGATAGAAATGCAATTTGGAGAATTCCAGCGGATCTTGCAAATCCAAATAATGACCCTGGTAAAGTCGTTTTAACTAAAATATTATTGTGGATGCCAGTAATAACTCCATCCATTACCACAGAGGCACGATTGCTATCCTTTATGGAGCAGGGAGGAAAATCATTACTAAGTTGGCTAACAACAACAACAGATACTAAGCAATCAAATATCAATGGTATATTCACATCGAACCTGGCATCACAACAAGGCATTTCGGCTCCACGTCATATATTTGTCGCGTTGCAGGATATGACGAGAGTTGATAATCAATTATCCAGCCATATGATATTTGATCGATTAGGCGTTACTGACGTCTCGCTGAGAATAAACGGTCAGCAGGAACCATCCGAGGATATACAGCTTAATTACGGTCAAAACCATATTGCACGCGTGTACCATCGGTTGCTGTCGTATATGAGTCGTGATCAAAACGTCGACACTGGTTTGCAAATATCACAATATGATTTCAGAGAACTATATCCGATCTATTACTTTTCGCTGGAACATCTTGATTTAACGAGACAATCCGTCGTTGATATACACTTCCGAGCTAATGTAACTCGCGGCGTTATTGCTGATTATAGAGCTATTGCTGTCATTCTCAGCGATAAATCAATGCTGTTGGAAGGTGTTGGTGGACGAATGAGAATCGTTGATGCGCCAGTGGAAAACATGTAATTGAAAGCACAAACGCGTTTACAATAAATGTCGTATAGTGTCGTCAGTGTAGAGTTGACTGATGGTCAAGTCAAGAAATTACGATCAAAGTCGGCTAAACAATGCGGAACCACAATAACGCTGAAGCCGTCACAGATGGCAGGTGGTAATCATAAGATATCGTTGACGGCGCGTCAAATAAAACATTTCAATGATGCGATGAAGAATAAAAAGGGTGTTCAAATAGATTTTTCAGCCGCAGCAATTAAAAACATGGAAAAGACCGGTGGGATATTTCCGCTGTTAGCCGCGATTCCAGCGTTGATTGCCGCGGCCGCACCAGCAGTTGCTAAGGCGGCGGCGTTAGGAGCCGTTGGTACCGCGGCGGGAATGGCATTGAAGAAGGCAACCGGGAAAGGCTACAAAAAAAAAACGACCCGTGGCCGGAAAGGGTCTAAGACTACCGGGAACCCCGTATTCATGGTACTCGGGAAAGGGTCTAAGACTACCGGGAACCGTTTATTGACTCGGGAGTCTATGACTCCCATGTCTAATTTTGATTTAATAGACGCCGCAAACGCGCTAGCGATAAAAAACTTCAGAGGTGTTTTTATGAGGGATCAATTACCGGCGGCACCAAGAAATATTGAAACCGGCATAATTAACCTCGATGGGTCCTCCGGAGCGGGAACTCATTGGGTTGCGTACGCGATTGATCCGCGCGCGATCGTCTATTTTGATTCATACGGGTTAGCCCCGCCGAACGAGTTTATGCGGTATATCCGGGCGTGTTCAGCCCGGGTTTTTTATTCCACGCTGCCAACACAGCAGTTAAGTGACCCACCGATATGCGGCCGTGAGGTATTGAACGTACTCGCGGCGATTTCATCATCGCGGAAACCACCTCATGTGGTTGTAAACGAATACACTAGTGGGGTCGTAGAGGCCCGGCGGGTTAATTAGAAACGCTGTTTTTTTTTACAATAATAATGATTGATATCTGGGGGCGACCGGTTTCGGCGCTGAAAGGATCCACGGAAACGCCCGCCACCGATGACATAAAAAAACTAATCGAGGATGAAATCGCTGATACGTTGAATTTAACCAGTGTTGACCCAGGCGAAATAGTTGTATTTCAAGACCGCCAGGGTAAATTGAAATCCGGTAATGTGTCGCTGAATGACGTTTTAACACGACAGCGTGACGCCGCCGAGGGCACTATCGCGCTGTATACCGGCGACGGACGACTCAAACCGGGTGAACATATATCGGCGGTAACATTAGTCAAAGACGGTTTTATAAGGTTGGATAGATCGGTGACCGAACTTGACGCGCAGGTGAAAAAATCTACCACCGAGGTGAAAAAATCTATCACCGATATACAACTCACTACCGCTAGTTTTTTCGGAACCCCGACGGTGACCGAACCAAATCTTGCAACAATAAAAAATACTATTTTGGAGTTTACGACGCTGTCGGGCCAATTTATCTCGTTACGGAAAAATGTTAACAGGATCGATGACAACTTTGATAAATTCTTTGGTAAAAAAAATACCAAACCGGATGAGATTACAACAACTATAAATGATATCACTGCGTATGGACAGGAAATAAAAACAATCAAAACTGATGTTGCAACAAACAAAAAGAGTGTAGACGCGCATGAACGGGAAATAGAAATAATCGGCGCTAATGTTGCAACGATCATAAATAATGTAGACTCGCATGGACGGAAAATAGAAACAATCAAAACTGATGTTACAATGATCATAAATAATATGAGCGCGCATACACAGGAAATAGGAACAATCAAAACTGATATTGAAGCGAACAAAAAGGGTGTAGACGTGTATAGAGGGGAAATAGGAACGATCAAAACTGATGTTGCAACGAGCAAAAGAAATATAGACGTGTATGGACAGGAAATAAAAACAATCAAAACTGATGTTGCATCGAACAAAAGGAATATAGACGCGCATACAGGGGAAATAGAAACAATCGAACTTGATGTTGCAGCGAACAAAAGAAATATAGACGCGCATACAGGGGAAATAGAAACGATCAAAACTGATATTGTAGCGAATAAAAAAAGTATAGACGTGCATGAACAGAGAATAGGAACGATCAAAACTGATATTGTGGCGAACAAGAATAATATAGACGCGCATGAATGGAGAATAGAAACAGTCAAAACTGATGTTGCAGCGAACAAAAAAGATGTGGACGCGCATACACGGGAAATAGATACACTCATTACTAAGGTTGCAGCGAACAAAAAAGATGTGGACGCGCATACACGGGAAATAGATACACTCATTACTAAGGTTGCAGCGAACAAAAAAGATGTGGACGCGCATACACGGGAAATAGATACACTCATTACTAAGGTTGCAGCGAACAAAAAAAATGTGGACGCGCATATACAGGAAATAGATATACTCATTACTAGGGTTGCAGCGAACAAGAATAATATAGACGCGAATTTGCGGAGAATAGGAATAATCGGAACTGATGTTGAAGCGATTAAAGACAGACTACCGAGAGTAGCAGAGCAATTCGAAAAAATAAAAATCCCTCATGAGAACATCATCAACACAGTATACACAATTCGGCATGGATCATTCGATTGGACTCCTACACAGAATACAGTAAATACTACCGCAACTGTTAAGGGCATTTATCGATTGACACTGGTTTCAATGATGCAGTTTAATATATTATCGTCGAGTTCATCCGGGTTTAACAATACAATATCAACAATTATAGACAAGAACGCAACTGAACAGTTTACAATTTATGCCGTTGATGGAAATTTAGCCCGGGCAAACATCACATGGTATGTGGAATTTGTAGCGAATCTAAGTAATTAAAAACACTAGCTCTTTTAGAATAAAATGACCACCAAGGTAATTGAATCAGAGGTATCACCGACGTCACATCAATATCGATTCGATACCGCAAAAGAATTCTCCGCGAACTTAAAAACGCTTTCCGAACAATACCGTGCAAAAATAAAAAAATACCGTCGTAAAATAACCGCCATCGACGCGGTCGTGTACTCGGTGTCGGGTATAGTAGCTGGCACCGGTGTTATTTTATCCACGGTAACCACGATAGCCCCGATCGCTGTTCCAATCGCTATCTCCGCGATGACAACAATTGCTGGAGTCGCCAACGCAATCACTAAAAAGATATCATCGTGTTTTCAGAAAAAACTCAACGAGTATACAGTAAAACATCAAATAGTATCCGACGCGTACTCGAAATTATCCGGGTTGATCTCATTATCGATTGATAATTTGTTCGTATCCGATGTTGAATTCTCCGCGATGGTCCAGTTATATAGCTCCGCGATGTCAAAAATCGAGGATTTTTAACTGGAAGCCGGAACCACCTGGTTGCTGAAATTAGACACTAAAGACAACGAATAATAATAATGTCGCTGAACCCCGAAGGGTTTCAGTTGCTTCAGCGGATCGCGGAGAACACCACTCCGGTACAAACAAGTATGATATCAGTGACATCAACGAAACCCGAATTCAGTGTGAACTTTCCATCACCGGTTCCAGTGAAGGAAATAGCGCTGGCAAAATTGCGAATATATCACAGTTGGCCTAATATCCGAGCGGACGCATTTAATGGACAACAACCTAATAACTCGCTGGTTTTTGCACGGACAAATAAACCCGATGGGACCCCAGACTGGGAGGAGGTTACAATACCAACTGGGTCATACCAAATAGAACAAATCAATAAGGAATTTCAACGCAGGATAAAATCGATCACAGGAAAAGAATCAAAAATCGCTATTACGGTTCATGAACCGACGTTATCGTCGACGATTGAAATAAGCACACCGGGGTATATGGTTGATATTTATAACAGTTCAATAAGAACCATACTAGGATGGCCTAAGAATCCACCCGCGGACGCCCCCCCATCAACTATCCTCAGATACGATAACGGAGATGGTGGTAGGCATATTGCTCCATACAACGTAAATATTGCATCGGTGATAGCGATTAATCTAGTGTGCGATGTTATCGAAGGGAGTTACCAGGTGGATACCAAGCAATCAAATCAAGCTCAACAGGGGTATATCCTTTATTCGTTTTCACCAACAGCCCCTCCGGGATTTTTGATCATTGAGAGTCCGATTAATCCGGTCTATATGCGATGCCATGATCGGTTTTTAACGAGAATTAATTTTAGAATTACCGATCAGTCAAATAACCTAATTGACCTACAAGAGGAGGAGTTAGTGATCACTCTGTTTGTAAGATCATAGCAGCAGAGGGGGCGATGACATCGACGCGGTCGTCGCTGTGCTTACCGGACGCTGACGACGCTGGGATCGGCGCGCAGAAGGTATTAATTAAACCAAATGACGTTCCGGACAATTGTCGATTTGGCCCCTCGACGATGACAACGACGAGGACGTCGTTTTTTTTTACCAGGCGCTGACGACACTAGATCGTTGAGTGCAGAAAGTACTAATTAAGCCAAATGACGATTGGACAAAATGTCGGATTCGCCCCCTCTGCTGCTAAAGTAAGATTGCGAACTTAAACTAGACTATTTAGAGTTTAATAAGAGACAGACGATGACGAGGACAGGAAAGGACATAAGAAATACAAGTAATGAAACACCAAGGATGTACGCTAACCCTCTGTTTCCAGATCAATGTCCTGTATATATTTACAAATGTTTTATAAACAAACGTCCACGTTTTTTTTGTAACTATGACCATTCATTTTGCCTTGCCCTGTAACTCACGTGCATACACATGTGTCAAAGGAGCAATGCATTTTACGGGCACTAGTTGGGGCAAGAAAGCTTAACTCACCAATGAAAAAAATGGTTATAAAAGCATACTTGCCAGATTTGGCTTCTAAGCGCATTACAATCTAGAGCGTGAGAAAATATCTATGTCATAAACTAATAGAAAACAATGTTCCAGACACACAGGCTATACAATCACTGGCCACAAAATTCTAACTATCTCAACAAGTAAGGAAGACTTATTAACAGCCAGAAATGTGTTATGTCAAACCTACTTTCTTCTCATTTTGTTAAACATCCCCATTTGTGCCCTAGGTAGAATCAAATATGTACCTGTAATCATTAATGATAAATAATGCACTAATCCGTCCACACGTTAATCCACATGCAGATTTCCGTGTAGCACATCATTCCACGACTAATAGCAACACCTGATATATTTCGAAGACAGAAAATATAAATTTTCGAAGAAACTGTGAACGTGAATGTTCAGCACATGATTATCAGCTAGGGTCTGCAATGGGAGGTTATTCATGCACGGGGTAAGTTTACAATCAATATTAATTACAACGCAAGTATGTCATACACAATTTCATCTCCAAAGAAAAAGAGAGCTATATGCAATAGTAGCACATATATCTAATTACCCATGCATAATCCAAGTATGGTCACTCGTGCTACATGTTACTCTTCTTTATGGCCTATATAGAACTGTATACCCAGTATCGTTTCATTATTTACAACATAACTTTTATAAATTAGAACTGATGAAAAGGAAATACTTTTTTGCAATAGATATTATTTATCGTTAATTTCATAAAACATCCATAACGTCATAATACTCCAATAATGTCAAACGTTTTATATTTTGATTTGTTGGCTCACACGTAAAAATTGTCAACTTTGGATGGGACGATCACGCTAAACAAATCATTAACATATTTGTATTAATACGCTGCATGTACACATTTGCGCGTGAACTGTATTGCAAAAGTGAAAAGTTGTTTTAACTTTAAAAGAAAATATTGGGGCAGAAAAATAGTCCACGTTGGGGTTTGCACCGTGACAAGGAAATCCCAATCGCATGGTTACATTATAGATCTCCCCAGTGGGCAAGCCTATTGGAGAGACAAATAATGTAAAACCTTGACTGGAATTTTCTTGTCTAGGTGCAAACCACAGCATAGATTATATTAGTATCGACAACTACCGATGTGTCTAAGAGCAAGTTGCTCATTTCATCAATGATCTGGGTCATAGGAGACAGTCAAAATCATAATTTGTGAATTTTTAGCATATCTGCCTAAATGATTTGTGAGTTTAAAGCATGGTCCTATATTAGTTCTACATTCATTGCCCATCTGTCTTCATTTTATTATTAGCTGCTTCTTAAAACCAAAGCTCCGGTGACCTAGTGGTTAGAGCGTCCACCCCGGATGAGGAGGTCCGCGGGTTTGAACCCCGGCCGAGTCATACCAAAGACTTATGAAAAAAATGATACTAACAGCTGCCTCGCTAGGCCTTCAGCATTAAAAGGTTAGAGTTAGAACTGTTCGACGTGGTGTCAGGATAATGTGACTGGGTGGGACATCATTCTACGTGTCTGCGGCATGGTGCCCCAGTGCTAGAATATCATTGTAACCTGCCACACTGCAGACATCGTAGCGATATGACTAGAACAATTGTTAAAACTACGTTTCAAATTCAAATTACACACACACACACACACACACACACACACTTCTTAAGACCACTGAACAAAGTAGGATTGTTATTTTAGGCTGTGCTCCACCACAAATATATTTGGAGGGAATATCCTATCATTGATGTAACCACATCAAAAATAAAAGTTTAGTTGAGGTATCTTTCGTTAGACTGTTATCCGGCGATGCAGGCATATGTTTCTACTGAATAGTCGTTACAAATGTATATCCCCACAACCTAAATATATGCTTCGCTGTCCAAGTGTTTGGAATAATAAAGCTCTCCAGCACTGACCATGGTAGAAGCATGAAGGATGAAGCTATGGTATTTTATGTAAAATTGTGTTTGAACACGTAAACTGCACAAATTGCACAACACTTGCAAATGGTAATAGAGAAATACCCCGTTGACCTGACTTTATATTTGCAAACGGATGACTAGGTGTATGGGAAAATACCCAGTTTAACTTAAAAATATTTTAAAAAATTTGGGCACCTCACTTCAAAGTCGAAAGATCTTTATTGGCCAAGGTGTGGAAGGTGAGAGTCACGAGGTTACAGCAACTTCTGACACATTTTTGTACTTATTTTCTTCAGTCATTCTCACTGCAAATCGTTCGATGGTAAGAAGCATCAAGTCTCGGAATGGCACACAATTCGTTTGCTATATAGTGTATTGTAGTTTTATTATAGTGAAACAGTCGCATCACAATAACCTTGTTACTGTTACCAAGACATTAGTATTATGCTTTTTTCTTACTTGTGTGATCTGTTAGAAAACCCGATGGATTGGCTACCACAAAAGGACAAGAAAATCACAGTGAACGGTTCAGATTACCTGTCTTACTTTAGACCCATAAGTTTATTTCGATTAATTTCGTTGACTATCTCGTATTTGTAACGATCGGTATAAATAGTTATATATGTCTTTAACCGATAGACACACCATTATTGAGCTTTTACGGGAAGGCATGGCCTCAGACATGGCCACCATAGCAGCCATTGCGAAAATAATCTTGCTGTCGATACTCGCAAATTGTAAGTCATATAGGACCACTGCTGAACACTTCGAGTTCTGGTTTCTGTCCCAATAACAACCTAATTACAAATATAGAACAAGTGGACTATACCACTGGTCTCTAGAAATGTGGACCAACCCTACAATAGAACCATTCTGCAACAATATTGTGTTCATTATGTTCTTTACCAAAGACGCGTGCGATATAGATGGTACTAATGTTAAAGTTTAGCATTCCCATTGTGAAGCTATAAAGAGCATAATTACAGTGTAATTTTACGAATTTAAATTGCAAAGACATGGTGTGAAAATTAGAAAGAAAATATTATCCGACCGAGATGACAGCTGGAGACAACGCGAAAATGTTTTAGATATGAAAGCAACATAAACTACGATAACTTAGTAACTGCACCATGATTGGGCAATAGAAAACTTGAACAATTATAGTCAAGGTTGCCAGCTGGCCTTCAAAATGATGGAGACAATATACTTTTGGATTTCCATATTAAAATTTTTTGACGTGAATAATAAGCAAACAGTAGATGAAAGAGTAACAAAAGGAGGATGCCCCCGGATAAATATCGAAAAGAGATAACGGTTTTAATTGTTTATCTCACTTGGTGTGTACAGAGTATTATATATAAAAAAACTTGGATTTAATAGACTGTACAGATAGATTATTGTCGTCTACTTTCTCTAATGCGAAGCCTATTACACTAATTTACTGAGGAAACTGCAAAAATTTAAAATAAGTAAGTTTTTAAAGTTAAAACGGCATTTGTCCAAGATGGAATACTCTACAAAGCATCGTTCTCGAAAAAGAGCTTAGATTAAGAAGGGACTCCTGACTTGTACATAATCTAAATCGAAAATGTAAAAACTGCGTCGTTCCTTAAACACTGTGGAAATTATCGAATATAAGGATACACAATACCGTATGTAATCGCTTATAAATCGAGACCAATCCCAAGCTGCACAGACCCAAATCTGCTAACACATAATGCACCGGCAGGTCTCTGTATGTGCAGATTTTTTAGGAGTAATCAGTAGATCAAACAGCATACATCTTGATAGGTAGGGTTATTATGTTACGGCATATCAGGATCTGTTGTTTGCAGTTTGACTCGACTTATATGCAAATATGCGTCCAGTTTTGGGATAGCAAGTTTGGATACATCGCAAGCAACCTACAGCAGAAGATATTGGACATACTGCAGTCAAAAGTCAAAATAAGTTTCTACTGATATTAAAGATGACGAATCTCTGAAGTAGGTAAGAAATAGAAAGGACATTATGATATAGTATCTGCAGAGGCAGTACACCTAAGAAAACCTGGATACAAAGTGATCAAGAATATTTAGAGCAACTCGGAGTCTTACCATCGACTTTGCAATACACAGGGAAGAAATGCGTAGTATGTGGTAAAATGTTTAGCCATACTAGAAACCTGAGGATATGTAATAGTACACAATGAACAATCTTAAAAATGTGTGTGTGTCTGTCTGTGTGTGTGTGTCTGTGTCTCTGTGTGTCTGTATGTGTGTGTCTGTGTGTGTCTGTGTGTGTGTGTGTGTGTCATGTTTAGTCAGCTAGGGATCCCAAAGAGGAAGTTAAGAATTCACCTTGGAGAGAAACCTCACAAATTCTGAAGTGTGAGATAAAATGTTTATTCTGATAGGTAACCTAAACTGATGAAGTATTGACACTGTATAGTCACAAAGAAGTATTGACACTGTATAGTCACAAAGAAGTATTGCCAATGTATAGCCACCAGGAAGAATTGACACTGTATAGTCACAAGGAAGTATTGACACAGTATAGTCACAAGGAAGTATTGACACAGTATAGTCACAAGGAAGTATTGACACTGTATAGTCACAAGGAAGTATTGACACTGTATAGTCACAAAGAAGTATCAAATACTATGATTTAAGATGAAAAATAAATTAGAGAACCATGCTTATTTTCCAGAGAGACTATACAAATTGCAAGCATGAGACAATAATTTCGTCTTTAGTTTTGATGTATGATATATCAGTGTTATCGTAATGTGGCATTTTGCACAGCTTGAACGTACTCATGACTCTTGAAAACACCATGCTGATTTTATGAAACATTGATCACTGTATGGCCACAATGAATTATTAAATACAGTGATTCAAGATTTTAAAAAAGTAAAAGAAAAGTTTAATTTCCAGAAGAAAAGTAAATAAATTCCAATGTGATACATGAACGTGTTATTTAGTTTTGAAGTATAATGCATCAATGTTACCTTAATGTGATATTTTGCATACCTGGAAGTTTGTGTTCATGTATGGTGTTCAAGATTGTTTAACATTCATAATTTTATTATGTAACTGTTCAGTTGCAGAGGGAGGAGTAATTTAGGATCTAATTAATTCTCATGTCTTCAGTGAAGTATAACTCCAATGGTTGACCCTTGGTCTGCACAATGTGTTTCCCAATTTCAGTTTTTAAAAAATACCTATGTTCATTAATTGCTCGTACATTTTCGGTAATTAGTACTCATTATTAAACAAGGCAACATTGTCCATTCGATAGTAATTATTGTACAGTTGTACAGTTTTATCTATACAGTATATAATAGTGTGAATGTATGTATACTTACTTCATTTTCCCATTTCATGCTTTGTTACCTAGTACCAGCTGAGTTAATTGATGTGTGCATCTGTAAGTATTTTGGTGTTTGCAGTGAAGACGAGAGCCTGTAATGTATACTCTCAATGGGCATATTGGGCTGTACTTTAAAATTACGTACATTTTGTTAACTTGCACGATCCTGGTGTACAATAATGCATACAAGTTTTATTGAAAAAGCAGAGATCTCATTTCATGGCAGATAAAACATTATGCTGAGAGTTGATCTTAATTTTGTCTAGCTTGCAGTAAAAGGCAGAAGATGGATCAGTAATAATTCCATTTGTTCTGCAACATAAACCAGTATTCTGCATTTTACACAAGATGCTTAAAATACATTCTTTTGCATAATAGTATAACAGGGACTTATTTTCTAACAGTAATCTATACACCAGTGTTAATAGGAGCCATGCATAAGGCCTGTGCTATAAGTGACGAGGCTTTATATATATATCGATGTAATCAAGGCACTGTTCATGGGGGCAACACCCAACGGTTTGTGTTATAAGTGATGGTTTGTGCTGTATGTGGGGCAGGCTTATTTTGAAGGATGCTCTGAGAAGATTGTGCCCTGAGAGCATATTTAAACACAGAATTAGAATATCTGATGACATATAATTACTATTTAATTATTTCCAATGGAAAGAGGCTTGATTGATTGATTGATTGTTTTTTAACGGCGCATCAGCACTTTTAGGCTATTTAGCGCCAAACAAAGTGTTACTTGTATAATCTTTTAAAACTTATAAAAGGTTCTATATCAACCAGCGATATAAAAGAACAAATGGTTGAAATTAAAAACGGTAAGATGGTAACGGTGCAAAATAAAGCTTCCCGATCAACGGGAGATGTAAAAAAGATTAATAGGTATTAAAATGGGACGGTATGTATATTGCATAAAACTGCACAAGGTGATAGCATAAAAGTCAGAGTTTTGAGTAAATATTTACGGCTTTCAAGAACTCGATAATACGAGTGATGTTTATATTATCAAAAAGTTCTTTCATGTCATGCACAATGTAATAACGATCGCGCGTAGGTTGTAGGTCAAAGCACTCTATCATAAAGTGCTTGACAGTGAATGGTTCATTGCAAGAAACGCACTCTGGTGGGTCTTCACCTTTTAGTATGTGGATGTGGGTGATATAAGTATGACCAATTCGGATTCTTGCAATGACTACCTCCTCCCTACGAATGGTTCTGTAGGAAGGAGTCCATTCTCCTAGAGTTGGTTTGATTGCATGAAGTTTGTTATTTACAGCATCAAGAGGAAAGAGGCAACAAAATCACTATGCTCTCAGAAGTCTTTTTGGGGTTGGTGAGGGAGGGCAGCCAACACTTTATTGCCTTCTTTCAAAAGCAATTTGCTTACTGATCTTCATTTATCTGATAGAATAATCTTGTGTGGCCACACTTGTTAAAAACATCATAAGTCACAAATGATGAGAGTTTTAGACAACAGGTTCTCCACAAGAGACTCACCCGAGGTTCTAGAATGTACATGAATACACACACACACACTGTATGTATATATATATATATATATATATATATATATATATATATATATATATACAACAATTACAGAATATGTGTTTAAATACCAGAAGAAGGAAGAAGAGGAACATGGACGAATACAAATCAAGTGAAAAGCAAACATTAAAAGCAATAGTTTAAATGCACTAAATATATTATTTGCATCTAATGTATACCTGGAAGGGTGAAGATTCTATATAAAAATTGAGCGGAATAAAATTACATGTATGACAGATCTGCTGAATGTCAAGATTAATAGAACATTTTTTACACTATATACACACACAAGATTAATAGAACATTTTACACTATATACACACAAGATTAATAAAACATTTTTACACTATACACACATACAAGATTGATGGAATATTTTACACTATATACACACACAAGATTAATAAAACATTTTTACACTATATATACACACAAGATTAATAGAACATTTTTACACTATAAACACACAAAGGATTAATAGAACATTTTTGCACTACACACACACACACACACACACACACACACAAGATTAATAGAACATTTTTACACTATACACACACAAGATTAATAGAACATTTTTACACTATACACACACAAGATTAATATAATATTTTACACTATATATACACACACGATTAATAGAACATTTTTACACTATATACACACAATATTAACAGAACATTTTTACACTATACACACACACACAAAATATTAGTAAAACATTTTACACTATATACACACACAAGATTAATAGCACATTTTTACACTATACACATACAAGATTAATAGAATATTTTTACACTATACACACACACAAGATTAATAGAACAGTTTTACACATCACACACACAAGATTAATAGAATATGTTTACACTATACACACACACAAGGTTAATATAACATTTTTACACTATATACACAAACAAGATATAATGGTATAAAGTTTGTAAAGTCAGTTACATTAATTCCGTTTTATTCATAACTTTCATGCATTTAACCAAAATTTGAATTCCTTCTTTGAATCATGCCTAATAAATATGGCAATAGTTTCATAGGTGATTAGCCAAATTTTGGCCAAGGATAAATCTATCAAAATTAATTTTAGTGCCTAAGAAGCTGCACATGAAGGTTCTGAAAATGCCTGGCTCTTTTAACAGAAAGTAACATAGTTATATAGTTACATATGTGGATTTAAGCAGGCATGGGTTAAAGGGACTACAAAGATGCTAATCATGACCTTTTGTTACTTTGGGTTACTGGCAGATGATTTTAGCCTACAGTAGAGACCTGATTTCATTACGTGAAAACGCTGAAATGAAATTGGAGTTTTGTTTTCAAATCATGTTAGTAATCATGTTATCGGAAACAACAAATGTTTGACTATACCAGTTTCGTGGAACGCTTACGTGCTTGTCAGATTATTTCTAAACATAAATAAAGGATAGATAAACAGGGATACAGTAACAGTTCCTTTAAGTTAGTATTTTAATGAATTAATTGCTAAAAATGGATATCTGAGCATCATACAACAATTTGAAAATAACCCATGTAAATATTTGCATTACGGGGATATCTCTTTAGATATCGAAAGAGTCACGTTACTAATTCAATCTCATAGTAAACCTATGCAAACACCATGATATTACAAACTCAATAACTTACAATTTCTGAGTGCTCATGATCAAACCTATATTTATCAGTACAGATGAAACCTGGATGCCAGCGTTTGTGTAGAGAAAAGGATATGAGCCTCGGCATTTTCTGGACCTACATTTATTCCAAACTCAAGACTGTTAAAGGACTGCAATTCCATCAATAAAACAATGTTTCTATTTTTTCATTTACAACTAGGATAATCTCTCAAAAGATTCTTTTTCCTAAAACAATTAACTACATTATTAACCAATCCTGGCCAGCCAGTCCCATATATATTCTATTTTATGTTCACACATTTCCAGACTGGCTCCCATTTTTCCATACAATTAGTACCGTGTGTCCTGAACCACTTCCAAATATTCATTTTATACAACTCCCATCAATGCCTTTCCTAACTTTAAAGTAGTATTTGTACGGCTGAATTTATTGAAACAACAACACAAAAATTAACATGAAAACAACGGCATGCGAGCATCACACTACATGGAATAACCCACATACAATTGGTACTCTCTTTCAAGTCGAGTCAAAGTGCAAGCAAGAAAGGTCCTGCTCTGCCTTAGCACAAAGCACTTGCAGATCAGGGTCTATCTTTTTGTTCTACTGATTACTACTAACAAACTGCACAGACCGAGATCTGAGGGATCACGCTACCAGGCGAAGTGGGCGACTAAGTCGCTTAAAATAATGCAAACTTCGTCTTCTTCTGTTAAGAAAATGAAAACGACTTCTCCGTGTGATTTTGTTTAAAGTAGCATTGGATGAACATCCTTTCTGGGATTCTACCTTGCCTAAGCCAGGTTATTTCCGGTTTTACGTTACAGAGCAAGGCAAAATTTAGTCTTCAACTAGTTGGTGTTATTATCAACTGCATAGACAAACTATTGAACATTCACATGCATGTGTTTTGATAGCTGATTGACCATTAATCCTTTACGGAGTAAGTTAGCAACTATCACTGTCTGATTTTCTCAAGTTATCCTTTGCTGATAAAAACATACAAATTTATGTTTCGAAACTTAAACTTATGTAAATAGCAATTTGTGTTTTAAGAATAAAATCGTTTTTATGAATATTTTTACTGCCACGTGTATATTATTTACTACCGTAAGCGAACTTGTCATGGGGGAAATAATGGCGGACATCGCCGTGTCCATTCGAGGCCCTGTGGCTGTGTCTAGGAGATACTACTTTATTAGACTGTCTCTTATCGAAAACCATTGGGCAGATATGTTCAGGAAAATATCAATACATAGAAAGCAGAGTCTAAATATTACGTTTTCCAAGATTTAGCTTTAAAATGCAGTTATTTTGTCAGAAACGTACAGGACATGATTATGTGATCGAATTCAACAGACGCTGTACGGTCAAGGTTGTATACTGGGTTCACTCATTTGTGTGAAAATATACCAAGAAAACAAAACAGTGAAGCAAATACTGTTCAACCAATGCCTAACGTTACACCAAGTATCTAGACAAATAATAAAACCTTATATTTGCAATCCTATCAATGGATTGTTGCAATGGACTGGGGTGATACTGACAATCTTACATCCCGTTGGATCTTGAATATACTCCAATATTCATGTTATTCAACAACTGTCTTCATAAACTTGCCTATCTCTGAAACTAAATTCCCCAAAATGGCATACACGCAAAAACTCGGAATAACCCAAATAACTGTAATATGGCTCTTTGGGGCCATGGTAAAAACACACATAACTATAACGTGACTCTTTGTGGCCATGGTAAAAAAAAAAACCACATAACTATAACGTGACTCTTTGAGGCCATGGTAAAAGCCCATATCAAGTGTAACAAGACCCTCTGAGGCCATGATAAAAATGCAGATAACTCTTACATGACTCTTTTGGGCCATGGTAAAAATGCAGATAATTGTAACACGACTCTTTGGGGCCATGGTAGAAACCCCTTAGCTTAAACCTTTACTGCATCAAGTACCTTAAAGACCTTTTCTGACTTAAAAGTATTCTTTAACGGACTAAGTTCCCAGAAATGGCATACAGGTATCATGCAATAATTTAGAAACGACCTTTTTAAATGCAATATATAACTGTACTGTGTGAATAAAAGCCCCTTTAGACTTTAAATATCTTGAAAATATTCTTTTGATGCCAACAGTGTCAAAAATGAAATGCGTTGATTATGTACCAACATGGAAAAAGCTTCAAAAATATGAAACAGGACTCCACAGTGTTACGCTTAGGCTCTTAATAAATGCAACAGGAAAAGAGTGAAGACAACAAGCTTTGTAAAATTTAACAAATAATTTATTTCCTTAGACAAACAAGGTTCAAATGGAAAAACGAACTTACGGTTTTAAGAATCAAATCCAAAAATAATCCAACAATAATACAAGAACTATAAATTATTAGTCCTAGTAAAAAAATGTTCTAATGAATTTGAGTTTGAGTTCCAACGAAAATCCAAAATGGAAGGAGATGACGTATACTATAGCCCGTATAGGACTGCTGTGTCAACAGTTCTTTGTTGAACCACAGAAAATAATCCGGTGTTTGGATTCCGAATAAATTTTTTAGTCCTAGTAATAAAATGTTATAATGAATTGAGTCTGAGTCCCGACGAAAATCCAAAATGGAAGGATATGACGTATACTGTAGCTAGTAGAGGACTGATGTGTCAACCGTTCTTTGTAGAACCACATAAAATAATCCGGTGTTTGGATTCCGAATAAAATTTCAATAAATGTCTTTGTCCAAGAATTATGTATGAGTACTTAAATATTCATAGGGAAAAGAATTAATAATTCCATAAAATAGAATTTCCACTCAAAGCTAGTCACAAAAAAACACCTTTCAGTGATAAAGGTAAAAAGCCCAACTGGCTGGTTCATTTCAAGAAAACGATTATACAGTCTAAGTAAGACGCAAAATAGATACCCATATGAGGGTCACGTGATCACTTTCTAGACGCTATTTACGTGTATAAGGTCACGTATTCCTAGTCATCCTCGATTTCACTCTTATCAATCCCACACTATGAATGAATTTTAAAAAATAATAAAGAAGTTGTTTACTTCAACTGTTATTAATTTTGAATCAAGGTCAGGAACTGGGTCTGCATAAAGATACAAAGTTCTATTATTAAGTGTTTTAAAAAAAGACCTGTCATGTCAAACTTATTTCTGGAAAATGGCAAATTCCAGTAAACAAAATTACATTTCTATGACATGTAATGGAATAGAAAATTTTAAAATGACAAACAAACAATTAGATCAAATCAAATATAAATTAAATCAAATATGCACAACAACATACTGATATATGCCTTTCCTACATGTACCTGCATAATATCACTGTCAGGCCTAAGTGACTAAAAAACAAACAAACTCACTCATGCAGTAGAAGAAATAAAGGAAAGAAGGACCTGGACACAATATATGTTGAGAATAATTTTTAGGTCAAAATTCCCCAAAATGGCATGCAGATATCATATCGGTGAAACTTTAATCCAAGGGGCTATATAAATGGTCCCTGTCGATTTTACCTACCTTGATACAATATTCTTTGGGACTAAATTCTGAAAATTCGCTTCAGATATCGTCTAACAGCTGGGGTTAGCTTTTATTACTGTGAAATATGCCCCTGACCGTTTAATAGAAACACCGAAATACACTCAAAAACCGAAATACCTTTTTACATATTTTGGGTGTATACATTGGTGTAAACCCCGATATTATGATTTACCCCGATATTATGATTTGCAATAATAATAATAATAATAATAATAATAAAAGCATACTTTGATTTAAGCGATTTTGATCCGAATTATTTACTTTTTACCAATTTCACTCTGTCGTACTTGATTTTACAGGATTGGACAGGTGCGATTAACAGCGAATCGGTCAGAACTTATAATATAAAGGTGAGATTGCGATTGCGAGAATCCGAAATGTGTATTTACATATTTTCAGTGGAAATATGATATGCTTATGTATTGAACAGCAAATAATAACGTAACTGACATTAAAAAAAACAAGGTAAAAACTGTCCAGTCAATAACGACTGAGTGACTTCATTACACGAATGGAGCGGTAAATAGAAAAATGTAAATAATTCCTATAAAAATCATTAAAATCATTTTTTTGTTGTTGCTTTTTTATCATTATTCAAATGCATACAACTCTAGTCCGATAAATCAACCTCCAAATCTGTGTTGCTACTGATGAACGATATGTGGGTATGATGGCACCTGATCATTAAAATGTGACATTTTGCTGCCTGCAAATCTTTCCGGAACAAACCTACGTACACTTTAGACACATACCGGTAATTGGTAAAAGCTCAATGAGCGCGAAATTCAAAATGGCAATAGTGTTGTGTTATCAACGTGGATTTACAAATCACCAAACATAAGATTTGCTCCGGAAATATAATGTACAAATCACCAAAAGAACCATTCAGCTGACAGTAGTTCCACAGACGCGACAAATACTGGTCAGGTTATAAAATATACACCGATGTGTGCAGATAAACGTGTCTGCAGACTTTTGCACGTTTTAATGAATAGGTTATATCATCCCTAAACCGAAACCAATATCATCACGAAGAAGGGCTGATTTATCGGCCTAACATAATTATAATGCATTTATCTCATGAGTATTATGGTACAAAATATGTGTATTTCGGTGTATTCCGGTTTTTAGTGTATTTTTTGTTGTTTCTAGTAACCCCTCCATGAATGTTTATTTCACAAATGTATTTCTGTGCAACATTATTAAACAAGATGTTGTGATTCAGTCTTTTCCAGTAATATATTCGGAATCATACTTGCTACAAATATAATACAATAAAAAAATAATATTAATGGTTAAACAAACAAATACATAAATAAATAATTTCAAAACTTAAATATTTTATTGTATTCAGTATAGTTCTTTTTTGTTGTTGATTTTAAAAATAATGTTGTTTTTTTAATTAATTTCTGAAGAAAAAGTGCCCCAGTTTAGAATTTCAAGTTATTGTGCGGAATTTCTAGAGAAATTGCTAATTCAAAGTTGTCGAAACGCAGAAAACATTAAACCTGTGAAGTGTTTCTGAAGATGTTTAATGAGACAGGGAACCTGGAAGAACATTTACGAATTAAAAGTGGTGAAAGTCCCTACAAGTGTGAAGTGTGTGGTAAAATGTTTAGTCGGTCAGGGAACCTGAAGACGCATTTAAGAATCCACAGTGGAGAAAAATCTTAAGATGTGAAATATGTGGTAAAATGTTTAGTATGACTGGAAACATGAAGACGCATTTAAGAAACCATAGTGGAGATAAACCGTACAAATGTAAAATATGTGGTACGATGTTCAGTCAGCCAGGGAACCTAAAGAGACATTTATGTATCCATAGTGGAGAAAAACCGTACAAATGTGAAGTTTGCGGTAAAATGTTCTGTCGAACTCACAGCTTGCATACACACTTGAGAGTTCACAGTGGAGAAAGACCTTACAAATGTGACATATGTAGTAAAATGTTTAGTCAAAATCAGAGCCTAAATACACACATGAGAATACACAGTGGACAAAAACCTTACAAATGTGAAGTTTGTGGAAAAATGTTCACTCAAATTCAGACCCTGAACACACACTTAAAAATTCACAGTGGAGAAAAACGTTTCAAATGTGAAGTATGTGGCAAAATGTTTAGTGCAGAAGGGAACCTGAAGACACACTTAACAGTACACAGTGGAGAAAGACTGTACAAATGTGAACTATGTGGCAAAATGTTTAGACTAACTCGGGGCCTTAACGCACACTTGATAATGCATAGAGGAGAAAAACCGTTCAAATGTGAAATATGTGGTAATGTATTTAGTCAGACAGAAAACCTAAAGATGCATTTAAGAGTCCACAGTGGAGACCAATCTTACAAATGTGAAGTATGTGGTACCATGTTTAGTCAGCTAGGGAGCATGAAGAGACATTTTAGAATCCACACTGGGGATAAACCTTACACATGTGAAGTTTGTGGTCGAATGTTTAGTCAGACCGGAAACCTGAAGATGCATTTAAGAGTTCACAATGGAAAAAAATCTTACAAATGTGAAGTATGTGTGGTTAATGTGGTACCATGTTTACTCAGCAAGGGAGCTTGATGAGACATTTAAGAATCCACAATGGAGAAAAACCATACCACTGTAAAATATGTGGTAAAACATTTAGTCTCACATGGAATCTGAAAATGCATTTAAGAATACACAATAGAGAAACATCTTACAAATGTGAAGCGTGTGGTGCCATGTTTAGTCAATTATGGAACCTGAAGAAACATGTAAGAATTCACTATGGAGAGAAATCACAAGTCAAAATGGAAGGTGGTTTCCAAACAGTTTCATAACCTTAGTAGTTTTATGATTTTAACAGTTATTTCTCTGTTGCTGCAGAAATCAAGATTTGTCAGTAAATTTGTTTACGAGCAGTTATATGAATATTCCTTAGCAGTTCATAGTTATTTAAGCCCTACCAGTATGTATGCAGTCTTCAGGCAGTTATTTGTGCTGAACAATTTAATTTTAAATGCTAAGATGGCCATTCTTGACCAGCAATGTAGCAGAATAAAGAACTCAAGCTACAGCTTTGTTAAAGCTGTTACATTTCTAATTATTTTAAATGAAGCAGTCCTGTATGACATTTACAATTTTTTCTGCTGTTTGAAGTACATTATCTTCGAAACATTAGTAGTAGTGAAAGATTTTGATACTTTGTCAGTGTTTCTTGCTTTGTAACCTATCTTTGCTTTATCATAATTATATTTGCTTTATTAGTATGTATGCAATAAGGCTGTAACATGCCCCATTTTGGTGCAAAAAATATCAAAATCAGTTTCTAATTGAGAATGTTGTAAACTTTTGAAAATTGTTTTTTTGGCCATTTTTGTCTAGTTTCAGTTATAGTTTCTGCTTTAAACCTATGTAAACACTAATGTTGACACACCTTGTATATTGCGTGAATTCTTCAATATAATACCCTGCATTTTGTACAAGAATTATTAAAATCTGTTCATAAAAAAGTTGTGAGCTTTTGAAAATTTTCATTTTTGCATTTTGTTTGTACATTACAATTTTTGCCCATTTTCCCAATTTCTATGATCTGGTATGGCAACAGTTTCATACTCATTGGCCCAGAAAAAATTGGGCTTTGTTTTCAGAAGGTATTCTCCCAGGAACATACTTTAATTTGCATTTAAATGTAATGGTCTTATTATAGCAAGGTTGCAAAGTCATGGAAAAGCTCAATTCTGGCTTTTCCAGCAAGGCCATCCTCTGTAGTTGGACTGTTTTAGAGTGAACCTTATAAAAGGGACTTTTAGTATGTGATTGTAGTGCTTTCATTTCTTGAATAACAAGGAACTATCTAGCTTTCCATAAATGCCACTGTTGTATAGCCTCAGATTATTTTCTTCTTCTTATCTGAAGTTGATGATAATTGCATTTTTGGTGGGGATCGCAAATTTCTGTCAAAAACTTTGAAAGGTCATATCTTGAAACGTATTTGACCAATTTACATGATTTTTTCAACATTTTATTTTCATATTAAGGTCTTAAGGATGGTAACAACAGCTAAGTGTTTTTATCTGATATCCTGAAAGTACTTCGAATACCTACTAAGAAGATTAATATTGATTGAAGGGCAGATTCACTCAGTGTAACTGCCAAAAGCTGCTAAAGAAACATTGAACTTTTATTGAAAATTTTGGCACAGTCTCACTAGAATTTAAATGAAATTTTGGTGAGATCCAAACAACTTAATCATTAAGTGAAATTTCTTTGAATTACCAGTGAAATTTCAGCTTCACTCAAGTGTTTCACTGAAGTTTCAGTAATGTTTGATGCACATATCAAGAGTTTCAGATGAAATAATAGATAAGACTTATATAGCATTTTACTGACCACTGTATCGTTTTAGTTTAGATTAAACAAAATATTACAACTTAAAAAAATATGTCACTTGAAATTGGATTGTTGTACTGTAGACCACTTTCAGATGTGCACTGTGATTGCTTAAAAGAGCTCTCCTGAGGCAGGTGCAACAAACCTTTATCATAATATACATTGCTTTGCCTCACAATTCTAACGCAACCAATGAAAAGAGCCAGTCCACGAATATTGTGCTCTTTTTGGCTTAAAACATTACATTATATATATTTTTGTCTGTTCTCTCCAATGTTTAACAAAGGAATCTCTCTGGTGACTCCACTGATCTAATGTTTTTATTTTTATGCAAAAGTCTTTATGATGCATATACATAAAGCTTTTTTAAGACATAAATGTTGACGACTTAACTCAAACGATAGTTGCGTTTCAATCCTTTGATGTTGGATTTGTTAATCAATTGTCCCTGTTGGTCTCTGAATTGGTAGCCGTAACAGTTGGTGCCACCACAGGCAACAAATCGTGCCTTGTGGATTTTCATTGGATGATGTACTTAAACGATCGGCTTCAATGTCTGGGTGATTGCTACGAGAGCCAGTGATGTACATACAATTGTCAGTGTCGTATCGAAGTAAACGAATCAATCTTTCAAAAGTTCCCTGACATGATACAATTTTAAACGGGTATTAGAAATCAAGTATGCTGCATTGCCGACATTGTCAAACTCGTGGGTTGGTACAAACTTTGTCACTTCTTAGTAATTCATCACAAGTATATCTTCACATATGACCTATACGTATTTTTTGAAATTCTTTTACCGTCGATGACCTGAAAATAAGAACTTGTGTCTAGCAAGTATTCTGTTTTTGAAATGACTTTGGTAAAACGAATAAAATATCAAATCTCTTATACTTGTAATATATGGTATATACCATCGGGAAGATGAAGCAATTCCTCAATCGACAGCGTTCATGTGGCTTCTTCTTGGTCTTCGTGTCAACGTGGTAGGTCTTCTTTACGCGTCTTAGCACACGAACGTCAAAAAGGACAATGGTGTTTGTAAAGCAGGATTTTACAAGTTTATAGATGTGAACACATTTGATTAATCTTTCGTACTGACGAATGTGTTCTAATTCGATATGCTGTATCAATTGAGCACGTGTACACACCAAAGGATGCAATAAACACTAATCAATGTGTTTGGTTTGTTTTTCACAGTTTCATCCACGTCGTGCAGAAAGCGCGTTACATTGGTCCGTCCTCCAAAACAAACTATTACGTGAAGTCAAAGGTTTTATATCTACCAGGTCGTGCTCTTTGACGATGCGTCGGAATTCTGGATTGGGTTTGAACCGTAGATCTTAGTTACATTCCCCCATTTATAACACTTGCTATCTTTGACTTTCCAAATTATGACGTCGTTCGTCTTTCATTACACAAATCTCCCATTGTGGCGTGTTAGAAAAGATTGTTTTCAGCTTGCATTGAGGATAACACGTAATGATGAATTTGATCTTAGCTCCAACTGTCGTCGTTAGGGTATAAAATTCACTCCAAAAAATCAGCAAGAGTACAGGATCCAGGAAATAGTTTTTCTCGTCTTCGTGGAACTATGCTACAATTTGGACAATGATGAATTAAAGGTCCACGAATGCATTTGTGACAAACACGGTGAGCTACAATTATGGCGCACACTTCTTCCGGTTACGATAGACAATTTCTTTTGAAACATTATTCGGAAAAAGAAAAAGAATTCTCAACAGTGATGCCGAATTGTGCTTAAGTCATTTACATAAATGTAAGACACGTTACAATTTAAAGATTCCTTTAGTTTTTTAGTCATGCGTTTTGCTAGAAATTCCAAAAACGTTTGGAATGACAGAAATGGTAAAAGGTTATTTACACAATTCTTGTAATACAGAAGCTAACATGAATTAGCATTTGCCAGAAATGTACCACCACGATCCTGCCTCTATGTTCACAGAACAAACAGAAAAATTTAGTGCCTGTTCCAATTTCACTCTTCTGGCCACCTTTTACTTTCAAGAAGATATGTTGACTTATTTCCAAACTGATGTAGACATTTCACGACGTTGTGGTTGAAGATTATTTATCAATCACGGCAGTATCGATCCCTTGAAAGGAGCTTTTATCATTGAATTATTTGCCGAAAGAACACTATGGCCTAGAACACACTAACCATCATATCCCCAGAAACCGATGAAGCAGACAGTCACCAATAGTCCGCCAAACCGTCACTCATTATAAGTAATTTCATTGGATAACGAGTTTATTTATGCTTTAGCCTCGATCAGGCTTCACTTGCTATTCCCACAGTGAGAATATTAGATGTGTTTTTCTGCGCCTGTCCATTAGTTGCTATACACAAGAATCTAACGCAAGCCTATCGAAGATATTGTGATGAATGAACACACCCCGCCGCTACCGCGAAAAAACAAATCACGGAATATTTGAATATGATCTAAAAACTTGCCCCCCATCCCCAACCGGGATATCACCTCTTGACATGTTTTGGCCTACATCCGTAAAACTTTTCAGCTGACCACTTCATGTTTGTCCCCCCCCCCCCCCCAACAAATAAATACTTTTACGTGCGCCGCTGAACTTATTATATAGATCGAATTGACAAGTGTAATATTTTACCAATATAAGGAGGATTTATCGTATCGATGTGATTTTGCTTTAAAGGGATGTAAGTTCGTGAGATTTTAGAAGGTTATACCACGAAAACGTAAGTGGCCGAGTGGTCTAAAGCGCTCTTCGTTACGGATCACTGCCATCTCACCTCTGTCTACGTGGGTTCGAGTCTCGGATTCGGCCAATGTGGGTATGTGAGAAAGCTTGCCAATAGCTTCTCGAGGATCGGTGGTTCTTTCCGGGGATTTCCCGGGTTCTTCCTCCACCATTAATACTGGCCGCCATGTACAGCCTATCGTGTGCTGAAAAATGGCGTTAAACCCTACAACAACAACAACAACGAAAACGTAAGTGCTGCGATACTCGTAAAAGATGGAATAAAATATTATTTCTCTCTCTCTTGTCACGAACAATTACAACTGCTACTGGTAGTAGTAGTAGTAATAACAATAATAAATCTCTCTCTCTCTCTCTCTCTCTCTCTCTCTGATACAGATCATTAAATAATAATGCTAATCTTAATTGATGTCATAAATTGGAAAGTTGCATTACATCAGTTTTGCCTTTTTATTGGTGAACAACTCGAGGCTTTTATAGAATGATTTAGATTGACATAATACTTGTATAAGTTCCCGCCTTAAGATGCTTCTCACAATGATTACATAAAATGTTACTTTAGTTTTGTACGTTTTTCTAAAATATGCACTAAAAATTGTAGAGCAATGTTTGATCCTAGGGTACATTCCATGGATTATACAAATCACGAGATTAGTTTGGTTTTTGTTTGTGTCAGATATTTTAGCTTTGGGTATCGGTAGACTATTTTGGCACCACAAAGAATAAGGAGAGAAATATCACTACAGATCTACCATTTGCAAAAAGATGATCGGCAAGGAAAAATAATACAGTGCAAGAATACCTCGAGTATGAGCCGTCCTATACTGCACTCCTTTGTCTTTAATCTAGAGCAAAACACGCATTTAGGAAGAAAAGGTCAGTCATTATAGATTAAATAAAAATGTAACAATGTATGCCGTGTGTTTAGTTACTTGATTTGAGGCTGCGGATATAACAAGGCGTTGTATTTTGCTGTTCTTCCGTCTTTGTTTTAGGGAATTTTATAACATAGTTTGTAATCCCAATGCATGTGTAGTACAACATGTCATATTAAACATCGGGCAGACAACCAAAATATTACAGCGTTCATTCGACAATAAATAGGGATCAATTTTGTTATTTACGCTCCTACGATTCGTCTCCGGGCGGACTATGTTCGAAGTGTGTACTATGATTTACTACTTAACGCACACGTCTTTGTCAAATTGAATGGCTGTACCTTTATACTTTTTCTTGTTTCAGAAAGCTACTTTTAATACTTTTAAAATCATATTATCTAAACAGTCAAAACATCTATCAGTTATTGTACTGTAAGTTGTACAATCTGATTCTTGCCTGAAACAAAACGTTTTTTTCAGGTTCCCGCGCAGAAGTAACATATTTGAATGGGACAAACGTGAACTGTGGTTACAAGTAATGTTTGGAGCTTTTGTACTGCACAAATAATCACTTTATCATGCGAATATTATGTTATTTATCAAAAATATGCCTTTGATAAAATGTGTTTTTTTCCGCATCACTTTAGGTTCTTGTACTAAACATACATCTGCGCTTACTATTATGTTTCATGCCGATAATCAACGTAAAATTCAAAAGAGGGTACATCACGTCAGATAACCCACAATAGTAGCAGTAGCAGACTTGATCAATATGCCCAAATTTTTGTGTTTTGTCCTATTGCCTCTTTATGTAAACATTAATTTTCATATATGCAAATATTTGACAACATTTCCATGCTCAGTCACATGGATGTTTATTTTTGAACATCACTTTAGAGCATGAACTAACCTTTCAATAGATCTAGAATTTTAAATCATATATATTGAGCAGCCTCATACGTGTACACTTTATTTAAGCAGTTATTGATTCATTATTCATAATATAGATAATATTCTATATGTCTCTCAATTAGACATGAAAATTGGTAAGAGAAAATGATTAGGACGACTCGTCTATGTAGCTCTCATTTTATTACGGGTATTTAAAAAATTGGCCGATACAAGCCCACAATTGTTTTTTTTTTCTTTTTTATTTCCCGATATACTGATAATTTATTGATTTTATTACCTGTGCTGAATTGAACAAAAACTTTTAAAGTGTAAAAGTTATTGCAGTACTTTGAATGTCTGTAAAATACTGACAAGAGGAGTCATAGCTCAAGTAATGTCCACTAAACATAGTAAACTATGTAAGATAATAGACTAAATTTTGACAATAGTCTTGAGTATCAGTTTTCTTAAACGTTAGTTGTGTTTTTCTTTCGGAAAGTAATAATACAATTTTCAAATAAATAACAACAATAATAGGATCATGCGAGTGGGGTGTCATTCCAGGGAGTTAAAGATCATATATATTCCGGCGAGAGTTGGATATTGCAAACTACCATGAAAAGCATGGAGATTTTCGATGGCAAGACATTAAAAGTTTCTATTTTAAACTTTCGTTTTTTTCAGAAGGGAGATTCCATAGCCCAAGTCATTCAGTTTTTGTCGCAACCATATTTGAAGATACATATTTAGATCAGCTAGGATCTACAAAGAAAGTTTAGCAACTCCAAGATTTAAACTGCAGTTAGAACAAATGTTTTATTCATTTAACAAAATGACCAAAATGAACTTTCTTTGGAGTCCTTACAAATAATGAAATCTTTTTCGTTTGCAACAACGTCACGTATTTGCTTTCTAGGTAATAGTAAATGTTCCATCTTGTGCCTATGGAAATCAATACCGGACAATGGTTCTCGATCTACCTACAATAAATGGCGTAAAAGAAAATCTTATTTTCTTTTATTTCTGACAACTGTGCATATTTCATCACCAGTCTTGTTCAAAACTGTCTAATTGCTTGCTATTAGACTTCTTATCTATCACTCAAATTAGCACAGTATATGGCACTTAATTTCGGATGTTGGACATTAATTTTAATAACACGAATTTAAATTTTTCTAATACCATTGTTAGTATATACAATTTAGTTCAACCGTTTATTAGTATTTTTGCAATCTGATCCCTGCTGAATCATGATCATTGTATGCAATAAACTTGGTCATTGTATATTTTTTTTAATTCAAATGTAGCATATAACAAACATTATGGGAATTTCATGAGGATAAGACATATAGTTAATAGTGGGGAAGAGATCTATAAGACACAAAGATGGTTGTCACTGCGAGAAGGTAGTGGAATCATGATAACAAAAAGGTCTTGGCAATGCTAGTGGTAGGTCGTCCAACTTGGTTGCCAGTTGTAATTGACCACCGACCCATCCTGGTCCTGTATGGTAAATTTCAGGATACGGAACTACATGATTTAAGTTAATATAAAAAATGCACTAAACAACATTAATTACTTATTATTCATGAATTGATTATAATGAATATTGTGGTGTTTGCAAAAAATGATAATTCTATCTATATTTACATCCTTGTATGGGAAAGGGGTAATACTTATTTATACAGAAGGATATTTTTTCATTGACGCTTTGAATTCATGTTTGGTAGCAACCACAAAATCATTGTAAAATTGGTATTCAGCAAAAATAGTGCGTTGGTTTTGTAAATACCTTTATAAGAAGTTTAATTAATGTAGTCAGTAAGACTACTGTCTCGTATGTAGCATAAACTGCCAGTTAGTGTATTTTTCTCTCACTCTAAGCTCAGAGGCCTGCCACGTTGTTGTTGTTGTTGTGGGGTTTAACGCCATTTTTCAGCACACGATAGGCTATACATGGCGGCCAGTATTAATGGTAGAGTAAGAACCCGGGAAAACCCCGGAAAGAACCACCGACCAACGAGAAGCTACTGGCAAGCGGCCTGCCATGTAAAAGTGCTTAAAAGTATGATGGTGTACAACGTTCCCAAGTGGTTCGTGTGGTTATTTGTGTGTGAGGTCCGGGTCTTTTAATAAGTTGCTGACCTATCATTAGATAATTACATTATTATGGATAGGAATATCATTTTAGAAGGGACTAAAGTACAACAATATTGACAGTTGTGACAGTAATAATGTTGGATCGCTCTACCTAGTCTCATAACCATTGATAGCTAAACTGATTTTGTAGAATTTCTCCAACTATTCGACATGCATTGTTTAATCATGATGTTTATTTCGTTTGATACTCACATCGGATAAAAAGGTGGAATGGCTGATACTAGAATGTTGAATAATTATGTAATAATAGATTTTATTGTTGTACTTTTGAATCTCCAGTCTTTCAAGATAGTCTTGAGATTAATGAATCATCATTCTAGCATTTTCCAACTCAGCTGAGATATTGCCATGTATGCGTTGCAGTAAAACCATAGTAACATCCCTAGTTCAAGGCTAAAATCTCCTGTTGAAATTCTACATAAAATTGTTTAACTCTTCTTCTAACACTTAAAGTGTATCATTTGTTCCGTTTCTTCTACTAGTGTCAACTGTGAACATGCTTGCAACTTAACACATCAAGACAGGTACATGACTACATGCAGAACTAGTTACTGGTTAAATAAAAAAGATATACAGTATAGTATTAAATTTGACTAGGGTTGTGTTAATTATGTGCGGTGGAGGGTGGTGGTGGTGCAAAATGATAACTTTAACATAATATAATCCAGAATATGGATATCTCAGATTTGCCATCAGCATTAAATAAACATATCTGGCAAAATTACTAATTTAAAAAATCACTATTATTCCATCCTTTACAAAAAATCATGTCCTACTTAAAATAGTGTAAAAATAGCATTAGATTGGCATATTACTATTAGCTATTGTGTTGTGTTTTTATGTTGTCACTACATACATGACATCACATCAATTGCTATGTTTATAGCTTAATATGAGAACTACGTTATCTATGTTTTAATCACATTTCAAATTTAATCCATATAAACATATGAAGCATTTTTAATCAATACATTGTCCTTTTAATGCTTCATTTTTAAGAATTGGGTATCATCCTGTTTGCAACCAAATTATTGTTTAAACCCATGAATCCAAGGGAAAAGAAAATAGTATAACTGTGTGAAATAGAAAAGTCCATACTTAGGACTTATATTAGTAATTCGTGGCTAGTAACTCTGTAAGTCCTTATTTTGTCAACAAATTATGAGCCGTTGGTGTGACTTCTCTATTACATACAAATATTTATGAAGATCTCAGGGTACCAAAAGAATAACCTAGTCGTTTCCCAAAATGTTAAATTTACATACTTATGTACTGGTCACTTAGTTTATTTGCTATCCAGTGAAATTAGCATGAATTATGTTGACCATAATGTGTCAGTCCGTGTGCAAACCTAACCATTTCAAGGTAGATACGGAACTCCATAACATTGCCCTTTGGTTTTAAATAGTCACATCACTAATTAGAGGACATAAAACTGATGGGATCAGTGTCCAATCTACCAGTATTTATATACCGGGAATCTAAGATAATTATTTCATCATACATTAACCATTAAAGAAGAAGACATATTTATGCATATTACAAGGTCTGCAAAATATATGCTAATGGGTGGCACCCTTATACTTTAGTGTAAGAAACACTCCCCCATATCCTCTTTGCCCCCAAAATTCAACTTGTTTAACAGGTATGGATTAACATGTGCAAATCATGGTATGTTTAATCATGATTATAATTAGTCCCATGTATTTTCATGGTGGCACAGTTAAACTAATTTACATAAAATTAGGATAGTTAGTATAATATATTGTGATTATTGGAGTAGCTGAAACCATAAAGGAATTTGGAACAAAGGAATTTGCTGAAAGACTACACAAGCTTACTTAATGAAAGAAACATATCTGAAGGAAAGAATTATCATGTTAGCATATATTCAGGATCTTTTGCCTCATGATACATATGTGAGCGTAATGTGTTGCTCCATTGTTGCATACTAATCTATATGACATGAAACTGTACGTAAGGCTTACTCTACATACCCTGCCATACAAGCACAAATGGCTGTTAGCATCCATCTATGCTTCTTGTTCATTGCCACCAAGCACTTGTAGAGCTTTGAATTTTATACCTGACATCGACTGAGCAAAACCATGAACCATAAGAAGCAAACCATTGCTTCCACACTTATATTAAATAAAATGACCAACTTTGCACATGCCCACACACAAAGTTATCATAATCCTTAGGTGATTTCTTGCCTTTGACATTTCCTTTAGTCAAAATATTTGGAGTATCAAGTAGGTAGGCTTCAATCTTGCTTCAAGAAATGGAGATGTCATCTACGCAGCCAACCTTCAGCAAGTAGGGCTCAGGGAGAACAGTTTAATCCTTCAAAGTTAATTTTGCCATTCGAGTGCAGACCATCGCCTCATGCTACACTGTTAACATGTGGCTATGAGCCCAGAGGGAATGTATGTTAAATTCTCGCTTGTCCCCATAAACTTTCGACCCTTTGTCGCTAACGGTTTATTTGAACATGTTTCTCGCTTGCCCCTCAATTTTTTAAAATCCGTTTTAGTATGGGATCTCTGTTCCCCCCCCCCCCCCCCCCACACACACACACAGTGCCGTCTTCTGCTTATTCTGCGTCTTACGTACTGACGATGTAAGCCGCAGTGTTCTTCACATCTTTCTGTGCCGTTGACAACATACATTCCTGGCAAAATGATCTACCTGTAGTGCTTCATTTACTGATATTTCTGTTTTATTTTATGCTAGGCCATAATGTATTGGATTTTCTGATAAAAACAATCTCGATATTTCCATGGAGTGAAAACATTTCACAATTTTCACTGGCCGTCAGTATACCCAAATAACCTTATAATCAAAACGTTCTAAGTTATTCTTGCCTGCTTACGTTGTCGAGCGGTAAATCTGCCCGTCTCGATGACTCGAATTCAAATCCATCAAGGTGCCAATTAATTATTTTAATGGAATATTTTCTTTCAATTTTGAAGGCAAATTGTCTCACTGTTTATATTTTCTGTGGGGATAATCCAAAATATAGCAGAACATAAACAGTAAACCGTTGACATCGCGTGTGATTTAGTAAGAAATCTGCTACTTCAGTCTATTGTACCGTATATCCTGCCAGCGATATATTGGAGAATAATATAAAAAGAAAAGTAGCTTTCTTCAAGTAAATAACGGATGTATTTCTCAACGTGGATGAAAAGATTCAGTATTTTCACCCACTCGATGAAATATATCTATTACTGACTCGTTTCAAGACATATCCACTACAGAATAATGCAAAGCAAATATATATTTGACTATCGCTCACAGTATATTCCTGCTATTTTGAGCTCATGCCTTATGGTTTTCTGAACAAAAACGATGGCACAAAATCTTAACATCATTTGCACAATAATGAATTTTTGTTACAGATTGGAAGACATTATGTATTATACAATAGGCGATGTATATGCAGTCACCTGATCATATTTTGCAACTGGTGGAGAGTGTCAGCAAAGACAATTGAATCGTCTTCATGTCCAGTAAAATAGCTCTATAGCTTTCTACCGAAACTCCCGTTTCCTTCAGATAGGAAGGGGTACATATGGTATAACGGTACCAATTGCGCAAGTCCAGGTGGGCGGAGCTTAAGGTGTATTCAGAATTAAAGAACAACACTAGCTGTGATTGGTGCATTATGTAAGAGTTGTACTTTCTGTTTGGCTTAAAAAAATGTTGAGCCTCTTGGCAACATGTGAGTTTGTGTTAGTTTCTATCTAGATCATATTTTGTATTTTTTATGATTTTTTTAAAATATGGTACACATGGCTGAAAATGTGCTTGTTGTGACTAGATAACTCTTACCCCTGTCTAGTTCCAGTAGAGTTATCTCTCTTAAATGCAATGGAGTACCTGGTTATGTCATTGTCAAATTGACAATCTAGCATTGTTCTATATGACAGTGTGTGACATGCATGCTCAAGTAGGACAGAAAGTATATTTATTTCACAAAACATTAGCATTGAGGTATATGGAAAAACAATTGGTACCGTGATACCTAAAGGAAAGAATAGCCTCACAGTGTATCCATAGAAACGCATACATGTGGGCGGCATTTATGAACTATGCTAGTTTGATGTAGGAAAACAAATGTGTGCTGAACAGTTTTGGTCAAATATTGAAAGTTCTTTAAGAATAAAATGTATGAAATCTTCAGAAAATAGCACAAGTTGGCTTTGGATGGGGACTTTTGATAACTATAGCTATGATAGATATAGGCTTGTGTTACCTGATGCCTTTATGTATGTGCTGTTACCTCCTAGATTGGAATGCATGCAACAAAATAAGTTATGTAAACATAATATAGTTGATTTTGGCCAAATATTGGCTATTTTACCTGCAAAAGATGAAAAATCATGTGTACAAAAACAGCTATCTTGTTCTTGTAAGGCATGCCATAAACCAGGATAGAGAACACTCTAAGTAGATCACTTGTACCATGTGGGATGTTCTGGTATGAGTAATTTTTAGGTAATTTATTAAGGTTGTGGTATTTCTTCCCACTTTGATTTGAATTGTCCTGATCTAATTGTCCTTTTTTTCACACTTTCCTGCTTTGAAATTGTTCATGTAGTTATAAGTTCAGTTCTCTTGCATTCCCTTTTGTTGAAGTAGCAGTGAATACCAACAAACAAGAACAGTTTCCTTAAGTTAGCATTTCCCATTGGCACTTGTATAAGCCCAGTTATAATCTACTATTGACTTTCAATTAATCCTATTTCTTTCTGTCAAGCTGCTCTTGTGGAATTTCCATGTTTGGTACAACATTACAGAATGATAACCATTTTAGTCACACAGTGCATATTCATTCCATTCAAATCCACACTGTTCTTGAAACTTTGCATCCCATCGCAAGAATTCAAATTGGCATGGGATGATATCTGCATGGTTATGGAAGGCTGCACTTTACATGCTGGCATTGTAGAAAATATGAACTATGTGATATGAAAGAGCTGCGTTATCTTAGAAATTAAAATTACATGACTCTTGAGGTCTCCACTAAATATAGGAGTCTAAATGTTAGGTTCTCACTTTATCAGTAATGTATTTTGAGATAATTTAATTGCAATGAAGTTAATACAGGTTGTTGATGAACTCATCTATATTACATGGATACTGTATTAGAGGTTACCACACCTTATGTATATCATTCAGTTATCTCCCTTACACCAGTCAACATTTCAAGGAAATAAAATCTCACATTTTCAGTGACTGGTTATGAAAATAAAGAGAAGATTTGTGAAGTATTATATTAGCCCTCTATCTTGATGCAAATGTAAGTAGAAGCAATTTAATAATTTCTCACAGTAAATTGTACAAGTTTAAAAACTGATAAGGTATGTTCTGTTTGGATCTGAGATAAGTTTCTCTCTATCTGATGCCAATTATTATTAAATTCTTATGTAGAAGAAATATACTTTATATGTATCTATATTATCTAAATTATTCACCCTTTCATATTAGATGGAAATGAACACAACTTCACTTGAAATTTGGGTACCTGTAAGGGATGTTATAGCACAGTTGCCTTTGGGCTGTCCTTGGACCTGCTGGGCCCTGCCCCATATATTTGTCCAAGGTAAGGTCATCAAACTTTCACTTCTCATTTTTCGCATTGCTGATTTTGCCTCCTTTAATTCCTTTATCATAAGCTACCTCTCCCTTTTAGATAAACACTTTCCTCCTGTTTTTAACTCCATTTGATGTGCTACACTTAGTGTTTATATTTGGCATTTTTCTGTATTTTATTCCCCTAATTTCACCCCCCAATCCAACATAACCACTTAGAAGCTGTGATTTACTATATTTGGTGACTGATTGGCTTATTGAAACAATTTTATTCACATTACAAAGGAGGAAAGCTTACTATTTGTGTTACAAAGAGGATGGGTAGGTGGACCTTTGTGTGAGGACTGGTGGTTAGTGACCTCTTGTATCTGCAGATAGTGTAAAGTGGTCAAAGCTTATACTTTATAATAAGATTGGGTCATGTCCACCTGTCTCTGATGTTAAGTTTTGCACCTACCAAACAAATATAAATTCCTTTCTTTTAGGTGAATTGTACATTTTGAAGTAGGACAGGTACATACTATTTGGTACATTGACCTTTGACCTAGTTATTACATAATATGACATAATGTGATTTATCCCATATCACCTATGTGAAGTTCAATAAGTGCTGATAGGAATAAGATACAACTCATAGTTGAAAGAATTCATTTTATTTCAAAAGATGATTTTGATGGTGAAGCAAAAGTATGAAAACAATAGTTCAAACAGCTCAATGACATTTCTATAAACATTCATATAAGACATAGGTTAGTACCTCATCAAATTGTTTTTCACAAGTGAGACTAAGTATATTTGTTACTTATACAGTCCCGAACTATTTCACAGATTATTGGAAAAATTAAGGTTTGCTATAGGTATAACGGTACCAATTGCGCAAGTCCAGGTGGGCGGAGCTTAAGGTGTATTCAGAATTAAAGAACAACACTAGCTGTGATCGGTGCATTATGTAAGAGTTGTACTTTCTGTTTGGCTTAAAAAAATGTTGAGCCTCTTGGCAACATGTGAGTATGTGTTAATTTCTATCTAGATCATATTTTGTATTTTTTATGATTTTTTTAAAATATGGTACACATGGCTGAAAATGTGCTTGTTGTGACTAGATAACTCTTACCCCTGTCTAGTTCCAGTAGAGTTATCTCTCTTAAATGCAATGGAGTACCTGGTTATGTCATTGTCAAATTGACAATCTAGCATTGTTCTATATGACAGTGTGTGACATGCATGCTCAAGTAGGACAGAAAGTATATTTATTTCACAAAACATTAGCATTGAGGTATATGGAAAAACAATTGGTACCGTGATACCATATATTCAAACATAAAGAAAAGAGTGAAGGCGATTAAACAAAACATTTGCGTACACCGGTAAGATAACTGAAAACATCAGCAGTAAAATTGCTGTACTTAAGACATACTTTTACATCATTATAAATTGCCGAAATGATTATTAACATTTTCCACTAATATTTTCACTAAGTCGCTTATGGTACAAAAAAATCTTTCTAACCTGTCAAAAGTTTTTTTATAGACTATAAATACTACATAGAATCTACCCGTACGGTTTCTAAAATATTTACAAATTAATGTATATAATATAAATACATTATCTACTGTAGAATAACCGGCTCTAAATCCGGATTGTTCTTCGCCCAGAAATTCGTTTTTGACTACCCTTTTATTATCGACACATCGCTTAATACTGGTAGTAAACTAATGCATCTGTAATTGGATGGTTCACTTGCATCCATTTGTTCTGTCTAGACCGTGGACCTAGATTTGTTTCCACTCCGTTGACGAATAACAGGAAAAACAACACATTTCACTTCCAGAGATACACAACTGATTTTCATCTTTGCAATTAACGTATATTTTAGGGATTTGTTTGGCTGAAATAAACATCCGATCACACACCTACATAGTTCGACACCAATACCCATCTTAAAACTGAACAAACGACAAAGAGGATACTTCAGCTACGTAAAGTCTGACCCCAGTCCACTTCTGCACGGGTTTGTACATGTACCTTACCTTCTACAGTCACACTCTCAATCTAAATTTAAGCAGCAGAGGAGGCGAAGAGACCAATGGTCGAAAAACGTCCCAATGTCGAAAATAAACCTTCCTACAAATGATTGGAAAAAAGAAAAGCGTCGACAGATTTAAAAAAGCGTCGACACTTTACTGAGAGAGTCTCTATGAAATTTTTCTAATTAATATTACTCCATTGTCGTTGGTGATTTTTTTCTAGTTTATTATGCGCGTTGTTTACGCAATTACGTCTTAATTGAGGTCCCGCCTCCTCTGCTGCTATATTAATTAAATCATTATGTTATAATAAAATGGTACATCCGGAATCTTATACTACAAGAATAGCACGAGAACGATTAGAAGCAATCAAAAAATTTCTTCCTGTTAGAGATTCATTTAGAGAAAACGTACAAGCGCAGCAACAATCACAAGTTGAGTACGAAGAAGACACTAAAAAACTTTTTAAACCCGTCACTGCAGCTACTAAGAAAGCTGCAGCGGCTGTTGAAAAAAACTATATGGGGAGATATTAAGGAGAAAGATGAGAAGAGAAAAGAGGGTATTTTTCCAGTATTAAAACAAACCGCAGAACAAACTGAAAAAATAGCAAGAAGAACCAAACAAACAAAAAAAGATTTTGCGACATCTTCCAACTGATATAGCTGCAGCTCAACCTCCACCTGTCGATGAAGAAATACTTGAAAATATTGGAAAACTTCGTACTGAAGTCGCCGACGTGAGAAAAGAACTTGCATCTGAACCCAAACCAATAGGAGAAAACTTAGAATTGATTGCAAGATTTAGGAAAGATTTTGTTGAAGATATTAGAAATACTAAGAGAAAAATTACCCGAAATAATATTATTTGGTATATTTAATAAATCTGGTATTTTAAAACCCCGTCATGAAAAAGTAAGTGATGATAACCTTATTAAATGGATATATCGCGTATATAGAAACAAAAAACAAGCTAGAGGTCCAGAATACAAAAGTCTTGATGAAGAAGTAAAAAGACTTTATAGAGAGAAAATCAAACAACTAGAACAAGAACAACTCTCCCAGCAGGAACCTTCATATCAACTTCCTCCACCGCAGCAAGAACCCTCATATCAGCTTCCTCCACCTTTACAACGTAAAATTAAATTTCTGCGCCGGTAATGACATTTACACCGACAGATTCACCACGTGGATTTCGAAGTGATTCACCTGACACACACCCGGTCACCACTGAATCATTTTCTCCGGTAATGCAACCACCAGTATTTAAAACACCTCAAGATGAACCTAAAAAATGTTCTGGTTTATGTCCTGACAATATTCTCAATGACGTGTCACGGTTAGAAGTTCTCATAGGGGGAAAACGTGCCGGAAATAACTCACCAGAAATAACCAATGAAGCAGCTGATATTTGCCAGCTATTATTTCGCGGCGGCATCATGGATATCAGTATTTACCGAGAACTTATTGATGAGCTCGTTGATGATTAGTCACCGCGATTAGATAAATGGTAAATAAAATAAGATGAGAGTACACAATAATCATCGTAAATCGGTATCGGTCAGAGCGGTAAACTCACGATTACCAATCTATGGAGCAATTTACGGAGATGGACTTGGTGATGTTATTCAGGGATTATTTACAAGGTTAGCCCCAAAAGCAGCGCCTATTGCAAAACAATTATCGATGAAAGCTATTGATATTGTTCGTGAAAAAGCTCCTGGTGCAATTGTCAATATTGCTGGTAAGGCGCTCTCGGCGATCAAAGATAGACTAGCACGATTAATAAGACGAAAACGACAACCGGTAAAATTGCCAAGTACTGAAATTATGCCCGCAGATGTCAGTAAAATAATAAATCAAGCTGCAAATCAAAAACTAGCAGCGTTAGGAGATCCGGGACTCGGTGAATCGGGAAATAATATCTCAAGTTTGATATCAGGAAGTGGAACTTCACGAAGTGGAACTTCCCGAACGCGGTAATCAACGTGTTAGACGAAAATAATTACAATAAAATGTTCAAGCGCGTATCCGACACAGCATTTGACATAGAAGCACCTGTCCTTAAAGATGAATCGGTACGTGATTATCAGTTTTATTCTTATGACGCACGAACACCAGATCAACGTGGAGGAAGAATTGAACTACAAGTTCATGACACAAGTAGATATTTTCTACCCACTGAGGCTTTTATTGAGGTAGAAGGTACAATTGTAAAAACGCATAATACTAATTACGGAAATGAAGTAAAAGTTGGTTTTGTCAACAACGGGATCATGGCATTACTTGGTAGCGCCACGTATATGATTGATAAAAAAAATATTGAATCGATTCAGAATGATGTCGACGTTGCTACAACAATAATAGGGTTGGCAAGATATTCTGATGATTAAACAAGATCAGCAGGTCCCACAATGATGTTTGCGAAAGATAATTCTAATAACCCTGAAAGCGATCCGTATAATATAAGACGACCAAGAAATTTTACCAATGCCGCTGATGTTGATGTGTGGCCAGTTGTTCATGGTTCTAATGAAAAGTTCAACTTGGGATTTGCAGCGCGTAGAAATATGTTGATAGAAGCCAATAGAAGTTTTTCATGTACAATTCCACTATCGCATATTTTTGGATTTTGTAGGAATATTAAAAAGGTTATTTTTGGAGCTAGACACACGGTTGTTCTTGAAAGAAAGGGTGATGATAACGATGCTCTGTGGAGACCTCTTGGTGATGCTGGTAAAGTAGTATTATCGAAACTTTCACTGTGGATGCCGGTAATGATTCCAACGATCGCAGAAGAACAAAAATTGATTTCTTTCATGGACACAGTGGTAAATCCTTGTTGTCATGGTTAACAACAAGCACAGATTGTATACATACTGACGTTAACGGTCAATTTACATGGCATATAGCATCACAACAAGGTGTTTCTGCACCACGGCATATTTTTATTGCGTTTCAGAACTATGATCGTTTAGGCTCACAAGTTCGCTCTCATATGATATTTGATAAACTAGGTATCACAAATATTTCCTTACGGATAAACGGACAACAAGAACCAACAGAGAATATACAACTAAATTATGAACAAAATCATATAGGACGTGCATATCATCGTTTGATGTCATTCATGGGACATGATCAAAATGTAGATACTGGGTTGCAAATATCACAATATGATTTCAGAACTTTGTATCCGATTTATTATTTTTCACTGGAGCATCTTGATCTGTCAAAACAATCTGTCGTTGATATTCATCTTAAAGCAACATTAAATACAGGTGATGTTGATTATAGAGCAATCGCGGTTATACTTAGCGATAAAGCCATGTTACTTGAAGGTGGTAGTGGTCGAATGAGGGTCGTTGATGCACCAGTGGAAAATCTTTAATCATTATTTGGAGCGTGGCAAGGATTTATTATAAAATGCCATATCATCACGTTAGTGTCAGTCTGACTCCTGGTCAGATTAAAAACCTTCATTCAAATTCAGCAAAAAGCTGCGGAATGAAAATAACACTAAAGCGAGATCAGATCACGAGTGGTCAAAATAAATTATCATTATCAGAACGTCAGCTTAAACATTTCAACGGCGCTAAACAATCAAAAACAGGAGTCAAACTTAATCTCTCTGCGGGTGCGATTAAGGACTCAGCTAAAACCGGTGGTATTTTTCCACTTCTCGCGGGCATTCCAGCCGTACAAAAGCAGCCGCATTAGGTGCTGTTGGAACAGCTGCTGAAATGGCCCTAAAGAAAGCAACAGGAAAGGGATATAAAAAAAAGGGACGCGGCCTAAGATTACCGGGATCTCGTTGGGGAAGAGGTCTGAGGCTTCCAGGATCACTTCGTTAGACGCTCCAGCATCAAATTTTGATTTACTTGATGCTGCTAAACGATTAAAAATAAAAAACTTCAGAGGTGTTTTTATGCGAGATCAATTACCGAAACAACCGAACAAACTCGAAACAGGTATTATTAATCTTGACTCGAATTCAGGACCCGGTACTCATTGGGTATCATAGGCGGTTGATCCACGTGGAATCGTTTATTTTGATTCATACGGGTCAGCTCCACCGCGTGAGTTTATCAAGTATGTCGCACCACTTCACGCGCAAGTTTGGTATTCAACGCTACCCACACAAACAATGACAGATCCGCTAATATGCGGCCGTGAAGTAATTAATGTACTTGACGCTATATCAAAATCATCCAAACCGCCACATAAAGTCGTGCATGATTATACAAGCAACTAATTCGTTTTGAACAGATCTTAGATCTTAGATCTTATATAATGGTTGATATTTACGGAAGAAGATCTTCTTCACGTGTTAAGAAAAAGTCCGATGACATTGATCTGTCCAAGTACGTGACTAAAGATGAACTCGCTGATATTATGAACCTGGCTGGAATTGACCCAGATGAGGTTGTTATTTTTCAGGACCGATGGTAAACTAAAAACCAGCAATATCAAATGAAATGATATAATTCGACGAGTACTTGGTGCGGTTACGGATAATATCCCTGTGTTTACTGACGGCGGTAGAATCAGGGATTCAAGTGTGTCGTTTACAACCATCAGAAATCAAATTACAACAAGTGTTGCTAATCTAGTGAAAAATACCGGTGACACAATGACGGAAGAACTCAGCATGAACGGGAATAAGATAGTAGTTTTGAGAGATCCAACATCCGACGAAGACGCCGCAACAAAAAAATACGTTGACGTCAACTACAACACCGTAGATGATAAATTATCCACGTTGCGGGCCGAGTATGATGTGCACGAAGGCGCTTTTGGAAGATTTCGAAGAAATTTTAAAAAAACCGATGAATCCATAGATAAATTCTTCGGCTCTCCGCAAGCCGTTGACATAAAACCCGTTGATATCAAGACGAACATCGACAGAACTAAAAAAACACTTGAAGATGTCGTAGCAGAGATTCCTGAGATCGTTAATAAAATTAGTGTGATTAAAATTCCCGTCTGGGTTACTCCCGGGCATATTACCAACATCGTATACACAGTATCATCTGGATTCGCAAAATAGTCGTAGCAAATTAAAACTATCAAATATACCGCAACAGTCACTGGCGTGTACAGGCTGTCTGCGTTCAGTGCTGCAAAATTTGAAATATTTACAACATATCCATGGCGTCATTCAACTGATAAGTTTTCCGGGGTTGTATCTGTTATATTAAATAGCGGAAGCGAGGAAATATTTATTCTGGAAGCAGCTGAAAAGAAATTAACCGCAACATCTTTCTGGTGGTGTCTAGAATTTGTAGCTGAAACACCTCAATTGGTTACTGCATAAAATATAATGAGTACCTCAATCGACGTTCAAAATTTAGGTACAATCAAACGCGTGAATGGCAAACGAACTTAAAAGATCGAGTCGAACAATACACGGTAAAAGTAAAGAAATATCGACGACGACTAGTTATCGTCGACGTAATCGTTTATTCAGTATCCGCTGTTGTTGCTGGAACCGGTGATATATTAGCAACAATGACAATGATGGCACCAGTAGCGTTAACTATTTGTATTTCAGCAGCAACAACGATTGCAGGTGTGCTCAATATCATTGCAAAAAAAATATGTACTTGCACGAATGAAAAATTATCCGATTACATGATAAGATTACATACAGCGACGGTCGCATACTCGAAGTTATCTTCGTTGTTATCAGCTAGTCTCAGTGATGGAATTTTACCTGATTTTGAGTTGTCAGAAATGACTAAAATATATAACAGCGCTGTTAAAGGTATGAGTATTAATAATGACGGAATTACTCCAGCAGATCGTGACGAATACAATCCCGCACAAGACCACGATGATCTCGGTAAGCTCGATTAATCCTGAATTTAGCATCAATTTTCCAACTGCAATTCCAGTAAAAGAAATTGCACTAGCGCAATTACGAGTATACCATAGTTGGCCAAATATCAGCTCGAGATCATTTAATGGTACACTAGCAAATAATTCGCTTGTATTTGTTAATAAAAACAAACCCGATGGAACACCCGATTGGGTCGTTGCTGGAATACCCAATGGTAGTTATGAGATCGAACAAATCAATGATGAATTTGCGCGTAGAATAAAATCAATAACAGGAAAAGAATCAAAAATATCAATTAATTTTCGTGAGCCGACGCTATCTTCTGCAATCGAAATAAACTCGCCTGATTACGTCGTTGATATTTATCAGTCCACGATAAGATCCGTACTAGGATGGCCTGAAATAGCAGCACCAATATATGCACAGATACCAGAACCAACTCGGGCTGATTTTACATCGACGAAAAGTTTTAATCACAATATTAAAATGAATTATACGAGTTTTTGGTGGAACATAGAAAAACGAGTATGGGATAAACGGGATCAATTTCGTGTCGAGCGAACTGGTGAATATTATTGGCTTTTACACAACGCTGATAACGTTAATAAGCTGTATAATTCATTTTACGATATAAATATCAATAATGCCATTAATATAATAAATTCAGACCATAAAGAACAACTAAATAATATACATGTTCTTTTCATGAATATTTGTCTGGTTTGACATCTACGCGTGAAGAAATTATTAAACGAATAGAAATTTTAAATCATAAAGCTGATACCATTGAATATTTTCATAATAGGATCATAAATTTGGTTTTTGAATCATCGGGCGATTATAGAAGGTTTTTCGCAACCAAATACAAAATACCCGAAGCTGACATTGCAACGTTTAAGTTCCCTGATTATGATCCAGATAGATTAAGAAAATCTGTCAATGATGTCATTGATGAATATTTTCCTAAAATACTCGATGCGTGGAGAAATATAGCCCCACCAGCAACTGTTCTTAGATACAATAATGATCCATACGGCGGCGGCTGACATGTATCTCCGGGAATCGTTAATATAACATCGACAATCGCGGTTAATCTAGCTTGTGACGTAATCGATGGCAGCTATCAAAAAAATCTCGGAAAATCAAATCAGGCTCAACAAGGATATATCCTGTACAAGTTTACACCACAAGTCCCCCCTGGGGATTTGATCGTGCAAGAACCAGCTAATCCTGTTTATCTGCGTTGTCATAATAATATGTTAACACGAATAAATTTTAAACTCACAGACCACATAGGGCACTTAATTGACCTGAGGGGAGAGGAATTGATTGTCAATCTGTATGTGAAATCTTAAGATTTCTGTCGTAGATTTTTCAGAAATATTGTATTTTGTCAGAAATATTGTATTTTATCAGAAATATTGTATTATTGATTCTCAAAATCATGTAAATCGATCGGTTTGTTAATCTCCATATCTATTTAGGTAGTCAAAATCATGTAAATCAATCAGTTTGTTAATCTTGGTATGTATTTAGGTAGTCAAAATCATGTAAATCAATCAGTTTTTCCAAAAATATCCTATTATTATTCTGAAATATTTTTTTTATTCTGAAATTGATATGGTGATTAGTTCTCAAAATTAACAAAATCAATCAGATTGTTTGTTTTGATATGGTGATCGGTACTCAAAATTAACAAAATCAATTAGTTTTGCAAAAAATACTACAAAAATTTTTTATTATTATTTGAAATATTTTATTATTATTCTGAAATATTTTTATTTTATCAGAAATATCTTAAATTGATATGGTGGCTGGTACTCAAAATCATGCAAATCAATCAGTTTCTTTATTTTGACTAGCAAATGGGTACTCAAAATCATACAAATCAATCAGTTTTGCAAGTAATCTGAAATAATTGTTATAATCTGAAATAATTATTATAATCTGAAATATTTTGTTTATTCAGAAATTGACTAGTAAATGGGTACTCAAAATCGTGCAAATCAATCAATTTTGTAATCCTGATATGTAGTTAGGTACTCAGACTCGTGCAAATCAATCAGATTGTTTGTTTTGATATGTAGTTAGGTACTCAAAATTAACAAAATCATTCCGTTTTGCAAAAATATACTACAAAAAATATTTTATCATTATTCTGAAATATTTTTTTTTCTGAAATATTTTGTTTTATCAGAAATATCTTAAATTGATATGTAGAAAGGTACTCAAAATTTTACAAATCGATCAGATTTTATGAAAAATAAAATATTTCAGAATAATATAAAATATTACACATGTTCGGTCGTTTCACCAACGAGGTTACTTTGGATCGTTTCACGATCTAACATAATTTTTCTTAATTGTCTTATACGAGTACTAATCGTTTTCTTTGCCTCGTATGCATAGGATAACTCCAATCTAATTTTTTCTACTACGGCAGAGAGAGGAACGAATTCCTTGACCTGATCATCTTTTACTGCAGCTAGTGACCGGAACATCGCCGCCTGAATTCGTTTTATGAACTTGTATTGAGACGACAGTGTAAAACCGCCATCATTTTTACGTTCTTCTAAGATTTCAAAATCAGAAATAATCTTTTCAGGATTCAGTTCATCAGATATATTAATACTGTCTTTTTCTAATTTTTTAATAGCAACAATTACATCATTGATATTTTCATGGTTCATTATTTAGTATATATATATATATATATATATATATATATATATATATATATATATATATATATATATATATATATATATATATATATTTTTTTAAAAATCTCCTCAAACCCCTAGTCGAGTGTTCTAGCGAGTTCAGGAGGATGTTTCAAGGACGGCACAAACATATAGTATTTACATATTTACGACCCAGAACTCGTAGCTTGCCACCACATTCTACCAAGTTCAACGGGCACACAATACAATGAATGAATGAAATATATACAATGAATGAAATCTTAATTAAGGACGGCACAAACATATATGGGGCCATTTTCTACGCTCAACAGAACACCCACCCCAATAATCAGCCCGTGGGCGATACAAAACATGCATCAACCACCAGTGACGTGTGGTTGGAGGGGTTCTGTTGAGCAGAGAGGGGCTGGCGGGGCCCCAATTTAATTATAAAAATTACTAATAAGCGTAAACCACCGACAGTTGTCAGTCATGGGATTCGATCCTGGGGCCTATATTATCATGGTCAGATACGTTATCAACTGAGCTATCGAAGCATCTAACAATATATGTTTCAGAAGTTATTATATAGCTACAGATCGGTTTCTGAATAGATTGTGTATATTTCAGTATGGATATAATAAAACAGCGGTTTCTGAATATGTTGTAAATATTTCTGCATGGATATAATAAAACATCGGTTTCTGAATATGTAAATGAGCAGCGTGTTTCTGCCTTGATTTCTCGTAACAGATTGTAAATATCTTGCACTAACAGCGTATTCTGCCTTGATAAAATATATTTACATACTACCACTGCACCATCAAACGTTTTACCACCTGCAGATCGGTTTAAATATTTCTGTATTTCTGAACAGATTGTAAATATCTGCATTAAAACAGCGTGTTTTGCCTCGATTTCTCGTAAGAGATTTAAAAATAACTCCGCTATATTGTACGATGTAAAATACGTTTATTTTTCTATTTCGTAAGTTAGAAACCATAAATATCTTTCTTTGGTATAATTATTGATATTAATTACGACGTAGATGATTAATTGACTAATTACGACCATAAAAATCAGAAATCTACGAAGAAAGCTATATTGAGAGAATTATCTCCCTTTCGCATAAGTAAAAAAAATTAGTATACTATTGTACAATACTGGGTCCCAAAAAAAATAAATGGTTAATATATACAATTTAAGGTAGTGATGATAGTTTATCTCATTAACAATATTGGAAGGCTATTTTTTGTTTATATTTCTTGGAAAAAGTGGATTTATTTATATTTTCCGCGACAAATTGTACTGAAGGCAGATTAATATCAAAATATTTCGCAGCCGCGTTCATTGATTGAAATATAATTTCTTCGCCAGTTTCTATGTTTGTAGATCTAACCGCCCTCTTTCCGGTTGTTTTACATGTCCCAGTATTACTGCGTGTATTATTCTCGCTCTGTATAACAGCTTGAATATTGGATAAACTATTGTCAATTTTCACCCCGTTGATATGATCGATCACAAGACCGTCTTTGATCAACCCCTTGTCACACTCGTGTGTGAAACGATGACAGAGATAAGGTTTCTTCCCAACAGTAAACAATAGATAACCATGATTATTAATATAACCAACTGGTACTTTTTTCTGACAATTTCTGATCATACCAACAATATTTGATTCGTAGTTAGTTATTATAGGATGTGGAATAAATTTATTTTGCTCCATTATACAATAATATTATTTATTTAAATCATAATTTGTCTGAAAACTTAGTTAGATAATCCTCCACGGATTTTATAGCGTTGTTATTGACTCTGTCAGGGTCGTTATTTTTTTTTGTTGTCATAATATCTTTTAAGCTCTCTGTATCGTTTACCACCACAACACGCACACAACTGTGTTTTTCTCGTACTCCAGCACCACATCGCAGACATGGTATTGGTCCTAAGCTTCCACGGTAAACGTTTTGCATGTGTTGTCCTCAGAATTCCTTTTTACAGGATTTATTACAACGAGTCAATGAACCCACCATGAGCCATTTGCATTGAGACATTGTATACATAATATTTTAATTTCAATATTTGTTTGAAATATAATATGAACGAATTCGATAGATTATCCCGAATAAAGCCCTGGAGCGTGGATAAATTTAATCTCGACAGAATATCTCCTGACCTACCGATGCAAGATCTGCTTGATCCGAAAAATAAAAGTTTGATTAATAAAATTTACGAAGCCAAGAAAGAATTTCACGCAGATGGTGCATCTCATGTCTGGTCAACGTTCAAGATTATACGCAACAAAGATATCATCGACGCTACGATGAATGACAAACGAGCGACAACTATCATTAAATACCTTGATAATAGAAAGTATCTTTTCAGAATAAAATTTGTCGTGTTGAAAGAAACAGATGATTGGATTATCCGTGACAAATATGATCCTGTCCACGGTAATAAAAAAAACTGTCGTACTAAGTAAAGATTCCAAACCAGGTCCATTGACCGGTATTGACAAACCGTATTATGAACGAGCATATCCTGTGACCGTGGTTATTTATGGAATCTAAGTGATAAATTAAAAACCCAACGTTGATAAACTGGCGCCGATGAAATTTTCAAAAATAAACTGTGTAGCCGAGCGAGTAACAGAACATTTTACAAACGCGGCCCGTGGAAACGGTCTAACGGATAAAAGACGTAAAATAATAAACACGTGGGGAGAAATGGTTAAAGATACCGGTGCGTCTATCAAAGATGTCGCTGGGTTAGGAAAAATATTAAACTTTCCAATAACCGTAACGACGATAACAGGAGATATTTTGTATGCATCAAAATATAAATCAAAAAGAGCTTCGATCGAAATTATTGATCATAACGCACACGCGTGGACTAACGCAGTAACAATATTTCCTCGAGATCGAACTGCTAAATACTATCGCGGAGATATGTTTGATTTTATTAACGAAGTAAGTAAAAACGATCCTGTGTCAGTATGGTTATTTCAGAGTGCTAACGACGAATCATATATGAAAGAAAACAATAAATTTGATCAGTTTGTAAGACGAAATGGCGTTATTTATCGAATAGATCTTCTTCACGAGAAAATGAAAAATGTTGCACTGCAATATACTGATGATACTGACGAACTATTGAGCAACTGTTTTACTGTTCCGTCAGTTGCGGCTCATTTTGCTAGAAAGAAAAATTCGTGGAAGCCAACTTGGTCTGATTTTCTCAATGATATAATATTGAGTTGTGTCGAATATGGGCACGGCAGACTATGGAGTACTAAATACGATCATAAAGATGTTATTTCAGTTGATATGGTTGCATGTTATCCGGGAAGTTTTCTTGGATACGGAGATTGTTCGGTGTACTTTGAGCGATTCGGTCATCCGACGCACGAGAAGACACGAGTATCGATAAATGGACCATTAACGGATTTTGACCTGACTGGATTCGCTTGTATCGAGTCATTCAAAATGTCTAAAGGACTTCATCCAATTTGTTATATTTGGTTTGGAAAACATTTTTTAGAAAAAATGTGGGCACCAATAGTACTATTACGGTATATGCTCGACTGTGCGATGTTAACACGGTTGATTGTAAGTGAAGCAATTATATCATACCGGAAACAAACCAAAGTTTGGTTACCACAACAAAAGAAATAATCTGATGAAACCGATTACGAGAATAAAATTACAAAAGATCTTGGTAGAAAAATAATCGGCAAGTTTACCCAAGGAGGAGCATATGATCACATTGTACAAGATTGATTATGGATGACGCTAGGTTAGATTTTATAATCGCTGATACAACGAACAGAAATACGTTTATAAGTCGAGAAATAGCTTTCATGTCAAATGGAACTAAATTAGGTACAATTGTAAGTTATATGGACGGTGAGTAAAAGCAGTATACTCATTTAAGATCTTCAATGCTCGCGTACGTTTCAATAAACCTATTATCGATGATAAATAAAGTTTCTACACTCGCTGTCAGAGTTGCTACTGATTCGTTTTATATAAGAAAAAAATATTCAATACTGTTAGAAAGATTAAGCTTTGGCACTTGTTCATCGTGGGGTTCGTGGAGAATAAAAGGGGAATATATACTCGATTATTCCGAATCCGCTGATGTTGCGGTTAAAGATATTTACCTGATAAAATCAGGCAGAAATAATCAGATATCTTCTGCACCATCAGTATACGATCCAATAACCAGAAATAAAACAGCTTATCTAAACGGATCTGGCGGTTCTGGTAAAACCAATCGACCTATCGAACTATTTCAGAATTCAGATATGATTGTGCTAACACCTACACACAGACTCGCGCGAGAAATGAAACAACGAGGAGTTCAGTCATGTACTTATCACAGCTTCTTCCGATGGAAGGGCGATACATGGACATCTTTAAGGATGGGAGAAAAATATATTCCAAGGATCATAATATGGGATGAAATATGCACTGTACCGCTAGAAACATTAAAAATGTTTCTTGATTGGTTATTAACAAGAAATATTGCTGTGATAATGTGCGGCGATCACGGTCAACCACCACCCGTAGTTGGACCATCTCCACATGATTGGCTAAAAAATTTCGTTGAACACTACGAAGTAGTGGCTGATGATCATAGAGCACTTGATGCAGAATTAAGGGAATTTAAAAAATTAATTAGACTACAACCGAATAAAATTCAGTGTGAGGTAATGCGCGAGATAATTTCAGAAACACCCATGAAAGACTTTCTGCAAACGTGGAGACCAAACGATTTGATAGTTGCAAGTAGAAAGATAGTTCGTGATACACTTCAACGGGAGTTGTTTCAGTTACAACGAGAAAAGTTTCCAACGTTGCCAGTTCCGTTATGTTATCGACCAGCAGATACGCGACGGCAAAATATCGACGTTGATATACCAGGACAAGAGAAACAAAATCTTGTGTTGAATGATATTGTTGCAGTTGATGTTGATGTTGTTGAAGATGCTCTACGTGCTGATAAATCCCCGTGGACGCTTGGATACGCGATGACGATTCATTCATCTCAGTGATTAACTATTACTGATACAGTTGTTTGGGTCGTTGATGATCGTATCGAATGGTCGAACTTAGTTTATCTTGCAGTGTCTCTAGTTAGAAAAATATCTCAACTGCAGAGAATCGTCATGGACTCGTCAGTGATATGATATTGACAATGATATAATAAGAAAAAAAATTATCTGGTTATAAACAAGGTGACAAAGAAAACGCGATTTTGATCTTGATGTTGATTTTATTAATGCGCTGAAACAACAACATAATAGTCATTGTGCAAGTTGTAATTGTATAATGTTATGGCGGTATCTGAAAAATGATCCAAGACAATTTACCGTAGATAGAAAAAATAACAATCTTGGTCATACGCGAGAAAATATCATGTTGACCTCTCTTGAATGTAACCGACGTCGCGGCGCTAGTTAAGTGATTTGGGTGGTAATTGTGTGTCATCGGGAATTACTTGTAATTGTTCACGTACAAATCCACGTTGAGGAGCAGTTGAATCCAGTCTGTAGATTGCAGGTCTACCTGAGGATCTTGTCACAGTGGATATCTTGTGTGTAGTAATACTCCAAATAGGATAGATCGCTCTTTTTTTACCACCTTCGAGTTCGCCGGGCTCATATAAATATCTTACAGTGATATTACCTAATACTGGCTGTGCCGAAAGATCATGTTGTTGTACGGATATATGTTTTTTTGTAATTGCATTAATAGGTTTCATGTTGGTCGTTCGAGTTACTTCATTATTTAACGCGGCTATCACACTTGGTAATCTTGCAACCCATTCACGAGATCTTGTATCCTGAATAAATTCCTTCGCGTATTGATAACCAAATAACCGCTCAGCAAGTGTTCGATTAAATCGTTCAACAATTGCCTGATCACGATGAATTGCAGTGTGTCCTCGTCGTATTTTGGTATTATGTTGTTTCATTAACGATGATACTGGACCAAGAAATTCTTTGCCAGGGTCAACCTGTAAGAGCTGTGGCCATCGTAGACCACCTCGTTGATAAATTCGTTTGAACGCAAAAGCAACTTCAGCAGCTGTCTTTGTTGACAACGGTTCTGCTTCTTTATATCTACTTGCAACATCAACAACGGTTAGCGCGTATTTGTACGTTTTTCTACGTACAGTATCATGTGGTAAAAACAGAATATCAGCTTGATGAACTTCATTAGGAACACTAACATCAAAATATACGTACTGAATTTGTTTCGGTGGTGGTAGGTAAATTTGCCATATTGCCTGTTTGGATAACCACGTTTTAGCAGTAGAATGTTTAACCGCTGCTGCATCAGCAAGTTTACTAATTGCTGCTTTACCTTTCCAGTAGGGGGCCCCGAGTGGCTGAGTGGTCTAAAGCGCTCACCGTTACGGATCACTGCCATCTCACCTCTGTCTGCGTGAGTTCGAGTCTCAGCCTCGGCTAACGTTGGTACGTGAGAAAGCTTGCCAGTAGCTTCTCGTGCGTCGGTGGTTCTTCCCGGGGTTTTCCAGGGTTCTTCCTCCACCAATTATACTGGCCGCCATGTATAGCCTATCTTGTGCTGAAAAATGGCGTTAGACCCTACAACAACAACAACAACCTTTCCAGTATCCAATTGGGGAATAATAAATCGATTCCATTTTATATATTACCAGCCCCTAGCGTTAATTTACCTTTCATCGCGGATCTTACTAACCAATTAGCTAGTGATTCTTTGATATTTTTATTTTTTTATAGAATCTAGCGCATGAATTAATTTCACATCTGCAATAGCCTATGTTGTAGATCATTGCTTTTATACGCAACATCATGAGCATGACATGCTTTATCAATAGCGTTTATTGGTTCCTCGCCTGGTTTTGGTTGATCCTGATTATCAAGCCTGATATCGAGTCGAGTACCAGGACCGCAATAATTATATCCTGGAAGGTATTTTTCTCCTGGGTATTTAGCCACGGAGTTGCCGGTAATTTTGTTAATTTTGCTGCAATATCACCTCCACGTTGCTTTTTTTTTTTACTTGACTTTCGCTTTGACTTTGACTTTGGTTTTGGCTTTTGCTTTGGTTTTTCACCTGACTGCGTTGAGATAAATTTAAATTTCTTTGTACCACACCGCGTACACTTACCCGTACTGATCTATTATTTTTTGTGGTAATAGTTGTTAGTGTATCCGTCGGGGTACGCGTCCTGCATTTCACACAATATAAATCCAAAGATATTTTATACAGCATGGATATAATTGATTTCTCAGCGACAAGAAAACGAGAACCTGTCAAGCACCATCCTGCGTTACCAAATTCCATCAGAATAATAATAAAAGAACCATCTGGAAGTGGAAAGACACAGTTGTTACTTAATCTTATAATGAGATGGTTAAAGTGGGATAAATTGTATTTGGTAGCCCCGTCAGTTGATGATCAACGATGCTATGATGTGCTCAAGGATTTTAATGAAGACGCGCAAATTGATAAAGATAACGATGTTATCGAGTTTATAACCGATATTGATGAAGCACCATCAGTAGATTCCATAGACGGACTTATTAATAATTTATTTCTATATGATGATGTGATGCTGGACAAACAATCAAATCCAGCTAGGATTTTTTCTCGAGGTAGACATAAAAACACCGATGTTATTTATATTACTCAACGATACACACAAATACCAAAAGTGATCAGAGATAACTGTAATATTTTAGTTGTGTTTAATGGAGTTGATACACACACAATGAGAAATATTCATCAAACTTGGTGCAGCGGTGACATGGATATAAATAAATTTAGAAATTTCTTTTCACAAGCGCAAGCTACTCCACATGGATTTATAACAATAAATTTGCACGATCCTAGAACAAGATATCGTATTGGACTTCATAAAATATTTGGATAAATTAATATAACAGCAGAGGAGGCGGGACCTCAATTAAGACGTAATTGCGTAAACAACGCGCATAATAAACTAGAAAAAATCACCAACGACAATGGAGTAATATTAATTAGAAAAATTCCATAGAGACTCTCTCAGTAAAGTGTCGACGCTTTTTTAAATCTGTCGACGCTTTTCTTTTTTTCGATCATTTGGAGGAAGGCTTATTTTCGACATTTGGACGTTTTTCGACCATTGGTCTGTTCGCCTCCTCTGCTGCTATTTAAGTCCCTTTCTCCAGGATTCGTCATATTGTCTATGCGTATTTGTGATAATAAAGTTGTTAATATGACATATACCAAACTTCACCCGTGCGTTATCTTTATAAATATAATAAATGTTGGATATTCTAGTGAGAATAATTATCTTGACAGTCACTTCGTGTGTATCGAAAGTCCAATCAATTTTTTAGTAGTTGAAATTACTTAAAGTACAAGAACCCTTATTTGCTTTGGCAAACTTAGCACATACACCAATAACGCTCCCAATTTAATATAATCTGTTAAGATTTAAGTTCAAATAATCCTGAGGGCAAGAACGGAATATTAACTACAAATTTATATATGTGAATTGTAGTCAAGTGAACAGGCATGTCTACAGAGACTCTATCATTTGCGGAAAAGAAGATAAAAGAAGCAACTCATTTACAAGTATCATATTTGCTTGTGCTAGGTTCCGGTACTACTTTTAACTCGTTAAATGACTACATATTAAAAGGTTTTGATTATGAATAACTTGTTCAGCATTCGGTTCCGGTCCTTATTGAAACATTTGATGATCGATGAATTCTCGAATCAAATGATTCATTATCCAAACGTATGAATTTCATGAACGTTTATCAGCTTGTATTTTTCTACCCCGAAAATCAATATATGTCAACAATGCTCTTGACAGTACTCAGATTTTAGTGAAGTTAACACAATTGCACATATCAATTCTTCTTTGCTCGTCTCTAAGACAAATGTCTTCGATAGATTCTCTAGAATCAAAACATAAACTAGTTATGACAGGATTCGGTTCCTGCGGCGTTTAGTCTGTAATGAGCCTGTAGGTTTGTCAACAGAATTCTTCAAAATCTTAGGGGTTAGGCATAATTATCATAAATCAGAGTATCTCGTCCTTCAAATTCACATCTGAACTCTCAGTATGATGTTTGTCCCAAACTGACAATTCAGTATTGTTAGACCTGCATGAGCTGCCTAGAGAATGGTAACCTGACGTCGTTGAACTTCGGAGAGACGCAATAGAACCATCTGTTTCGCGGGTTTCATCAACGTTGACTATATTTATTTCAAACAAAGGATTTTGGGCTTGTCCTGAGCTACGATCGTCCAGAGTGTGCATATGTTCCTTTGTTTCTGGTTTTATCAGGCATTCTGTCCTTTCTGAAAAGATCTTAATATCTTCTAAATCTGAATAATCTGCAAGAAATGTATCGATGGCTATTTTGTAATATGCACATCATCCAAACGATTCACACATGCGCATCTGCATTCAGAAATTATTGTAAAATACATTATCCTAATTTTTAGTTGAAACATCAAACATTTTTCTCAAATAATAGCATTTTGTCCATTCCATCGTATAATTACATATACGTAATCTAGTTCAACAAAATTTCCAAAGAAGAGACTTGTGAACATTCCCCAATTTAAACAACTTCAATATAGACAGAAAAAGTGCATAGCGTAAGGCGTAATGCAAAAAAAAAGCTTTAAATATACCTGGCTTAAGTCAATCAAAGTTTTGAAAGAAAACCAAAAATATATCTTAACAATTCTTTTTAAACTGGCAAGGAAATAAATAAAACATCCGAAAGTCTCACCGGTATCTTCTATGGTGAGACAGAAATCTTCGGCGTAAAATACAAAATCATCAAAATTCGACGAATAATTTTTTGATAACTCCAGTTTGGCTATACACTCCTCTTGATCTGAAATAAATAAGATGCATATTGTTGATCGTTTTGTCGTAAAAACAATAACCAAATAGAGTAGCTAATTCTGGTTGACTTAATAAATCAGGGTCAAAACTCTAAGAAAAGGCACTAATCCAAAGACAATATTGACATTTCTTAAATGTATTACATTGGGAGAAATTTTACTGATAAAATCGAAATATTTGGACTTTGAGATTCAGTTTTCTTTATTTTGTTGAGAAAATATCCCTCAAAATGTACCTTATTTAAAATTAAATTTGATCAGTAATGTGATATTAAGGGCTAAAAGATATAACGATAGGGCCCAAATAATGAATATGCCTATACCTATGATTCGAAACAGAGTATTTCGATGTACGAAATACGAAATGCAGATTATGTAATTTATGTCAAGTAGTCTATTTATCCCAAATGATTTTCATGCACCAAATGTTACAGCTTACATTTGTATCCGCTAGTATTGTAGTTTTGGTGTAAATCTCAATGTAGTCATGGCATAAAATATTTTTTCTTCTCGATGTTGGTGGGATTTTTTTCTTATGGAAGATGGGTTCCAAAGACATTTCCCTTTCACATTTTACACTAAAAAATGAATCAAGGGACCTAAGAAACGGACATTTCCGAAATTTTTAAAAGTATCAGTATTTGAAACCAGGCGATGCGGCATTCAAAAGCTCTGTAAGAAAGTAACAAACGGTCGAGACAAATTAGTAATGATAACAAGCTTGGTAGCTATTTTCATAACGATTTCAACAAGAAATCAGCAAGATACAAAGATGTACAGTGAATACGAAAATAAAGTTATTAAGTTTTTAAAAATTAAAATTTTCATTGTCTTACATGGTCATATACTTAGATTTGTGTTTGTTACAGACGTCTGCTCCTACTACATTTAAAAATATTATAGATTCAGCAATGCATAAAAACGTGAAAAGTTAATATAATGGCTAAACATATATACAAATATGATTACTGAACTGTGTCAGTTTACTTTATTGCATTTTGTAGCTTGCACTTGCCTAACTCAAGTGCTTTTATATGTAATGTATTAATAAAACGTTATTGTCAAAATTTCAAATGTTTCAACTGATGAAGAACTGTTAAAATGGGTTGCAAGTGTAATTTAGATCTTTGCATATAAATTCAAATAAGGCTGTCAGTTTAATTTGTTTACTTCAGGTGGCATTTGCTTCATAGTATTGACACGGATTTTGTTAGCAAAGTTCAAATTGTTCCAAATGTGTAAAACTGTTTAATAGCCTGGAGATCTAAATTAGTCATCTATTTAGGACCACGATAACGTATATAACATTTTATGGTTCTGTATTTAATAGTTTTGTACTCGCTCGCTGCAGTGAACTCTAGACAGCCGTACGGGCTTATGAACGCACGTAAGTTGATTACATAGCTGAACAGATGCATAAACAATGTTTCCGTTTGCTTTAGCAGAGGGTTCATATTTATATAAAATTCATTAAGTTACCTTTGCCGATTGCCAAATTGCATACGTCTAGTATGTTCGTGTTATTATTAAATTAAGACTAAATTTTCTATGATAATCGATTGGTTGCAAGATAATAACGAGCGGAGAGGAAAAGACGGGTTGAGAGATAACGTTCTTACCATGATTATCGTGTACTGTTTTGGAATCTCCTTTCAAGACCTTCAACAGATATTCTGGACCCTTCTTTTCAACAGTTTCCTTAAAAGCCAAAACTGCATTTTCTCCGAGTTGTAAAACCTTCTTGAGAAAGTCTGTTGCTCTTGCAGATCTGCTGTGCCCAAGGTCAAGGCCAAGTTGATGAAAGTACTCTTCAGAAAGAAGATCTTGCTTTACGAAAAAATCTTTAAAATCTATGGGGTCTATCTCATCCACTGCAGTCTCAAACACTTCTATAAGCCTTCTGCGATACCAACTGACTTCTACAAAATAGATAAAACGAGTTCTGTGTAAAATTATTCTAAATGAGTTGTAAGTCTTTCCTCTTGACACTGGCATCTAGTACTTAAGGAAAGAGTGACGATCGAAGCTGTTTAACTTCTTTGGTAAGGAGGTATTTTATGTGATATATATATATATATATATATATATATATATATATATATATATATATATATATATATATATATATATATTTAAAGAGATAGATAGATAGATAGAGTTTATTATTTTAAAGTTGTTTATTATTATTATTATTATTATTATTATTATTATTATTATTATTAGTAGTAGTAGTAGTAGTAGTAGTATTAAAGATTTTCAGCTTGATATCATAGTATGCAAAAGTTACCATTAGTTTCGCTTTCTTCGAGCATGCTTCTTGCATGCAATTGTATTTTGACGGAAAAAGATCCTTTGGGTAGAAACTGCTTCGCCTTGTCAGTGCTTAACATTGTTTTCAACAGATTCTCCATGCACCCGTGTTTACAGAACTCTAATAGTTTGGCATATGACCCCTTCGAGCAAGGCACCAAATAAAGAATCAAACTGCCAAGGTCTGCCCTTTGCAAGACACATTCGGTCTTCTGTAAAAGTTGTTTTCCCAGATCAGAATGTTCGTCTTCATTTAATTGGTCCCTAAGGTACTCCGTCAGACACAGCTCGTTCTCTGTTTGGCTAAAATTAATCTCAAGCTTGATGTCAAAATTTGATGAACCTATGCAAAAGAGAGGGTATTTTAGTTTCAAATCCTCTGTCGCAGCATAAGTTACAAGTCTGAGGAAAACAAACTGTATACTAGCAAGATGTTTCGATGGCTTTTGTGTACTCTGGTATCTTCACATTTTCTGCTCAGTTTTCTTTAAAAATACTATAAATGGGTTTTAAATTCCGATAACTGGCCTGCTTCTAAATGTGCACTGTTAATTGTATTAAAGATTCTCTGTTGAACTATGGTCATTGTTCGTGTGTACATGTTAATATTTATCATATGATGCTTGCTAAAATAAAGTGTATTTTTCGTTGCGCGTATTTATTTTCCTTCTGAAGGCTTGTTTACTGCATTACTAGTTCAGTACACACGAAATAGTGTTAAGGTGACTAAACGTCGCAAACGCAGTCAGAGACCACATTGCCCCATCATCGATTGAGAGTCTTTATGTTTACCAGTTTTCATTATTTTTAATCAGGGTGATGAGTGTATATTTTTTAATTGTGTTGGCAATATGTTGCTACGATATCGCAACCTCAACTGACATTTGGATATTTAAAGGCTCCATCAACAATGCAAGTTAGGATTACTGATATTTGTACACAGGAATATGTTACATAAATGTTATAATGCAAATTATTGCTTGTTCATATGTATCCGCTTGACATAATAATATATGCAATGGCCGTTTCGGAGTCAAGATATTTAGCTTCTGTTTGATTTATGAAATAGTTCATAATTAAAAATGTTTGACTATGGAACTTTAAGGAGATAATAAGGAGAAGAATAAGATGGAGAGGCGAAATAGCTGTTGATAAAGGCCCAATAATGAAATTTGCAGTATAGCTTACACAAGAGATAAAAAAAACCATGTTGACAAATGTATCTTGATTTAATGTGGCAGAGTTCTGCGCATCAACTTGAATTGTTTGACATTTTGAAACGCGGAAATTGTATATATCGCTGCAATTACCAGATGATGTAAGGTGAAAGAAGAAATAATAGTTCCAGTTAACTTGGAGAACATGTGTTGTTTCCCCTGTTGCAGTAGTTTAATCAGTACACTGACAAGGGGGGTTGGACATGGAGGCATTTCCCTACGCATATATATTGGTACATAGTCACCTTTCTTAGTCTGCGGAATTTACTCTATTATGTGACCAGACAGATTGATGGGAAAGCACTTAATACATTTCCTGACATTGAATCTGAACACTGATATTCGACTGTCTTGTCACGTGGATTTCTTGAACTTTGCCCGTTTAACTTGGAATGCTGGCACAAGTTATTCGATCATATTTAATTGTTTCGTTTAAACATAATTCATTGTTACAATACGATACAATGGGATTGTACAGTAAGTTGTCGATATCTGCCAGTAGTGGTTATATATTTGCATACGTGATGTAAAATTATATATATATATATATATATATATATATATATATATATATATATATATATATATATATATATCCGGGCGTGATAAAGGGTTACTATATGCTAGAAAATGTTGTTTTACATCATTTGCTTTAATTTAAATAATATATCAAAACTTAGTAAAGAATGATAGGATTTACGGATGCTATGCATATGAATCTAGTACTGTGTTAAGCATCCATCTGTTGAATTATCAATAGTTCCAAACTGGATATTCATATAGAATAAGTCCTAAATCTACCGCAATATTCAAGTTGTCTCCTAGACACCATTTACGGGAGGACAAGTATTTGTGAGTATTTAAGTTTTCAAAACCAATTAAAATATATCATAAATCAATATTACCAGTAGTACTGCAGTGAATTCCATTTCGATTTCTCCTATGCATTTCTTCATCTGAAATTTTAAAATAATTATATATTTTAAATTTATATTTGCACTTTAAATATCGAAATAAATAAAGTTGCATGTAAAAACGGAGTGAAATTTTAGCGTGGAAACTTATAAATGTTCAGTAATATAATTATACAGATCTTACGATGAGATCATTGTAACTGAATATAATTCTTTGGATTATACATTTTTTATTGTACAAATTGCCAAAGTTTGGAAGTATTTACATGAAATATATCATCATATTTAAATATTTGATAGTTCGCTTTGCTATAAATGCTAAGAATTTCTAACTGTATCACTTCGCATAATTGCGTTTTCATTGTAATCAGACATGAAAAGGGAATGATTATATGGAATAATTGTAACAAAGTATCTCGGAAAGTTTGTCATTGTAGTGATTTAATAGGCTATTTCCAGGATGTCAGTTATGGGCTCTGTGGTGTATCCCCAGTTTTACCAAGGCTAGTTTTAAAAGTCAGTTCTGACTTAAGACATCTTTTAGTGAATCTTATTCGCATTAAGGACTTGGTGAAAGTCTTGTCATTTCCTAATATTTTATAAAGCTACTTCATTTATATATTATTTGAATCATTATGAACCTGGGATAATTTATTCCTCGACATGGTCGCTCCCTTCGTTTCACCTTGGTGTATAGGACGCACGTTTTTCAGCAAGACTTTGATCGTGGGATCTATATGCAATTTCTGTCCTACGTGTGAAGGTGGTTTGTAGTTATCAACAGTTAGAACTTACGATTTTTATGCCAAAAGCAGATCAAAAGCAGATCAGGAGGGTAGAATTAATGACATTCCAGTTATCTATGGTACATTGAAAATCGGATGTGCTCAAATAACAGTTGCTATCATGCTTATGTATTTAGATTCTTTTTGTCATAATAATATGTATAATGATATAACAAACCTGTTATAACTATTAACACATGTCATTTCAAGGAACCTGTTGCAAAGTTAATTCAGAAAGAAACAATATGTTGGTCTCAAATTTATCATAAGTCTTTAATGTAAATCGCATTTTCGAATATTAATCACACAAGGTAAACTAAATGATGTTCTTGTTATAATACCTGTTGCATCGTTTCCCGTTTTTGATACCCACATATCCAGACGATGGGCCAATTGCTCTGACTGAGTCTCTTTTAAAGAATACAGTAATATGTCGTAAGCTTCCGGCAAATTCCGTAGAATAATATCGAGAAGAAATTTAGCCTGGTCACTTCTGCATTTGCAACCTATGCCCTCTAAATCCTCAATCTGTATGATTTCCTCTTCCACAAAATATCCCATTATATTTTTTGGATGTAATTCCTTCACGATGTAAGCTGTCTTGTCCTTTAGCATTCTTTCAATCCTTACCTTGCTAAGTTCAGAAGGAGCTGCACGGAGTGCTGGGGAAAAACAAAACATGGAGGCTAAATTGTATCAGCCTAGAATTCGATGGTAGTCTATCTTTCACATAAAACTCCCCACTATCACAAAGAGATGCTATGCAGAGATCAGCTTCATACGTCTTTTTGATCAACACTGTCTTATATGCTATTTTCCTACATCATTTTTTCTGAAGGTCCCATGTTCTGTCACTGAGGAAGGACGAATCGTGCATTAAAACGTGACAAACATGATAGTTTGTAGGAGCGATTCCTAGATAAGCAATGTGGATGGTTTCATTATCTATGTTATAGAAGTTTGTACTTGTTGAGTTCATCACTCAAACAAATGTGCTGATTACATTCAACTCTTTTACATTTGGGATTACTGTACTTTTGCGTCCATGTGCATAGATTAATATGCAACACACTCATTTATTAACACCCTGTCAGAGATATTGCAAGATTGGGGCCAAAAGAAAAATCTTTTGGTTAACCTGTGAATAGAAAAGCCACAAAATATATAGTTTACTCGATTAATAAGTTTCGCAGTTCGTGTATTATGTGGACAGGGTATGATAGAATCGACTCGTTCGCTCCAGTAGACCATGCATATCACATATAGATATCTAACACGTTTCTTCTCAAGTGAACATGGCCCAAACAACTATTCAAATCAATCATATGAACAGATGAAGTTGTATGAGTTAGGACTAAGCGCCCCACATCTTACACGTGAACAGCAAATGAACAAACTCAGCGATTCAATTCAAATACTTGAATAAATCTGTATTTCGACCCAATAATAATGAATGTTTTCTTAATCAATACTTTCATCTCTAATTGTTATTATTTTATGTATTCAGGCCAACCTAAAGAGAAAAAGCACATAGTTACGCAAACTAGTAAGCATGCAATTATTTCACAACTTTGAGGTAACATTCTATTTTGGAGCACACCAATGACCCAGTTCATGGCACAAATGTATTATATAATTTCCAGAATATCTGTCTTGTTCTTTTATCATTTTCTCTCTGTTCATAAGACCGATTCATCCGTCTTTCGCTGATGTAGCCATGAAGACCGATCATGCCAATATCTTTGGCTTATCAGTCATAAAAGATATGCAACATTTATATAAGATTTGCAACGACCTTAAAGAATAGTCAAATGTTATAAAATATACAGTATTCCAATTGTGTCTTTATGATCATTAAGATATTTTGTCAATATTTATTTTCTGTCTCAGCAATGTATCGATGTTAGAAATACACGTCTGCATTTGCATGCTAGAGAGCTACTAACTTTCAGGTAACACACGTTCCGTGACTACTTTTAAACTGGAATACTTATATTATCCTAGGTAATGCATGTACACTAAAATAGTATAGGTGACTTCTTCTTGAACAGTCGATTCAACGGTAATCAGCGGTCAACACCAAACTCCTTTTACACAGACATTTGACAAACTCATAATGTATGTTTGTATTCATATATATGTTGATAATATGACAGGTATATTTAGCATTACATGATTATGTTTATATTTATCACAATTTTTAAAATTTAACATACAGCTGACATATTACTTACACTAATAAAGTGAAACACACATTACCCAATCACCTCGTGAATATATACAAAAATTGGCGTAGCTCTTGCTGTTACAGTTCTGCTTGTCAATGACATAGCAAGCATTTTATATCCTTGAAATAATGAATAATAAATGAAAGAAATTGAACTGGGTGAAACACATTCAGTTACTATCATTTATCTGATATGTGCTGTTATAAGTGATTGAGTTGCTGAATTATCTGGCTTCTTTGATTAAACAAAATGTTTTCATCTATACATGTATAACTAGCTCACCGTATTATTTAAACATTCAGTGACAGATTAGAGGGCTACTAATCCACCTGTATACATTTCATACAAAAATCACCAACAATCCAATAACGAAAAATAACCTTATGCGTAAAATGTGCATCTAAGATAACTACTAACATTATTCGAGCACACGGGCATGTGCATACATTCACTTATATGTATGTGCCATCACAATCAAGGACAGCGTTGGTCAATTGCTCGTCCTGTGTACTTACCAGTAGTTCTAAGTTTGTAGCGCAGCGCTCTAGCAGAAAGGGTAGGTAACCGCATTTTCACATTTGTCTATAATGAATATTTTCTCACAAACACATGAACAAAGATTTAAATTAATTTGTAAATTTTAACACACGAAAATTATTTGTTAATTCACTCATAGCAGCATAGTTAACGTTCCTGAAACGAATGTATCACATGGTATTAAATCAAGTTATATGCGATTAACATAGGCATGATTCATCAAAGATCAATTACAAAAACAACTTTTCATGCCTTTACAAAATCTTTTTGTGTACTTACGTGCATGCGTTTTCATTGAACAACTTTTAAGTTGATCGGAAATAAATTCCTGTTCTGTATCACTAAGGGCTTTCAGAAATAATTCATAACTTCTCGGCTTCGAATGCACAAGCTTCTGAATAAACAGCTCTGCTTTTGCCCTTTCTGACATTTGTCCTTTAATTTCATCTTCATCAATTACTGACAATACATTTTCAGCCACGAGTAATCTCGTTACAGATATCGTCGTTAGATTCTCCAGCAAATATCGGTAGTTTCTTTGGATCTTCCTTTTATCTTCTGGTAAAAGCCATTCGAGGTATTTCGGATAACCTGCCAAATAATCAAGACGAAAACCATATCAAAAAGAGACAATGTTTCAACGCATTGTATCTGACTGTCGGGTTTATCACATATTCTTAACGCTAACAGCTCAGTTGGATTAGTTTTGGGAGGATGAACTTCTGTGGAATTATTGTTAGATAGCTGACCAATATCTGATTGTAAATATGTGATGATTCGATTAAATTGTACCGTATTAATTACCATACAATTTACCTGGGTACTCAACAATTTGCAAATCTTTTTAAAAGTCTGAAAATGGGACTGTAGTATTGCCAGATGCCACGAAGAAGTGAAATCATTAAATCATAATATATATTCCAGTAAACAGCTCTCGAATACACTGCAGATATTCAAATGAAAGTTTGCTTATCCCATTTACATAAACAAGTGATTTCTATTACATCTGTAGTGTTTGGGTAGTAGATCATAACCAAATGGAACACCTGTTTAGCTTTCCTTATAAAATACATTTAATTTCAAATCAATATAATTTCTGAAATATTTGACGCTACTCAAGAAGTTGCGACTATTCAGCTTCTTCCATCTTTAGTGTAATTTAAAATATACGAAGAAAAAGAATGACAGAATGTTTCTATAAAATTCAGCTTCTTAGACATTTTAAGCGATTTGTTTTTCTTTCAAATGTTCTATTTATTATAGAAATAGCTTTATTTGTTGTCTTCACATGTACTGTACATTCTCTGAGTCAGTATTAGCTGGTTCTAAAATTTAAACAAAAATTGAGATTAAAATTCAGATTTAATTTTGGCTTCAGTTACAGAAAGGTTGTATATAAGTATTAGAGATTTTTTGTAAGACCTGCAAGAAAATGTTGAAAAGAATGCGTAGTTTTAGCTCTGTATATACAAAAGTCAGTCTTGTTATATGTTCCTGATGGGCAATGTTTGACTTAGACGTTGCTAGGGCTTGTGTGATATCTATGTACTTTTGAAGCATTTTTGTCAGAACATTTACAACATTAAATGCATATGATCCTTTGTCTAAATCGTGTCACAATATTTAAGTTTCCAAAGTCTTGAAACAACTAAGTCAGTAATATTTTTCAAACCTATTACTGGAACATTATAATTACCTTCTGCAGAAAGAAATGTCCCACATATTTGAAAATGGCTGTTTTACATTTCCCGAGTTCCTGGATGAAACAAAAGGATTAGAGAAATGTTAGTGGCTGATGGACTCTGTGTGGGAAGTCTTTAGATACTCAGATACGTGTTTCAGTTACCATTGTTGATTTTCATTATCAGTTTCACTTAGTTGCTCCTCTCCTCTTCTCTCTTCCAAACGCGCCTTGTTGCGGGCTTTCTTCTTAATATCTCTGTATTTTTCAATCTATTACCAATGTTGGGCATTTATTTCATTATCTTTAAAGCTTGAAAACTTAACAATTGCTGGTCGTGGACTTTTGAATGTAGCCTGTGCGCTCGTTCGATTTCAATTTTGGGCTACGCCCAATATTTGCTTTATATCTCCTCTTATCATGTTTTCCAAGTCGTTCCACTTTTCATTCTAGATTTTTGGATGTCGTAGAAGATTAACTTGTCCCTGTGTGACTGAGCTTCTAGGTTAAAGTTTTTTCTTCTTGCTATTCACTAGTTTTACTTGCAGACCTAATCTTAATTCATTAACGTCATTCACGTTTTCTTGCAAATTGTTGTTATGTGCCTTTTTCGTTTGGTATTTTAGATCTTCAACTGTATGTTAGAATCAGTCGAATCTATCGATCAGGCGTCTTACGTCAGCATTGATACCACTCTTTATGAGATTATCTGAATTTTGCGGGCATTCAGAGCGGAACGTTGGTCCTAGCTCTTGTTGCTGTGGAAGGTGTGACAAAGTAAAATGCGGGGACGACACTCTCGCTGGATTCGCAGGTATTTATACCGGTTGAGTTATATCGCTGATATACCTAGTTTGATCTCGATTGAGCCATGCGTTCATACCAAAAGCATCTTAAGTTCGTACTTCAAAACCATTATGTGTATCGATGTCGGATTCTCTAAGACTGGCCACCCACATGCCTTGGATTCGATTCGAGTCTTTGAATTACCAGTAAAACAAAAGCAAAAGACAGATCGATAAAGGCATACTGCCAATCCTAATTGATCACGCCTAAACTGGCTGTGAAAAACAGCCTGTGCTGTTCATCCAAAGGACTATGTCCACTACATGCTTAATGTTTGTTTCACACTGTCCAAGTAAGTGAACAGGCGTGACCTTTGGACATGCAAGCTTTCAATGTATCCTATGTGTACAAAGTTAAACCTTTCAAAAGTCAAAAAAGAATCATTTAAGGAAATCCATTATAAATAAACATTAGTAAGCAAACCTGCAAGTTTTTCAACTGATGATCTTCCCATAGAAAGAGAATTTCCTAAAAACATAACCATCGAGATCATCAGGGAATATACTCCCAGTTCATGTATTGGAAGTATTTGTCCAAAATGTTGGTGCTACACTATCAGATGTTGTTCATTGTTGTTGTAGGGTTTAACGCCATTTTTCGTCATAACATAGGCTACACATGGCGGCCAGTATAACTGGTGGAGGAAGAACCCTGGAAAACACCCGGAATAACAACCGACTGGCAGGCTTTCTCGCATACTCACGTTAGCCGAGCCTGAGACTCGAACCCACGCAGACAGAGGTGAGATGGCAGTGATCCGGACCAATCGGCCACTAGGGGCTCCCTACACTATCAGAAAATCTAATAATATAGTCACACTCAAAGAACAAAATCAACTCGAAACTTTGAATTACTAATGGACAGTATTTATCAATCAGTGCAGATAATGAAACTAGATCAAAATAATAGTAATAAAAGAAGTGACCCACCTTCGGTCAACGAACATCCTTGGTATCATACAGAACGTAAAGCAGTAAAATACTGTGCACATGATTCACTTAGAAACTTCAGAAATAATAATATGACAGATAACTTTATATAAGCACCACAGAGATATGTTTATAAAAAAAAAACTAGGCACAAACGAAACCAATAAAGAGAAAAGAAATGACGGATCTTTCCTAGACACTTTTGGACATAGACTCAAAATGCTTCTGGAAATTAAAAAAAACTAAACATGAAAAAGTCAACATCACAGGACGGTACCAGTATTTTGTTCAGAATTATTTAATGTCCAATATGAAATGGACTTCAACTTCAGATAAACGAAGCAAGTAGTATTCGCCATAAATATCACGACCGTAAAATAACTAACGTAGACGTGCAACATGATATAAAAGGTATAAAATCGGAATATCAGGTGGAATTGTTGCCCTTTCGAGTGATCGTTTTAAGGCGATGGAAATATTATGGTATATATCTTAGGGTCTATCTTCAATACATTATTTGATCTTGGATATATCCCAAAATGTTGGACGCCGCCGGTTATTGTACCCATTTGCAAAAAGGGAAATATAAATTCGCCCAAATGTAATAAACGGGTTGCACTTTTACCAGTCCTCATCAAATTATTAACCTCAATTTTAAAATAAAGTTTTACCAAATGGATAAAAGAAAATGATTTTTTAAGAGAAGCGTAAGCTGGATTTAGAGGTGGTGGATATTCCACTCAAGATAATAGATTTACCCTAAGCACATTGATATAAAAATATTTTAGGAAACAAAAACGTGAGTTGTATGCTCTTTATGTTGATTACGAAAAAGCATTTGACCGTAAAGACAGGAGCTTACTTTATTATAAATTAGCAAATAAAAATAATGGTTGTATTTGAGAGAATATGAAAACTGGTATTTTGATGATCGCTTGCCATATATATATATATTGCATGTGCATTCTCTTCGAAAAATTCATGGTGTATGTGTCCAGAAACGCTACCAGCAGACGTGGCAAAGACACTTTATAGTTTGAAAACTAGACTTAATCGGTTTTATGAGCTATTTACAAAAATTCTCTTACAAATATTTGGTACTAAAAAGCACCACTTTTGAATTATGGGCATGAGGTTTAGGGTTTCTTTAAAGCAAATGACAATACTTCATTTTGCAAATATATTATCGGCACTCCAAATGTATTTATTTATAAGCAGCGACGTAAAATGCCAATGCAAGTGATAAGATACAGAGGAATTCTAAGCACTGATTCAAATTATTAACGATCACTGATGACGAATTCCCAAAACAAGGCTACACGCTACAATTGACATGGGGAGATCACTGTGACTGTTAGGTAAATATCTACCGTTTTCACATGGAATGTGAGATGTTTAGGTAAATAAAGGTGTGGGTGATGAGAGAGCATTTTTCATTACATTTAAACAAGGTTGTAAAATATTTTTCAAGAAGAACTAAATGGAGAGTAAATTATAGAATAATAAAAGAAACTATATGAGCTTTCAGTATTAAATACATTGTTTGAACTCTTCACAGTGTTAGCTTCTTATGGCTGTTCAGAAATGGAACATTTCATATAATCTCAAATATTGATAGATATACAAATATTCACTATGTTCAAAGACGGTCCCTTTTTTAAGCAGATATAGAAGATGAGTTTCACGTTGCTGTTAAATGTCCCATGTATGATAACCTGAGAAAGACGTATATATCTTCATTGTAATGAAAATCACCCTACGTTTTATAACTATATAAAGATAATCAAAAACAATATTAATATATTACATATTTTTGCTATTTGTCTATTAAAATCTATAAAGGATAGAGTCGGTGTGTTAATCCTAGAGTTGTTATGTTTCGTAATTTTACATTTTTGTAATACATGCATGAAATTTAAACCGGTGACCAATGTTGAAAAATAAGATTATTATTATTATTATTATTATTATTATTTACTCCACTTTTATAATTAGAGAAAAGCTTTTAAAGTTTGTGCGTTTTGAGTGAAACTGTATTTAGGTGATTTTATGGTATTTATGATGTCGAATTTCCACAGATTTCTAGATATTCAAAGTCTACTAACTGCTAATGTTGGCAAATATAAAGTTATATTTCTTCCTTGCAGTTGATAAATTAATGATATTTAAATTATCTATATTTTGATATTAGCCAACAACACTGTTTTATATGAACATATTCGTACAAATCATCGCTTTCCTCTTTAAATGTATTTTATAAACATAAACAAAACCTATTCATCGGAAGCACTGTGCTAAACTATAGATCTGATAAGGGTAAAATATACATAGAATTCTTACACATAATAGTTACACTTTTGTCAGCGTAAGCTAACTTCACAATGAATCTAAACAGAATGAAATGGTTTTGGATTATAATATATGATCATCAGTTCTAGGCCTATGCTAAGCTGGTTTGAATAATTCTGTTTTCCACGCAACACATTTCTTCTTAGATGAGCGTCCCCGCTAATCTGATGTTTACTTGAAATTACAAACTCTACATTAATAGTCGCACACGGTCAAAATGTATAGATTATCCCTGTGTACTATTTAAAGAAATCCAAAAATACAAAAGCCACTGTTCAAATTTGGATATTTCACTTAAATTATCTGCTCAAGTCTAAATGTTTCACAAATACTTTCTCGATATGAAAGTTGTATTTTTATAAATACAACTCTCATGTTGATTTTCATGCAATTTATTATGCTCTAATATTATTCAGTAGTGGTCCTTTCAGTTGAGATCTACATGAAGATTTGAAACATCATCAATAAAATGTTTACGATTTTGCACATTTTTGTTTAATTTTAATTTACGATACAGACAGCCCTCTTTGTTTTCGTTAATATTCTGCACATTCTATGAGTCAGTTTTCCCTGGTCCTAAAATTGTTACAAACATGAAGATACAAATTTATTTTGCTTTTGATGTCAGTTTTACATGTATGCAAGTTTATAGGACTGTTTGTCAGAAATACAAGAACAGGTAGAAGTGGAAACGTAGTTCTAGTTATGTTTATACGAATGTCAGGTTTCTTATACCTTTTTTAAAGTGTTTGAGCGATATATATGCACCTATGCAGACATTGTCCCAGAATATTTTAAAAACTTTGAATATAATTAAAAAAGAAAAGACCCTTTAAAATTTCAAAAATTAGCGATAGCGATCAACGAGCATATCAGATATGAAAGGTTTCTACATTTCCACTTGTATTCTACAAGTATACTTAAAATATCAGTAATGAAACGCATATGATTTTTTCATATTTCCCTTTAATTATCAGTGAGCTTTCTTTTTTCAATTGTTATGCTTACCATGTAGACAGCTGTCATTGCTTTCCTCCGGATTCTTCACATTCTCAGAGTCAGCTTTCGCTGCTTCTAAAATTTGTATAAAAAATTTGAGTTTCAGATTTCACTCTCATTTTCACAAGCGGTTCATTGCAGGTATGGAAACTGCCTGTAACATATGCAAAATATGTAGAAATGGAATTATTGTTCAAGCTATGTTGATACAACAGTCAGGTTTCTGAAGAGGGACATATCTGGTTTGGACTTATGCACCATCTAAATGCTTATGAAGACTTAGTGTCAGAAGGTTTTGACAATATGAATAACAATATCTCATTGTTCGCCAAAATGATTTTACTATATTAAGTTTCTGTTGATATTATACTTAAGACTTCAAGGAAACGACAGGACAATGTCAGGAATAAAACTAAAACGTTAAACTTAGATTTTGCAAAAAAAGAACATTTCTCAATATATGCCAAATAATGTCTGAACAGAATGACATATTTTTGTACTGAATGTTGTAATACTAAACAAATATGTCACAAACATAATATAGTAGTACAGAAAAGAATGTTTAACATTTCATATAATTTTGGATTCATGATGAAGAGGCAGATATTTGAGCAAAGTGTTAACTCGTGTTCAACATATTTACTTAAAAGATCAGTATAAATTATTAGAAAATGTCAAAATTCTTTTTAATTATCAGCGAAGATTTATATTTTAATTTTAATGTTTGCGATGGAGATAGCCGTATTTGTTTCCTCTCTGATTCTTCACATTCTCAGGATCAATATGATTCAACGTTTGCATCCAATTTCCGATACAAATTCAGATAAGAAGATGCAGACAAGGAAATTTAATTCTAGTTGTCATTTTGTCATTTGTTCCTATTGGAAACTATTCAGCATGAACTTGTGTGGCACCTACTCGCTGAATGTAGAATTAATTCTCAAATAGGTTTAAAAATTCGAATAAAAATAACTCCTCATTTATCCAACTGTTTTCGCTGTGGCTAGTTTGGAATGACATTGAATTAAGTCCACAAAGAAATGACACGGAAAGGTGAATACTATTTCTCAAACCTTTCATTAAAACGTTAGAAGTATCTTTAGCATAAAGGACAGTTACTCAGTATGTGCTTCATATTGCCTTAGAAGGCTTTGGATAAAGGCTTCAAGGCAGAGAGTAGAGAAGCTGACAAGACTGTTATCTTCCACCTGGACTATAATGTCCTCAAATCTGAAATTGCCTTACACTCTTCGCACATCAATAAACATGTTTCTTGCAAACTAAAGTACCACTTCACAGAAATTCAGATAAACAGTTAACTAATCCATGCAGAAACCAGATTTGAGTAATTATGCTATCGCGACTGGTAAGTTTTGAAAGGTTGTATAAGACTTAATGGAATCTTCACTTATCAAGCTGAATTGATCTGATGACCCTCGGTGACAGCTTTCAATCAGTTATCACATCGAAATTTTACACATGCCCAATGCAATCACAACCTAGGTGGGAATTCCCACGTGTTCTCACCTGAACTGGGAACATACATGAGATTAAACAAATGTTAATGATACACACATATCGTTTTCTTTGCATGATATATTCAAGCTCATATGTTAAGATATTATGTATGTTTTGCGCAACATTGCTCAAATTTGAATTACATACTGAAAAAGAATCCAGTGATAATCAACACAAAATCTTTGTTCAGAAACTGAGACGCAAATTCTTAAGAAATAGCTAGGCCAAGACCAATCCAGGTCATTCACCATTTATCTAAATGACTAAGTCAGTGCGGTTCATACACCGGTCGCGTTTATCATGATTCGACTTCCTTGATAAGAATGTACTGGAGTTCTCGTAAACACATTTGCAAACCTTCAATGTAAATAGGTTATTTCGAACCTAACCTACTATTATGAAACTAAATATTCAATCTGAACCTCTAATCTCATCGATATATTCGCTGTTATCCAGATTCCCTTTCTTAGGGATTGCCCTTTAGAACTGATGTTACATAAGTTACTTTAGTTGCCAATGTTGGCCATCAAATGATCAATGAAACGGCAATCCTTTACGGAGAGATTCAGAACAAAATATAGATATATAGGTAGCTATTATTTACCTTATTCTTGCACTGCACGATTTAATATTGAACGAACATCTCACTAGTATAGCATGTTAATATAGTAGAGGCTGTTTAATTTCAAATACGATACTAAAGGGTTAAGTTATTTTCTACATGTATAGTTAAAATATCAGTAATCGGAGGTTTACGATTTTTCTAATTTTCTTTTCATTGTCAGTGAACTTTCCTTCTTCAGGTGTTGTATTTACCATAGAGACAGCTGTCTTTGCTTCGTTCCAGCTTATTCTCATTCACAGAGTCTGTATTCAGTGATTCTAAAATTTAAAAACGAGTATAATTCAGACTTTCTTTGCTTTAAGTTTCACAAAATCGTTTAGAATAGTCTGTAAAACATACAAGAACATGTAGAAGCGGAAGCATAATAATAGTTCTGTTTATACGATAGTCAGGTTTGTCAAATGTTCTTAGCTGGATGCAAACACTTGGATTTGTGCGGAATATATGCAGTTATGCAGAGGTCTTATCAGAAGATATTAAACATTTGAATTCAAATACCTAATCGTTTGTCCCTATTGTTTCAATCTAACTGAACTTATTTTGCATTAGCATGGTAATTCATTTCTCAACATTTGGAGACAGCAAATCAAAATTATTTTGCAAGCCTTTACTCGTTCCTATTTGACGTATTCATTAACTGAATGTTTCACTAGTAACAAATATGTCGCTATCATAGTATATTAATAACGAAAGAATGTTCAACATTCATATTTGTTTGAATATGATCAACAGACACATCTGATACCAAAGTGTTAACTTGTGGGTTTTTTTAATTACTTAAAATATCAGCAATGATTTCAACTTTTAACAGGTCCTATTATTTATCAATGAGCGTTTTTTTTTAGTTGTCATGTTTGCCGTTTAGACTGGTGTCTTTAGTTCTATCCAGATTCTTCATATTCTCAGAGTCAGTATTCGCCGAATCTATAATTTTGTTTTACAATGCATTTAAAAATTTAAATGATATTTTGTCTCACTTTGACAAAAGGTTATATGTACGTAATAATGATAAACTGTAAGAAATACAAGAAAATGCAGAAAAGGAAATTTAATTCTAGCGCTGTTTGTAATATGTTCATAATAGGAAATATTTGACTTCTGCTCATATAGCATCTATATGCGTATGTAGACGTATTGTCAGAATGTTTTGAACATTTGAATTACAATATCTCATCGTATATCCAAATCGTTTCACCGTGACAAATTTGGAATGATATTGTAATTAATTTTTCAAAGAAATGACACGGAAAGTTTAATACTATTTCTCGAACCTTTCATTAAAATGTTAGAAGTATCATTAGCATAAAAGACAGTCACTAAGTATATGTTTCATATTGTCATGGAAGGACTTGGATAAAGGCTTCCAATCAGAGAGCAGACTAGCTGAAAAATGTTCTCATCCATCTGAGCTAGACTGACCTCATTGCAAAATTTGCTTTTCAACCTTGGAACATCAACTTAACAGGTTTCTTGCAAATTAAAGTATCATATTGCTCTGAAATTGAAATAAACAGTCGGCACTCCGATCCGTAACAGATATTTCAGTATTACCTTATATGACTGCGACTGGTAATTTTTGATAGGTTAAATAAGACTTAATGGAATATTTATATCTAAAACTGAATGAATCCAACGACCTCTATGAAACATTCCAATCAGTTCTCGCATCTAATACCAGATTGCTAATGCATTTACCACATTGGTGAGAATTCTTACTTAGTCTCATCTGAACTGGCAACGTGTGTGCATTTAAAAAACTATTAGTGATACACTCATATAGATTTCATTACATGACGGACTCAATTACATATTTATATGTCCCGGGATGTTTTGTGCACCGTTGCTATAGTTTTCATTACGTACTGGGAAAGAATCCCGTGATGATCAGTACACGGTCGTTCTTGAGACACACAAACGCATATTCTAAGTACTAGCAAAACGAAAAGCAAAATACGGATCGATAAAGACATACTGCCAATCCTAATCGATCGCGTCTTAACTGGCTTTGAAAAACAGCCTGTTCTGTTTATCCAAAGCATTATGTGCACTCCATGCTGAATCTGTGTTTCACACTATCTATTGAGTGTACTGTCGTGACCTATGGACATGCATGCTTTCAACGTATCCTATGTATACATAGTTAAACACACCTTTGAAAAGTCAAAATAGAATCATTTAAGGAAATTCATTATAAATACATACTAGTAAGCAAACCTACAAGTTTTCCAACTGATGATCTTCCCATAGAAAGAGAATTTGCTAAAAACAAAACCATCGAGATCATCAGGGTGTATACCCTCAGTATATGCATCGGAAATATTTGTCCAAAATGTTGGCGCTACACTATCAGAAAAGCTAGTAATATACTCACACTGATAGAACAAAACCAACTCAAAACTTTGCATTTCTAATGGAGAGCATTTATCAATCAGTGCAGACAATGAAAGTAGATCAAAATGATAGCAATAAAAGAAGTGATTGATCTTCGGTCAAGGTACATCCTCGGTATGAAACAGACTGTAAAGCAGTAAAATATCGCGTACTTGACGCACTTAGAAACATCAGAAATAATAATATGACAGATAATTGTATATAAGCACTACAGAATTATGCAGAAAAGCACGAACGCATCCTATAAAGGGAAAAAGTAATGGCGGAACTTGACTAAACACTTTTGGACATAGACTCGAAATGCTTCTGGAAACCTTTAAAAACTACAAACATCACGAATGCAAAATTAACATTACAGGATGGTACCAGTATTTTGTTTTTAATTATTTAATGTACAATATGAAATGGACTACAACTTCAGATAAAACCAAACAAGTAATATTCGCCATAAAAATCTGGACTGTAAAATAACTGAAGTAGAAGTGCAATATGATATAAAAGGTATAAAATCGGAAAATCAGGTGGAATTGTCGACCTTTCGAGTGATCTTTTTAAGGCGATGGAAATATTATGGTACTTATCATAGTCTCTATCTTCAATACATTATTTGATCTTGGATATATCCTAAGATGTTGGACCACGACTGTTATTGTACCCATTTGGAAAACGGGAAATACAAATTCGCCTAAATGTATTAGAAGGGATTGATTTTTACCAATCCTCATCAAATTATTTACCTCATTTTTAATATAAAGTCTTACCAACTGGATAAAAGAAAAAACAATTAAGAGAAGGGTAAGCTGGATTTAGAGGTGGTGGTTATTCCACTGAAGATTACCCTAATCACATTGATATAAAAATAGTTTAGGAAACAAAAACGTGAGTTTTATGCTCTTTTTGTTGATTACGAGAAAGCATTTGACCGTATTGAGAGGAGCTTACCTTATTATAAATTAACAAATAAAAATAATTTATGTATATGTCAAAACTTGTGTGAAAACGTTAAATGGCTTGAAATAAACATTTAAAACTGGCCCGCTGGGGTAAGAAGAGGTTGTATTGTATCACCTATTAAAGGACACACGTTTATGACCAGAATAACGGTGTAATATTAGAATTTGCTATGCTATTTGCACTGTTGTATGCAGATGACTTGGTTGCCTTTGCTGAAACTTCTATTGAACTTAAACAAATTATAAATAAACTGAATGAATACAGCAACAACTGGAAACTAAAGATAAACGTGGAAAAATAAAATTGTGGTTTTTCAGAAAGGAAGATATTTGAGAGTATATGAAAACTGGTACTTTGGTGATAACTTGATAGAGACAGTAACTTACCATAGATATATTGGCTGTGCATTCTCTTCGAAAAATTCATGGTGTATGTGTCCAGAAACGCCAGCAGCAGACGTGGCAAAGACACTTTGCAGTTTGAAAACTAGACTTAATCGGTTTTATGAGCCATCTACAAAAACGCTATTCCAAATATTTGACACTAAAATGCACCAGTTTTGAATTATGGGCATGAGGTTTGGGGTTTCTGTAAAGCAAATGACAATACTTCATTTTGCAAATATATTATCGGCACTCCAAATGTATTTATGTATAAGGAGCGACGTAAAATGCCAATGCAAGTGATAAGATACAGAGGAATTCTAAGCACTGATTCAAATTATTAACGATCACTGATGACGAATTCCCAAAACAAGGCTACACGCTACAATTGACATGGGGAGATCACTGTGAATGTTAGGTACAAATCTACCGTTTTCACATGGAATGGGAGACGTTTGGGTTAATAAAGGTGTGGGTGATGAGAGAGCATTTTTCATTACATTTAAACAAGGTTGTAAAATATTTTTCAAGAAGAACTAAATGGATAGTAAATTACAGAATAATACCAGAAACGGTCTGAGTTGTCAGTAATGAATACATTGTTTGAACTCTTCACAGTGTTAGCTTCTTATGGCTGTTCAGAAATGGAACATTTCCTATAATCTCAAATATTGATAGATATACAAATATTCACTATGTTCAAAGACGGTCCCTTTTCTAAGCAGATATAGAAGGTGATTTTCACGTTGCTGTTAAATGTCCCATATATAACCTGAGAAAGACGTATATATCTTCATTGTAATGAAAATCACCCTACGTTTTATAACTACATAAAGATAATCAAAAACAATATTAATATGTTACATATTTTTGCTATTTGTCTATTAAAATCTATAAAGGATAGAGTCGGTGTGTTAATCCTAGAGTTGTTATGTTTCGTAATTTTACATTTTTGTAATACATGCATGAAATTTAAACCGGTGACCTATGTTGAAAAAGAAGATTATTATTATTATTATTATTATTATTATTATTATTATTATTTACTCCACTTTTATAATTAGAGAAAAGCTTTTAAAGTTTGTGCGTTTTGTGTGAAACTGTATTTAGGTGATTTTATGGTATTTATGATGTCGAATTTCCACAGATTTCTAGATATTCAAAGTCTACTAACTGCTAACGTTGGCAAATATAAAGTTATATTTCTTCCTTGCAGTTGATAAATTAATGATATTTAAATTATCTATATTTTGATATTAGCCAACAACACTGTTTTATATGAACATATTCGTACAAATCATCGCTTTCCTCTTTAAATGTATTTTATAAACATAAACAAAACCTATTCATCGGAAGCACTGTGCTAAACTATAGATCTGATAAGGGTAAAATATACATAGAATTCTTACACATAATAGTTACACTTTTGTCAGCGTAAGCTAACTTCATAATGAATCTAAACAGAATGAAATGGTTTTGGATTATAATATATGAGCATCAGTTCTAGGCCTATGCTAAGCTGGTTTGAATAATTCTGTTTTCCACGCAACACATTTCTTCTTAGATGAGCGTCCCCGCTAATCTGATGTTTACTTGAAATTACAAGCTCTACATTAATAGTCGCACACGGTCAAAATGTATAGATTGTCTCTGTGCACTATTTAAAGAAATCCAAAAATACAAAAGCCACTGTTCAAATTTGGATATTTCACTTAAATTATCTGCTCAAGTCTAAATGTTTCACAAATACTTTCTCGATATGAAAGTTGTATTTTTACAAATACAACTCTCATGTTGATTTTCATGCAATTTATTATGCTCTAATATTATTCAGTAGTGGTCCTTTCAGTTGAGATCTACATGAAGATTTGAAACATCATCAATAAAATGTTTACGATTTTGCACATTTTTGTTTAATTTTAATTTACGATACAGACAGCCCTCTTTGCTTTCGTTAATATTCTGCACATTCTATGAGTCAGTTTTCGCTGGTCCTAAAATTGTTACAAACATGAAGATACAAATTTATTTTGCTTTTGATGTCAGTTTTACATGTATGCAAGTTTATAGGACTGTTTGTCAGAAATACAAGAACAGGTAGAAGTGGAAACGTAGTTCTAGTTATGTTTATACGAATGTCAGGTTTCTTATACCTTTTTTAAAGTGTTTGAGCGATATATATGCACCTATGCAGACATTGTCCCAGAATATTTTAAAAACTTTGAATATAATTAAAAAAAGAAAAGACCCTTTAAAATTTCAAAAATTAGCGATAGCGATCAACGAGCATATCAGACATGAAAGGTTTCTACATTTCCACTTGTATTCTACAAGTATACTTAAAATATCAGTAATGAAACGCATATGATTTTTTCATATTTCCCTTTAATTATCAGTGAGCTTTCTTTTTTCAATTGTTATGCTTACCATGTAGACAGCTGTCATTGCTTTCCTCCGGATTCTTCACATTCTCAGAGTCAGCTTTCGCTGCTTCTAAAATTTGTATAAAAAATTTGAGTTTCAGATTTCACTCTCATTTTCACAAGCGGTTCATTGCAGATATGGAAACTGCCTGTAACATATGCAAAATATGTAGAAATGGAATTATTGTTCAAGCTATGTTGATACAACAGTCAGGTTTCTGAAGAGGGACATATCTGGTTTGGACTTATGCACCATCTAAATGCTTATGAAGACTTAGTGTCAGAAGGTTTTGACAATATGAATAACAATATCTCATTGTTCGCCAAAATGATTTTACTATATTAAGTTTCTGTTGATATTATACTTAAGACTTCAAGGAAACGACAGGACAATGTCAGGAATAAAACTAAAACGTTAAACTTAGATTTTGCAAAAAAAGATCATTTCTCAATATATGCCAAATAATGTCTGAACAGAATGACATATTTTTGTACTGAATGTTGTAATACTAAACAAATATGTCACAAACATAATATAGTAGTACAGAAAAGAATGTTTAACATTTCATATAATTTTGGATTCATGATGAAGAGGCAGATATTTGAGCAAAGTGTTAACTCGTGTTCAACATATTTACTTAAAAGATCAGTATAAATTATTAGAAAATGTCAAAATTCTTTTTAATTATCAGCGAAGATTTATATTTTAATTTTAATGTTTGCGATGGAGATAGCCGTATTTGTTTCCTCTCTGATTCTTCACATTCTCAGGATCAATATGATTCAACGTTTGCATCCAATTTCCGATACAAATTCAGATAAGAAGATGCAGACAAGGAAATTTAATTCTAGTTGTCATTTTGTCATTTGTTCCTATTGGAAACTATTCAGCATGAACTTGTGTGGCACCTACTCGCTGAATGTAGAATTAATTCTCAAATAGGTTTAAAAATTCGAATAAAAATAACTCCTCATTTATCCAACTGTTTTCGCTGTGGCTAGTTTGGAATGACATTGAATTAAGTCCACAAAGAAATGACACGGAAAGGTGAATACTATTTCTCAAACCTTTCATTAAAACGTTAGAAGTATCTTTAGCATAAAGGACAGTTACTCAGTATGTGCTTCATATTGCCTTAGAAGGCTTTGGATAAAGGCTTCAAGGCAGAGAGTAGAGAAGCTGACAAGACTGTTATCTTCCACCTGGACTATAATGTCCTCAAATCTGAAATTGCCTTACACTCTTCGCACATCAATAAACATGTTTCTTGCAAACTAAAGTACCACTTCACAGAAATTCAGATAAACAGTTAACTAATCCATGCAGAAACCAGATTTGAGTAATTATGCTATCGCGACTGGTAAGTTTTGAAAGGTTGTATAAGACTTAATGGAATCTTCACTTATCAAGCTGAATTGATCTGATGACCCTCGGTGACAGCTTTCAATCAGTTATCACATCGAAATTTTACACATGCCCAATGCAATCACAACCTAGGTGGGAATTCCCACGTGTTCTCACCTGAACTGGGAACATACATGAGATTAAACAAATGTTAATGATACACACATATCGTTTTCTTTGCATGATATATTCAAGCTCATATGTTAAGATATTATGTATGTTTTGCGCAACATTGCTCAAATTTGAATTACATACTGAAAAAGAATCCAGTGATAATCAACACAAAATCTTTGTTCAGAAACTGAGACGCAAATTCTTAAGAAATAGCTAGGCCAAGACCAATCCAGGTCATTCACCATTTATCTAAATGACTAAGTCAGTGCGGTTCATACACCGGTCGCGTTTATCATGATTCGACTTCCTTGATAAGAATGTACTGGAGTTCTCGTAAACACATTTGCAAACCTTCAATGTAAATAGGTTATTTCGAACCTAACCTACTATTATGAAACTAAATATTCAATCTGAACCTCTAATCTCATCGATGTATTCGCTGTTATCCAGATTCCCTTTCTTAGGGATTGCCCTTTAGAACTGATGTTACATAAGTTACTTTAGTTGCCAATGTTGGCCATCAAATGATCAATGAAACGGCAATCCTTTACGGAGAGATTCAGAACAAAATATAGATATATAGGTAGCTATTATTTACCTTATTCTTGCACTGCACGATTTAATATTGAACGAACATCTCACTAGTATAGCATGTTAATATAGTAGAGGCTGTTTAATTTCAAATACGATACTAAAGGATTAAGTTATTTTCTACATGTATAGTTAAAATATCAGTAATCGGAGGTTTACGATTTTTCTAATTTTCTTTTCATTGTCAGTGAACTTTCCTTCTTCAGGTGTTGTATTTACCATAGAGACAGCTGTCTTTGCTTCGTTCCAGCTTATTCTCATTCACAGAGTCTGTATTCAGTGATTCTAAAATTTAAAAACAAGTATAATTCAGACTTTCTTTGCTTTAAGTTTCACAAAATCGTTTAGAATAGTCTGTAAAACATACAAGAAAATGTAGAAGCGGAAGCATAATAATAGTTCTGTTTATACGATAGTCAGGTTTGTCAAATGTTCTTAGCTGGATGCATACACTTGGATTTGTGCGGAATATATGCAGTTATGCAGAGGTCTTATCAGAAGATATTAAACATTTGAATTCAAATACCTAATCGTTTGTCCCTATTGTTTCAATCTAACTGAACTTATTTTGCATTAGCATGGTAATTCATTTCTCAACATTTGGAGACAGCAAATCAAAATTATTTTGCAAGCCTTTACTCGTTCCTATTTGACGTATTCATTAACTGAATGTTTCACTAGTAACAAATATGTCGCTATCATAGTATATTAATAACGAAAGAATGTTCAACATTCATATTTGTTTGAATATGATCAACAGACACATCTGATACCAAAGTGTTAACTTGTGGGTTTTTTTATTACTTAAAATATCAGCAATGATTTCAACTTTTAACAGGTCCTATTATTTATCAATGAGCGTTTTTTTTTAGTTGTCATGTTTGCCGTTTAGACTGGTGTCTTTAGTTCTATCCAGATTCTTCATATTCTCAGAGTCAGTATTCGCCGAATCTATAATTTTGTTTTACAATGCATTTAAAAATTTAAATGATATTTTGTCTCACTTTGACAAAAGGTTATATGTACGTAATAATGATAAACTGTAAGAAATACAAGAAAATGCAGAAAAGGAAATTTAATTCTAGCGCTGTTTGTAATATGTTCATAATAGGAAATATTTGACTTCTGCTCATATAGCATCTATATGCGTATGTAGACGTATTGTCAGAATGTTTTGAACATTTGAATTACAATATCTCATCGTATATCCAAATCGTTTCACCGTGACAAATTTGGAATGATATTGTAATTAATTTTTCAAAGAAATGACACGGAAAGTTTAATACTATTTCTCGAACCTTTCATTAAAATGTCAGAAGTATCATTAGCATAAAAGACAGTCACTAAGTATATGTTTCATATTGTCATGGAAGGACTTGGATAAAGGCTTCCAATCAGAGAGCAGACTAGCTGAAAAATGTTCTCATCCATCTGAGCTAGACTGACCTCATTGCAAAATTTGCTTTTCAACCTTGGAACATCAACTTAACAGGTTTCTTGCAAATTAAAGTATCATATTGCTCTGAAATTGAAATAAACAGTCGGCACTCCGATCCGTAACAGATATTTCAGTATTACCTTATATGACTGCGACTGGTAATTTTTGATAGGTTAAATAAGACTTAATGGAATATTTATATCTAAAACTGAATGAATCCAACGACCTCTATGAAACATTCCAATCAGTTCTCGCATCTAATACCAGATTGCTAATGCATTTACCACATTGGTGAGAATTCTTACGTAGTCTCATCTGAACTGGCAACGTGTGTGCATTTAAAAAACTATTAGTGATACACTCATATAGATTTCATTACATGACGGACTCAATTCCATATTTATATGTCCCGGGATGTTTTGTGCACCGTTGCTATAGTTTTCATTACGTACTGGAAAAGAATCCCGTGATGATCAGTACACGGTCGTTCTTGAGACACACAAACGCATATTCTAAGTACTAGCAAAACGAAAAGCAAAAGACGGATCGATAAAGACATACTGCCAATCCTAATCGATCGCGTCTTAACTGGCTTTGAAAAACAGCCTGTTCTGTTTATCCAAAGCATTATGTGCACTCCATGCTGAATCTGTGTTTCACACTATCTATTGAGTGTACTGTCGTGACCTATGGACATGCATGCTTTCAACGTATCCTATGTATACATAGTTAAACACACCTTTGAAAAGTCAAAATAGAATCATTTAAGGAAATTCATTATAAATACACACTAGTAAGCAAACCTACAAGTTTTCCAACTGATGATCTTCCCATAGAAAGAGAATTTGCTAAAAACAAAACCATCGAGATCATCAGGGTGTATACCCTCAGTATATGCATCGGAAATATTTGTCCAAAATGTTGGCGCTACACTATCAGAAAAGCTAGTAATATACTCACACTGATAAAACAAAACCAACTCAAAACTTTGCATTTCTAATGGAGAGCATTTATCAATCAGTGCAGACAATGAAAGTAGATCAAAATGATAGCAATAAAAGAAGTGATTGATCTTCGGTCAAGGTACATCCTCGGTATGAAACAGACTGTAAAGCAGTAAAATATCGCGTACTTGACGCACTTAGAAACATCAGAAATAATAATATGACAGATAATTGTATATAAGCACTACAGAATTATGCAGAAAAGCACGAACGCATCCTATAAAGGGAAAAAGTAATGGCGGATCTTGACTAAACACTTTTGGACATAGACTCGAAATGCTTCTGGAAACCTTTAAAAACTACAAACATCACGAATGCAAAATTAACATTACAGGATGGTACCAGTATTTTGTTTTTAATTATTTAATGTACAATATGAAATGGACTACAACTTCAGATAAAACCAAACAAGTAATATTCGCCATAAAAATCTGGACTGTAAAATAACTGAAGTAGAAGTGCAATATGATATAAAAGGTATAAAATCGGAAAATCAGGTGGAATTGTCGACCTTTCGAGTGATCTTTTTAAGGCGATGGAAATATTATGGTACTTATCATAGTCTCTATCTTCAATACACTATTTGATCTTTATATCCTAAGATGTTGGACCACGACTGTTATTGTACCCATTTGGAAAACGGGAAATACAAATTCGCCTAAATTGTATTAGAAAGGGATTGATTTTTTACCAATCCTCATCAAATTATTTACCTCATTTTTTAATATAAAGTCTTACCAACTGGATAAAAGAAAAAACAATTAAGAGAAGGGTAAGCTGGATTTAGAGGTGGTGGTTATTCCACTGAAGATTACCCTAATCACATAGATATAAAAATAGTTTAGGAAACAAAAACGTGAGTTTTATGCTCTTTTTGTTGATTACGAGAAAGCATTTGACCGTATTGAGAGGAGCTTACCTTATTATAAATTAACAAATAAAAATAATTTATGTATATGTCAAAACTTGTGTGAAAACGTTAAATGGCTTGAAATAAACCATTTAAAACTGGCCCGCTGGGGTAAGAAGAGGTTGTATTGTATCACCTATTAAAGGACACACTTTATGACCAGAATAACGGTGTAATATTAGAATTTGCTATGCTATTTGCACTGTTGTATGCAGATGACTTGGTTGCCTTTGCTGAAACTTCTATTGAACTTAAACAAATTATAATAAACTGAATGAATACAGCAACAACTGGAAACTAAAGATAAACGTGGAAAAATAAAATTGTGGTTTTTCAGAAAGGAAGATATTTGAGAGTATATGAAAACTGGTACTTTGGTGATAACTTGATAGAGACAGTAACTTACCATAGATATATTGGCTGTGCATTCTCTTCGAAAAATTCATGGTGTATGTGTCCAGAAACGCCAGCAGCAGACGTGCAAAGACACTTTGCAGTTTGAAAACTAGACTTAATCGGTTTTATGAGCCATCTACAAAAACGCTATTCCAAATATTTGACACTAAAATGCACCAGTTTTGAATTATGGGCATGAGGTTTGGGGTTTCTGTAAAGCAAATGACAATACTTCATTTTGCAAATATATTATCGGCACTCCAAATGTATTTATGTATAAGGAGCGACGTAAAATGCCAATGCAAGTGATAAGATACAGAGGAATTCTAAGCACTGATTCAAATTATTAACGATCACTGATGACGAATTCCCAAAACAAGGCTACACGCTACAATTGACATGGGGAGATCACTGTGAATGTTAGGTACAAATCTACGTTTTCACATGGAATGGGAGACGTTTGGGTTAATAAAGGTGTGGGTGATGAGAGAGCATTTTTCATTACATTTAAACAAGGTTGTAATATATTTTTCAAGAAGAACTAAATGGAGAGTAAATTATAGAATAATAAAAGAAACTATATGAGCTTTCAGTATTAAAATACATTGTTTGAACTCTTCACAGTGTTAGCTTCTTATGGCTGTTCAGAAATGGAACATTTCCTATAATCTCAAATATTGATAGATATTACAAATATTCACTATGTTCAAAGACGGTCCCTTTTCTAAGCAGATATAGAAGGTGATTTTCACGTTGCTGTTAAATGTCCCATATATAACCTGAGAAAGACGTATATATCTTCATTGTAATGAAATCACCCTACGTTTTATAACTACATAAGATAATCAAAAACAATATTAATATGTTACATATTTTTGCTATTTGTCTATTAAAATCTATAAAGGAAAGAGTCGGTGTGTTAATCCTAGAGTTGTTATGTTTCGTAATTTTACATTTTTGTAATACATGCATGAAATTTAAACCGGTGACCTATGTTGAAAAAGAAATTATTATTATTATTATTATTATTATTATTTACTCCACTTTTATAATTAGAGAAAAGCTTTTAAAGTTTTGTGCGTTTTGTGTGAAACTGTATTTAGGTGATTTTATGGTATTTATGATGTCGAATTTCCACAGATTTCTAGATATTCAAAGTCTACTAACTGCTAACGTTGGCAAATATAAAGTTATATTTCTTCCTTGCAGTTGATAAATAAATGATATTTAAATTATCTATATTTTGATATTAGCCAACAACACTGTTTTATATGAACATATTCGTACAAATCATCGCTTTCCTCTTTAAATGTATTTTATAAACATAAAACAAAACCTATTCATCGGAAGCACTGTGCTAAACTATAGATCTGATAAGGGTAAAATATACATAGAATTCTTACACATAATAGTTACACTTTTGTCAGCGTAAGCTAACTTCATAATGAATCTAAACAGAATGAAATGGTTTTGGATTATAATATATGAGCATCAGTTCTAGGCCTATGCTAAGCTGGTTTGAATAATTCTGTTTTTCCACGCAACACATTTCTTCTTAGATGAGCGTCCCCGCTAATCTGATGTTTACTTGAAATTACAAGCTCTACATTAATAGTCGCACACGGTCAAAATGTATAGATTGTCTCTGTGCACTATTTAAAGAAATCCAAAAATACAAAAGCCACTGTTCAAATTTGGATATTTCACTTAAATTATCTGCTCAAGTCTAAATGTTTCACAAATACTTTCTCGATATGAAAGTTGTATTTTTACAAATACACTCTTATGTTGATTTTCATGCAATTTATTATGCTCTAATATTATTCAGTAGTGGTCCTTTCAGTTGAGATCTACATGAAGATTTGAAACATCATCAATAAAATGTTTACGATTTTGCACATTTTGTTTAATTTTAATTTACGATACAGACAGCCCTCTTTGCTTTCGTTAATATTCTGCACATTCTATGAGTCAGTTTTCGCTGGTCCTAAAATTGTTACAAACATGAAGATACAAATTTATTTTGGCTTTTGATGTCAGTTTTACATGTATGCAAGTTTATAGGACTGTTTGTCAGAAATACAAGAACAGGTAGAAGTGGAAACGTAGTTCTAGTTATGTTTTATACGAATGTCAGGTAGCTTATACCTTTTTTAAAGTGTTTGAGCGATATATATGCACCTATGCAGACATTGTCCCAGAATATTTTAAAAACTTTGAATATAATTAAAAAAAGAAAAGACCCTTTAAAATTTCAAAAATTAGCGATAGCGATCAACGAGCATATCAGACATGAAAGGTTTCTACATTTCCACTTGTATTCTACAAGTATACTTAAAATATCAGTAATGAAAACGCATATGATTTTTTCATATTTCCCTTTAATTATCAGTGAGCTTTCTTTTTTCAATTGTTATGCTTACCATGTAGACAGCTGTCATTGCTTTCCTCCGGATTCTTCACATTCTCAGAGTCAGCTTTCGCTGCTTCTAAAATTTGTATAAAAAATTTGAGTTTCAGATTTCACTCTCATTTTCACAAGCGGTTCATTGCAGATATGAAACTGCCTGTAACATATGCAAAATATGTAGAAATGGAATTATTGTTCAAGCTATGTTGATACAACAGTCAGGTTTCTGAAGAGGGACATATCTGGTTTGGACTTATGCACCATCTAAATGCTTATGAAGACTTAGTGTCAGAAGGTTTTGACAATATGAATAACAATATCTCATTGTTCGCCAAAATGATTTACTATATTAAGTTTCTGTTGATATTATACTTAAGACTTCAAGGAAACGACAGGACAATGTCAGGAATAAAACTAAAACGTTAAACTTAGATTTGCAAAAAAAGATCATTTCTCAATATATGCCAAATAATGTCTGAACAGAATGACATATTTTTGTACTGAATGTTGTAATACTAAACAAATATGTCACAAACATAATATAGTAGTACAGAAAAGAATGTTTAACATTTCATATAATTTTGGATTCATGATGAAGAGGCAGATATTTGAGCAAAGTGTTAACTCGTGTTCAACATATTTACTTAAAAGATCAGTATAAATTATTAGAAAATGTCAAAATTCTTTTTAATTATCAGCGAAGATTTATATTTTAATTTTAATGTTTGCGATGGAGATAGCCGTATTTGTTTCCTCTCTGATTCTTCACATTCTCAGGATCAATATGATTCAACGTTTGCATCCAATTTCCGATACAAATTCAGATAAGAAGATGCAGACAAGGAAATTTAATTCTAGTTGTCATTTTGTCATTTGTTCCTATTGGAAACTATTCAGCATGAACTTGTGTGGCACCTACTCGCTGAATGTAGAATTAATTCTCAAATAGGTTTAAAAATTCGAATAAAAATAACTCCTCATTTATCCAACTGTTTTCGCTGTGGCTAGTTTGGAATGACATTGAATTAAGTCCACAAAGAAATGACACGGAAAGGTGAATACTATTTCTCAAACCTTTCATTAAAACGTTAGAAGTATCTTTAGCATAAAGGACAGTTACTCAGTATGTGCTTCATATTGCCTTAGAAGGCTTTGGATAAAGGCTTCAAGGCAGAGAGTAGAGAAGCTGACAAGACTGTTATCTTCCACCTGGACTATAATGTCCTCAAATCTGAAATTGCCTTACACTCTTCGCACATCAATAAACATGTTTCTTGCAAACTAAAGTACCACTTCACAGAAATTCAGATAAACAGTTAACTAATCCATGCAGAAACCAGATTTGAGTAATTATGCTATCGCGACTGGTAAGTTTTGAAAGGTTGTATAAGACTTAATGGAATCTTCACTTATCAAGCTGAATTGATCTGATGACCCTCGGTGACAGCTTTCAATCAGTTATCACATCGAAATTTTACACATGCCCAATGCAATCACAACCTAGGTGGGAATTCCCACGTGTTCTCACCTGAACTGGGAACATACATGAGATTAAACAAATGTTAATGATACACACATATCGTTTTCTTTGCATGATATATTCAAGCTCATATGTTAAGATATTATGTATGTTTTGCGCAACATTGCTCAAATTTGAATTACATACTGAAAAAGAATCCAGTGATAATCAACACAAAATCTTTGTTCAGAAACTGAGACGCAAATTCTTAAGAAATAGCTAGGCCAAGACCAATCCAGGTCATTCACCATTTATCTAAATGACTAAGTCAGTGCGGTTCATACACCGGTCGCGTTTATCATGATTCGACTTCCTTGATAAGAATGTACTGGAGTTCTCGTAAACACATTTGCAAACCTTCAATGTAAATAGGTTATTTCGAACCTAACCTACTATTATGAAACTAAATATTCAATCTGAACCTCTAATCTCATCGATGTATTCGCTGTTATCCAGATTCCCTTTCTTAGGGATTGCCCTTTAGAACTGATGTTACATAAGTTACTTTAGTTGCCAATGTTGGCCATCAAATGATCAATGAAACGGCAATCCTTTACGGAGAGATTCAGAACAAAATATAGATATATAGGTAGCTATTATTTACCTTATTCTTGCACTGCACGATTTAATATTGAACGAACATCTCACTAGTATAGCATGTTAATATAGTAGAGGCTGTTTAATTTCAAATACGATACTAAAGGATTAAGTTATTTTCTACATGTATAGTTAAAATATCAGTAATCGGAGGTTTACGATTTTTCTAATTTTCTTTTCATTGTCAGTGAACTTTCCTTCTTCAGGTGTTGTATTTACCATAGAGACAGCTGTCTTTGCTTCGTTCCAGCTTATTCTCATTCACAGAGTCTGTATTCAGTGATTCTAAAATTTAAAAACAAGTATAATTCAGACTTTCTTTGCTTTAAGTTTCACAAAATCGTTTAGAATAGTCTGTAAAACATACAAGAAAATGTAGAAGCGGAAGCATAATAATAGTTCTGTTTATACGATAGTCAGGTTTGTCAAATGTTCTTAGCTGGATGCAAACACTTGGATTTGTGCGGAATATATGCAGTTATGCAGAGGTCTTATCAGAAGATATTAAACATTTGAATTCAAATACCTAATCGTTTGTCCCTATTGTTTCAATCTAACTGAACTTATTTTGCATTAGCATGGTAATTCATTTCTCAACATTTGGAGACAGCAAATCAAAATTATTTTGCAAGCCTTTACTCGTTCCTATTTGACGTATTCATTAACTGAATGTTTCACTAGTAACAAATATGTCGCTATCATAGTATATTAATAACGAAAGAATGTTCAACATTCATATTTGTTTGAATATGATCAACAGACACATCTGATACCAAAGTGTTAACTTGTGGGTTTTTTTATTACTTAAAATATCAGCAATGATTTCAACTTTTAACAGGTCCTATTATTTATCAATGAGCGTTTTTTTTTAGTTGTCATGTTTGCCGTTTAGACTGGTGTCTTTAGTTCTATCCAGATTCTTCATATTCTCAGAGTCAGTATTCGCCGAATCTATAATTTTGTTTTACAATGCATTTAAAAATTTAAATGATATTTTGTCTCACTTTGACAAAAGGTTATATGTACGTAATAATGATAAACTGTAAGAAATACAAGAAAATGCAGAAAAGGAAATTTAATTCTAGCGCTGTTTGTAATATGTTCATAATAGGAAATATTTGACTTCTGCTCATATAGCATCTATATGCGTATGTAGACGTATTGTCAGAATGTTTTGAACATTTGAATTACAATATCTCATCGTATATCCAAATCGTTTCACCGTGACAAATTTGGAATGATATTGTAATTAATTTTTCAAAGAAATGACACGGAAAGTTTAATACTATTTCTCGAACCTTTCATTAAAATGTCAGAAGTATCATTAGCATAAAAGACAGTCACTAAGTATATGTTTCATATTGTCATGGAAGGACTTGGATAAAGGCTTCCAATCAGAGAGCAGACTAGCTGAAAAATGTTCTCATCCATCTGAGCTAGACTGACCTCATTGCAAAATTTGCTTTTCAACCTTGGAACATCAACTTAACAGGTTTCTTGCAAATTAAAGTATCATATTGCTCTGAAATTGAAATAAACAGTCGGCACTCCGATCCGTAACAGATATTTCAGTATTACCTTATATGACTGCGACTGGTAATTTTTGATAGGTTAAATAAGACTTAATGGAATATTTATATCTAAAACTGAATGAATCCAACGACCTCTATGAAACATTCCAATCAGTTCTCGCATCTAATACCAGATTGCTAATGCATTTACCACATTGGTGAGAATTCTTACGTAGTCTCATCTGAACTGGCAACGTGTGTGCATTTAAAAAACTATTAGTGATACACTCATATAGATTTCATTACATGACGGACTCAATTCCATATTTATATGTCCCGGGATGTTTTGTGCACCGTTGCTATAGTTTTCATTACGTACTGGAAAAGAATCCCGTGATGATCAGTACACGGTCGTTCTTGAGACACACAAACGCATATTCTAAGTACTAGCAAAACGAAAAGCAAAAGACGGATCGATAAAGACATACTGCCAATCCTAATCGATCGCGTCTTAACTGGCTTTGAAAAACAGCCTGTTCTGTTTATCCAAAGCATTATGTGCACTCCATGCTGAATCTGTGTTTCACACTATCTATTGAGTGTACTGTCGTGACCTATGGACATGCATGCTTTCAACGTATCCTATGTATACATAGTTAAACACACCTTTGAAAAGTCAAAATAGAATCATTTAAGGAAATTCATTATAAATACACACTAGTAAGCAAACCTACAAGTTTTCCAACTGATGATCTTCCCATAGAAAGAGAATTTGCTAAAAACAAAACCATCGAGATCATCAGGGTGTATACCCTCAGTATATGCATCGGAAATATTTGTCCAAAATGTTGGCGCTACACTATCAGAAAAGCTAGTAATATACTCACACTGATAAAACAAAACCAACTCAAAACTTTGCATTTCTAATGGAGAGCATTTATCAATCAGTGCAGACAATGAAAGTAGATCAAAATGATAGCAATAAAAGAAGTGATTGATCTTCGGTCAAGGTACATCCTCGGTATGAAACAGACTGTAAAGCAGTAAAATATCGCGTACTTGACGCACTTAGAAACATCAGAAATAATAATATGACACATAATTGTATATAAGCACTACAGAATTATGCAGAAAAGCACGAACGCATCCTATAAAGGGAAAAAGTAATGGCGGATCTTGACTAAACACTTTTGGACATAGACTCGAAATGCTTCTGGAAACCTTTAAAAACTACAAACATCACGAATGCAAAATTAACATTACAGGATGGTACCAGTATTTTGTTTTTAATTATTTAATGTACAATATGAAATGGACTACAACTTCAGATAAAACCAAACAAGTAATATTCGCCATAAAAATCTGGACTGTAAAATAACTGAAGTAGAAGTGCAATATGATATAAAAGGTATAAAATCGGAAAATCAGGTGGAATTGTCGACCTTTCGAGTGATCTTTTTAAGGCGATGGAAATATTATGGTACTTATCATAGTCTCTATCTTCAATACACTATTTGATCTTGGATATATCCTAAGATGTTGGACCACGACTGTTATTGTACCCATTTGGAAAACGGGAAATACAAATTCGCCTAAATGTATTAGAAGGGATTGATTTTTACCAATCCTCATCAAATTATTTACCTCATTTTTAATATAAAGTCTTACCAACTGGATAAAAGAAAAAACAATTAAGAGAAGGGTAAGCTGGATTTAGAGGTGGTGGTTATTCCACTGAAGATTACCCTAATCACATAGATATAAAAATAGTTTAGGAAACAAAAACGTGAGTTTTATGCTCTTTTTGTTGATTACGAGAAAGCATTTGACCGTATTGAGAGGAGCTTACCTTATTATAAATTAACAAATAAAAATAATTTATGTATATGTCAAAACTTGTGTGAAAACGTTAAATGGCTTGAAATAAACATTTAAAACTGGCCCGCTGGGGTAAGAAGAGGTTGTATTGTATCACCTATTAAAGGACACACGTTTATGACCAGAATAACGGTGTAATATTAGAATTTGCTATGCTATTTGCACTGTTGTATGCAGATGACTTGGTTGCCTTTGCTGAAACTTCTATTGAACTTAAACAAATTATAAATAAACTGAATGAATACAGCAACAACTGGAAACTAAAGATAAACGTGGAAAAATAAAATTGTGGTTTTTCAGAAAGGAAGATATTTGAGAGTATATGAAAACTGGTACTTTGGTGATAACTTGATAGAGACAGTAACTTACCATAGATATATTGGCTGTGCATTCTCTTCGAAAAATTCATGGTGTATGTGTCCAGAAACGCCAGCAGCAGACGTGGCAAAGACACTTTGCAGTTTGAAAACTAGACTTAATCGGTTTTATGAGCCATCTACAAAAACGCTATTCCAAATATTTGACACTAAAATGCACCAGTTTTGAATTATGGGCATGAGGTTTGGGGTTTCTGTAAAGCAAATGACAATACTTCATTTTGCAAATATATTATCGGCACTCCAAATGTATTTATGTATAAGGAGCGACGTAAAATGCCAATGCAAGTGATAAGATACAGAGGAATTCTAAGCACTGATTCAAATTATTAACGATCACTGATGACGAATTCCCAAAACAAGGCTACACGCTACAATTGACATGGGGAGATCACTGTGAATGTTAGGTACAAATCTACCGTTTTCACATGGAATGGGAGACGTTTGGGTTAATAAAGGTGTGGGTGATGAGAGAGCATTTTTCATTACATTTAAACAAGGTTGTAAAATATTTTTCAAGAAGAACTAAATGGATAGTAAATTACAGAATAATACCAGAAACGGTCTGAGTTGTCAGTAATGAATACATTGTTTGAACTCTTCACAGTGTTAGCTTCTTATGGCTGTTCAGAAATGGAACATTTCCTATAATCTCAAATATTGATAGATATACAAATATTCACTATGTTCAAAGACGGTCCCTTTTCTAAGCAGATATAGAAGGTGATTTTCACGTTGCTGTTAAATGTCCCATATATAACCTGAGAAAGACGTATATATCTTCATTGTAATGAAAATCACCCTACGTTTTATAACTACATAAAGATAATCAAAAACAATATTAATATGTTACATATTTTTGCTATTTGTCTATTAAAATCTATAAAGGATAGAGTCGGTGTGTTAATCCTAGAGTTGTTATGTTTCGTAATTTTACATTTTTGTAATACATGCATGAAATTTAAACCGGTGACCTATGTTGAAAAAGAAGATTATTATTATTATTATTATTATTATTATTTACTCCACTTTTATAATTAGAGAAAAGCTTTTAAAGTTTGTGCGTTTTGTGTGAAACTGTATTTAGGTGATTTTATGGTATTTATGATGTCGAATTTCCACAGATTTCTAGATATTCAAAGTCTACTAACTGCTAACGTTGGCAAATATAAAGTTATATTTCTTCCTTGCAGTTGATAAATTAATGATATTTAAATTATCTATATTTTGATATTAGCCAACAACACTGTTTTATATGAACATATTCGTACAAATCATCGCTTTCCTCTTTAAATGTATTTTATAAACATAAACAAAACCTATTCATCGGAAGCACTGTGCTAAACTATAGATCTGATAAGGGTAAAATATACATAGAATTCTTACACATAATAGTTACACTTTTGTCAGCGTAAGCTAACTTCATAATGAATCTAAACAGAATGAAATGGTTTTGGATTATAATATATGAGCATCAGTTCTAGGCCTATGCTAAGCTGGTTTGAATAATTCTGTTTTCCACGCAACACATTTCTTCTTAGATGAGCGTCCCCGCTAATCTGATGTTTACTTGAAATTACAAGCTCTACATTAATAGTCGCACACGGTCAAAATGTATAGATTGTCTCTGTGCACTATTTAAAGAAATCCAAAAATACAAAAGCCACTGTTCAAATTTGGATATTTCACTTAAATTATCTGCTCAAGTCTAAATGTTTCACAAATACTTTCTCGATATGAAAGTTGTATTTTTACAAATACAACTCTTATGTTGATTTTCATGCAATTTATTATGCTCTAATATTATTCAGTAGTGGTCCTTTCAGTTGAGATCTACATGAAGATTTGAAACATCATCAATAAAATGTTTACGATTTTGCACATTTTTGTTTAATTTTAATTTACGATACAGACAGCCCTCTTTGCTTTCGTTAATATTCTGCACATTCTATGAGTCAGTTTTCGCTGGTCCTAAAATTGTTACAAACATGAAGATACAAATTTATTTTGCTTTTGATGTCAGTTTTACATGTATGCAAGTTTATAGGACTGTTTGTCAGAAATACAAGAACAGGTAGAAGTGGAAACGTAGTTCTAGTTATGTTTATACGAATGTCAGGTTTCTTATACCTTTTTTAAAGTGTTTGAGCGATATATATGCACCTATGCAGACATTGTCCCAGAATATTTTAAAAACTTTGAATATAATTAAAAAAAGAAAAGACCCTTTAAAATTTCAAAAATTAGCGATAGCGATCAACGAGCATATCAGACATGAAAGGTTTCTACATTTCCACTTGTATTCTACAAGTATACTTAAAATATCAGTAATGAAACGCATATGATTTTTTCATATTTCCCTTTAATTATCAGTGAGCTTTCTTTTTTCAATTGTTATGCTTACCATGTAGACAGCTGTCATTGCTTTCCTCCGGATTCTTCACATTCTCAGAGTCAGCTTTCGCTGCTTCTAAAATTTGTATAAAAAATTTGAGTTTCAGATTTCACTCTCATTTTCACAAGCGGTTCATTGCAGATATGGAAACTGCCTGTAACATATGCAAAATATGTAGAAATGGAATTATTGTTCAAGCTATGTTGATACAACAGTCAGGTTTCTGAAGAGGGACATATCTGGTTTGGACTTATGCACCATCTAAATGCTTATGAAGACTTAGTGTCAGAAGGTTTTGACAATATGAATAACAATATCTCATTGTTCGCCAAAATGATTTTACTATATTAAGTTTCTGTTGATATTATACTTAAGACTTCAAGGAAACGACAGGACAATGTCAGGAATAAAACTAAAACGTTAAACTTAGATTTTGCAAAAAAAGATCATTTCTCAATATATGCCAAATAATGTCTGAACAGAATGACATATTTTTGTACTGAATGTTGTAATACTAAACAAATATGTCACAAACATAATATAGTAGTACAGAAAAGAATGTTTAACATTTCATATAATTTTGGATTCATGATGAAGAGGCAGATATTTGAGCAAAGTGTTAACTCGTGTTCAACATATTTACTTAAAAGATCAGTATAAATTATTAGAAAATGTCAAAATTCTTTTTAATTATCAGCGAAGATTTATATTTTAATTTTAATGTTTGCGATGGAGATAGCCGTATTTGTTTCCTCTCTGATTCTTCACATTCTCAGGATCAATATGATTCAACGTTTGCATCCAATTTCCGATACAAATTCAGATAAGAAGATGCAGACAAGGAAATTTAATTCTAGTTGTCATTTTGTCATTTGTTCCTATTGGAAACTATTCAGCATGAACTTGTGTGGCACCTACTCGCTGAATGTAGAATTAATTCTCAAATAGGTTTAAAAATTCGAATAAAAATAACTCCTCATTTATCCAACTGTTTTCGCTGTGGCTAGTTTGGAATGACATTGAATTAAGTCCACAAAGAAATGACACGGAAAGGTGAATACTATTTCTCAAACCTTTCATTAAAACGTTAGAAGTATCTTTAGCATAAAGGACAGTTACTCAGTATGTGCTTCATATTGCCTTAGAAGGCTTTGGATAAAGGCTTCAAGGCAGAGAGTAGAGAAGCTGACAAGACTGTTATCTTCCACCTGGACTATAATGTCCTCAAATCTGAAATTGCCTTACACTCTTCGCACATCAATAAACATGTTTCTTGCAAACTAAAGTACCACTTCACAGAAATTCAGATAAACAGTTAACTAATCCATGCAGAAACCAGATTTGAGTAATTATGCTATCGCGACTGGTAAGTTTTGAAAGGTTGTATAAGACTTAATGGAATCTTCACTTATCAAGCTGAATTGATCTGATGACCCTCGGTGACAGCTTTCAATCAGTTATCACATCGAAATTTTACACATGCCCAATGCAATCACAACCTAGGTGGGAATTCCCACGTGTTCTCACCTGAACTGGGAACATACATGAGATTAAACAAATGTTAATGATACACACATATCGTTTTCTTTGCATGATATATTCAAGCTCATATGTTAAGATATTATGTATGTTTTGCGCAACATTGCTCAAATTTGAATTACATACTGAAAAAGAATCCAGTGATAATCAACACAAAATCTTTGTTCAGAAACTGAGACGCAAATTCTTAAGAAATAGCTAGGCCAAGACCAATCCAGGTCATTCACCATTTATCTAAATGACTAAGTCAGTGCGGTTCATACACCGGTCGCGTTTATCATGATTCGACTTCCTTGATAAGAATGTACTGGAGTTCTCGTAAACACATTTGCAAACCTTCAATGTAAATAGGTTATTTCGAACCTAACCTACTATTATGAAACTAAATATTCAATCTGAACCTCTAATCTCATCGATGTATTCGCTGTTATCCAGATTCCCTTTCTTAGGGATTGCCCTTTAGAACTGATGTTACATAAGTTACTTTAGTTGCCAATGTTGGCCATCAAATGATCAATGAAACGGCAATCCTTTACGGAGAGATTCAGAACAAAATATAGATATATAGGTAGCTATTATTTACCTTATTCTTGCACTGCACGATTTAATATTGAACGAACATCTCACTAGTATAGCATGTTAATATAGTAGAGGCTGTTTAATTTCAAATACGATACTAAAGGATTAAGTTATTTTCTACATGTATAGTTAAAATATCAGTAATCGGAGGTTTACGATTTTTCTAATTTTCTTTTCATTGTCAGTGAACTTTCCTTCTTCAGGTGTTGTATTTACCATAGAGACAGCTGTCTTTGCTTCGTCCCAGCTTATTCTCATTCACAGAGTCTGTATTCAGTGATTCTAAAATTTAAAAACAAGTATAATTCAGACTTTCTTTGCTTTAAGTTTCACAAAATCGTTTAGAATAGTCTGTAAAACATACAAGAAAATGTAGAAGCGGAAGCATAATAATAGTTCTGTTTATACGATAGTCAGGTTTGTCAAATGTTCTTAGCTGGATGCAAACACTTGGATTTGTGCGGAATATATGCAGTTATGCAGAGGTCTTATCAGAAGATATTAAACATTTGAATTCAAATACCTAATCGTTTGTCCCTATTGTTTCAATCTAACTGAACTTATTTTGCATTAGCATGGTAATTCATTTCTCAACATTTGGAGACAGCAAATCAAAATTATTTTGCAAGCCTTTACTCGTTCCTATTTGACGTATTCATTAACTGAATGTTTCACTAGTAACAAATATGTCGCTATCATAGTATATTAATAACGAAAGAATGTTCAACATTCATATTTGTTTGAATATGATCAACAGACACATCTGATACCAAAGTGTTAACTTGTGGGTTTTTTTATTACTTAAAATATCAGCAATGATTTCAACTTTTAACAGGTCCTATTATTTATCAATGAGCGTTTTTTTTTAGTTGTCATGTTTGCCGTTTAGACTGGTGTCTTTAGTTCTATCCAGATTCTTCATATTCTCAGAGTCAGTATTCGCCGAATCTATAATTTTGTTTTACAATGCATTTAAAAATTTAAATGATATTTTGTCTCACTTTGACAAAAGGTTATATGTACGTAATAATGATAAACTGTAAGAAATACAAGAAAATGCAGAAAAGGAAATTTAATTCTAGCGCTGTTTGTAATATGTTCATAATAGGAAATATTTGACTTCTGCTCATATAGCATCTATATGCGTATGTAGACGTATTGTCAGAATGTTTTGAACATTTGAATTACAATATCTCATCGTATATCCAAATCGTTTCACCGTGACAAATTTGGAATGATATTGTAATTAATTTTTCAAAGAAATGACACGGAAAGTTTAATACTATTTCTCGAACCTTTCATTAAAATGTCAGAAGTATCATTAGCATAAAAGACAGTCACTAAGTATATGTTTCATATTGTCATGGAAGGACTTGGATAAAGGCTTCCAATCAGAGAGCAGACTAGCTGAAAAATGTTCTCATCCATCTGAGCTAGACTGACCTCATTGCAAAATTTGCTTTTCAACCTTGGAACATCAACTTAACAGGTTTCTTGCAAATTAAAGTATCATATTGCTCTGAAATTGAAATAAACAGTCGGCACTCCGATCCGTAACAGATATTTCAGTATTACCTTATATGACTGCGACTGGTAATTTTTGATAGGTTAAATAAGACTTAATGGAATATTTATATCTAAAACTGAATGAATCCAACGACCTCTATGAAACATTCCAATCAGTTCTCGCATCTAATACCAGATTGCTAATGCATTTACCACATTGGTGAGAATTCTTACGTAGTCTCATCTGAACTGGCAACGTGTGTGCATTTAAAAAACTATTAGTGATACACTCATATAGATTTCATTACATGACGGACTCAATTCCATATTTATATGTCCCGGGATGTTTTGTGCACCGTTGCTATAGTTTTCATTACGTACTGGAAAAGAATCCCGTGATGATCAGTACACGGTCGTTCTTGAGACACACAAACGCATATTCTAAGTACTAGCAAAACGAAAAGCAAAAGACGGATCGATAAAGACATACTGCCAATCCTAATCGATCGCGTCTTAACTGGCTTTGAAAAACAGCCTGTTCTGTTTATCCAAAGCATTATGTGCACTCCATGCTGAATCTGTGTTTCACACTATCTATTGAGTGTACTGTCGTGACCTATGGACATGCATGCTTTCAACGTATCCTATGTATACATAGTTAAACACACCTTTGAAAAGTCAAAATAGAATCATTTAAGGAAATTCATTATAAATACATACTAGTAAGCAAACCTACAAGTTTTCCAACTGATGATCTTCCCATAGAAAGAGAATTTGCTAAAAACAAAACCATCGAGATCATCAGGGTGTATACCCTCAGTATATGCATCGGAAATATTTGTCCAAAATGTTGGCGCTACACTATCAGAAAAGCTAGTAATATACTCACACTGATAGAACAAAACCAACTCAAAACTTTGCATTTCTAATGGAGAGCATTTATCAATCAGTGCAGACAATGAAAGTAGATCAAAATGATAGCAATAAAAGAAGTGATTGATCTTCGGTCAAGGTACATCCTCGGTATGAAACAGACTGTAAAGCAGTAAAATATCGCGTACTTGACGCACTTAGAAACATCAGAAATAATAATATGACAGATAATTGTATATAAGCACTACAGAATTATGCAGAAAAGCACGAACGCATCCTATAAAGGGAAAAAGTAATGGCGGATCTTGACTAAACACTTTTGGACATAGACTCGAAATGCTTCTGGAAACCTTTAAAAACTACAAACATCACGAATGCAAAATTAACATTACAGGATGGTACCAGTATTTTGTTTTTAATTATTTAATGTACAATATGAAATGGACTACAACTTCAGATAAAACCAAACAAGTAATATTCGCCATAAAAATCTGGACTGTAAAATAACTGAAGTAGAAGTGCAATATGATATAAAAGGTATAAAATCGGAAAATCAGGTGGAATTGTCGACCTTTCGAGTGATCTTTTTAAGGCGATGGAAATATTATGGTACTTATCATAGTCTCTATCTTCAATACATTATTTGATCTTGGATATATCCTAAGATGTTGGACCACGACTGTTATTGTACCCATTTGGAAAACGGGAAATACAAATTCGCCTAAATGTATTAGAAGGGATTGATTTTTACCAATCCTCATCAAATTATTTACCTCATTTTTAATATAAAGTCTTACCAACTGGATAAAAGAAAAAACAATTAAGAGAAGGGTAAGCTGGATTTAGAGGTGGTGGTTATTCCACTGAAGATTACCCTAATCACATTGATATAAAAATAGTTTAGGAAACAAAAACGTGAGTTTTATGCTCTTTTTGTTGATTACGAGAAAGCATTTGACCGTATTGAGAGGAGCTTACCTTATTATAAATTAACAAATAAAAATAATTTATGTATATGTCAAAACTTGTGTGAAAACGTTAAATGGCTTGAAATAAACATTTAAAACTGGCCCGCTGGGGTAAGAAGAGGTTGTATTGTATCACCTATTAAAGGACACACGTTTATGACCAGAATAACGGTGTAATATTAGAATTTGCTATGCTATTTGCACTGTTGTATGCAGATGACTTGGTTGCCTTTGCTGAAACTTCTATTGAACTTAAACAAATTATAAATAAACTGAATGAATACAGCAACAACTGGAAACTAAAGATAAACGTGGAAAAATAAAATTGTGGTTTTTCAGAAAGGAAGATATTTGAGAGTATATGAAAACTGGTACTTTGGTGATAACTTGATAGAGACAGTAACTTACCATAGATATATTGGCTGTGCATTCCCTTCGAAAAATTCATGGTGTATGTGTCCAGAAACGCCAGCAGCAGACGTGGCAAAGACACTTTGCAGTTTGAAAACTAGACTTAATCGGTTTTATGAGCCATCTACAAAAACGCTATTCCAAATATTTGACACTAAAATGCACCAGTTTTGAATTATGGGCATGAGGTTTGGGGTTTCTGTAAAGCAAATGACAATACTTCATTTTGCAAATATATTATCGGCACTCCAAATGTATTTATGTATAAGGAGCGACGTAAAATGCCAATGCAAGTGATAAGATACAGAGGAATTCTAAGCACTGATTCAAATTATTAACGATCACTGATGACGAATTCCCAAAACAAGGCTACACGCTACAATTGACATGGGGAGATCACTGTGAATGTTAGGTACAAATCTACCGTTTTCACATGGAATGGGAGACGTTTGGGTTAATAAAGGTGTGGGTGATGAGAGAGCATTTTTCATTACATTTAAACAAGGTTGTAAAATATTTTTCAAGAAGAACTAAATGGATAGTAAATTACAGAATAATACCAGAAACGGTCTGAGTTGTCAGTAATGAATACATTGTTTGAACTCTTCACAGTGTTAGCTTCTTATGGCTGTTCAGAAATGGAACATTTCCTATAATCTCAAATATTGATAGATATACAAATATTCACTATGTTCAAAGACGGTCCCTTTTCTAAGCAGATATAGAAGATGATTTTCACGTTGCTGTTAAATGTCCCATATATAACCTGAGAAAGACGTATATATCTTCATTGTAATGAAAATCACCCTACGTTTTATAACTATGTAAAGATAATCAAAAATAATATTAATATGTTACATATTTTTGCTATTTGTCTATTAAAATCTATAAAGGATAGAGTCGGTGTGTTAATCCTAGAGTTGTTATGTTTCGTAATTTTACATTTTTGTAATACATGCATGAAATTTAAACCGGTGACCTATGTTGAAAAAGAAGATTATTATTATTATTATTATTATTATTATTATTTACTCCACTTTTATAATTAGAGAAAAGCTTTTAAAGTTTGTGCGTTTTGTGTGAAACTGTATTTAGGTGATTTTATGGTATTTATGATGTCGAATTTCCACAGATTTCTAGATATTCAAAGTCTACTAACTGCTAACGTTGGCAAATATAAAGTTATATTTCTTCCTTGCAGTTGATAAATTAATGATATTTAAATTATCTATATTTTGATATTAGCCAACAACACTGTTTTATATGAACATATTCGTACAAATCATCGCTTTCCTCTTTAAATGTATTTTATAAACATAAACAAAACCTATTCATCGGAAGCACTGTGCTAAACTATAGATCTGATAAGGGTAAAATATACATAGAATTCTTACACATAATAGTTACACTTTTGTCAGCGTAAGCTAACTTCATAATGAATCTAAACAGAATGAAATGGTTTTGGATTATAATATATGAGCATCAGTTCTAGGCCTATGCTAAGCTGGTTTGAATAATTCTGTTTTCCACGCAACACATTTCTTCTTAGATGAGCGTCCCCGCTAATCTGATGTTTACTTGAAATTACAAGCTCTACATTAATAGTCGCACACGGTCAAAATGTATAGATTGTCTCTGTGCACTATTTAAAGAAATCCAAAAATACAAAAGCCACTGTTCAAATTTGGATATTTCACTTAAATTATCTGCTCAAGTCTAAATGTTTCACAAATACTTTCTCGATATGAAAGTTGTATTTTTACAAATACAACTCTCATGTTGATTTTCATGCAATTTATTATGCTCTAATATTATTCAGTAGTGGTCCTTTCAGTTGAGATCTACATGAAGATTTGAAACATCATCAATAAAATGTTTACGATTTTGCACATTTTTGTTTAATTTTAATTTACGATACAGACAGCCCTCTTTGCTTTCGTTAATATTCTGCACATTCTATGAGTCAGTTTTCGCTGGTCCTAAAATTGTTACAAACATGAAGATACAAATTTATTTTGCTTTTGATGTCAGTTTTACATGTATGCAAGTTTATAGGACTGTTTGTCAGAAATACAAGAACAGGTAGAAGTGGAAACGTAGTTCTAGTTATGTTTATACGAATGTCAGGTTTCTTATACCTTTTTTAAAGTGTTTGAGCGATATATATGCACCTATGCAGACATTGTCCCAGAATATTTTAAAAACTTTGAATATAATTAAAAAAAGAAAAGACCCTTTAAAATTTCAAAAATTAGCGATAGCGATCAACGAGCATATCAGACATGAAAGGTTTCTACATTTCCACTTGTATTCTACAAGTATACTTAAAATATCAGTAATGAAACGCATATGATTTTTTCATATTTCCCTTTAATTATCAGTGAGCTTTCTTTTTTCAATTGTTATGCTTACCATGTAGACAGCTGTCATTGCTTTCCTCCGGATTCTTCACATTCTCAGAGTCAGCTTTAGCTGCTTCTAAAATTTGTATAAAAAATTTGAATTTCAGATTTCACTCTCATTTTCACAAGCGGTTCATTGCAGGTATGGAAACTGCCTGTAACATATGCAAAATATGTAGAAATGGAATTATTGTTCAAGCTATGTTGATACAACAGTCAGGTTTCTGAAGAGGGACATATCTGGTTTGGACTTATGCACCATCTAAATGCTTATGAAGACTTAGTGTCAGAAGGTTTTGACAATATGAATAACAATATCTCATTGTTCGCCAAAATGATTTTACTATATTAAGTTTCTGTTGATATTATACTTAAGACTTCAAGGAAACGACAGGACAATGTCAGGAATAAAACTAAAACGTTAAACTTAGATTTTGCAAACAAAGATCATTTCTCAATATATGCCAAATAATGTCTGAACAGAATGACATATTTTTGTACTGAATGTTGTAATACTAAACAAATATGTCACAAGCATAATATAGTAGCACAGAAAAGAATGTTTAACATTTCATACAATTTTGGATTCATGATGAAGAGGCAGATATTTGAGCAAAGTGTTAACTCGTGTTCAACATATTTACTTAAAAGATCAGTATAAATTATTAGAAAATGTCAAAGTTCTTTTTAATTATCAGCGAAGATTTATATTTTAATTTTAATGTTTGACATGGAGATCAATATGATTCAAAGTTTGCATCCAATTTCCGATACAAATTTAGATAAGAAGGTGTAGACAAGGAAATTTAATTCTAGTTGTCATTTTGTCATTTGTTCCTGTTGGAAAATATTCAGCATGAACTTGTGTGGCACCTACTCGCTGAATGTAGAATTAATTCTCAAATAGGTTTAAAAATTCGAATAAAAATAACTCCTCATTTATCCAACTGTTTTCGCTGTGTCTTGTTTTTTAATGATATTGAATTAAGTCCACAAAGAAATGACACGGAAAATTGAATACTATTTCTCAAACCTTTCATTAAAACGTTAGAAGTACCTTAGCATTAAGGATAGTCACTCAGTATATGCTGCATATTGTCTTAGAAGGCTTTGGATAAAGGCTTCAAGGCAGAGAGTAGACAAGCTGACAAGACTGTTATCTTCCACCTGGACTATAATGTCCTCAAATCTGAAATTGCCTTACACTCTTCGCACATCAATAAACATGTTTCTTGCAAACTAAAGTTTCACTTCACAGACATTCAGATAAACAGTTAACTAATCCATGCAGAAACCAGATTTGAGTAATTATGCTATCGCGACTGGTAAGTTTTGAAAGGTTGTATAAAACTTAATGGAATCTTCACTTATCAAGCTGAATTGATCTGATGACCCTCGGTGGTGACAGCTTTCAATCAGTTATCACATCGAAATTTTGCACATGCCCAATGCAATCACAACCTAGGTGGGAATTCAAAGGTGTTCTCACCTGAACTGGGAACATACATGAGATTAAACAAATGTTAATGATACACACATATCGTTTTCTTTGCATGATATATTCAAGCTCATATGTTAAGGTATTATGTATGTTTTGCGCAACATTGCTCAAATTTGAATTACATACTGAAAAAGAATCCAGTGATAATCAGCACAAAATCTTTGTTCAGAAACTGAGACGCAAATTCTTAAGAAATAGCTAGGCCAAGACCAATCCAGGTCATTCACCATTGATCTAAATGACTAAGTCAGTGCGGTTCATACACCGGTCGCGTTTATCATGATTCGACTTCCTTGATAAGAATGTACTGGAATTGTCGTAAACACATTTGCAAACCTTCAATGTAAATAGGTTATTTCGAACCTAACCTACCATTATGAAACTAAATATTCAATCTGAACCTCTAATCTCATCGATGTATTCGCTGTTATCCAGATTCCCTTTCTTAGGGATTGCCCTTTAGAACTGATGTTACATAAGTTACTTTAGTTGCCAATGTTGGCCATCAAATGATCAATGAAACGGCAATCCTTTACGGAGAGATTCAGAACAAAATATAGATATATAGGTAGCTATTATTTACCTTATTCTTGCGTGCACGATTTAATATTGAACGAACATCTCACTAGTATAGCATGTTAATATAGTAGAGGCTGTTTAAGATTTCATTTCAAATACGATACTAAAGGGTTAAGTTATTTTCTACATGTATAGTTAAATTATCAGTAATCGGAGGTTTACGATTTTTCTAATTTTCTTTTCATTGTCAGTGAACTTTCCTTCTTCAGGTGTTGTATTTACCATAGAGACAGTTGTCTTTGCTTCGTCCCAGCTTATTCTCATTCACAGAGTCTGTATTCAGTGATTCTAAAATTTAAAAACGAGTATAATTCAGACTTTCTTTGCTTTAAGTTTCACAAAATCGTTTAGAATAGTCTGTAAAAGATGCAAGAAAATGCAGAAGCGGAAGCATAATAATAGTTCTGATTATACGATAGTCAGGTTTGTCATAAGTTCCTAGTTGTAAACAAATCGCTCTGATTTGTGCGAAGCATATGCAGTTATGCAGAGGTCTTATCAGAAGATATTAAACATTTGAATTCAAATACCTAATCGTTTGTCCCTATTGTTTCAATCTAACTGAACTTATTTTGCATTAGCATGGTAATTCATTTCTCAACATTTGGAGATAGCAAATCAAAATTATTTTGCAAGCCTTTACTCGTTCCTATTTGACGTATTCATTGACTGAATGTTTCACTATTAACAAATATGTCGCTATCATAGTATATTAATAACGAAAGAATGTTCAACATTCATATTTGTTTGAATATGATCAGCAGATACATATGATACCAAAGTGTTAACTTGTGTTTTTATGATTACTTAAAATATCAGCAATGATTTCGGTTTTTAACAGGTCCTGTTAATTATCAATGAGCTTTTTATTTCCATTGTCATATTAACCGTTTGTTTCTATAGATATTGTTCTATTCTCATAGTCAGTATTCGCCGAATCTATAATTTGTATACAAATGCATTTCAAAATTCAAATTAGCCTTTGTCTCACTTTCACAAAAGGATGTATGCACATATTAATGATAAACTAAGAAATACAAGAAAATGCAGAAAAGGAAATTGAATTCTAGCTCTATTTGCAATTTGTTTATAATGGGAAATATTCGACTTCGGCTTATGTGGCATCTGTATGCGTATGGAGACTTATTGTCAGAATGTTTTGACATTTTAATGAAAATATCTCATCGTATATCCAAATCGTTTCACCGTAATAAATTTTGGAATGATATTTTAATTAAGTTTTAAAGAAATGACACGGAAAGTTTAATACTATTTCTCGAATCTTTCATTAAAATGTTAGAAGTATCTTTAGCGTACGGGACAGTCACTAAGTATATGCTTTTTATTGTCTTAGAAGGCCTTGCATAAAGGCTTCAAAGCAGAGAGTAGGCAAACTGACACAAATGTTCTTCTCCATCTGGGCTAGAATAAACTCATTGCAAAATGTGCCTTTCAAACTTGGAACAATTAAATTAACAGGTTTCTTGCAAATTAAATACTGAAACAAACAGTCGGCACTTCCAACCGTAACATATATTTCAGTAATTACGTTATTTGGTCACGACTAGTAATTTTTGCTGAATGAATACAACGACCCTGCATGAAAGATATCAATCAGTTTTCGCGTCTAATAACAGATGGCCAATGCAATCACTACATTAGTGAGAATTCTTACGTGGTCTTATCTGAACTGGCAACGTATGTATGCTTAAACAACTGTTAGTGATACACTCTCATAGATTTAATTACATGACATATTCAATCTCACGTTTATGTGTTTCAGTATGTTTAGTGCATTGTTGCAATAGTTTTAATTATGTACTGGAAAAGAATCCCGTGATGATCAGTACAAAATCTTTGTTCAGACACAGTAACGCATATTCTAATGAAATAACTAGGCCAATACCTACTTGAATCATTCGATTGGACTTCGGTGGCAAGAATTTACTGGAGTTATTGTGAAAGCATTTGTAAAACTGTTATGTTAATAAGCCATTTTTGGTCCTATTTATATTATGATCATATATATGTATAATATATATACCTGTAATCTCATGAGTGCATTTGCTGTTCTCCAGATTCCATATCTTTCAATAACCTTTCTCTCATAGATTGTCCTTTATGAATTGATGGTACATAAAGTCACTTATTACAACTATTCAGGTTTGCTTTGGTCTTATTGTTAAAACAGGTTGTATGCAAATATTAAGGTTCACCTGTAAGACATGCAACAAGTAGAAAACAAAACGTTGTTCTAGCTCTGTTTATATTACCGTCAGGTTAGTCATTTGTTCATAATTGGAAATATTTGACTTGGACGTTTGCGGCATCTATGTGGACTTATTGTTAGAATGTTTTGAAAATTTTAATGAAAATATATCTTTCTTGATCCAGATTGTGTCAGCGTAGCAAGCTGGGAATGATATTGTAATTAGGCTTTCAATGAAACGAAATGGCAAGGTCAATAATATTTCTCACAACTTTCACTAAAACTTTAGAATTATCGTATGCCTTAAGAGCAGTCATTCATTATATGTTTCATATTGTGAGAGAATACGTTGGTGAAAGACATCAAAGTAAATAGTAGACACACGAACAAAAATTTATTTTCCATCTGGGATATAATTTACTCAATTCGAAAATTAGTTTTCAGTCTCTGAGCATCCCGTGAACAGGTTTCTTGCAAACAAAAGTATCACTTCACAGTAATTAAAGTAAACAGCGCTCTAAACCAAGCATGATACGCATTTCAATTTACTTTATGCGATCGCGACTGTTAAGTTTTGAATGGTTGAATAAGACTTCATGGCATGTTCTCATCTAATGCTGAATTGATCTGATGACCCGCAGTAACAGCTTTAAATATGTTAACGGATCCCAACTACTGATAACCAAAGATATCACCACAAAGATAGGAATTCTGAGATTGTCTCATCAGACCGGGTAGCATGCATGAAGATAAACAAATATGAATGATATACCCCATATAGATTTTATTATATGATAGACTTATTTTCATATTTTATGTTATTGTGATGCTTTGCACATTATTCCTCAGGTTTGAATTATGTACTGAGAACGAATCCTCAGTACACACTCTTTGTTCAGGAACCGAACCGCATATTCTAATGAGATAGCTGGGCCAATACCTAGCTCCCTTTTTCTTAATGACTCTTTCTGGAGATGCGGTTTATCCGCCAGTCGCGTTTATCATATATTCTATATGAGAAATCATTTGACTGGACTTCTGTAATAAAACTGAATTGATGGTAAATGAAATTACCGTACTTGCCAATATTGAGATTCGATTGACCATTTAAAATGCAATACTTTACGAAGAAATTTACTTTACGAAAGATAGTCTAGTACTGAAACTTTTAATAGTGAACAAATATTTCTGAAGAGTAGCATATTAATAGAGCAGATACATTTAAACATTCGCTTAAAATCTGGTTGTATAGGGTTAGGTTCTTCCTATAATCTACTTAAAGTATCAAAATCACACGATTACAATTTTTCCATTCTCCAAATGTTTTGAAAATTTGACTAAAATAACTCATCGTGTACCCAAATCAATTCACCCTAGTAGGTTTGGAATTATATTGTCAGTCCGTCAGTATAAGCTTTATATTGTCCGAAAAGAGGCAGTAAAAATACTTCGATTCCGGGAGTAAATAAAATGACACAAATGTTGTCTTCGACCTAGATCAGAATATACTCAAAGTAAAACTTGCCTTTCAGCCTTGAAAGGTACAAATAATCAGTATCTTGCAATTGTTTTACTTGAAGGTCGTGGGTGGCATCTATCCATCAACTATCGTTTAACAGAAATTCATTTAAACAGCTGGCTAATCCAAGTAAAAGACAGATTTGAAAAATTTCGTCACGCCATAGGCACTGGTATGTTACAAAGATTGGATAAGACTTCATGGAATGTTCTCATATAAAGTTGAAATGGCCTGATGAAACAGCAATGCATATTCTAAAGAAAAAGGTATGGCATCTTAAGCAGATCAGTCTCAGTCTTGTTGAAAAAGTGGTTTCAGGCAGCGCTGTATATCAGCCCGTCGAGCTTTTAGTGTAATCTTCATCAGAAAACATTCGATTGAATTTGTGCAGCAAAATGTACTTAATAGAAACTGTTATTGAAATAATTTGAATGCAAACCAACGATCTTTAGACTTAGGTAATTTTTATTTATGTACTGTCTTTATCTCAATAATCTGATCGCTTCATTTTCTGTTCTTCCTATTCCCATTATCTGCATAAGTTTTCTCACATAGATTTTCCTTTGTAGCAAATCTCACATACGTTACCTTAGTTGCCAATGCTAGGGATTGAATGACAAAAATGTGATGACTAATATTTTGCTAAGACATTGAGATTATTATTTAAATAGATTTATTTTCTTGTGTTTATTGTTTGTTTTTTTTTCTTTGTTTTTTCGAGCTTTTGAAGAGGGAATTGACGTGAGAAACACATTTGTGATGATACCAAAGATCAATTTCTGTCAATGTTAGTAGATGTACCTTTTCGTTACATACCAGTCTCAGATGAAAGATTTTGTTTCCATGATTGTTCTTGTATGTTGCTTGTGGAACGGTAGTCGCCTTTATCCACTTCATAGTAGTGTTTAGGCCCAACTGCACAGCACCCCATATGAGTAATTCAATTTGGTCTGTCAGATTTAGCTGAAGAATAGCACCAACAAATTTTACTACTGATCTTGATTATTCTCGCACCAATATTGTTAACAACAGCATCTCTCACTACAGTGGTACTTCTAATACAATTACTACCAGCTTGTGAAACTCTGTTTGGGATATTTAACATCACTAGACCGAATTCATATTGTTCCACTTTGCAATTCTACTATTTAAAGTGCAAATATGGTTCGTATGTGGTTCCATAATACCATAATTGATGTTACATGTCGGTAAATGATACAAAGGAAGTATCTACCCAATATATATATCCAGATCCATGAATTTCAAATATCCAAATGAATTCCCTGTTTAAACTATGATATATTTCTTTATTTTAAATGATATATCTTATTGACTATGTAATATACATTTCCTATGATGGGTTGATAGGTAAACTTTTACAAATGGTTTTGCAATTGCTGCTTAAGTTCGTTTCATATTAAAATTTACATTTTGAAGTATCTTATAGATTAAGAAAGCAATGAACAATACTATATGACTGAGACACAAGGTCGGTTGTATAAATTCCATACTTCATTGACAAATATACGTTAATGAATTCATCTTATTTACAATACTACTAACTATAGAGCGTCCGTAAAATCGAATAAGAAACTCTCGAAAATGTTGACAGATATTACTGAACAATGTTTTTAATACTTTACCAGATTCAAAACATTAATTCTGTTTCGTATTAAATTTGACATCTCAATGTATTTCATAATTTATATTATTCTGAATATGCTCTTCCCATTTTATCCAAATACAAAACACAATAGAAGAATAACGATTTGTTTATAAATAAGAGAAACTTGAACGCTTTAAAATAGATTTTATTTAGTTTAGAATATAAATATTTAAAAGATATCATTAGAAGTTCAGGTTATGTTTCACATTTGTTAACGAGATGATGCATTCCAAATTTAAATTGGTGCCTATATAAAAATAGCAATGATTATTTATAGTTTAAATTCTAATACAGAAATCAACACCCTTGTATGAGTGTTAATATATTTAGTAATATATTACATATACAATAAATAGCTCAGGTAATATGATACCTAATACTATTGCTTGTAATTATTTGTCATAACTAAAGAAGAAAAATCTCTACCAATATGTACTCACCTAACTATTGTCATAAGTCCTTCAAATAATGCTGGTGATGAACCACACAACTGGTACAAATTTGGGTACAAATATGACACTTGGGGAAGAAGATCAATTAACATTACGCTACCAACTGATACTGAGTTTGTTACCAAAACAAACATTGACGAAAAGAGGACATATTGACACATGATTGTTTGTGAGTCGAGGATAGTCATCACCTCTACAAGGAGCATTTTCTAGAGGTTCGACGTTTTGCTCATCAAGGTAGGTTTTGACGTCATTATTGAAGCAATTCTTAAACCATTTCGCTAAGAAGAGCTGTTTGAAGTTATGATCAACCTTCTTGGATGAACACCACATATCAAATAGTTGTTCTTTTTCGATAAATTCAGCATGGGTCTGCCTAGTTTCTGTTCTACAGTTTCTAAACCTTTGTCGATATCCCACAGGTACTGACATTAAATCATAACCCTCCAAGATACATTCCTTAAACAACAACAATATTAGCACTTTGTTGTACCGATTATCAAGTATAGACTTCACGAACACTTTGCAATAACAAAGTCTATTGCTGTCTTTGCCATTGTTAATGTTTGAGCAATTACCTCAACATGAAGATATTAATCTAATTCATTTTTCCCTAAAAGGGAGTACTAACCTAATAATTCTGGTAACATCAAACCTAAACTTGTGTATAAAATCAATCAGTTCTAATTCTTTTCATTTCAATTGCATGTCCATGTCTTCTTTTACTTTATATGTCTGTTTGTGTATTTCCCTCCCTTCTTTCTCTCCTTACATCTGCCTCTCTCTCTCTCTCTCTCTCTCTCTCTCTCTCTCTCTCTGCCTGCAATTGTATTTGTCTTTCTCTCTCCCGTTATGGATTTGCATCATTTCTTACGGAAAATAACTTTTTCTTAACTCTATTTCTATCTGGTTCATTTTTAATTTCAATTATTTAATTTCATTTCAATAATAACAACAATAATAATAATAATAATAATAATAATAATAACATTAAACAAAGTCGGAAAAACAAGATGAGGTTCACTATATGGTAATACCTTTCTGGTATTAATAGTTTTTCCTTGCACAAACATTGTGCTTTCAATGTGTACATATTATTTGATGTTAAATGTTGGAGTGTGAGATGATGTTTGACCTATGAGACTATGGCATTTTTCGTCACCTCTTTTTATCTGTCTCTGAAAACATCTACCATGAATGAATTACTTCTGCCATTCCGGAACGTATCCCTTCATCCACCATCGTTTAGATTTGCATCCTCCTTTGGATGTCTACTCTGTGTTTTATACAATTCGATTTTTGTAAGAAGATTGTGAAACAAGATTTTTCTGACAGCTCCTTGCTCATTAAAATCATGCATGTTGTAAACCGTATGTTCTCCCTAGACAATGGTATCAGAAAATATTTCATTGTCTAATTAAAAAAGCGTTTGTGTTTTGTCTAATATCAATATAACAATCACAATACTATCATCATACTAGATCTTTTTTAATTTACAATCAATATATGACTACTATCTATCACTATCTTGTAATCTAGCCAAGCCCCCATTTTTATATAAAAGTATTATGTAATCATAAGTGGCATATTCAGATTGCCTTCTGCTTAAAAAGAAAACCGTTCCAATTAGTACAATAAGGAAATGATAGTACTGAACATGATGTAAGTTTTCTCACATGGTCTTCTCCGAACTTTCTCTGATAATAATATTTGGAGACAAAAGTTGGCTGTTGGTGGCAACATCATCATCTTTGACGAAATAAAGCATCGACAGTGATCTCAGATTATACGAAAATCCAGAATAGATGATGTTGAAGCGTACCCGTTTTTTCATACTCTCTAGTAGGGACTAGAGAGTATGAAAAAACGGGTACGCTTTAACATCAACATTACTACTATCCTCAATATCCACAAATGTCTCCGAAGAAAGTTCAAGAAACCCATTGCGTCTTCACTAGCTAACATTGGAATATTTGGTCAAATCGAAGGAAACTGCAATATAAAATCATTTAGAAGACACCAAACGAAATCATTGACACGGTGTGCGAATGTTGTTTCAATGTCCTTGTAACAGGCCTAGTATTTTACAAATTAAATATAGATACACCAGAATGCGTCATGTTTTTATTGAATCCTGTTTATACACCATAGGGAGCCTCATTTATACATGCATTTTTGTAACCTGTATTATTGACTAAACCTCAGGGCATAACAGGTCAAGTGGTCAATCGCCAATACAAAATAGAAGTTCATTGGTTGTTTGTTAGGAAGAGAACACAAAAGACATAAATTTTGTGTAGCATCAAGTTCGTTCTACCATGATTATTCGCAGGAAAGCTGTATCTGTAGCAACTAGAATAATCATGCCTGGCCGTGGCAAAGGTGGGATGCTATTCTGCAACTGAGACATCCACCCGCACCAACCACGACATATTTGTAAGCTAAGGATCCTGAATCATCAGTCTCAATGTAAATATAAAACTAAAGGTTTCCTTTGAACTAAAAAAATCGATTCTGAAACTATAAACTGTAATTAATTTTAATATAACAAACTTTAACCTGATCCATCACAGCAACATGTCGGTGTTTAAAAATCATTACAAGACATATGTGAAAGAAGTGAAAGGAAAAAGGTTCGTTATGGCAGAACATCGAGAAGGTGCACAGGAAATTGTTTCCGAAGGGAACTAATCCCCAGCCGTGGACATCATTGCAGTCATAGTCTCAACAGGAGTCAATGCAAACGAAATACAAGCACTCACCCGATGCTATGAATATACATTCCATATCTAAAAATGAGAAACAGACTGTTACATGTAAAAGAAATAGAAGTGAATGGACACATGGGGATTATAAATTCCCAACCAATACTAAGGAGACATATAAATCCATATAAACTGATGTACACATAACTGGAGTACCACATAAGATACCTCTTGGTGTCACTGTACAAAGTTTGAGCGAAAATGTGGGCTCAAAGTACTAAGCAGAGAAATGGATAGATGTAAAAAGAACGAGAGCATTGAAACTGGAACCCGGATTATGGAAATTAAAAGGAGGAAGCAAAGAAAATACCAAACCTCTTCTACGTGCATTGATTTGCGATAGTAATGTGGTACAAAGGTTGTATATACCACAGTAAATGCAACAAATGCGGCAATATAGGCCTTGACCGAAGGAGCTGTAAACCCGAATAAAGAACCAAGGTCTCCACTCTTTGCAGAAAGAATCAGTGAGAAGATAAAACCAAGCAGACATCAGGCGAAAAGAAAGGGAAAAGAAAAGGATGAAAAAACACAAATCGTAAAGAAACATTAACACCAAAAATATAGAAAAGATTAAAGAAACAACATGAACATGAATTAGAAGAACCAATGAAAAAGCAAGAGAATGCCAAAAAGAAAAGCAAACGATAGGAGTAAAAACAACTGTGCCGAAAACAGAAATAAAATTAAAGAATCCTACATAAAGAGCCCAAAGAATAAAATTCAAGTGATAAAAACGGGCAGTGAAAAAGTGATTCTAGCGAGTTATGAAACAGATCTTTGCCCAGAACTTGTGAAAGGCTTCGGAAAAAATATTCAGGATGAATATATTTTTTTTGTCAAAAAGAAAGAAGAAACATCTAAGTAAAACTTACATTGAAGTTCAGAGAACGAAGAAAGATATGCCTAATACGTTCCTATGCCTAGTAAGTATTTAGAACATATCATTTTGAAGTTAATTGTGAACTAATATGTTTATTACTGTTTCCAATTTGGAAGTCGAGCCATTGCAGTTCCTTACAATACTTTGTAGGTCTGAAGTCAGGAATATTTTAAATTGAATATATATATTCAAAATACAGAATGCAGGTAAACAAACTGAATACTGGGATAGTAAGATGTATATTAACTTTGTATATCTGTCAGACTGTCTGTGTGTTTCGTAGCTTTTGCTCATGGTAATAGCCTATGACCAATGGTGTATATATTGTAACTTATACAAAATGCCAGAAGATAATGGAATGTAACTGCTTGCAAAATAGTTACCCTGCTTCCATACATAGGTTAACTATAATTTGTAATTACATCATGCTCAAGTAATTTGTCATGTTCCTTGAAGAATGAATGGTCAAAAATTACTTAATTTATATATTAGATAATATTTTCTTAGAGTTAGGAAATAATAAAACTTGAATAGCAAAGATAAATATTGAATATTTGATATTTTTATTGGTACCTGCCTATCACGAAGTGCAGTTGCAACGATACTTCAATGCCATAGTCATATTTTAGATATGTAGACATAATTTGCTATGTTCTTTGTAATGTAAGTGTTTCTTAGCTGTCCATGTATTTGTCTTTATCCTTTCTTATCGGTCTATCCTTGGCATGGTCTTTGCTAGTTCTAAATGACAGTGGAATATTCCATCTTTACTGGATAGAACATTCAGAATTATATAGTATTCCAGTAATTATGATACAGAATATTATTTTAATCCATTTTAGGCCTTTACTAACGTACAATAATGTAATTTATGAAGTCGATAAAGTCAGTACGATGAATCCCTGAGAGATTCCATTGTATCTGCGTAATTACTGCCAGAAAAAGCACAATCTGCTACATCCTGATAAGGACGGTTTATTTGCCAGATACAGAAACAGCACTAGGACGACTACGTGAAGTTCTGTACCTAATAGCGTAAAGGAAAAATTACTTGCGGTTAAAAGAGAAATGTACTCATTGAATGAAGAGGATTTTTCTCCATGTTCAAATATCTATTGTTAGACGTCCCTGCTCCCTTGTTTAGATCAAATGGAACTCTTTTAATATAAGTGTCGAGGAGAACATTAAAGGGTACAAAATACCACTCCCTCGTGAACTACCTAATCCTAAAGAGTTACAATCGTTGATATATCGAACATATTTCTCACCAATGTAAAATCTCAGCGGTACGGAAATTATATGCAACGTCTTCACTTGTTTAACCAGAAAGTTTTAGACGAGGTGGCTAAATCTGCCAAGAGAAATTTCGAAATTTCAAGAATGTCACAAAAACCAAAATATAAAAAACAGTAGCAGCAGCCCTCGGGATCATATCACAAAAAGAAAATAGTTCGAAATGTTTCATATTCCTCTGCACAAATACTTCCCATAACTACACTTGACACATTCTCTTACTTCAAGGGGAGGCGAAATGAAAGTATGTACCAAAACGCTCTCTTCAGAAAAAGAAAAGTAGTGAAGACAGAAGTAAAAGTGGAATTAAGAAAAACTTTATTGCATCAGGCCTCGGGGAGACAAAATACGCAATCCAAAAATACTACACGTCCCTGAAATCATGATTTATATAGACTCAATAATATCGATGCACTTTTAGCATGTATTGCCTGCAATCCTACACGTCGTCTCGTGCCTTGTACGCCATCTTGTTATTGTGCTGTGCCTTTTTCGATACATGTAAGAAGGAAGATTCAGTAAAGATGTACTCCCTTACATCCGAAAAGTGAACAGAGCTGTAAAACAAACATTACAAAGATTCAATATAATCAAGAGCAAAAATCAACCTTCTTTCATTATGATTTTAATGCGTTTCTATTCATGAATACGTTCACACAACTGTGTATTGACCTCCGGCTCTTCCTATATAAGTTATACTGGCTGCAAGATAAAACCTATTACATGTTGAAAAATGGCATTAACTCCACAACAACAAGAGAGAGAGAGAGAGAGAGAGAGAGAGAGAGAGAGAGAGAGAGAGAGAGACAGAGAGAGATAGGGCTATACTATCGCAGTGTAATTACCTGTATTTTCATGAAGTGTTTTGTATATTTGTTAACAGTCACACTTATAAAATTTCAAGTTCACATGGAAGATCAAATTAATTCCGAGCATTCGTTCCTTATGTAGTACCCATTTTTGTATATGCACCATTAATTCTATACAAATGTTATGTACTTGGAGGACGTGTGCTGAACTGTGTATATATATACCGTGCAGATATACAATTATAACCTGTTTTGTTTCCAACTTTACACTTGGAAGTAAAAGACGTTTATGAATAGGTATAATCAATATAGTAAACGTGTCAGTACAACTCAACGTGTTAGTTTATTGGAGTAAATTGTATTGAATTATATTGAATGACTATTTGCCTTACCTCTTTGTATTCTGTCACGTTAAAATCTTCGCATACATTTGATGACTTAATCGTGGGTATAAGTATTAGTGCGTATCAGACACATTCGCACGCATACCAGATAATTATCTCAGCGATATCCGAAGTGACTCTGTATTAAGATGAGAGGCACTTAATATTTTGTCACGAGTGTCTGATACGCAGGAATGCTTATACTTGAGACAAAGTACCTTGTATTCTTGGAGACGAGAGGTATGTGGCATGGTGTGAACACGTTAGGCGAACGGTGGCAAAACCTGAGGGGATCCAGGTTACGTTCTCAGTAAGTTATGAATAAACACGTATCCAGCATTTTTTCAATAATATATCTGCTCCATGTATAATTCGACTTGATACAAGGATGAATTCTGGTAAAGCATCCAAGGATACAAACTCCCGCTCTGTCTGGTGTATATGTGGATCATCTCTTGATTTGTGTCCGAGGATTCTTGAGCAACTGTTCATTGCTTTTACCTAAGGGTAGTTAGGTTCTATCCATTGATGGATAACGTGCGCTCAGTCAAGTGGTCATGGAGCTTGGTATAACGGCAAAAACAAATTAGAAAACCGAGTTGGCTGAAGCTTAATGTGTATTCAGAAGTAAACAACAAAACTAGGTATGTTTGGCGCATTATGTGAAAGGTGTAGTTTCTGTAAGGCTTAAGAGATGTTGGGTTTCTTGGCAACATGTGAGATTATGTTAATTCATATCTGTATCATATTTTGTATGTTTATCATTGTTTAAATGTGTGAGTGATACACATCATTGAAAATGCATCTGTTGTGACTGGATAACTCTTACCTTATTTATTTCCAGCAGAAAGTGCAACGGAGTATATGGTGTTGATGGACACATATTTGAGAGAAGTTTCACACTGTCGTTGCCCGCTTTGGACACTTGTGAGATTATTGCTCGGTAATCTTGAAGATCACGAGAGCGCTGGTGTAATTTGAATACTGCCACGTTTTTATTTTGAGAACAAAATACAACAGTAATAGTACGTGCGAGACGGCGACGAACTTATTAATCAGCGACCATATGTGCAATATCAGCCCGTTTGACCCATGGCGTAATCTTATTGTGAAACTGTGCTACCGTTTCATGAAACTGTCTGACTCAGTTCCTCTGCCAGTGCCAATAAGGCATAGAGGTTGGCGTTTTCACTTATGCCTCTCGGTGTCTTTTTTCCGCGTTATGGCGCTGATGACTTGTTTTCAATTACAGTTACAGTTGCAACGAGTGATAGTTCATCTGGAGAAGTTGTCTCGCATCTGGTTGTGGTTCATCAGCAAAGACTTATTCCTCGTTCTCGTTCAAATTGTTTAGGCTGATTCACCGTTGGTAACCTGTATACGAGATAAAAAGCATTGTCTAATTGCTTATCTTAGTAACAGATTTTGTATTATTGTTACTTAAGATAAGAAACAGTAAACGCTTCAATAATGGATATCATTTCACTGACTTCATCATGTTTTCTACTTAACGGCATCATTTTTTTTTCTTCCCTCGACTACAGATTCCACTTTTCGCCGGCGCTCACGTTACAACTTGCCTTTAAATCTGCAAGGTCTGCAAAATTGATTATGCGTCTTTACTCCGAGACCATATTTAGTACATGGTAGAGAACAAGGGACAACACGTAACACAAGAAAATGTGATTTACAGTATTCATACTAGCCTGTTCTGCAGCAAAGTTCATGTGCTCCAAAGCATAGGGCTTATTTAACTAGTTGTTTATCTCCTGTCGCCTAGATTATAGGTAACTATTTTTACGGAGTCTATCCAGCGACATGCGAAATGTTTGTACTTTAGTGATATGAAATTTGTAGGACAGACTTTTACCAATGGACATGGATCTCTATGGAATTTTAGTAAACGTTTCTTGCTAGCCTGGTTAAAACTTCTTTCAAGTCGGTCTCTCAGCCCAAATGAGCTCAAATCATCCATCACTGAGCATTGTGCCAATTCAATCAAGGCCAGACTTTGCACGTTTGTTTCAAAGAATATAAAATGCATTGAGTGATTGAATGTCTCATTTATGATTTCCGTTCCATCGGACTTGAAAATAGCTTATAAGACATTGTTATCAGCTCGTATATAAACGTCATGTGTGGATTCCGTTGATATATTATTATCAAAGCAACTTTTTCTTATCAATTCGACCATTGCTGTATTCACTTAGGTAATCACTTGTCAGTTCAATGTCGTCCTCACTGGGTCCAGCAACTTAAAAGTTTCTTGCGCAATATCAAACAAAGGCTCTTGACTTCGAGGTATTTGCTTCGCCGAGTTTCCATCGTTCTTATTCCATCACGATTCCTAACTCGACTGATTTATGAAGAAGCTCCTGATAGGTATTTGAAAAGTCATACATCTTTTGGGCAAATATGACTTATCGGCATAAAGTATTTAGGCAAAATGGTGAAATCTTTTCTGTGACAGTACAAACACACCATAGCTCATAGTTCGTTCATCAGCTACGCACATGCATAACTTCGAATTACTCTGTATACCAATCGGTGACACCTTCCACATTGCACATATACCCGCTCTGACTATTCAATATAATATCTGAGCGCCAAAGGAAACAGTCTCTGCTCGGGTTGTGCATGTGAACATTGTTTCGTTTAAAATATAAGCACGCTGAATTTAACAATTGTGTTCTAGTCAGTGAAATATAAATTGATACACCCTCCCCTATTATTCGATGTGTATAGCATATCCATTTTAGAATTACAATACCATCGGTTCTTATTTTCCATATTGTACATATCATTTACATGGTCCCACACCTTCTGTCAATGTTAAAGATTGCATCCATAGTCCCGAACGTTTGACATTTGGTATGATAAATATATGTCACAAATTATTTATTTGCACTTGCACCAACACAAATTTTATTTAGGTTTTTTTTTTCATTGACGGCGGTAAATTCAGCTGAGGTCAAGAAACTGAGGGTTTCCTTTTAGAGAATCCTAAACGACGCCGAGTAATCCATTAAGCACCAAAATGGCAAAATGCAATACATGTACACATAATTCAATGCAGTACAAGGCAGATAGCCGCAATCAGTAATAGCAATGCTATAAATAACAGCTTGCTAGCTCACAGCAATATATTGATCTACGGTTACATCATTCATACAGAGGTATCTAGTGGAAACTTCGCTGAAGGGCTCATGCAGGGTATGATCACAGACGCACGCGCGTGCGAAAATCCTCAGTGTGGAAAAGCCATGGGGAACATTAAAGGGGTTTAGGGATTGGAAAACATGATCGGCCAGCCAGTCTCAAACTATAATGTTACTGCTACGTCTTTAATGCCTTCTTATGTTATCATATCTAATCAATATTATTATTGGGTATTTTCTATTCGAGTGTCTGATACATCAGTTCTCGTTAATGTTTATGCTGTAAGTGTATTCTATTACCTATTTTATTACACTATACTCAAAATTTCATGACATAATAAGTTTCATTTATTTCATCATCTGCACTTATTTACCCTGTCCTTGTTAGCATACGTTAATTTTGTTACCGTTATCAATTTGTCAATGAAAATTCGAAGAAAATGGAGTAACTAAATATTACATAAGGTCAAGAATTCCTCTTGGACATGATTTGTGATGAAACTATTTCAAACCTAACATCTAATAATAATAATAATAATAATAATAATAATGATAATAATAACAATGACAATAATAATTTTATTTAAGTAGGATCAACGTATAACACAAATAGTAACTCATGTAACAAATCTAAATAATCTCAAAACATAAAGCACAGTAAGCGCATATAACAACTGTAATACATTAATCATCCAAATTTAAAGTCATATATTATATACATATTACGAATTACACACACCTGCAATACAATAATATAACACCACACGTATACTTTTCAGTACTAAATCATACTATTCCACTTTTCATGTTGAAAGAGTGATATTATTTGTAAAGAAGAAACGAAAATATATTGATCCAGTAAAGATGGCACATTAAAGTTCATTTGGTACCAGATAATCAAGATTTTGGGGCAGAGTATATTTTGAAAATAGATTCTTTATTTGACCAAACTAACAAATTATTTTAAAAACTTAAAACGATAACGTTGGATAATAAAATTTAAAATATCACACAAAATCAATTAAAACTTTGCAAAATATAATTCAGTTTCAAATGAAAGACTTTACATCTGAGTTAAATGAACTAAATTTGACATGTTCTTAATAAAACTAGGTAGTAGGTTTCATCCTTGCATGGATATTTTGTGCGTACAAGAATGTCTTGTTGAAGCTTTGCCAATGACACATGGCTTAACACAACTGAATTTGCTAGTAACAAAATGGTGATGATTATTAATTTTTGCAAATCTTTGGGCTCATGTATGATGGGCATTTTCCATACACAATTTATGAGCATGATTTAGTGTTACTTGATTTATATAGACAATAAATCTTCTCTTGCACGTGTCATTTTACTGTGATTTGTTCATCCCTTAATAATTGCTGCTAATACCCACACCAACGCAAACGAACAATTTTTTCAAACCGAAAAAGGTATTTTCCATCTTAAAATGATAAATACGTTTAATTGATATGATACTGTATTTAAAAAGATACATATGTCATTCAGAGTCCGAGGAAATCAAATGCAGCTGTATTTATCTTGCCGGTTGTCTTGTCCACTGCTTCAACTCGAAGCTCTGTTTCTCCGAATGAGATGGAAACCTTTACTTTTCTTTCTCTTTCCCCAGTAAGGTCGGGCATATCGACGATAAGGTCGACAATTTTCTCACATCCTCCATGATCTGTTACGTAGCGTGGGTCTTTATAAATAGATCTATGTATTGCAAGACACATTAATTTTGTTACCACAGTATGTTGGACAATAGCTTTTCTTCACTCTGGCCTTGTTGCTCTTAATTACTTCATCGACTTAAATAATTTTATCAAAAACATTGTCGCACATTATTTTTCCATCTACTAGTATCAGATGTGCCCGATCATGGTACATTTGTGCGAAGTTTGCGAAAATTTCTATTCCATACGTGTACGCTGATCGTCTACTGTCCATGATATTCGGGTTATGCCAGAGGACTGTAGTACCTTTAAGGACAGCCGAGCCTGGGTCATCCACGAAAACGACCTCGATATTTGGAAAGTTCTTTTGAATTTCATACTGAAGAATATCTGATTCCGAGAACCCTCCAACCATGATAATAGTCTTCAATTCGTACATTTCAGGTCCGTTTATGATTTCGTCTAGATGTGAAACGATGCTGTTGACTGGCTTTTTGAAAAACTGTACCATTTGATCAACGCCAAGGAAAAGTTTGTCACCTATAATGTTTTCTCTTACTGGTAAAGACATTATGTCTTTTCTCAATGTCAATGGAAGCCATATTCCAACTTTTCTTGTTTCTAGCTTTTGTGCTTTCTTCTTAGCGCTTTCGAAAGACCTCTGAACCTGAAGTACTTCATGTTTTTCCATGGCCGCATAGCGATTCACTCCGAATTGGGAGATAAGGTACTCATGAAACGCGTCGTCAACTTGGGTTCCTCCCCAGACTCGACCAGTTGGTCTAAAGATGCAGTTCATACTCCCTCTACTAGATTTCACAGACACATCAACCGTTCCACCTGAAAGTGTATGAGACATTTCTGAGGAGAAATTGTTGTCAATAAATACGGTCATGATGGAGACCAACCTAGAAGACATGATATGTGTCATTTTTACGTTAGAGCAGATTTGTGAACTTTCTTTTCTTAGTATCAGTTCCTATCTAAATTTACAATTTCTTGAAATTCTACAACATTTTATATACAATAAATAACACTTCTTACACGCACTAAGACGAAATTTAAATACATGCATTTCTACTCGCATTTGTTTTCAAAAGTAATTTTTTGTTTGTACCACTTAAACAAACTAAACAGTTTTGGTTTTGAATTCTTAGATTTTTGTACTGCTTTTTGCAAATACCTTTATAAAACATGACATGGCCTTGAACTGTACATTATTTCAGCTTGAATTTGAACTTGGATTTTACATCAACCATTTACAAAGGGTGGTACGTTGTAAAATTCCAATTTAAACTCAGAATATTCTTATATCTTGGCCTTATACAATGAAAAAGTAAAACTGTTTACTATGCCAAAAATATGCAAGCACAATATACAGTAGCGTACAAAGCAGCATATTGTTTTCTCTTTCATTGCCATTAAGAGATAATTTTTGTGCAATATTAAATGTCCGTATTACTAAGTTCTCTACTTCAATACCCGACCATTCCGGAGATTTACAATATCACTGTCAATTTTTTATCTTGACCATCACACACATTTATATACAAATTTTAATTATAAATTTTGTAAGCAATGTGATTTTTATTTTTCGTTTTGTATTGTTTGAAATTTTCTTAACAGTAATTGTTTCCCATCGTTTCAAGATATATGAATACTAATGTGCATTGTAATTAATGAACCCTATGCATTTATAGTGATTGTGCCAAACAGTTTTTAATTGTTTTCGACTTTGTCATTTTCTGCTGCTGTTTTAGAACCTAAAAATAATTAAATTGATTGTTTATGTGACAAATGATAAAGCTGTTTTACATATCAATTATTATATTACTGTACTCTAGGTACTCCTATCAGTTAAAACTAATTACAACGTATAGTTTCTGTTGTGCTCAGTCATATGCCCAAAATACACGGTATAATGACCAAGAAGGGTACATAAACTTAAAGTGGGCAAAGTCAATCACTGTCCTGATATTAATAGATTAAAACAATTCTTTTTAATTTGAACGTAGTGCTTAACTTCACCATTTTTCTAGGTGTAATACACATGATTATATAACGGAAAATTATGCTGTTAGGCTGTACAAATGTATTCATCATATGTTGCCACTATATGTAGTTTTGTGGTATCGCCCAAAACAGTGGTTTGTTTACTCGAGTCATTTCGTTAACGAGGCATCAACTGTTCGCTTTTTATAACTATCCTTCTTTTCTGTAGAAGGAGTTTTCTTTTGCCAACTTTTGGATGTCAGCTATAATTTTCCTCTTTCACTTGGAACTCTTATTCTAAATGGACGAACATGTAACGATTACATTGGATTTCTAATTTTTATTAAAGCAATGTTTTTCGTTTTATGAGGTATATTTATCTAAAGAAGGCTTTTGGTACACATAAATGTTTTGGAGGAATAACTGGTTTGATTTTTTTGCAAACTGTTGAACATATTTATGAACGTAGTGCCGTTGCTCTAGACAACACCAACAGTTATCTGTGCATAGCAATGTTTGATTAGTCCTAGTAGTACAGAGACTGTTAAATATTTCAAGTTCATTTTAATACCTCCACAGTCCAGTATCATGTATTTCTTTCCCTCCTCGAAACTTGTGAAGCAGGATGCTGACATGGCTGCCGCATCAGGTTCCAGCACTAACATTAAGCTTTCATCGGGTATTCCTGCCTATAATACGACAAAGCCTTCTTTTCATGTAATAACTCCATAGAAACTACCTTAGCATGTTCTTCTCTTTCCCTTTTCCCACTGCCTGTTTCTTTGACATCTAACTTTTGACTGACTCATATGCTCACATCACTGTCTTATATACCCAGAAGCTAGAATTATAGTAGCTGAATAAGTTTAACTCCTGATTGGCTGATGCAGGATCAACGACAGAACCACGTACTCTCATTAGATAACAGTAAATCAGTTTTAATGTCTGACAATACCTTAAAGTATTTAGTTATGAAACTTAACTGAAAGCGACATCTATCTTACCAAAACTATGACAATATAGCATATGAAACACATGCAGCCTAACTGATATCATATCAACATAAATTTTCCTAAACGAATCCTATAATTTTGAAAATCACTTCATCTGAACTGCAATATTACACAACATACCTTATCAACTAATTACGTTAAAAAATAAATTTCTTCACAGTGTATTCTCTACGAATGAATACCGAACAATTTCAAACGTAATGCATAATGATATGCTTGTAATAATTGCTTAATTAAAACAAAATTTTCACATCTTTTGAAAATTTGTGTTCATATTTTTTGCACAATATTTGATGCATTACAGCTCTTGTTGCGTACATCATTTGCCGCCAAACGCATAAATTGTTTATACGCATCACTCCAAATTGCAGGAGCAGTCAAAACCCATTGCATATCTGTTTCGCGTAGTGTACGAAATTAATGACAGCTATTGTTTATAAAGTCATCTCTAAGGAATTTTATCGCCGCTGAAATTACATCTATGGCCAGCATTTCCTTCCCACTGACATCACTAATTTCTGTATCTCTTCTAAGTTTCTGAAAATAGGATTATATCAAAATCTTATAGCACCAGGATGCATTATTTATTTGCTTTATGGCATTGCTAATATTATTTTTATTTTTATTATTATCAGAAGGAGATAAAATAACGGTAGTAGAAACTTTCCAAAGGAAATTTTAGCTGGTGCTTAAACAGCATGAAGACAGAGACCAGGAAAATATAAAACTGATGATATTGTTATTAATATTATTGTTAGAGCGTCCGCCTCGGATACGGGAGGTCATGGATTCGATCCTCGGCCGAGTCATACCAAAGAATTACGAAAATGGTACTAACAGCTGCTTTGCATGGCGCTCAGCATTAAGAGTTTAGTGTTAGGACTGGTCGCCCTAGTGTCAGGATAATGTGAATGGGTGGGACATCATGCTACATGTCTGCGTCATGATGCCCCAGTGTTCGACATCACTATAAACTGCCACATTGCAGACATCGTGGCGATATGACTGAAAAATTGTTAAACCTACGTTAAAAATCCAAATCACACACGCACACACACATTAGTATTATTATTATATAAGCATTTGACGATTGTCGTTTTATTTTATTTTATTTCATTTTTAAGAGAGATATTAAGGCTATTTATGATGGAAGTTTATTCCACAACAAAATATATATTACATAATAAGCGAGATTGTTTAAGTTAACCCCCACCCACCCCGCAATTTATAGGGTGATATGGGCTGAAAGATCTCAGTGCTCAGTGCCTAGAAGATCTCTTCAAACTATGGCTGAGATTGCTTAATTTACTTTTTGCAAGCTATTTTGTAAGTTCCAAACTCGTTGATTCTGAGGTAAATTGTGTGAAATTTGCTCGTAATTTGTCGGGCCGTTTTGAGGAAGAAATCGTTTAACATTTGTGTTTCCTATACATTTTAGGAAATATCAGCTACTTGTGGTGGCAGATACGCATTACTCGTAAAGAATGTAAATTAGTTCATGCTTTCTGTTCATTTAGGTCTCAAGCGGTCAAGCAATAGTGGAGAAGACGTTTATTGGTGTTTCTCTTTTCACTTATGTGGGCCATATTTTAATGAGAAACTCTCAGCAACTGCACACTTTTTAAAGGTCTTGTTACAGGAAAACTGCCAAATTTTGTCAGAATTTGTAGGTTGTGTTCTCAACTTTTAAAAGCGGCAGATACATTGTACAACAGATGCAACCATTTGTACTAAGGTGAAATTCATAGAAATTATGTTTAGACATTTCTGACAAAAGAATATTGTAATACTCTTTTGTTTTTACAAAAGGATGCCAAATTTTTAGCCGATCGACATTATTTTAAACTAAGTTAAAAGACTGTTGATGAGAAATCAAGGAAAGTGTCTAATTAAGTCAACTTATGTTGTAAAGCTTTCCTGACCAATTCGTTTAAAGCTTGTTTCTGTAACAGAGGCAAGTGTTGCACCATCTGAAAAAACTTCAGTGACTTTTCTGGCCTAACCCATTTTGATAGATCTGATACATACCTGTTAGAAGAAATGAGTAACATTTCATACGAATTTGAATAAAGTTTTACCAAATACAGCCGTGTTTAACAAAAGCGCTGCATCATTGTACGAACATGAAAAATAAAATGTATTTCGCCATGTTCGGTAACAAATTTGGTCTCATGCGGTCTAGTATTTCTTCTTAAGAAGTTGAAAATAGCCAATATTCTTGGACGACGAAAAATGTATCAATCTCCTCTGAAAATACAACATGAACGTAGGACCATACGATGTTTTCATTTTCGCAGTATAAAATGAAATAATGGACATAATATATGTAAGACGAAAATTAAATTCGGCTAAACAAGTGACAGAATTTTATAGTTCAAACCCCTAAAATTGGATTGGATGCTTTAAGTTGGACCTAATGTTGTACACAAAAATACTCAAATCTAGTTCTTAAAAAGACTTCCCAATTTTTCTTTAAATCTACACATAGACGTTTATGCTTCCTGGGTAGGTCCCTACTAAATGGTCTGCCCCAAGGTTACAACGTCAGTTAGGTACCTGCATTTGTCTTGCAATCTCCAGCAAGTAGGTGCATCGCTAGGACAATGATCGATCTATACCGATTTCAAAGCATTAAGTTCCTTGTAGGTAAGAATGAAACGAGCGACCAATGTCTATTTGTCTATTGATTCCTAGCAAGAGTACATGTTAATTTAGGTTGGAGATCTCGATAGTTTCTTTGTTATGACCCAGGAACAAGGTTCGTATTTGGATAATAAATTATTTCGGGCCATCACCACGGAGACCCAGTCTGACATATGTTAATCCTTGTGTCATTAATCACATTAGGAAAAGAAAACCTCCGGAGTCAGTAGTTTACACGTTATTAATTCTAGTGCACGTTGAATTTGTATGCGACTGTGCATTTTTTTCACGAGTGGTCTTCGCCAACACATAATAAATAAATCAAAAAACGAATACATCAAGAAATGCCAGTATGTGCCAGTTTCTGCATTCCAAAGTGTATACTACTCGCAAAATTACTAAACAAGCTAGACTTGAGGGTATTATTTCACAAAAAAAAAACATTGCTAGACTAGATTTTAAAATTATTAGCTCGCCAGACTTGATGCTACTGCGTGTTAAATGTAAAACTTTCTGGGACCATTGGACTTTAGATTTACACATTGGTTCTGTTATGGCTGAAAATAACTCATTTGCCTGCACTTAAATGGCTTTACTAGATCGGTTTCACAAGCCAACACACACACACACACACACACACACACACACACACCTCTCTTTGTATCATAACAGCATCCTATATAATTAAAACCTTGAAGAAAATACTATTTTTTACATCGGTAGAATACAGAATTAAATACAAGACATTCTTGATTTATATAAGTCATAAATAGGTGCACATGTTGTTGTGAAGAAGGTTTTAAACAGCATTTAAAATACGATGATATATGCATTTAACTAATAAACGATTTTATCTGGCAACAATCGCTACAAAATTTCTTTTGCTTCTTAATGCTCCATCGTTGCAGAATAAAATGTCGGTTCAGCTCGATAATATATCCTGTACATTTTGAAATAAACTAGCTTAATCCTTGCTAAGGCATAACTTATACGTTTAGTAACATGTACCTTTAATTATGGTATTTATCGTGTCCGGTGTATTTATCTGGATTTTAATATTGTAAAAGCATATACGACCAGACATTAATTCTCTAATAACATAGAAGACCATATTTTGATAATATAATATGGCTGTAAACGAGTTTAATTTCTTATGCTTTGTGTGTATGATGTAAACAAGATACAACAAGTGGCATTGCAATCGTCGATCAGTACGTTCCACTGTCTATAATAGATGTCTCATGCCATTTTATATGACGTTATATTGTATAATGGATGTCATCAATTCATTTTACCATTAGATGCCATATTTAATGTATAAATTGCATATTCAGCGGATTTCTTACGAATATTTGACAGAAAAGCTGCAGAACCATCGGCGATTCCAACAGAGTAGATGCATGTAATGTTTCCAGATATAATCATAAAAAAATAATCATTTCAAACGAGGTTATATCAGACAAGGTTATGTCTTAAGCCAACATATAGCAGCTTTTACCAGAGGTTGCACTCCATGGACACAGATTATCGATATTAGTTGTCCTTGTTTAAATATTAATGTCCACTCAAGGACGATAAAAAGACATGGGGTTTTTTGTACCAGTTTAAGTAGCAGATGAAATAGTAATGGATGTTTAAGGTCCCATCTCTCTCTCTCTCTCTCTCTCTCTCTCTCTCTCTCTCTCTCTCTCTGCTATATATGAAAATATTTATTCAACCATCGCAATACCTTCCGCTTTTGTAGTCAATATGACCACCATACCGGAATAAAAACAAAATGTTCAGTGACGTTGTCGTTTTGTTTAAATTATTCTAATCACACTATCGATCCAAAATTGTATTCTAGATCCCTGAGTATCCTTTTTTTTTTTGAAGCCGTCAAGATTTATCTACACTGGATAAATACTTGCTATATGCATTTTTATTTTATTGTTGAACCCATGTAGGCAAATCTCCGAGTGATACATATCTATCATTGTGCAATGGCAAATATTCAAACCTGTCAAAATTCCATCTTGTACATTCGCCTTCAAATTTTGTGTGAACTATTTGAATGATGATTTCTATCGAAGTTCTAATTTAACTTTTGTTATATATATTCAGAGACCTTGTTCTGTTGTAATGAGTTATATACTTAACATGATCACCTTCTTGATATAGGTGGCATCGTATTTATGTGTGATCGTTCGATCTCGGTTTCCCATGTATTGAACCAAGCTGTCTTCTACAAATATGACTCAGTATCATTGGAAAATGCATACAAATCTTGATCGTTACCATTGTAAGATCGATATTCATTCATATTTTTTTTAAATCAATGTATATGTCATGTCATTACAACTATGTTTAATTGTTAATTTGTAACTAATCAAGCCCTGGAATTATTTTCAAGATGAACAAGTATTAAAGGGAATCGAATGTTTTGTACTCTTTTGCACATGGACATATAACATATGCAAGTCTTAATTTCAAATTATTTTATTGTAAGTATTCTCAATATGTGTGCTCTTTGACACTTATACTTTCTAACCGGTCGAGAAATTAATAGATTTTTATAAATTTGGGGCTGTTTAATTACTACGAGTGAGAAAATATGTGTTCACATTAAAATTAAGTATGTTACAGAATTGCCAAACGTACACTACCATAGTTTTATTTTAAGATGTGTAAGGTTACATGCTCCCACCCCACCCCCACCCCCACCCCGACTTCCATGGACAAGACCAAAAAGACCAAGATTTCTCACGCGTTTGCACAATCATTTTTCTAACTTGCACGTGTCTAGCTTAAAATGTTAGGAGTTTCAGGACATTATCCACGTTATAACGTATCGCCAACTGTACGTAAGGCCGACCAGCCGGACGAATGTGTCAAAATATTTATGCGCTTATTTGAGAGCGTTGCTGGTGGAGTTGTTATGGGTTTAACGCGAGTTTTCAGCGCAAGATAGGATATACATAGCGGTCTATAAATGGTGGAGGAAGAACCCGGGAAAACCCGGGAAGAACCACCTACCCACGAGAAGCGACCGGCAAGCTTTCTCGCATATCCGTATTTGCTGAGCCCGAGACTCGAACCCACTCAGTCAGATGTGAGATGACAGTGATTCGTAACGGTGAGCGCTTTAGACCACTCGGACACTCAGGGCCCCTATTTAAGACCGCATGAGCAATTATTATTACGGAATTGAGGTTTAAGTGTATATTAAATGTCTTTTGTTATGAATTCTGATATACGTTGTGTCTCATAAAAAAATGGAATAAAAATTAAAATAAAATAAACTATTAAAACAAAACGAAATAATAAAAAAATGTTAAATCGTAAAAACGAACGAAAAACCAAGAAAATAAATAACTAAAAATATACCTTTTCTTTGATGAGTACTAATCTGAATTGCTTAAAGAGATACCAGTCCTTTTGATTCCCTTCTTTATCCTTTTGTGGACTGAAAAGGATGCTTGTGGGTGCCTTGCTGTAGTCAGTGCCTGCCCATCTAGATAATTATATGAAATGTCTCTATCACACACTCCTATCACACACTCTCGTAAAGGCGCGCGCAAACACACACATAATATATATATATATATATATATATATATATATATATATATATATATATATATATATATATATACAACAAGAAAATAGAGCTGTTCCTTATACACATACATACATACATACATAGTGTCGGGAAATATTATGTCATGATTAAAGTGTAGTAGACAGCGAATTGCTGTTGAGATAAAATATTATAATGAATAACACCTTAGGAAACTCTGGAGAGAGAGAGAGAGAGAGAGAGAGAGAGAATCTCACCTTGACGTAATGACAGTTTAATTGTCGTGTATGAATGAAAACGCGTAACCAGAGAAAGTGGTTCCTAAATCCAAGGCGAATGACAAGAGTTTATCTGAGGCCTTTGTTCGGGGACAGGACTGAAAGTAAAGCATTAGATGTTGTTATTGTTGTATTGAGTTAACGCCATTTTTCAGGGCATGATAAGATATAGAAAGTATCGCATCACAACTTGTGTAATTAAATAAATTTCGGTTTTATCTGGTGTTACTTCTCGCCCCGACAACCCCAAACCCTCCCCTCCCCACCCCACCTAATGAAGGTACGTTTCATTTCAAACCATTAGCTTTGACTTTAAGGTGGACTATATAAACATAGCTTTTTTTAAAAAATCTTATTTAAAATAAAACTAAAGCAAAAGTAAGTGCTTCCCAAATCCCCAAGCTTTTTACTGCATATTCCACCCGTATTACCACCCATCCTGGTATTTACCTCCAACTTATGTTAACGCTCCAGGGCGCGTATAGAATATTTTCTTCATATATGCTGCGGATTCCTCTCATGGCTGTGTCTAGATAATTATTGAAAATGTTATTCTCTTCAATTACATAAAGACAGGTTTGAAATATTTAAAGTTCATTGATGATTTTCTCTGTTAGTATGTGGTTCTCATCAAGAAATTTTGAATATTGTTTCATTCCTTTTCCTTCTTTCCATCCTTCATGAGATGTGCGGCGATTAGGATATCCGACTGACTACCTACAAGACCGTCGTTAGCACTTGTCTAAAATTTTCCTTACAATGAATCCTGGAATTTAAAGCGGATGAACAAATTATATCTTGTGAATAAGACTATTTAAAATACAAAAATTATTGATTACACATAAATTTGCACACTTACCTCGTGGTGTTCTGTTTTCAACTTTTCAACGATCATCGATCAATTCGAAGAAACTTTTTCTTGATATAATGTGTTGTGCTAAATCGATTTAATTTTGCAGCATATGTATTACAGCCGTCTCATTTCGTCGTATTCTATTTTCTACTTTCATTTTCACCTTTATTTCTGATTTTTCATCCAGCTTGTTAGAGACACCAGAAGGTACTACTTATTCGACTCGGATTTTGGCACCCGGATGTTTCTGGGTTGTTTTTAGTTTACAAGTAGAAGAGTAGTTCCTTTTGCTAGGCCGTCTTTCTCAGAAACACACAAAATGTTAAAGTAAAAAAATGAAGACTATGCCCGTCACAAACTCAATAAATTAAATAGAGTAGACGATTTATATAGAGCTTATCTCTCATAGCGTGAAACAACCGGATTCTCTTCAGCTTTATTCGCTGAATGTGAACTGCTGAGCATGCGTATCATGCATCCATTGAGCTGTGTCGCTTCTTTCTTAGTGAAAGTAAACTATACCCGCCAACGAAAGCATTGTGAGTGGGTGGTGACAAGTTCTTCTTATTGTTCGTACATATATAAAGAAATAGAGACAACAGTTATGTTTCCCTATCAAATATACCCTTCAAATAAATCGTGCAACAAAAAATTATATCCAAGAAATCAACAAAATTATTTCCATTTATCACATATCATTTATATTGACCCCATTTAAAAATTATTATGTATTTTTTATCTAAATTAATTGTTTGTTTGTTAGTTTTAATTTTTTATTGCATTACATGCTATTGTAATGTAACTTTATTTACTGGATTTGACATTGTCCAGAAATTCAGTTCAGTTCTGTTTGACCTGAATTTTACTGATAAATACCTAATAGCAGAAACACTGAATCTAGTTTCTGACCTTGATTCAGAACTAATCATAGTTTTGGTAAACAACTTTAGTAAAACTTCTTTCTAATAGTAAGATTCAATAAGTGGAATCAAGGCGATACGTGACATCAAGCAAGTGTTTATTATTACGAACTTCTAATATTTCTAGAACGTTGACCCACATCCGGGAATCTGTTTTGCGCCTTAAATTTGTGTATAAGTGTTGTCTTTATAGAGACTGATCAGTCGGGCACAAAACATAAGTTGAGTCCAGTCTGAGTTGAGATTTTTTTATAGCAGCAGAGGGGGCGAATCCCACAACTTTTAGAAGCCTCCAAACGCCGAAATAAGCCCTTTATAAAAACGCGTTGACGTTGCAAACGCAATTGTTGCTGCGTTTTTGTTGTCGTCGTCGTCAGAAGGGGCACCGCCTACAACTTCCAAACGCCGAAAAAAACCGCGCGGGTGCTTCGTTGTAAACATAATTTTCGCCGTTGCTGCTGCGTTTTTTGTTGTCTTCGCCCCCTCTGCTGCTCTCTAGCTGAAAATCGTATCTAACCCAACCGAGGATATAAATTAAAAATTACTTATTCCAAATAATGGTACACTCAGAATCTTACACAGCCAGACTGTCTAGGGAGCGAGCAGAAGCACTTAAAAAATATATCCCTATGAAGGAAAAGTTTAAAAAGGATGTGCAGTTGCAACAACAAGCACAAGTTGAGTATGCAACTGAAGCAAAGGAATTATTTCAACCCGTCACTGCGGTCACTGAAAAGGTTTTAGCTGCTATTAGGGACCCCGAAGAAAAAAGAAGTCTTGCTCAAGTATTGCGAGAAGAATCCGGACCTGCTAGACGAAAAATGGTTGATCTCGAATCACGATTTACTCCCGAGGGTATAGAAAAAATTGAGAAATTTAAATTGACAGATGCTCATAGTAGAAATATTTTTGGTAGGTTTGCTGCCGAAAGTTATCAGCGTAGAGGTGAATATTTGAAACCCGAGTATGTCAAAAATGTAAAGAGAGATAATTGGGGTGATTGGTTGTACAAAATAGCTACGGGTAATTATACTATAGATAAAACGGATGTTGGTTATCCATTTTTCACTAATGGAATGAGAGACTATTATGCAGAACAAGAAAAATTAGCACAAGAGAGAAAAGAACAAGAAGAACAAGAGAAAAAAACAGCGCGTCAGCAGAAACTGGCGGAAAAAACAAGAAAAACAAAGAATAATACGAGAGCAAGAAAAACAAGAAAAACAACAGGAAAAAAAACGTCAACGTTTCCCCCACCCCCGCGACAAGAAGACCTTTCACTTCCTGTGCCGTTGCAACAAATATAGAAAAAAAACGAGGAAGACCTCCCGAAAAGGCACCAGAGGAAATAGTGGTACCACACACAGATGTAGCTGATTTATCTTCGTCGCTAGCAAATATTAATTTGTTTCCTGCTCCACAATACATCCCTGGTCTGGAAAATAGTTCATCTGATCCATATGATATATTGTTTCCGCAGCTACCACTGTACTCAGATCCTTCTCCTCCTCCACCACAGCCTGAAAAACTACCGGGTAAAAAATCTCAGCCCGTTCTTACTTCTACCTTGCGGAAGCCGCCACCGCCCACTGGCAGCGGTTTTGGAATTCCTTGCCCTGATAATATTTTCAATGATGTGTCTCGGCTAGAAGTTCTTATCGGAGGAAGACGTGCCGGAAATAACTCTCCGGAAATAATTAATGAAGCCTCTGATATTTGCCGGAGATTATTTCAAGGTGGTATCATGGATGCTCACATATTTCAAGAACTCGTCGATGAGCTTGTTGATAGCGATTAGATATATGACAGTAAATATAACATAGTCATAAATAACAGACATACACCTGTGCATTTCAGAGCAGTAAACTCACGATTACCAATCTATAGAGCAGCTTACGGAGACGGACTTGGCGATACCGCTCAGCGATTATTTGCAGGATTAGCACCAAAATTGGGCCCTCTTGCAAAACAACTATCGATGAAAGCCATTAATATTGTTGGTGAAAAAGCTCCTGGTGCAATTGTTGGCGCTGCTGGCAAGGCACTCTCGGCAATCAAGGAAAGACTAGCGCGACTAATGAGACGCAAACTTGTAAAATTACCAACCACCGAAACCATGCCCGCGGAAGTCAGTAAAATAATAAATCAAGCCGCAAATCAAAAACTAGCGGCGCTGGAATCCGACGCACAAAGAAATATTACAGCAAATTTAATAGCAGGATCGTCCATTTGAAATCACACGCAGTAGTATAAAATATTCAAACTGATATCCGATACAGCATTCAATATAGATGAGCCGGTCGAGCGAGATAGATCGGTGCGTGATTATCAATTTTATTCCTACGATGCACGAGATCCAAATCAGCGAGGGCGTATTGAACTTCAAGTTCACGATACAAGTAGATATTTCTTGCCATGTGAGGCGTTTATTGAAGTAGAAGGTGAACTTGTGAGGGCGGATAATAATAACTACGGTGTCAACGACCGAATTGGGTTTGTCAACAACGGAATCATGGCATTGTTTAGCAGCGCAGGGTACATGATTGATGGAAAAAATATCGAATCGATTCAAAATGATGTCGATGTTGCCACAACAATAATTGGTTTAGCGAGATATTCTGACGACTTTACAAGGTCATCCGGTCCATCGATGATGTTTGCCAAGGATATTACCGACAGCGCCGACCATCTTCAGTATATTAAGCTGCGAAAACCTCAAAATACTGCAACTAATCCACAACCAGTTGATTTTGAACATGAAGCTAGACCAGGTGGTGATTTTGATGTTATAAAAGGTGCTAGCGCGACTTACAACTTAGGATTTGCAACACGCCGAGCAATGTTGTTAGGAGATAAAAAAAAATGTTTTCATGCGCAATTCCACTAAATCACATTTTTGGATTTTGCAGAGATTTCCGAAAGGTGATCTTTGGAGCTAAACACAAGTTATGCTTCATAGAAAAGCCGATGACAATGATGCGATTTGGCGAACAGCTGGTCATGCTGGTAAAGTAAACATAACGAAACTTTCACTGTGGATGCCAGTGCTAACTCCATCAGTCACAGAAGAACCCCGACTGCTCTCTTTTATGAATCAAGGCGGTAAATCATTGCTATCGTGGCTTACAGTAACCACCGACGCCATCCAAAGTCAAGTCAAAGATATGTTTACTTGGCATATAGCATCACAGCAAGGAGTTTCTGCGCCACGACATATTTTTATTGCGTTACAAGATATGTGCCGGGTGGGTAATCAGGAATGGTCTCATATGATATTTGACAAACTCGACGTTACTGAGGTTTCGTTGAGAATAAACGGTCAGCAAGAACCATCCGAAGATATATCACTGAGTTATACAAATAACCATGTGGCGCGCGCATATCATCGTTGGCTGACATTCTTGGCGCGTAACCTAAATATAGATACTGGCACGCAAATATCACAGCTTGATTTTACAAATTTGTATCCGATTTATTACTTTTCGCTGGAGCATCTTGACTTATCCAAGCAGTCCGTTGTTGATATTCACTTTCGAGCTCGTGTTGGCAAGTTACCAGAAATCGCGGCTGGTCTGCCAGCTGTTCACGGTCCCTACAGAGCAATCGCGGTCATACTTTCCGACAAAGCAATGTTACTCGAAGGTATTAGTGGCCGAATGAGAATCGTTGACGCACCAGTGGAAAATATGTAACAATTAGATCAATCACGTTAATTATAAAAATGTCATACAGTCATGTTAATGTCACTCTGACTCCTGGTCAGGCTAAGAAATTACAATCGAAGAACGCGAGCACATGTGGGGCAACGATAACACTAAAAAATGATCAAATCGCTAATGGTGGTCCAAACAACTTATCGCTGACTAAAACCCAACTAAAACATTTCAATAAAGCGAAGCAAGCAAAAACCGGAACTCAACTTGATTTCTCTCCTGCAGCTGTCAAGAACATGGTTAAGACTGGCGGTATTTTTCCTATTCTCGCAGCAATACCAGCGTTGATAGCTGCTGCTGCCCCAGCTGTTGCCAAAGCCGCTCGCTAGGAGCTGTTGGAACCGCTGCTGAAATGGCACTAAAGAAAGCCACAGGGAAAGGATACAAATAAAAGGGACGCGGGCTAAGACTTCCAGGAACTCCACCATCATGGTACCCAAAACGGTTCTGAAAGCCGCTGGTTTAGCCACGGGTCGATTTAAACAGTTTCCTATCAAATAATGGTTGATATTTACGGAAGATCTCTTCTCAACAGAAAAGTGAAGCGCACCGATATAGATTTATCAAAATATGCGACCAAAGATGAAATCGATAATCTTTTAAGTCTGACCGGGATAGACCCAGATGAGGTTGTTATTTTTCAGGACCGACACGGAAAACTAAAAACCAGCGATATCAAATGGCATGAAATAATTCATAGGGTTATTGGAGCTACTCCGGGTAACATCCCTGTGTTCACTCATAGCGGAAAAATCAGAGATTCGCTGATATCAATCGCGGCGCTGCGAGATGATATGCAGAAAGTTGCAGTAAAATAGACTGGTGATACAATGACAGGTGAACTCAGCATGAACGGCAACAAAATAACTGTGTTAAGAGATCCAACATCCCCGGAAGATGCCGCAAACAAACAATATGTTGACGCCATTGACGATAAATTATCCACGTTGCGGGACGAGTATGACAAGCACGTAGACGCGTTTACAAATCTTCGTAGAAACTTTAAAAAAACCGATGATGCCGCAGATAAGTTCTTTGGAACTCCTCCCGTCGTCGATATGGAGCTTTCTGATATCAAGACCAACATTGACACGATCAAACAAACACAACAGAATATCGTAGCGGAGATTCCTGAGATCGTTAACAAAACCAGTTTGATTAAAATCCCATCTGGAGTTACTCCCGGGCATATCACCAACATAGTATACACAGTATCATCTGGATTTGCAACATGGTCTAAACAAAATAATACTATCAAATATAGAGCAACAGTCACTGGAGTATATAGACTGTCTGTGTTCAGTGCCGCTAAATTTGAAATCTTCACAACATATCCCTGGAGACATTCCACCGACAAGTTTTCCGGGGTTGTAACTATCATATTAAATAAGAGAGCCGAAGAAATTAACCGCCGACAAGAAATTAACCGCAACATCTTACTGGTGGTGTTTGGAATTTGTAGCTGAAACACCTCAGTTGGTTACTGCGTAAAATAATAAAATGGCCTCGGATGCGCAACAATACAGATATGATCAAGTACGCGAATGGCAATCAGAGTTATAAAATACCATCAACGAATACACAGCAAAGGTAAAAAAATGCAAACGGCGTGTAACCATGTTAGACACAATAGTGTATTCAGTGTCCGCGATAGTTGCATCTACGGGAGTATTATTATCAGCGCTAACACCAGTGACAACTGCAATCGCGGTCACAATTACAGTTTCAACATCAACGACAATTGCAGGAGTTGCTAATATTATCGCGAAAAAGATATCCTCGTGTGAGTTAACAAAATTGCACGAATATGAAAAGTTAAACAGCGCGGCCACAAGCGCCTACTCGAAATTGTCGTTGATATCATCCAGTCTTGACGATACAGCAATATCAGATTCCGAATTCGCCGAAATGGCAAAGATGTATGAAGACTACACTCAGAGTACAAAGTACTTCGATTTGAAACGACAGCAGATAAATAATGACGGAATTACTTCAACAGATAGTCGCAAATACAAGCCCAGCGCGAACTTCTTTAATAACAATAACCTCAACTAAGCCAGAATTTAATATTACTTTTCCAACTGCGATTCCAGTAAGCGAGATCGCGTTAGCACAATTACGAGTATATCACAGTTGGCCTAATATCAGATCAAAATCGTTTGGTGGATTGCCAGCAAATAATTCGTTTGTGTTTGCATATAAAAATAACCCCGATGGCACACCAGACTGGAACGTCATTGGGTTACCAACCGGGTCTTATCAAATCGAAGAAATCAATGAGGAATTACAACGTCGAATAAAAAATATCACAACAAAGGAATCCAAAATAGCAAAAACTGTTCATGAGCCAACGCTGTCTTCTGCCATCGAAATAAGCACCCCAGACTACGCCGTGGATATATATAATAGTTCGATCAGAACAGTGTTAGGATGGCCTGAAAATCCACCACGGGAAGCTCCACCGTTACCTGGTGAACCTATGGAATCTGATTATGCCTCCGATAAAAAATCGTATCATGATTATATCCCAAAATATGAAATTAATCCGTTATGGAAAGGCATAAATACAAGACCAGAAATAGCAAAATAATTTTTAACCAGGATGGTTCGATATTTCAGTGGCATTATGGATCACCGTTGCGGCCGTATATTGAGCAAGATATCAAATTTACTTTTGAAGATATTAGTCGCGAGCATAAAACACAACAAAAAAAATTACGTCATTTATTTACTGAGTATCTCCTTGACACGTCGTCAGCAAAAAATGAAATTATTAAGCAAATTGAAATATTAAATCAGCTTGTATTTGATATGGAAACCGTTTATCGATCTATTATGCAAAGAGTACCGAATTTTAAGCCTCCCGGGTATAATGCTCCCGAGCTAAAGAAATCCGTCACAGATCTCATAGACGAGTTTTTCAATGACATACTTGCACAGCACAGGCGAACACTACCGGAGCCAACTATCCTCAGACACAATAACAGCCAAATCAGCGATGGCAGGCATGTATCCCCGGGCATCGTAAATATAACCGAAGTGGTCGCGGTCAATCTTGTGTGTGATGTCATTGATGGCAGTTACAGCACGGACACGACAGTATCAAATCAAGCCCAGCAAGGATTTGTTCTTTATTCATTTACTCCGAAAGATGTACCACCTGGATTTCTGATTGTGCAAAGCGGATCTACGATGTCACAATCCGTGGCTGACCAGAATAAATTTCTCGCTGACAGACCAGTGTGGTCATCTTCTTGATCTTCAAGGTGAAACACTACATATTAGTCTGCTAGTGAAATCCTAGGGATTTTTCAGTGAAAACTTAACTTTATTTTATATTTTCTGCAAATTCACTGAAATTTATAGGGTAATTACTAGTAAAAAAAATCACAGAAATCGACCAATTTCTCAAATTGGAAAGGTAATTTACTAGTAAAAATCACAGAAATCAACCAATTTCTCGATTTTGATAGGGTGTTTACTAGTAAAAATCATGCGAATTTAGTAAAAAGCAAAAAAAAAGAATATACTTTTACTGTAAGACAGAAAATCATTTACGATTTCACAATTAATCAAGCAAGTATTATATAATGTATCACCGCGTGAAATGTTTCATACACAACAAAGAACTTCTTGATGAAGCTGTCAGTGCTGGAAAAGTTACCCCGGAAAACATAATTATTGATGAATACGGTAATGACGATTTTATACTGACTGACAGGCAACTACAGCGACTAAAAAAAGATCATATTGTGATCGCGCATTGCTGTATACATCAAATTTTAGAATATATACGCGTATTTAGATCTTAGATTAGATTTATATGTACCACCACATAAATGTTTTCGTGTATGACAAACAAGCGCTCGAGCAAGCAGTTAGGGCTGCATTTGCACAAGAAGAAATTAACGTTAAATTCATTATTGACGAATACAGAGACGAAGACTTCTTACTAACACAGCAACAGTTAGAGTCTCAGACGCGAGCATATTATTTGAATTGTATGCGACAGAGATCAAATTCTCAATTATGCACACTCCTGCATTAAACACCACCGACAAAGGGAAATATTATCTAACTCGGACTGATGCAAGTAAAAAAAAGTGATATATTTATTTTACTTTCAATTTCACTTCCAAGTATTTGACTTTATCAAAGTGACTTCTAAGTAAATCGAGGTGAGGTCTTTACTTCCTTGACTTCGTCAGCGGACATACAATCCGTTAATCTTCTCACACGAGTATTTATTATCTTTTTTGTTTCATACTCTTGAGCTAATTTCAACCTAATCTTTTCAATTGCACGAGACAATGAAACAAATTCATTTATTTGTGCTTCTTCTACTGTAGCCAGCGATTTATACAAATTGTTCTGAATTCTTTTTATAAATCGATACTGAGCAGGAAGAATATAACGCCATGCGCATTTAGCTTCATGTAGTGATTCAAAATCAGACATAATTGTTTCAGGATTTAGTGATATATTAAATCCGCGCTCTTCTAATTTTTTAATAGCAACAATCACATCATTGATATTTTCGTAATTCATATATATAATATTATGTATTTAAAAGAAAAAAATGGACACCACATCTCCTTGAGTCTCTAGCTTATCAAATGATTGGCTACCAAACTCAGGAGCGGAAACACAACCCCTATGTGAGCCCCTAACCGGTCAAATAACAGTCTAGAGAGCCCAGAGGGTGTGTTTGCGAAAGACGAGACATTCCCCATGTTGAGCCTCTAGTTTACCCAAACGATATGCTAGAAGGTTCATATAGGGACAGGACAACATATAGTATTTACATTTGTAAAGCTTCTAAAGTGCCACCGCATCTTAGCAAGCTTACAGTAGGATAGTACAACATATAGTATTTACATGTATTTACATTTGTAAACTCCTAAAGTGCCACCGCTTTTAGCAAGTTTACGGTAGGACATAGTATTTACAGTAGGATATATAGTAACTAAGGACGGTACAGACAGATACGGGGTTATATTCTACGCTCAACAAAGTTGCACACCCTCCCCCAAAATCAATCCCGCAGAGTGCAAAATGTCACCCCGTCAGGGTGATAACGCGGAAAGTTGTGCAACTTTGTTGGGTTTCGAAACCCCGTACATAATTCGGACGCTATAGTATATAAACCGACTGACACTTGGAAGTTCAAAAATAGCACACTCGGATTTTTGTATTTGTTTTCTTAAATATAATCGCAGAAAAAATACAGATGAACCATAAAACCGAACAAATGTAATAACATAAGGATTTTATCTGTGAAAAAAATATTATTTATTGTACACCCGCCCGTGTTGACAGTTTTTATAAAGTCACCTTGACGAAGTCAAAAGGGAAGTAATTGTAGACCGTGTTACTTGTACACGGAGAACTGTTTACCCGTTTGTAGTACATATCGTTAACAAATTCTGAACTGAATTTGAAAAATACCTGTACTCGTAAACGCGGAAGTGTTATAGACTGTAAAAAATAATAATTATATACCGCTTTGGGTATTGCACAATCTCAAAGGGTGTTGCACAATCACCTTGACAAAGGGAGGGAACTAATTGCATGAGATATGCTTAACGGAGTTATCTCCCATTTATATTAAAAATTCTCGGATTTTAGTGAAGTAAATAATGAAAAATAATTTTTGTTTATTTTTTTTTGAGATGGCAGACTTGTATATTTTTTCTGCGACTCTTCGTACTGAGGGTCCACAAATATCAAAATACTTGCCAGCTGAGTTCATCGATTGAAATATTATTTTTGTATTCGTATCTAAGTTTATGGATACAACTCTCTTGGGGCTCTTATTACTACAACCAGTATTACCAGACCTACACTTCTGGCTTTGTGTGACAACCCTCAGATTGGATGAACTATTGTCGGTTGTCACACCGTTGATGTGATCCATCACAAGATCGTCTTGGATATTTCCAAAGAAACACTCGAACACGAACCTGTGATTATAATACTTCTTTTTTCTAGCAGTAAATCTAAGATAACCAGCATTACTAACAGGACCAACTGGTTTTTTCAACCTGCAATTTCTGACTATTCCCTCACGATTCGGTTCGTAGTTATCAATGATAGGATGTGAGACAAATTCTTGGCTCATTTATATAATAATATATTTGTCTAATTCATAATTTGTCTGAAAACTTAGTTAAGCAATCACGCTCACATTTCAGCGCAACATCGTTATTTTTTTTTATAATATCGCTTGAGTTCACGGTATCTCTTTCCTTCGAAACTTGCACATAACTGTGTTTTACCCCTGACCCCAACACCACATCGCAGACACGGTATTGGTCCTAAACTTCCCCTTCGGACGCTTTGGGAATGGTTCCCGCAGAATTCTTTTATGCAGGATTTATTACAAGGAATTACGGATCCAACTTGAAGCCACTTGCATTTATTCATTATACAACATTTTCTTATTTAAATGTTTGTCTTAAATATAATATGGAGGAGTTTGAAAGATTATCTGCTATTGGCACCGGGAAAGCTTCCAGATTCGATCTTGACAGACTAACCCCTGACTCGCGGAGAAGGGCCCTGACTGATCTGTTTGATATTATCAGGAATGCCAAAAAAGAATTTCGTAACGACGGTGCATCTCACGTGTGGTCGTCATTTAAAGTTATACGCGACATTGACAGAGTCAATGTTGACGAAGTCATTGATGCTACAATTAATGATGCACGAGCGAAAACAATTATTAACTATCTCTTTGATAATCAGAAATATTTTTTTCAGAATAAAATTTATTATGCAAGCAGATTCCGATACGTGGATTATCCGTGACAAAAATGACCCTGTCCTTGCTAATGGAAAAACCGTTCTGTTAAGTAAAGATTCCAAACCAGGAATGCTGACTGGGATTGATAAACCATATTACGCTCGAGCGTATCCTGTGACCGCGGTCATTTATGGAATCTATCCGATAAAAAAAAACAAAAATCAATAAACTCCCCCAATGAGATTGTCAAGGCTGAATTGTGTAGCCGAGCGAGTAATGAAACATTTAAAAATGCAATGCGCAGAAATGGTCTAACTTATCTAAGACGTTCCAAGATAGCAGCGTGGGCTGAAAAGGTCAAGGATACAGGAGCGTCAATAAACGATGTCGCCGAGCTAGAAAAAGCATTAAGATTTCCCATAACCGTAACAACGATAACAGAAGAAGTATTATACAAATCGAAATATAATCGATACGGAGCTCCAAAAAATATCATTGATCATAACGCTCACGCTTGGACTAACGCAGTTACGATATTTCCGCGAGATCGTGTTGTGAAATATTATTCAGGAAATATATTTGATTTTATTTATCAAATAAGTAAAAATGACCCTGTGTCGATGTGGTTGTTTAAAAGTTCCGAAGATGGCTAGTATGATCAATTTGTAAGACCCAGCGATGAATTATACCGGACGGAATCTCTGCAACAACAAATGAAAAAACTCGCAGAGAAATATGTGAAAATCGAAGATTTTAAAAACACGGAGCAGTTATTAACTAATTGTTTTACAGTTCCGAGTGTTGCCGCTCACACCGCCAGAGAAAGAAATTTGTGGAGGCCAACCCGAAGTGAGTTTCTCGAAGACATACAATTGAGTTGTGTCGAGTATGGACACGGCGGTTTGTGGAATACTAAGTATGACTACAGCGAGATGATTTCCGTGGATATGATTGCGTGTTATCCGGGAAGCTTTCTCGGGATGGGCGAGTGTAACGAATACTTTAAAAGATTTGGACATCCCACGAACTCGATGACACGAGTTGCTATAAACGGTCCTTGACCCGATTTTCCCCTAACAGGATTTGCTCGTGTAATATCGTTTGAGTTCGCGGAAAAGCTTCATCCGTGCTGTTATGTTTGGTTCGGCAGACACTTTAGTAAAAAGCGTTGGGCACCAATAGTGTTATTGCGATATATGCTTGACAGCCGAATACTGGTATCGTTGACGGTCAGTGAAGCAATCATATCATATCGACCGCAGACTTTAGTTTGGTTACCAACACCGGAGCGTATCAGTCTCGATGAAGTCATTGAAGAGTATGCACGAGAGAGTCCAAATACTCCCATGGATGTCATTGTCGGTGACGCTCCTAAAATTCTTAAGATTAAACTCAGCAATAGTGAAAAAACAGCAAAAGATCTTGGTAGAAGAATAATCGGTAAATTTACTCAAGGTGGTGCATATGATGATAAACTACATCACTCACGATTGATTATCGATGACGCTGAATTAAATTTTATAATTGCTGATGCCGCTGCGAGAAATATATTTTGTAATCGGGAGGACGCGCTCTTGTCCGACGGGAAAAAGTTAGGCACAGTTGTAAGTTATATTAATTTAGAATCGCCTCAATACACACATTTAAGATCTTCGATGCTGGCTTATGTTTCTATAAATTTGCTATCAATGATAAATCGATTTCCCAAAACTGCAGTTAGAGTTGCAACGGATTCATTTTATATCAATAAAAGATATTCAGAATCACTGGCTCGTTTTACAAGCACTGATGAATCATGGAGTTCGTGGAGAATAAAAAAGGAAATGTTACATGGATATTGTGAATCCGCTGATGTTGCTATCAAAGATAATTATTGCAAATCAGAATTATCAGAAATGTCGAATGCACCATCTGTGTATGATCCAATCACTAGACACAAAACCATTTATTTGAACGGACCGGGTGGGTCTGGTAAGACAACTCGAACGACGGAATTATTTCGAAATTCAGATATGATTGTGCTAACACCAACACACAGACTTGCCAGTGAGATGAAACAACGAGGAGTCAATTCTTGCACTTATCACAGCTTTTTCAAATACAGCGGTGGTGTATGGACTCCAGATCGAATGGGAACAAAATATATTTCTGGGAAAATAATTTGGGACGAAATAGACACAGTGTCGTTAGATATATTAAAATTGTTCCTGGCTAACAAAAAATACCGCTGTGATAATGTGCGGCGATCACGGTCAGCCACCACCCTTTGTTGGTCCATCTCCGCATTTTGGTTAAAAGATTTTGTTGATTATTATGAAGAAGTGTCTGATGATCATAGAGCACTTGATACAACGCTGAAGGAATTTAAAACATTAATCAGATTACAACCGAATAATATTCAATGTGAAATCATGCGCGAGATGATTCCTGAAACTTCAATGAGCGACTTTTGGAAAACATGAAAACCAGACGATTTGATAGTGGCAAGTAGAAAGATAGTCAGAGACACACTTCAACAGCAGTTATTTCAATTACAACAAGAAAAGTTTCCAATGTTGCCAACGCCGCTGTGTTATAGACCAGCTGATACGCGGTTACAGAATATAGATGTTGATATACCAGGACAGACCGAGAAACAGAATTTAGTATTGAATGATATTGTGCTAGTTGACATTGATGCTGCTAAAGACGCACTGCGCATGAGTAAATCCCCGTGGACGCTAGGATACGCAATGACGATACATTCATCTCAAGGACTGACTATCAGTGATACAACTGTCTCGATCGTTGATGATCGAATCGAGTGGTCAAATTTAGTTTACTTATCTGTGTCCAGAGTTAGAAGAATATCTCAACTGCGAAGAATTGTCTTGGATGAGTCAATGGCTGATGAAATTAATAATGAAAACAACAGCGACATAATAAGAAAAAAATTAGCCGGTTACAAACAGAGTGACAAAAAAAATAATCGCGATTTCGACCTTGATGTTGAATTTATCATGACACTGAAACAACAGCAGAATAATCACTGTGCGAGCTCTAATTGTATAATGTTGTGGCAGTATTCGAGTAAACACCCAACGACAAAATGTGATGCTGACCCGTCTTGAGTGTAATCGAAGGAGATGCGCCAGCGCCTTGGGTGCTAGTTAAGTGATCTGGGTGGTAATTGTGTGTTCTCGGGAATTACTTGTAATTGCTCACGTGTGAATCCACGTTGAGGAGCAGTTGAATTCAGCCTGTAGATTGCTGGTCTACCAGTAGATCTAGTTATGTTAGATATCTTGTGTGCGGTAATACTCCAGATAGGATCAGTCGCTCTTTTTTTACCACCTTCAAGTTCACCTGGTTCATATAAATATCTCACAGTGACACTACCCAGTATTGGCCGTGCTGAAAAAACACGTCGTTGTACAGGTATATGTTTTTTAGTGACCGCGATGGCAGGTTTCATGTTGGTTGTTCGAGTAATTTCATTATTTATCGCAGCTATCACGCTTGGTAATCTTGCAACCCATTCACGAGATCTCTTGTCCTGAATGAATTACTTCACGTATTGATATCCAAATAACCGCTAAGCAAGTGTTCGATTAAATCGCTCAACGATTGCCTGATCACGAAGAATTGCAGTATGTCCTCGTCTGATGGTGACGTTATGTTGCTTCATCAACGACGATACTGCGCCTTGAAATTTTTTGCCAGGATCAACTTGTAGCAGCTGTGGCCAGCGCAGAGGTCCTCGTTGATAAATTCGTTCAAACGCAGAAGCAACCTCAGATGCTGTTTTAGTCGCTAACGGTTTCGCATCTATGTATCTACTTGCAATATCAACTACAGTTAACGCGTACTTGTATGTTTTGCGACGAATGGTATCATGTGGTAGAAATAATTTATAAGCCTGATGAACTTCATTTGGCACACTAACATCAAAATGTGCAAAGTGAATTTGTTTAGGACGCGATAGATAAATTTGCCATATTGCTTGTTTGGATAACCAATTCTTAGCAGTATCACGTGTGACTTTTGCTGCACTGGCATGCTTGCCGATTGCTGCGCTACCTCTCCAGTATCCTCTTGGGGAATAATAAATTGACTCCATTATAATTAATTACCAGCGCCTAATACAAGCTTAGATTTCATTGCAGATTTTATTAACCAGCTAGCTAACTTTTCTTTGAAAGATTTATCAGTGATGGCATTGAACGCGTGAATTAATTTCACATCCGCGAGATGCCTATCTTGTAGATCCTTACTTCGGTAAGCCACATCATGAACATGACACGCTTTATCGATAGCGTTTATCGGATACTCACCTGGATTGGGCTGATTTAAGGCATCAAGCCTAATATCAAGTCGGGTTCCAGGACCACAGTAATTATATCCTGGAAGATGTTTTTCTCCTGGGTATTTAACCCACGGAGCTCCTGGTAATTTTCCTAACTTAGCTGCGATATCACCTCCTTTTTTTTTTTTTTACTTGACTTTGATTTTGGCGCTGACTTTGGTTTCGGCTTTGGTTTCGGCGCTGACTTTGGTTTCGGCGCTCCACCTGACGGAATAAATTTAAACTTTTTTGTGCCGCATCGTTCACACTTGGCTGTAAGCGCTTGTCGATTGTTTTTTGTTGTAGTGGTTGTTATGTCTGTAGTTGGGGTACGTGCTTTACATTTCACACAATATAAATCCATATTATTTTATAATATATCTAATGGAGATCACTGACTTTTCTGCTACAAAAAGGACGAGAACCAGTTAAGCATAACTCGGTGCTACCAAATTCAATTCGAATGATAATTATAGGCCCATCTGGGAGTGATAAGACGCAGTTGTTACTTAATTTAATAATGAAATGGATGAAGTGGGATAAGTTGTATTTGGTAGCTCCATCTGTGGACGATCAGCGATGCTACAGCGTTAAAAGATTTTAATGAAAGTACAAAGTCGCTAAACGACGATGATGTTGTTGAATTTATCACTGACATCGATGAAGCACCAAGTATTGATGATATTGACGGGGGAATTAACAATCTAGTTGTCTACGATGATGTGATGTTGGATAAACAATCAAACCCTGCCAGGATATTTTCACGCGGCAGGCAGAAAAACACTGATGTGATTTATGTAACCCAGCGATATACACAAATCCCGAAAGTGATCAGGGATAATTGTAATATTCTTGCGCCGTTTTACGGCGTTGACACACACACGTTACGAAATATACATCAGACTTGGTGCAGTGGTGATATGGATGTAAATAAGTTTAAACATTTCTTTAGTCGTGCTCAGGCAAAACCACATGGATTTGTAACGATAAACTTACATGATCCTCGAACACGGTATCGAGTTGGGTTAGATACGATTTTCAGCTAGAGAGCAGCAGAGGGGGCGACGACAACAAAACGCAGCAGCAACGGCGACAATTATGTTTACAACGAAGCACCCGCGCGGTTTTTTTCGGCGTTTGGAAGTTGTAGGCGGTGCCCCTCCTGACGACGACGACAACAAAAACGCAGCAACAATTGCGTTTACAACGTCAACGCGTTTTTATAAAGGGCTTATTTCGGCGTTTGGAGGCTTCTAAAAGTTGTGGGATTCGCCCCCTCTGCTGCTTTTATCGAATTTCAAGTGATTCTTTTCCATGGAAAAATATAAGTGCTCTTACAAAATTCTTAAATAAAAAACATTTATTGGAAGTTATACTGAATTAAAAACTGGAATAATAGTTTCTGTGATTCAGCAATAAACTGTTGACACAAAAGCAGTCCGCAAGTTACAACAGACGTCATCGTCTTCCATTTAGGATTTCATCGGAATTCGAACTCAGTTTCATTCAGGACTTTTTATTAGATGGACTTCTATTTTTTAATTCTTTGATCATTTTTGGATTTAATTCGTAAAACCGTAAGTTCTTTTTTCTCATTTTTCACTTGATGTTCTAGAGAAATAAATTATTTGTTAAATTTTGCAAAGCTTGTTGTTTTCTCTCTGTTCTGTTACATTTTGTAAGAACCTAGACTCGTAACACTGTTACATACCATTACTATTGCATCCTGTTTTGATAATTTTCTGCAGAATCTATGCTTTTAACAGTAACGTAATTATCATCGGAGAATTGAATATGGATTTCCTCTTCGATGCTAACACTAAACGGCTGTATATAATACAACTACACGACCTTACACAGGTAATCAATGTTTCAACAACAGTACCAGCCTGTACTTTTACCCTGATCGATCGCATCTATACGACCTATCCTGACAACTTCTAAAAAAATAAATGTATTATGTTTCTATATTTGTGATCACTATCCCATGAGCAGCAGAATGCAAAGAAAGCAAGCCACACTCCTATGTGCAATACCGATGATTTTTAAAATTTGTTGAAAATGAATTTTTTTCTGATCTCATAACATTAGCTCAATAACTTTCTCTAATACAGATCCTGGTTATGATTTATCTACCTGTAACCATTGTTTTCTTGCTGTCATAAATAAGCACGCTCCTATACAAATCAAAAGAATCAAAAGATAAAATCAGAATAGTATACAAATGAAATCTCGGGGACTCAAAGTAAACGAAACCACTGTCATAAATGTTAAGTCTTTCACTGTAAAACATAAACGTTTTTTTTTCTCCAAAGAAGCCATCGCCTTAACATTTGATAATAACTGATTCAACTAGCATCTCATATGATAACTAACTTCTACGAAACCAGTAATTCCAAAATCAACGTAAAATTAAAGAACAGAACATAATAGAACAAACGTTGATTAAAAGTAAACCTCAGTCCACATATAGGTGGCATATGAATATAGCAAAACTGCTACAGTATTATAAAACGAATCACTAATCTATGGAGATACGCGTCACATCACTGGTCAACATTTACAGTCAGAACAATTAATCGGAGGTAATCTCAATCGTTTGGATACTTTTGTAAAATATTATTATGACTATCCACGATTGTACAACGTTGTAAATGATACAAAATATTTGGAATGAATATGCAGTATAAAAAAGTTCCAGCTTCCACAAATGGTACAAGTTTTATGATCTTGTATTCATTATTAACAGTATCAAATATCTGGAGTTTTGCGATTTTTATAAGGATTGTAACTTTGCAATAGAGACTTTGCGGTTGTAGAACGGTTTTAAACCATACCTTTTTGCCACGTTTCCCCTACGGAATTATTACTAACACCGGATAATGACGAAAAATTAAAAGATTACATAGCCCGCAGCCTCCAGTCAGCAAGGTCGATGGTCTGGTGTATAAATTAAAAAATATAATAAGGTGAAAGGTATAACAATTTAATAAGCTATATCACGGTATGCAACAAATATATGACAATTTTTCGACGCAATTGCTTTCATCAATACAAAGCCTATTCAAATTGCCAGTTATTTCATTACGCGAAATTAAAGGTGAGAGTGTTTACTTCCCGTACCCTTCTATGTTACTCATCTGTAACTTCCACCTGGTATACCAATCTGGTACTTCCGGTCCCCTTATTTCCGTCTGCCTATTCTCCCGGCCCTTTTTCTTCTCTTTAACCTTCGGGTGGCGTTCTATCACACCCGGAAAGCTTCCTGTGGATTAGAAGGGACTACAGTTTTGTCTCTTTGCTCAATCACACTAGAATTAACACAGTCACAGACCTTTATCAGCATAATGGTAATTAAATCGTTAGGTCAGCTCATACACTTTCATCTAAATATTTCACACACGCTTGTTCTATAATAAAGGATATAACAACAACGATAATATCACGACTTCTGATGCATACACACATATCCCTAATTCTCGATATAGTAAACTATGAACATCACCAACATTCCTATGCATTTCCTACCTTACAAATATTAAAAGACACATACAAATATCAAATGCCTAATTATACGTGCCCAAGGCAAACAAGGCCTAACTCTGCATAAGCCACGACTATATATTCAAATACAAACAAGCACAAGCTCTAACACTGATCACAATTAATTCATTTATTCACCACATCGTCGCAGATTACACCATCCACTTCGATTCTATCATTAGAACTCCATACATTAATCTTGAATATTAATAATTCGCTATAGGCAACGTTACGACATGTTGATAATTTAGCTATGCATAGAAGATTAAATTTCTACTAAATTAAATGCAGGTCATAACGTTTAAATCTTACGACACCTAGTTAGGAAAGTGAGAAACATTCGGACGAAGATATTTTACCTCAAAAGCTTTTGTTCCAAATGTCGTCCGAATTTCCTAGAACTCCTTTTCCGCTCTTTTTTATGAGTGGCCAATTATCTCTCGGAGTAAGTGATGTTTCTTTAGTCAGATCAAAATTGTGCTGATACTTCCAAAAGGAATGTAACAGGATAATGTCTGGCTGCGTAAGAAACCCACCAAAAATGTTGACTATCGTAGTTTTGATTGGATACCGGTGGACTCCTTGAAACTGTCGGGGGTATTACCATTGATATGCTTATAATGTCGGGTCCGGTCTCTAAGCCTAAGGCTTTTTTTTGGGTTCAGAATCGGTCAAAACTCATAATATTATATAAAACGTATTGACATTACCCAAAGAACTTTGAATTACGAATTCTATCAGAAGACATTTGTAAAATATGAGGCAGGAATTGTTAGCAAATTTTCTTGCACAATGTGACACTCATTCTTTGTGAAATTTGTTAACTGCACTAGTTATGCTGATAATCACGATGTCGCATACCATGTGAATCTCTTTCTTCTAATATTTCCCAAACACTTGACAAATCTTAGATTACAAGGCCTGGCGTAGAAATAAGTGCCTCCGTGAATGCTACCTGTTCATTTAATATCCCCCAATTACAATTTATACTAATGATATTATCAATTAAAAAAGACACATACAAAAACAGCGGGACTAGATTGAATTCACCACAAAAATTATGTCAACTTCATCCGTCTCTGAGTCATCGAGAGAAGTAATTAGCTATAGTATCACTTCCTGAAAATTTCCGGAATGATTCAAATTAGCAAAAGTATTTGTAATTCATAAGGGAAATGAAACAAAACTACCCATCCAACTATCGAGTATTCTACCTGAACTTTGAAATATTTACTGATAAACATGACAGCATGAATTTTGCACAAGTGTGATCAATATGTGTATTTCAGATGATTCGTGGAATAATGCAGATACCAAGAAGTTCAGGATTTCTAACAATATATGACAATCGGAACAAGGCAGCGCCTCTCCACTAACATGTATTTACTTCTCACTCAAAACGACGTAAACATATCTATTGTCAGAAATCCTGAAAAGCAACCATTTAAATAGCTCTTTAGCTGTATCAGCACCTTACCTTTTGAAATTCCTTACCCCTGAGGATATGCTTTGTTTAAAATCTCATTAAGAAAACTTTCTTTTTTCACCAGCTGAAATCATATATATATATATATATATATATATATATATATATATATATATATATATATATATATATATATATATATATATATATATATAAAAGCCTCCCAATACAGAATTTGATCATGTTGTCTAGAAATGGTATGTGACTCTTTTATTCTATGTACATATATTATATAGGATTTCGAACATGCTGAAATGTGTATACCTGTGATTTTATATGTACGTGTTTGCGACTATAGTTCCATATATTAATTCATTTTAATCCGTTGGAGTGCGTGAGCAAGTGTACTTCAGTGTGTAAGGAACACTTTTTTAAAGCATACACTGTTACAAAATTTGTTCACCGCGTCACAGGTGGATATCCTCGTAACTTAAAGAATATTATTATTATTATTATTATTATTATTATTATTAATGTTGTTGTTGTTGTTGTTGTAGAAAATTGTAAAATGTGTTGTACTCATTTGACTGCTTTCTGCTGCAAAAGTATTAAAGTCCTCTCATTTCGTCATATTCTTCATTCTACTTTTCGCTTTCGCCTTTCTATCAGATTAAGTAATGCTCACATAGAAACTTCTTTTTGGTAAAATGTGTTGTACTCAGGTGACTGGGTATTACAACATAATGACTAAAATCCTCTCATGTCATCATAAATATATTTTCTACTTGCACTTTCTCCTTTCTATCAGATTAATCCGTAGAAACTTGCTTTTTTACAAATGTGTTGTACTCAAATGACTGTGTATTGCATCGTATGGAATTAAAACCCTCTCATGTCGCTATAATCTATTTTCTACTTTCACTTTCTCCTTTCATTCTGATTAAGTAATCCATTCGTAGAAACTTTTTTGGGGTAAAATGTGTTGTGCTAAATCGATTGTTTATTATTGGAACAACAACTAATGCGCTGTCCTCTGTGTAATAATGGCAATGGTGTCGAATGGAGGGGTAAACACGGTTGCAGAGATGGACAGAAAAGGGGATCTTAATTATGCATTAGACTAGAGCTAAACTTCTGACAAAAAGTTACTTGATGCATTTTTGTAGCGCTTGGATGTGCTGTTTTGATCTATTTGTGGAAGGCAAAATGACAGTAGTTCAGTGATAGTCAGACACTGGGAACTTCATCTGATCAAGCTGTTATTTTGAAGAAGACAGTTGGAAAGTAGGATATCAAATACCAGAACAATAGTACAAACGACAGACAAATGCCTGTTTGAATAGAACGATGGATGCACATACCATTAAAGGGACAAACATATGAACCGATTACGCATTTATTATCCAGTTATGGTAAACCTATATGTAATCTCCTATCGCTAACTGTGTTGAAAAGAACGAAAAACATTAGTAAGAATGAAAATATACAATAATTATCTCAGCACATCTACAGCCACTAAACATTTTGGGAAATGATCTTGTTAGCCATGGAAAATATAAATTAATTTTCAACTTATATTAGTAGTTTACGGGGCCCTTATGGGTGTGATTCTTTTCCGTATCCATGGGATTTTCCACTCACCAGCCATTTGGAAATGGCCCCTTGGGAGTCTATGGAAATATCATGCTGAAATGTCAGGAGGAATAAGATTGTTGGCTACTATGGAGTCTTACAGAGCCTTAACATCTGCGTGAAAAGCAAACACACAGACAGAAAATAGGTATATATCACTGATAGGAAAACCCTCACCTCACGAATAGGAAATACCCATGACATGCGACCAATAAACGTGATAATACACTGATGTAATTACAGACAATGACTTACTTTGAAAGACCAACATTTGTTCTTACTGTTTAACACTTACAAACAAACCGAGAAATGGGATGCAAAGCAGGAGTTAGTCATTTGAAGACTGGCACATATTCTTAAACAGCCAAACACAAACAGAGACAAACCAACATCCAGGTATATAATTCATCACCCATGTCCTTGTTATCCAACATAAATCACACATGTGAAAGGAGGATATAAGCCAAAGGAGAAATTTGTAATTCCAATAAATAATCCTAACAAATGTCTCCTCCTAGAGTATCCAAACACAACATTAAACACTTCTCCAGACTGATAGTAACATATGGAAGAAGAATACGAAATTGGAATTATTTCAAATTAAGAATGGAATCTGATTACTCAGTTCTCTCCTTATATACACATTCAAGAGTCTATTACGACTATGTATCGCAATGTACCCCAAATGATCAATCTTACAGTTCATTCTAATATTTCAAAATACCTACTCATGTGACCTAACCCATCCAAATAATTTAATTCTTCTAAGAACCCACCGGACCGACCGGTTCAATGGGGAACAACCAAAACTCATAAACAGGTCTTATTATTACTATGATTAGTAGTTAATGGGGGCTGTTTAGCGACAATGGAAATTCCAGTCAAAAGGGCCTTGGGATGTTTAGCGACAATGGGAATTTGACATAGACAAAACCCCTGGGGCTGTTTAACGACAATGAGAACTTAACATAAGGAATATTGGGCTTGTAAACGGACAAGTGAAAGTTGGGTTTGTATAGGGACAATATGAATAGAACAGGTGGGGTGACGTCACAGTACTGGACATTGGCAACAATGTTGCAAGGGAATGACCTTAATCCGGTCAAACAGTGACAGCGGAAAAAAGATATAACGCTTGGTGGGACGGTAACAAACTTCCGCGCGGTAATGACCTTTCATACAAAAGAAACCACAAACATCGCCTGGTAGGGACATATCACTGAATAGACATAGACAAAGAAAGAAAGACACAAACGTAACACAAACACAAACACAAAACAAAGACACACCAATATGGCAAAGAAAGTAATAACGTTTTCGAAACATATGAGTGGCCCTGAAAGGGGCCTTTGTTTTTTTTAACACCATTAAGTTAACGTATAGGGCATCGCTCGGACCTTCTGCTTTTCCTCAAACTTCGTCTGCCATCTGGGCCCTAGAGGAGGACTCTCTTCAGGCAGCCTTGCCTCTCCACATATATCCTACGTTTCCAAAAGGCTGTATCAGTCATCTGGGTCATAGCCCATGATGATTTGACATGCATGGGATAGTCCGGATGGAACAGCATTGACGATAGAAGGGTAGACGATTCTACGTTAGTCCACATCTTGTGACGAAAACATGTGAATGGAATAAAGTGAACCTCGGTTATTAATATTGCAAGAGCTGATTGAAAAGGATTGACTTCTTTCACCGATCCAAACATGCGTTACAAACTTCAGTCACAGGGCGGAGTCTGTCTTCCAATCCGAAGAGACCTACCTGTGACGTCGCATTCCCTGTATAGGTGCGCTAGCGTCTGTGCACAGTAAATCAATGCGACAGACTTTTGAAACATGACGGAAACTAAGATGAAGATGAATTGGGGTGCACCGGCCGTGGAGACGAGAAGTGATGGCATAGCAGCGGCTACCAAAGCAAACACAGTTCTACTTCCAGAAGAGAACAATTTTAATTGTGATTTAGTGGTTTAGTGGATTTTATCTCTTCACGAGGATTTCTTCCGGTACCTACACCTTCGCCGCCTTCTTCTTCCATATAATACGTCGAGGATTTTAAACACAGGCAGAAAGAAGAATTAGAGAATTTTTTGCACTAGCAGAAAGAAGCAGAACAAGCTTTCTCATTCCACAGCAACAGCGAGAAGAAGAAGAAGAGGCAAGAAGGAAACGACAGGAAGAAGAAGAAGTAGAGAAGAAACAAAATCTAAGAGAGAAGGAGGTAGTGAAAATCAAACGGTCTTGGTACTCTTAGACATTTTGGCAGAGTTCAAGAGTCTGAAACAAATGTATCAGACTTTTTTAATACCAACCAAGAGAAAAAGAACTTTCAGAGCCAAACAGTCCAACGTTTCACACGCCTACTACGCCGGTGATGCCAACCATAGTGATTTCTACCAAATCATCGACAGGAGCAGGTCCAGAAGTATGCCTTGGCCGTGTCAAACGGATAAATCAGTCAATGCTCATTAATTTCCGTTCCTGAGTATTGTTTTAAAAGAAAATAACAATCAAACACTCAACGGTCCTTTACAGGGCCACCCATTTCTCTCGAAAAGAGATAGCATTCATTTTGCCGAAATCAATTAAACCTCAAAATCCCTTTTTTTGGCCCCATGATGGACTTGTGTGAGCATATGAGTGTAGGTCCTTATTATAAAATCAAAACTAAGACACACTTACGTTTTCTTTCTGGTATCTTTTGGTACAAAGTTACAATCCAATATTTCAAAACAACACTTTGAAAAGTTAATTAGCTTCTTATGTGTCTTTTCAATCTCCCTGCATTTTAATTTCTTCACTTTCACAGGTTTTTCTTCTTCTTCCTAACTTTCTTCTCGACTTCTTTTCCTCTCTTCCTTGACGTGTTTTGGTTCTTCCTTTCTGGATGGTATATCTTCTTCCTGTTTTGAACCCCGCTCTTCCTCCTGCTTATGTTGTTTCTTAGGGCAGTCTGAAGACCAATGTCCTTTCTCTTGACAATGATAACAGGTATCTTGACTTTTGTCTCTTTTGACGCTTGTCTTGAATTGACGTGATGGCCACTCTGAAGACCAGTGCCCTTTCTTTTAATAGATATAGCAAGCATCTTGAATTTTATCTCGAAAGGATGGGGAGTAGTCCGTCGGCTTCTCTGTAGAAAACCGTCGTATGACACCTCGCAAAGATCTAATCAGACGTTCGATCTCTGTTGGCTCTTCCATCTTACTGGTAGCATAGAGAGTGAAATGAATACTTTGAGAGAAGACACTGACTCTTTATATAGGGAAGATAATGGCCTTACATTCATATGGAGACCATGTAGTTTCAAATGTAGTCAATTGACTCTTTGGGCTTAAGATGAAACGATCGCATGATTTCGTGGAAAAAGGAAAAGAAAGTAAGAGGCAGAAACGTGACCTGTCGCCTCGCACAATAGCTGATGTCTTGGCTCAACATCATGAAGTGATTTTGAAGATGACATGAGTGAGCCAGAATCCAGACCCAGAGAATCTACACCAAACCAGAGTCCACCACCACCAGTAAACCCTGAAAATTACTACCACATTCGAGAGTCGGATAAACTCTCCTCTAGAAAATTTACATCCACAGCCTACACGTATACGGTGAAGTTTAAAGATTTCAAGTCCGATGTACCGTTGGAGAAAGCAATAGAGTTCATCACCGTTAACCACACTGAAACTGAAAAAGAAGGCAATGGACTGAGACTTTCCATTTATCACGACAGTTTGAAGTCCCCCGTCTGGGTCGAGCTTAACAGACCAGCAGAAATGACACCTTCTAAAGTCCTCGACAAGAATCCACACGTACAGCAATCCAACGAAAAGTTTCACATCACCGATGGAAAAGCAACACTGTTCATGACCCACGTGTTTCTTCCACAAGGGACCGGGCACAAAAAGGTGCTTTTGTTAGACAATCTTTGCAGCATGAAAAAGAGCCTCGTCCGAATTAACAAACCTCAAGACAAGATGTGTTTAACCGCGCTATCTTGGTGGGACGAACGTGTGCCGACATGAATGACACAGCAAAATGGCAAAGAGCATGGAAAACTATTCAGCGATGGGACCGAGGCAAGCAACAAAGAGGACCAGAACTCCTGTTACAGTAGGCGGGGCTATCCAAAGACACACCCTGTGGCATTCCTGAAATGCAAAATTTGCAAGACGTCTTAGCTCCACGCTACATCTTGAGAATACACCCTCAAGAAGTGCTCGGACCTATGTTGTGTCGAGGCAAAGATTTCAAAGACGGAAAATACAGTCACGTGTATCATCACGATGAACATTTTTGTCCCATTACCAGTATCACCCCATTCCAGATAATATTTATTACTGTGTGAAATGTTGTTGTTGTTGTTGTTGTGGGGTTTAACGCCATTTTTCAGCACACGATAGGCTATACATGGCGGCCAGTATTAATTGTGGAGGAAGAACCCGGGAAAGCCCCGGAAAGAACCACCGACCCTCGAGAAGCTACTGGCAAGCTTTCTCACATACCCACATTGGCTACTGTGTGAAATGTGCTTATGGCTATAACAATCGAGAGCAACACATGCCTTGTGGATAGAAATGTGAGGGATGTTTAGCGTCTAAACCCTGTCTGGACGAACGACAAGAACGGGTGCATTGCTCAGATTGTCAGCGCACTTTAGTCAGCCCTACCTGTTACCAACAACATTTGAAGACGCAAGGTTCACAGTGGAAACGTGCTTTTCAACCCTGAGATTGTACCTACTGCATACGTACCAATAGTGCTAAGGCACACGTGTGTTCAGGAAAGAAACGATGTCACATTTGTCGCCAAATCGTGACCTGGAACACGAATGCAACATTCAAAAATACCATTCCAAACAAGAGGAAGAGGAAGATTACCAGAAGAAAGACAATTTCATCTTGTTCGATTTCGAATGCATGCAAGAGACAGCATTCACATTCCTCACTTCAGCGTGGCTTACCGATCGTGCAAGAAGTACATACAAGAACCGATCTTTAGTCATTGCAAAATTCCTGAAGGGTGTGAAAAAATATTTCGTCAACCGAACACGATAGCCAGTATCGTCCAATGGAGCTTTGACCCCATCGACGACATGTGAGCCAGGAGGACATCGAACGGTACAGAAATTGACATCGCTATGCCACGGTGATGGCTCACAATTTCTCGGGATACGATGGGCAACTTCTTCTGAGATATTATACGGAACAAAGCACCGAACGTCCGAAAGTCACTTTGAACGAAGCCAAAATCATTTCCATGCGAGTGAGGCAAGTGCAATTTAAAGATTCGATGAGTTACTTGACCATGACTTTGAGCTGTATGCCTAAAACGTTTGGAATAACAGAATCGGCCAAAGGCTATTTGCCGTACTTTTTCTATACCGAAGCCAGTCAACACGCCGTTCTACCCTATTTGCCTAATGCTCACTACGACGACCCCGACAAGATACGCACCAAACAACGAGAAGATTTTTACGCTTGGAACTACTCTCACCCCTCGGGCTCCTTCGACTTTGAGGAAGAAATGTTAAAGTATTGTCGTTACGATGTGGACATTTTACGGCGTTGCTGTGGAAAATTTCGATAACTGTTCACGGAGCACGGAGGTATCGATCATTTGAAAGAAGCCAGCACCATTGCCAAAGCGTGTTCCTTAGTGTACCGACAACGATTCATACCCGAGAACACCCTGGCTGTCATAAGTCCTCAAATGACCAATTTTGTCAAACGTCAGTACTCGGTCAAAGACCTGCGCTGGCTACATTACTTTGGCAACAAGGAAGACAAATTGATCCTACACTCCCGAAACGGAGGAGACAAAAAGACCATCGGAACGTATTCGGTGGATGGTTGAGACTTAGAAAACCCCATGATTTTATACGAGTTTAACGGGTGCTTATTTCACGGATGTCTTATCTTCTACCCCCAACGTGTCACTAAAAATCAGTTTTTACCATGGAAGACTTGTACGAAGCCACTTGTCAGAGTCGCTTTAAGTTAGAACAGCAAGGATACCAAGTGGTGGAAATGTGGGAATACGAGTACGATCACCGATTGAAAACCGATACCGAATTTAAACGCATAGTGGAAAGTTACAAGTTCGTGTACCCTCTGAACCCATGGGACAGTTTTTACTGAGGGCGGACGAATTCCACCTGTTTGCTCTATCAGGCCGACAAGTAGAAAGGAGAAGAAATGAATACTTGGACGTGTGTTCGCTGTATCCTTACGTGTGCGAATATTGTCACTTTACCGCAGATTATCCGCAATTGCTAACATAACACATCGATCTGGCCAACATTCGACAATACGAAGGATTGATTCAATGTAAAGTCATGCCTTCCAAGGACTTGTACCATCCCGTTTTACCTCACCATCGCTAAAGAAAACTGTTGTTTCCTTTGGGCCGTACTTGGGCCGAAACGTGCAACCAAGACCAACCATATCAACACACTCTGGAAGAACGCGCCTAGACGGGAACGTGTGTCAGCGTGGAATTCTTTAAAGCTTTGAACCTGGATACCAACTGTTAGAAGAGTACGAAATTTGCCACTTTTCCAAGACAGACAAATGCCACAAGAGAGATGAGTCTCATAAAGGCAGTTTCGCTGACTACGTGGATGCCTATTTGAAACTGAAACAAGAAACTAGCGGCTATCCTTCCTGGTGTCACACTCCCGAAGACCAAGAGAAATTAAAATAGAAATACCTGGAGCAGGAAGGCATCACTTTAGATCACGTAGAGTGAAACGAAGGAAGGCGATCTTTTGCTATAGTGATGTTGAATTGTTTGTGGGGCAAAATGGCACAACGTACGTGTTTACCCAAGACGGATATTGGACCGAACTTTCCCGCTATTTCCGGATGATTCACGACAAAACCAAAACCATGAAACACGTGGACATCATTCGTGAAGACTTGATCCTGGTCAATTACGAAGGAGAACTCGACTTTGTAGAGGCCTGCTAATTTGGAAATGTCATCATTGCGGCCTACGGGCCAGCCCATGCTCGTTCAAAATTGCACAAAGCGTTACACCAATTAGGTGATCGTGTGCTCTATTATGACACGAACACTTGCATCCACGTCGATAGCCTTAGTCACAGGCACCCTGACATCGAATGAGATCGTTTAGAAGCCTGGACGGACTAGCACCCCAACGACTAGATTCGAAGTTTTCCTAGTGGCGGTCCCAAAACTTACGGCTACGAATACCGTGAAACACAAGGAGAAGTGCACACGGAATGTAAAGTGAAAGAATTTACTCTCAACTATCGCACCAGCCAAGTGGTGAACTTTGGGGTATTGAAAGAAGCCTTGCAGTCTGAAGAAGATCGAGATTTTAAAGTGACCACCTACCAACCTCACAAGACTGTGCGTTTAGCCACACACCGAATCGTCAGTCGACCTTTGGAAAAAGGCTATCAAATCGTGTACAAGGAGCTAGTTCGACTTCCCAACCACTTAAATTTACCTTACGGACATGTCGATATTGGTCAGCATATAAAAAGGAAAACGTCCAAGACCGATGGTGCATTGCAACTACAAAGACCAAGCAAGAAAGAATACTTTTAAACAGACAACATTCCGGGAGGAACCCTGTGTGACAGTGCCAAGCGATGTAGAGAATCTAAGAACATTACACACTGTCCCTAGGACACCACACCTTCGTCAAACAAAAGTTGTACAGAGACTTGTCAAAATTCCACTTTGAACATTGTGATGTGTATTTTAAATTTTAATGTTGTATTTAACTCTTTGACTTTATGTATTACTGTCTTTCATGTTGTTCCATTTCAAACATTTTTTTGAAATAAACGTGTCCTGATGTAGGTCTTCGGGTCAAAAGTGACATTCCTTGCACTATGGCTACCTCTGCTGTCTCTGCTCCCTTTTCCTCTACTTTCAAAGTCATCGACGAAACCTTAGATCGTGCCAGTTGGGATGTATCTCTTCGTCATCCCTTTCACATGTGAATTTCGGGACCGAGCGCTTCATGCAAAACCGAATTTGTCAAACGTTTGATCGAACATAAACATTATTTGATCGATCGTCCACCTCAACGGATCGTGTGATGTGACAAAGAGTGGCAATTCGGCATACAACCTCCTGCGATAAAGTCAAGGCTATTCCATCGTGTTTGTAGAAGACATTCCTGGCGAAGACGACGGGATCGTGTCTGACCCCAGTCAAACACATCTGGTCACCGTCGACGACATGTTAGGAGAAGACGAAGAAGAAATTAAACTGTGGTTTACGCGCAAAATGGCATAATCGTAATGCCAGTGTCATTTAAAAACCCAATGCTCATTACGTGTTCCAGTGTTTTTGTGCTCCGGAACACACAAAGATGTCACCTAAAAGATGTGCACACCATCACCATCGTCGTTCTTCTGTCCAAAAAGGAAATGGAAAAGTAAAAAGTCTCGTCGTTTGGCCCGGCATCCAAAACAACGTCAAGCCAAGCATCGACGACTCCCTGAATAGAGTTAGAGTCGTACAAAGGAAAAGAAGAACAACAAAAGGGGAGGTTTTTTAATGACATGGTGAAAGAGGTCGTCAAAAAGACTGGTTACAAACCATTTAACTTAGTCATCGACGTCAGTGTAGTTTTTGTGTGTGCTCCTGAACAAACAAAGATATCCCCTAAAAGAAGTGTATACCACCACCATCGTCGTTCTCATGTACAAAAAGTAAGGAAATAGAAAAAGAAAATGACAGTCTCGTCGAAGGACCCGGTATCCGAAACAAACGCTTAGCAAGCACCAAAGTCTACCACAGAAAAGACACGATCTTTAAAAAAAAGAGAAGCAAACAAAAGGGAGGATTATTTGGCGATATAAAATTAACGTCGTCACATTTCTGACAAAGCAATACTTAAAAGAGTTCGTCAAAAAGACTGGTTAAAAACCCTTCGACTTAATTGAAACAATAAGATATAATCATCGACGTCAGTGTAAACAAAGATGACACCCACAGAAGCCATCCCTCTTCGAAAACAAGAGGAAAGGACTTCCTTTTTGTTTAGCCAAACATTATGACGTGTTGTCCTTCCTGTCCAAAGCCCCTCCACCAATGCAAAAACAAATGATTCTAACCAACAACTAAAAAGACATCGTCGATACCGTGTGCGAATATTGTCTGAATATCTTAAAAGGCACGATACATTTGCCTCCACATCAGAAGGAATACTTAGCCAAGCATCGACACGTTTCTCACCAAATGGCTTGAAAGAAAATACCCATCCGTCCAAAGAAAAAGATGTTATTACAACGCGGAGGCTTTGTGCACCTGTCTTTAGCACCCATACTCAAAGCCACATTGGCACTACTGATTACAGGACTGCTGTTTTACAAGGGAAAGGATCAAGAAGATAAAAGGAGGTCTCTGGAGTGAAACGATCTCAGACGTGACCTTTGGAATCTGATGGAAGGACTAAAACTGACTTTAATGCCTTACAAAGGAATGATGGAATTCCATCGTTGGGAAGAAAAACGGACCCCAGATTTACCTGCTATTCCTCATTTGACAGAGATATCCCAATTAATATGAATTGCAATCGTTGATGGATCCCAGCGATTTGTAAGAAACGGAAAAATAGCAACGGTACAGTCAAGTGTAGCAACGTCTTCAACTCTTCCACCTACTCTGAAAAATTGTAAGACCCTGACGAAAAGTCCAAACTACTACCACCCAAAGTGACCAAGACAGACGCAGTCCCACGGGAGACTAAGGAAGAAGAGGTACGAGGAGTATTTCAAACACCGTTAGCAGCTCCCATTCCAAGTAAGATTGCAACGATCTTGTTGACCCCTTCCCCCACACCCCAACGAGAAGGAGAAAGAAAGTGAAGAAGATAGAATACAAATGTGAGCCTGGAACGAAAAGATGTAAAAGGAAGAGGATAAAGAGAAGCGGAAGAAAGAAGAGGAGGAGGAGAAGGAGAATAGGAGGAGGAAAAGAATAAGAAGAAGAAGAAGAAGAACAAAATATTATGGAGAAATTGAGATATTGGTGGAGGAACAGAACAAATCAGAAAATAGAATAAATCCAAAGGTCCTTTCAGGGCCATTCATATGTCTCGAAAATATTTTACTTTCTTTGCCATATTTGTGTGTCTTTGTTTTGTGTTTGTGATATGTTTGTGTCCTTGTTTCTTTATCTATGTCTATTTATTGATATGTCCCGCCCCGCCAGGCGATGTTTGTGGTTTATTTTGTATAAACGGTCAGTACCGTTCGTTACCGCCCCACCAAGCGTTATATCTTATTTCCGCTGTCACTGTTTGGTCCGATTGATGTCAGCCCCTTGCGACATTGTTGCCAATGTCCAGTAACGTGACGTCACCCCACCTGTTCCATTCATACTGACCATATACAAACACAACTTTCCCTTGTTTGTATACGGGCCCAATATTCCCCATGTTAAATTCCCATAGTCTGTAAACAGCCCCAGGGGTTTTGCCTATGTTAAATTCCAACTGTCGCTAAAAAGCCCCAGGCCCTCTTTGACTGGGCTTTCCATTATCTCTAAACAACTCCCATTAACTAAAATGATTATTCTTAATGGTCGTAAACTCATACGTCAATAAATATGTATAGATCCTATGCAAACTACACTTTTAATATCAGAATAAAGAAAATTTATACCAGTGTACAAATATTGACTATCTAATATATTGACAATATGTGATCATTACAATTTACAGGTATTAACAAAACTACACATAGTATAGACACAATCATATACTGAAAGTTACAAAAAATAAAGATATATATATAACAGTAAAAACTGTGTGTCAGTAGGTAATGAGGTTCAAATGTATTCACTCTTTGAGACCCACAAACGTCACACGTAATAATAGGCAATGATTTCGAGCTTGATTTGTTTCTGTAAACTGGTCCGCCAGGTTAATTGAATATTGAAAAGGATCGGTAATCGAATGCAAGAGAACCTCGATGCGTTCGTCTTGAAGATTGTTAATGGAATTATTATGCCACTCGTTCAAACTTCTCTCTTTCTGAATGTGAGTCTAACCTTCTTCAGGATAATACTCTTCAAACATAGGTCGTGTTTTACATGACAATGACGATTGACAGGACACACATAACAATGCCACTTGGTCCAAAAGTGATCAAAAGTTAAGCAAATTATGTCATGAAGACCATCTCTTGTTCTGACCATCGTGTTAATATGGTTTCTTCTTTTACCGATTGACTTTTGTTGTAAATGTTGCATTTGTTGTCCTTGGTCATCGATTTCCATCTTTAAGTCTTCCATGGGTGAACGCTTAATAGTATAAGCTCACTTTTAGAGAGTTAATATCATATGGTATTGTCAAAATCCTGCAAACTAGACCACATTCACGGCTAGAGAAAACTCAATTATCTCGATTTTATGAGATGCAGATGTCACTCACCACTGTCTTGGTTTTGGGAGTGAATTCAAATCCTCTCAGTTAGTAACTACTTGTATGGTCTCCGTTGGAAATGGTCTCCGTTTGTACTGCTTATACTTAATTGTCCATTGCTTAAATTTCTGGTTCACGTGAGAATAAAAGCCTATGGTACACAAACCCTGTAGCGTCCCTGGAGACATCTGTCTTGCATACATTTGTGTAACTGAAAAGGTTTTTGATCAACAGCCCGTTAAAGGCTGCATTGCTGACCATACTAATGAGCACGCTTTTAAGCACCTTACACTGCTATACGTCCTCTTGGATCTTTGATCGGAGTCCAGCAGCAATTTTACATATTTTGACTTTCACTTGCTATATGGGATAACAAACTGACATAACAAATATATATATATATATATATATATATATATATATATATATATATATATATATATATATATATATATATATATATATATATATATATATATATATATATATATATATTACATACGTTTCTTACCACCTATATACATTCATGGTTAGCAAGTACACACACAGACATGATGAGATAGATGGAGCAAAGGTAATCGATCCTTAGAGGTTTATATTTTGTTTACCTTGTTGGTATGTTCATATTTATGGAATTCTCTTAGTCTTTGAAATTATGATCACGAAAATTGTATACACAAAAAGCATTTCATCGTATACTGTGTGATTGAGAAACTTGATTTCAAATTTGCATGGTGGTGATAATAAATTAACTGGATTTCTATTTGTGTTCATTGATTTTGAAGAAAGAAAATACAAATGAAGTTAAGGTTTGTTTTCAGCCTGCTTCAACTACTTTCCTTCCTTTTAATGTTTTCAATCTAATTTAAATAAAGATAGAAAAAGATGCTTGAAGACCGTTATCCTTTCTGAACATATCACCCACCCACTCCAGAAATGAAGTCGAATTTCTGTACTGATTTCTTCTCTTTCTTTCCTATTTTCGGATTTGTCTTTTTTTGTTACTGTTAGTAATGTATTTAAAACTTACAATTTATTCATACAACATCGGTGCATCACTTCAATGTCCTCAATTTAAAACATTGCTGGACATAAAAGGGTGCTATTAAAAGTCCGTCCACGTCAAGCAAAATTCAGTATTACATGAGTATAATCGGTCCAAGCTCAAAGCAGTTTATATTTGTATCGGTTAGAATACTGCATATAAGAAGACTGAACATTGTCACTACTTAGAAAAATACATCTAATTACTTATAAACGTATATACTTATGTTAGTTATTAATGTCTCCTTGTTATGTATATTCTGATCTCTACTTTCACTTTCATATTTCTTCCTTGTAATAATTAAATGGTAGCAACTAGCACTTTCTGAAAATACATTTATCTTATCAAGTCGGAATTACGATTACAATTCATGAATGGAACGTTCCGTCTGATATGGCTCATTGCCAAGAAGGGTATGGTAAACAAAGATACAAATTACAAGTAAAGTGAGTATAAAAGTTAAAGAGAAAATAGGGGTTGGGAGTGAGGTAGTCTACTAGACTATATCTAGGACTTGAAATAAAATGCTACTTAATGCAGTTTGCGTAACGTTTCAAAGTGATCAAATTATGGAAAAATACAAAAATCCCTCTAGTTGGTCTATAAAACATCAGATATTAGGAGCTTCAAATAATAAATATCATATTACTAAAGTTGTTAGAAAACACGTTACCACACCACTAACCTGTTATCAAGCTATATGTACGCAAGAAAGAAAGAAACAGCACTGAAGAATAAGACAGACACACGAGCTATATACGAGCTTGCAATTAGTTTCGATTTTGGAATTAAGAATTGAGATATTTAATTGTGATTTTGATTGCACCTAATTCACGACTTTTTCTTCATCGATACCTCATGGCATTGAGAAGGTGACAACTATACCACATAACGGCTGAACGAATAAAAATATACAAAGATTACTGAAACATGCTTAAACACACAAAATATAATGTAGTAAGTAATGCAAGACATATATAAGAGGGAAAGGTCTATTGCGAATATTGCAAATTCTTGCCTTTCTGATACGTGCAGTAAGCAATGGGGCAATGGATTTTTAGATAGAAATTCATAAAGGTGGTTGGGGGTCGCGTAGGTTCCGGTCTCCTGTTGTAGATAACAAGGAAAATATTGAGTTGAAAATTAACGTTGTGGGGAATTATCAGAAGACAAAATAAAAGCTTTAATATATAAATAGCAGATATGTCTTATGTTATATGTCCCAAATGATATAACATGGGGAATTGTGATGATTTCTTGCTGTCAGTAAGACCATACGTACGCAGCGAACCAGAATTAACGCAAGAGCACAAATATAATAAAACAACTGTACAATTTCACAGTTTTAAAAATTAATGATCTAGAATACAAAAACATGTTATGACTCTGTGGTCTCAAAGTAAGTAACAGAAAGAAACGAAACAAACAAGTTTAGTAAAAACAACACAAAAAAGTTATTTTTCCTAGTTACAAGGTACAAATTTAAGAGGACCTTACAGTTTCGTGAATTAAATCCAAAATAATTACACATGTTCTATCACAAGTCAAAAAAGTATTCAAGCGTTCAGTGTGATGATGTACCAATTAGCCTGAATGAAGTTATGTGCCAACAGTATTGATATGTCATCATTATATAATCCAGAATGTCTTTGAATGAATTCAGAATAATCCTAAAATAGTAATTTTATCCACAATATCAATGAGCAGCTTGCAATTCCAATGAATAATATTCCAAAAATGATTCCTCTCAAGATATATCTCAAAACATCAGTAACTATTTTCAGAGACTCATTAAAAGGATTAATTAATTAATTTTGTTTATCAGAGCATTATATAAACAAATAAGACAATGAAATTACCCGTATGTGATAAAAATTATAAATGTTCTAAAGCACTCAACTCTCAATCAAAGCTCAAGCACAAAACATTAAATATAAATAACATCTCCCTTCATGAAGAAAAAGGAAGATGTAGGCAACAAACTTTCTTTTAAATATTAGTAAAATATAAATATGATACCATACTATTTAGAGTTTCATAGGAAGATCACTTATGAATGTCACAATACAAACACAAAATAATGCAATGTAGGTCTTCTCTACATGTAAGAGTGCCGGTGCAATCATATTATATTTTTCCTAAATGTGCCACATGTCAATTTTGTATTCCTGCAATATCAAAATCTGTCTTAAAAATCTCTGATTCTTAGTTGTCAGTTTGTTAATGAAAGTATCATGGTTGTAATCGGAGAAGATGTGTACTAATACAGACTTCAAAGTGAACAGATTGTGGAATAATAATTTTCTGCTGCTTGTTGTTTTGTTTAAGGCAAATAGCACCCTAAATGATCCACATAATTTGTGTCTTTTTCAATCAATACTGCACCAATCTCCACGTTACTCGCATCAAGATACATTTTAAATAATTAAAGCTGAGAGAACTCGTGCACACTTAAGTATGGCCTTTAATTTATCAAAAGCCACCTAACTTGAGTCATATCAGCAAAACTTCAGCAAAATTTGCGATAACCGAAAATCGCGTCAGTTCCTATTTTTTTACTAACAGGCACTGTGAATTTAGAGATAGCCTTGACCTTAGATCCAACAGGTTTACCGGTGTTCCAAAATTATATCCAAAATGTGAAATAAAAACACGGCAAAACACAATGTATTTTAATGACTATGCCGAACATAGAATTTCCAAACAATTTCCAGGCGGTCTTTCCAGGCATCGTTGTAGATCAGAGATGGGCAAATTTTCCAGTGCAAGTGCCGCATACACAAATTTACACCTTGTCGCGGGCCGCATAGTTCATTCAGTAAAATAATTAATATTTGAAATAGCAAAAGCAAAAGGTTTTTTTAAATAACATCATAATTAATTTTCAGTTGTTAATATGTTGTTAATATTTGAAAACTTAAACTTAAACTTCAAAAGAAGCACATTTATTTGATAAACAGAGTAACTTAAACAGAGTCAGTGCGAATGATGACTTGTTCCTAGGCCGCATGAAAACCCTTGGCGGGCCGCATGAAAGCCCTTAGCGAACCGCATGCTGCCCGCGGGCCATAGTTTGCCCACTCTGTTGTAGATGATGACGTCTTCGATGTACGCGAGTCACAGTTACCAACATCTCCATGTTTATTAAACGCTGAAATTTTTACGGATAATTTTTCATACCAAATGGCATCACTTAAATTGATAAAGTACACCTGGAGCAAATGCCAAAAACTGTTTTACTCTTTCCTTGAGTAGAATTTAATCGAATCATTTTAAAGGTCACACTTCGTGACATATCTTGCATTTCCAACTTTGTCAAAGTCGGTGAGACATTTGCAATGGAAATAACTTTATTTTGGGGATACAGTCTACTTTCTCTATAGTATTCACATACGAAATGAATTATTTGGTTTAAGCACAATAATACATGGTGAATTCTAGTTACTTTATTTTCTTCAATAATATCATTCTCACAAGATATTGAATTTCGCTTTCAAACAATTTTGCTTGAGAGGACTGCTTCTGCAACGATTCTGTTTCAAAAATGTAGACTCTATAATCTCAGGAAACAAGTGCTCATGCTCGATAATAGCTGTTTTAGCTCACTCTTTTCTTGTAGTTGTAGATACGAAAGGTTCTAGACCAGATTGTTTCATATTTCTTACGTCCGATCATTGACTAAACCTTGGACAATACAATTAGATTGCATTCCATCGTTTACATCCTCAGGTTTGGTTTGGCGCTTAACTGCACAGCAACATAAGTAGGTTATTTAGTGCCGATGCAGTTGAAGTAAAAGTGGCTTGCCCAAGAACACACGATACCTATCCCATGCTGGTCCGATGGAAGCATTTGACCTATTACCCTTTCGGTCTTGAGATCCTCACGTTAGCCACTAAGTCTCCGTAGCTAACAAATCTAAATTAGCTAAATGATTAACTGGGTTATATTTATCAAGACACTTCTTCAGTTTTTCCGCCTCCCAGGAGTATCAATGATGTAATTAAGTAACTTTCTTTCTTTTCAACAGTATAAGTTTCCTAAAATTTAGCCCGAAGCGGATCTCTGGGTATGGGCAAGACAACATGAGTTCCATAATCTTGCTGAAAATTCATTTCTTTTGTGTTTTTCTCATATCTTTACTACATTTCTGACTGAGTAGAATATAAATTCTTACCACTTCACAAGCATTTGACAACTTTGTATTTAAAATCAACGACATAGTCAAGAAGATTAATCTTGTAATCTTCATTTGAAAGAAGTTTCTCTTTTAAGGACGTCAACTGGTCAAAGGACAGTATGTCCAAACATTAATAAAAGGACACAAACCTAATGATTCTTGAACTAACAGCACAGAAACACCCACATCCCAATCTTTTTCCTGTATGAAAGCAATATGACTACATTATATTCTTCAAAGTGTGATTAAATCTTTCCAAAATCCCTCGGCTTTCAGGATGATGAGCAGAAGATTTAACCTGTTGGATGACACATTCACTTAAAATGTGGGAAAAATCATGACTTAAAAGTTGCCCCTTGATCAGACTGGATTGATTTGGGAACGTCAAAAAGTGTTTTAAAAATTGTTAAAGCTTTGACGATGGTCTCAGTTTTAATATTCCTGAAAGAAATAATCTCTGAAAATATTGTGGATTCTGAACACAACAGTAAATAATTCCAGAGACTTAACTTAAGGAGGATTGAATAACGTTTTTTATCAGAACTGTATTAAAAACTCGACTAGACAATAAATGACCCGCATGTTGGTCAAACATACGTTTCCAGAACATTCTAAGTTGTAAATAAAGTATAACCTTGAACTCAAATATCAGTACACATCTTATGCAACATTAATAAGCGTCAGGTACTCCCCAAATTACTCAACGCTCAATCACGGATAAAGGTCAAGTACACATAATAAATTAAATAAGCATAACACTTATATGTCAGCTGATATCTTGAGTAGCTGAATCGCTCATAGATTGTACATATTCGCATTGGCACTGAAAGCAGACGGAGCAGAAGACCCTAATGTTGATGCTTACGATATCATTAAAGTGATATCCATAAGGTGTGTTTAACCGTAGCCTAGCTGTTCGGAAGGAACACTCTATTTGGTCATGTTTTTTTTTATTTAAGGTGAATGTGGCAGCAGTAAAGGAGGCCACCCTAGGGACAATATGACTTTAATGTTAAAAAAGGGTATATCCACTCTTGGGACAATAGGAATTTAACATGGGACATTAAACATGGGAAATACAGGACCAACACTTGGGGGACAATGGGAAATTGCATTACAGAACCCCCTGGGCAAGTCTGGGGACAAAGGGAGTTTAACATGGGAAATTTAACATGGAACAGAGATAATACAGACAATGGACATTATACAAACAACTATACAACACACTAAAAAAAATTGAGGCAAGAAAGCAACTCTTTTCGAGGCATATGAGTGGCCTTGTAAAGGGCCTTTGGGTTCTTCTGCTTCTTCTTCTATTTTCTTCACTTCTTCCACCATTTCCTCACATTCTCAAAGATTCCTTTCTTCTTATTCTCTTCATCCTCTGACATCCAGTCAGGATGGCCCATCGATCTAAATTTCTCCTGCACTTTCATCCAGTTTTCATTTAGTCTCTCAAAATCCTCCTTTTTCTTTCTTTTATCTGTTTCCTTTATTTCCTTAGGTCACCTTTCTTTCATCTTCTTCACTTCTTCCAGCATATTTCTCATTAGTTCATCTGCTTTCTTTAGCTGTCCATTCCCCACCTTACCAAAGACCACTCTGTAAAATTCAATATATCTTGTAAACAAACACTTGACTTTCATTACATTATCAATGGCCTCCTTCAATGTTCCAACTCTCACATACTGAGGGTGAATGAATCCTCTTAATCTCTTCACATTTTCCTCTATCATGTATTTCACAAGATCCACTGATGGTCACTTGTCTTGTTACAAAGTCTTTTGTAACTGGATACCACCATTCCTTCTCAAGCCTTTCCACTACATATGCGGCATGCACCATCCAGTACCATCTGTCCTTCAAGCTGCTGAATAAAGCAATTGTCATCTTCTTATGTTGTTATTCCGTAGAATGGCGCGTACGACGAACGCTTTGACTTTATATTTGTCAAGCACGAACGTGAAGGAAAACATCCCTTACACTCACTTCTCATATTATCTACTATCCATACACACGGGAAGGAAAACAACAAAGCCCGAAATATGCTATCAATAACCACAATATAATATCAACACAGAGGTGAGGAGCAAAACAAACCAAACTATACTATAAACACACGAGGAGAAAATCAAACCCAAAATATACTATCAATAACCAGAATATACTATCAACACAGACGTGAGGAGCAAAAACAAACCAAACTATACTATCCACACAAGAGAAGGAGAAAATGACACCCAAAATATACTATTAATAACCACAATATACTATCAGCACAGGTGAGTAGCCAAAAACAGACCAAAATATTTATTATCCACACAAACGTATGCAAACGCTTACAAACTCCAAAAATGTACTATTCACACAAGCCTATGCTCACTTATACAACCATACTCTATTATCCACACAAACGTATATGAGCTCATACAAACACTCATATACACACACTATCACATAAGTAAATGAATGAGTGTTTATAATCACACTACTACTACACACACGCGCGAACTGACAACTTGAATAGTCTCTTTTCTAGAGTATTGGGGTAGACCTGAAAAGGGCTTTTTTATTTTAAAAAAAAACCTTCTGTTTCCTAGTTCATCTCATACTTTACACATGGGTATCTGTAAGAGGCATCGTGAAGACTGATGTTCTTTCTTTCTTGATATTTACCTGATATGACAAATCGGCTTCATCAGGAGGATTATATCATTCTTCTGCTCCTTCTCTCCTTCCATCTTCATTTATTTCATCCTCCTCCATAGTTATCTCCTCTAGGAGACGCCTGGCACTCTCAAGATGCCATTGAAGTTCAATTAATTTCGTTAGTCTGCTGCTCATTCTTCGTAGTTGACTGGTCAACGATGGGTAGCCAGACTCACAATCATTATTGCAATAAAAAAAACTCACTGACTAATTGACAAGCTATGGAAAACGAAGTGCTTAAAGACACACTTCTAACAAAGTCAAACAAACGAAGTGTTTATACAGACACTTCTAACAAAGACAAAGAAATGAAGTGCTTGTAGACACACTTCTAGTTTTCTAACTTTATAACATACCATTGACAATTTAATTAGTATCTCTTTTCTAGAATATTGGGTAGCCCTGAAAAGGGCTGTTTTTTTTGGACGAGGAGCTATGGCAATCCTTTATTGTCTAAGATTAAGTCCCAGCCTGGTGACAGGCTTTCCTACAGGATAGAGTCTGCCTCTTCGGAAAGAGAAGGAGAACTCTTGCGCGTCTACACCACAGTCGAAAAAACCTATGTCTGGTTCCTGCTGCTGCTGTTGTTGCTGTTGCTGCTGCTGCTGCTGCTCTCTCTCTCTCTCTCTCTCTCTCTCTCTCTCTCTCTCTCTCTCTCTCTCTCTCTCTCTCTCTCTCTCTCTCTCCACTCTGTTCTTTCTGAAGTCTGTACTTCTCCATCCATTCGTATGTCTCCTTCTTGATTTCCTTTCTGAAGGACTATTCTAACAGGTCTTCAGTCACTTTCAAGATTCTGATATTCTCTATCTCTGCAGGCTTCGGTATCAGGTTTCGTCTGGCGTTGAATCCCAGACTGTGGTTGGGTTCTTCAACTGTAATCAAATCGGTATTGTCAAACTTACAGGCCGTGTCAGGTTTCCATACCACGCAAGCATCCAGATGGGTGTTATTGGCTTCTTTTTCCGCACGTCAAGAGATTTGCCAGGTACGCTCGGTAAGGGTAAGTGTCCATGTTGCATATGACCAGTTTTTTATTCAAATGCAAATCTTCTCCTCTGAACAAGGAATGCATACAATTGTTGAAGGGGGCTACTTTATATTCGTCCTTGATATCGGGACCGTCCGCCGTTATGTCGATCACTTTCACTTTCAAAATACAAGTAACTGCTATTCAGATCGATGTAATCTTCGGGCTGTCCTTTGCTTTCAAACTCGATGGGAACTGACCCTGAGTCCTTGACAGAGGAGATGGGATGAAATTTGACCCACTGGGATTCTTGCATTATCACTATAGTAGGTGGCATGGCAAACAGATCCAGTTCTGACTTGGAACTGGCACAAGACTCTCGGTGCATCATTTATGTTTCTATGATTTAATAATCAAAAACGTCACACTCTTGAGCAGTTCTTCATTTCTTAGGTGGCGCTATACAGTTTCGCATTTTGCATAGAGTTAGGATTTTAAAGAAAAAGAATTTCCCCGGCTTTCCTCACTGGTTATACTGGCTACTTAAAAAAGACCTTGTATATCTTATGTATAATGCAAAGAATCTTTAATTTCCTTTAGTTTGGTGTATGATTGATGGGTATACTATGGGTTATAGAGTATACAGCTTGGCCTTACTTCAAATGTGTACCTTTCAAAAAAGTGCTAGCTCTACTCGGTCATTTTCACTTCCTGAACTTCAGAGGTAAATTGTATAAAAAAAAGAGCCGATAACCTTTTTTTTACATTTTATATATTTGGTAATTCATTCATTGCACTTTCAGAAGCTGGTATGTCTAGTCTGGCAAAATTCATTTTTCCTATTTTAATAGCTGCTATGTGTAGCGTACTTTAGACTAATTCAGACTGATTTTTTAACACAAGGGAGCAGTCATTTTAGTTAGCAGTGTGCTTAAACCATGTAAAATTTCCAAAAGTACAATATCCAAAAGAAATATCATCCACATTACATTAATGTAGCATAGAGATATGCAAACATTCTCTCCACTGTGCATGTTTTAAATGCGAACTACTTCACCTTACATACGTCACTCTCTCAAAAGTACATATTATCTGGTGAGCGCCACCTTAGTCTTTCTAGCTTTAAGGGTGTTAAGTCTTCAGAAAGTGTCTTTTCTTCGTCTCTTTCTGCCTTGTCATTGCTTTGGGAATGGGGAATGCCTGACTCAGAAGCGTTCAGGTCATTTATAGGAGTTTCTCGTCGGCCCAAAATGTCTTTGCCCGTTTGAAGCAAGATATTTTTGCCTGCTCTCAAGAAAGCTTCTTTAGGGTTTCGTTTGTCGATGATGACATTTTGGATAAATTATTTGCCTTGCGTCAACGCCGCATCTTTCAAAGCATCTTATCCTCGTGTCACCATCGGTTTCAAAACAGGAGCCACCGAACGAAAGGCTGATTTCAGCATATCTCCTAAACCATGTCCTCGCTGTCGAGCGACGCTTCGGTACACTGGATACATGACTTATGAGTTGTTAGAGAATCTTTTTCAAAAATGGAGTTTCACCGTGACGTTTCCTTTGGTGAATGAAATATTTTGTTCCAGATCTCCTTTTATAGCAATGTTGACAGTGTCGAAATACGACTTACTGACGGGCAAATAGTGAGGATGTACAAATTCGCGGTGAATGCGATAAGTGTTTCCACCATCCTCGTCAGTGGCCGTGGCAGAATCTACTTTGATAGGAATGACACGTAGTAACGGAACGAAGGTGTGTCCCACCACGCTGTACTCCACCACATCGGAGTACACAAAGATCAAATTAAGTCATTGGTTCAGTTCTACTGGAGAACAAAACAACTTGTAAAATTACATATTGCTATCATTCTTCGGCTTCAAATTCGGAGACAATTTTGTGTCTCCACCTAAAATGTCAAACAAGTCACGATTAAAACTGATGGACAACGTTTGGGTATCCTGAAATTCATCAGTAAGCGACAAGCCACTATACGGTACTCGAAGGTGACACATTTGTTTACTCTGTTCAGAGCTTTGCCAACAAGGATGCTGAAATCTTACTAGAAATAGGAGTTGCTGGCGGTGTTTGAAAGACTTATCGTACCTTTTCTTCCTCAGGCGTTCGTGGGGTTGCGTCTGTCTTGACCGCTGGGAGTAGTGGTGGCTGTGCGGGTGATGAACTTTTCATCAGGTTTTGGAAATCTTTCAGAATGGGAATAGCTGTTTCGTTTAAAGCTTTCTAGTGAAAGAGCTGCAAACGTTGAAAGAGTTGACCATACTTTTGCGATTTTTCAGTTTCTGACAAATCGTGGGGATCCATCACCGAGTGCAATTGGTGTTGTAACTGGAACATCAAGGTCAAATTTGGATTGGGAGGTAAATGTGGGGTCCGTTGTTCTAGCCAACGATGGTATTCCATCAATAATTTGTAAGGCACTAAACCTAGTTTTCGTCCTTCCATGCGATTTCAAGGGTCACGCCTGAGATGTTTGGACTCCAGAAGTCCCTTTTATCTTGCTCCCACGAGTCCTCCCAGCATGGATCCTAATACTTTTTTCAGCACGGGTCCAACAACAGAGGCAAAATTCCTCCGCGTTATACCATCTTCTTCTTTTGACGAATGGGTATTTTCGTTTCAACTATTTGGCGAAGAACGTGACGATGTTTGGCTAAGCATTGTTTCTGGGGTTTAGACAAAGGTATCGTGCCTTTCAAGACGTTCAAACAACATTCGCACACTGTATCAATTACATAATTGGAGGCTGTTTGATTTAGGTTTTTTTCGCATGGGTGGAGAAGCTTTGGATTGTACAGACAACATGTCCCCATGTCTGACTAAACGAGGAAGCAGTCCTTTCATTTTCTTTCCTTTAGGTTTACAATAGGGATGTGTTCTGGGGGGTGACATCTTTGGGCGTTCAGGAGCACATAAACACTGATGCCATGCATTGTCTCAGGTCTCTTTTATACTAGAACGCGTCACCACTGATCGTCTTTACGTTGTATCAACTTGATGATAGGCATCACGCGTCGTGGAGCGGTTCGCAACGGACTAAATCAGGAGAGTTCTTGCTTGGATAAATGCCCGATCTCTCTACGACTTTGATTTTGTGAGCAGGTACTTTGTGAGCAGCTGCCACTGCAGGTAAAGAGGAGGGTGTCACAGCTGAAGGTGAAGTTTCTGCAGACGCGGGTTTCCATTGTTTCTGAGGAAGAATTGGTGTCAAATTGGATTGGGCAGGCATCACCAGCAACGTAGAAGTGAAAGAACCTGAGGTTACCGGAGAAACGGTCACCGTCATTGCAGGTCGTGGTTTGCGAATGTAAGGTTGCGTCCTGACCGAAGTGTCTGTTTTGCGGCTAGAAGCTATTTTCTGAAGGGCTTTTCTTTTTCTGAAGACTTTTCTTTTTCTCTTCCTGTGGGATTTTTCTGTGGGTTTTTCTTTTTCTGGGGTTGTAACCTGGACTTCGTTTGTCGTTTTGGGGAGTGGGTTTTTTCTTGGGGAGAACTTAGGGGGCATTAGGATCCCATTTTAATAGGGAGCGAATGATGACACCTCCTAGAAAACCGCTCCCTCCAGGTTTCAAAATAACTTGCTGTTTGAGTGTCGATGCGGGGATCGGCCAGTTGTGTCAAGATTATTTTGTTTCTGTCAAAAAAGGATTTAGTCTGATGAAGAATCTGAATGATGCCTTGCAGTAATTGACGTGCTGTCACGGCAAACCATCGTAAGACTTCTTTGAGACTGGCTTCTAAGACACGAGCACATATTTGTGGATTTTTTCACGACTGATACCGTACAATGCACGAAATAATTTGACGGGAAGATGAGACTGAAGGGACGTCATGTTGTCGATGTGTGAGACAGACCCAAAGTATCCGAGTTTTTTATATAGATTTTGTTTGGTTAAGTCGACGACGGAGATATGTACAGGATAGGCCTTCCGTCTTGACCGTCTTGACACCAGTGTGAAACAAATGGGTTTTCAAATCGACGAGTAGATAGGCGTGTGGGGTTTGAGTGGCATCGTTGTACGCATGGGTTAGCCAAGGCGTTTCTAACTGTTTGGCTAAGACTTGAACTTGTGATTTATCTCTAGGGCTTTTAAACAAGACCACGTAATGAGCATTGAGACTGATGGTGCGATGGGCTTTATTTTGTTGAAACAAATTATGAGTAATGTAAATGACACTGGCGTAAACCACAGTTTCATTTCTTCTTCGTCTTCTCCTAACATGTCGTCGAAAATGACCAGATGGGTTTGGAGTCAGACACGTCGTCTTCGCTAGTAATGCCTTCCACAAGCACGATGGAATCGCCTTGACTTTCTCGCAAGAGGTTGTACGCCAATTGCCACTCTTTGTAACACCACACGATTCGTTGAGCTGGACGATCGATCAAATGATGTTTATGTTCAATCAAACGTTTGACAAATTCGGTTTTGCCTGAACCGCTAGGCCCAGCAATTAACATGCTAAAGGCATGGCGAAGATACAAGGCCTCCCAGCTGGCACTATCTATGTGTTCGTCGATGACTTTGAAAGTGGAGGAAGAGGGAGCAGAGACAGCAGAGGTAGCCATAGTGCAAGGAATGTCACTTTTGACACGAGGACAGACAAGACAATATTTATTTATTTATTTTTGCTTTTTCAGGACACGTTTATTGCAAGTTAAAATGGAACAACACGAATGATAAAAATACCTAAAAGCCAAATGGTTAAGTACAGCAATAAAAAACACATCAAAACGATCAAAGTGGAATATAAACAAGTCTCTGTACAACATGTTTTTGGTCCTAGGGACAGTGTGTAATTTTCTTAGTCTCTACATTGGGTAATGTCACACAGGTGTCCTCCTGGAATGGTCTTTCGGGAAAGTCCATGACAGTCCTGTCCTGAAGGGAGAGGTTGTCCTCCGTGACGGGTTCTTCTAGCACTGTCACTAACATAGGTTTAAAAGTGACTTTATCCTTGGACGTATGAACTGAGGATCAAAACTCTCAAGCACAATGGGCCACTTCTTTGGTCCAAGCCTCAAAACCCCAATGTTTGCAGTCACGTACATCTGTCCAATGAGGGTGTAAGTCACAAGCTACACACACATCGTCATACACATCTCTGGTTACCTAAAAGTTGACGAATCTTTTTTCCAGTAGAGGTCGAGAAGTATTCAGATGAAAACGCAAGGCTTTTAACTAAATGAGTCTCTCGTAGACATTTAAAGGGATAACATTCATGTTTTATTTGGTGACAAGGACTGTTCTTAAAGAGTCCACAATGAATAGGCTGGTAAACGAAATCCCAGAAAACAAGTCACTAAGACACACACCACACATCAGCCCAAATTCAATGGACAGAGTTCTCGTAATACGTGTTGGTAGTCTTCCACTGTCTGAATAGTGTCATTGTTTTCTTTCTCCGGAATCTGTTGTATCACTTCTGATAAAAGTTGTTTCATGGTAGTCTTTCTTATACCTCTTTTTATCGGAGACAATAAGTGTACTTTCTGCACAGAGATGATTTTACTCCAGTGGCAAATCTAAATAGTTTAGTCACTAAATTTCACTTTATAAAAGTTTCCTCTTCAACTAAGTTTACGTTGAGTAAACGATTTTGGCAAATCTCTAACTCTTCCTCTGGAATTTGTTGCAGTAAGTCGACCTTGTAGTAAGAAGAACAAGACACTAGAATCCAATCCTTCTCGCCCAAGTCGAGTTTAACAATGTCTGACCGCTTGAATACTTTCATTTGAATCAGTCCTTTCATAGCATTCAGGTACCAGTAGTTTGAACACCGGTGACGTAACGGATGCAATTGTTCTTTGCGTTTCACTTGTATTTTGACCAGCTCTCTGTAAATGCGTTCTCTCAACTCCACAGGAAAGCCACGATTGAATTTCCATTGGTCTTCGGAAGTGTGGCACCCGATTTCAGTTTCAAAAAGGCATCCACGTAGTCAGCGAAAATGCCTTTCTGAGTCTCGTCGCCCTTTTGATACTTTTGTGTCTTGGGAAAGTGGTCTTGATTGCACGTTTCGGCACAAGTACGGCACAATGGAAACATCAATAATTTTCCTTGGCAATGGTGAGGTAAGACGGGATGGTACAGGTTGGTGGGAGGCAAGAGTTTGCATTTGATCAATCCTTAGTATTGGCAAATGTTATCCAAGTCGATGTGTTCCTTCAGCAATTGCGGGTGCCCTGCAGGAAAGTGACAATACTTGCACACGTAAGGATAGAGTGAACATACGTCCAAGTTTATGATTTCTTCTCCTTTCTCTTCGTCGGCTTGGTACAGCAAACAAGTGGCATTTGTCCGTCCTCCATCCAAACCGTCTCTCGGGTTTAGTGGGTCCATCAACTTGCAATTTTCCACGATGCGATAAACTCAGGATCGGTTTTCAAACGGTGTTCGTACTCGTGTTTCCACATTTCTACCACTCGGTATCCTTGCTGTTCTAACTTCAAACATCGCTGACAAGTGACCTGGCACAAGTCTTCCATGGTCCGTTGTAAACACTGATTTTTAGTGCCACGTTCAGGGTAACAGAGGGGACATCCGTGAAATAAGCAACCGTTAAACTCGTACACGATCTTGGGGTTTTCTAAGTCCTAGCAATCCACTGAATATGTTCCGATGGTCTTTTCGCCTCCTCCATTGCAGGCGTGCTGGATCCTTTTGTCTTCTTTGTCACACAAATAATGTAACCAGCGTAAGTCTTTGACCGACTACTGATATTTGACAAAGTTGGTCGTTTGAGGGTTAATGACAGCCAGGGTGTTTTCGGGCAAGAATCGTTGGCGATACACTAAGGAACACGCTTTGGCAATGGTGCAGACTTCTTTCAAAGGATCGATCCCTTCCTGTTCCATGAACAGTTATCGAAATTTTCCACAGCAACGTCGTAAAATGTCTACGTCGGAACGATAATACTTTAACATTTCTTCCTGAAAGTCGAAAGGGTCTGAGGGGTGAGCCTGGTACCAAGCGTAGAAAGCTTCTCGTTGTTCGGTACGCATGTTGTCGGGTTCGTAGTCGTGCGCCTCAGGCAAATGGGGTAGAACGGCGTGTTGATTGGCTTCGGTATTGAAAAAGTGCGGAAACTAGTCTTTGGCCATTTCTGTCATTCCAAACGTTGTAGACATTCGACTCAAAGGGATGGCCAAGTAGCTCATTGAATCTTTATACTGTACTTGTCCTACTTCCATTGAAATGAATTTGGCTCCGTTCAAAGTGATTTTAGGACGTTTGGTGCCTTGTTGCATATAGTATCTCAAAAGAAACTGTCCATCGTATCCCGAGAAATTGTGAGCCATCACTGTGGCATGGCGATGACAATCTCCGTAACGTTCTATGTCCTCTTGGTTCCATATATCATCAATGGGGTCTTCAGAAATCTTACGTCAGTGAGGGCAATGACTAAAGATAGGCTCTTGAATGCACTTCTCATACGCCCGATGAGCCAGACAGAAATTAGGAAAATAAATACCGGTTTCTTGCACGTATTCGAAATCGAAAAAGATGAAATTGCCTTTCTTCTGGTGGTCGTCTTCCTCTTGATGTTTGGAATAGTATTGTTGAATGTAGCATTGGTGTTCCAAGTCCACAACATCGTTTCTTTCCTGAACATACGCGTGCCTTGACATTATATTAGGGCACAATCGCACGAGTTGATATGCACTTTTCTGTTGTGAACCTTGCGTCTTCAGATGTTGTTGGTAACAACCAGGGCTGACAAAAGTGCGCTGACAAGCAGGATAATGCACTCGTTGTTGTCCTTGTCCAGACAGGGTTGAGAAGCGAAACATCCTGAGTATTTCGATCCACAAGGATTGTGTTCCTCTCGGTTGTTATAACCATTGTCACATTTCTTACAGTAAAATCTGTATCTCAGGAATCCAGTGATACTGGTAATGGTATCGAACTGTTCATCGTGGTAATAGACGTGAATGTATTTTCCGTCTCAGAAGTCTTTGACTCGAAACAATGGAGGTCCGCGCACTTCTTGAGGGTGGACTTTGAAGGTGTAGCGTGGAGTCAAGACGTCTTGCAATTTTTGCATTTCAGGAATGCCACAGGGTGATTCTTTGCATAACCCCGCTTGCTGTAACAGGACTTCTACTTCGCTTCACTTCATTGTTTGGGACGGTTCGATTTTCGAATGTTCTCCCAGGCTCTTTTCCATTCTGCCGTGTCATTCTTGTTGGCATAAGTGCGTCCAACCACGATAGCCCTGGCTAAACACATGTGGTCTTCAGGGTTGTTAATTTGGACTAGACTGATTTTGGTATTACGAAGGTCGTCGATAAATAACACGTTTTTGCGTCCGGTCCCTTGGGGAAGAGACACGTGGGTCATGAACAGTGTCGTTTTACCATCGGTGATGTGAAACTTGTCGTTGCATTGTTGCACGTGTTGAATCTTGTCGATGACTTTGGACCGTGTCAGTTCTGCTGCGCTACTAAACTTGATCCGAACGGGGGACTTCAAACCGTCGCGATAAATGGAAAGTCTCGAGAGATCGTCTTCTTTTGGCTTCACATTGTCGTTTCAATGTGGTTAACAAAGAATCCCACACCTCGGTGATGAAACCATCTGCTTTCGCCAACGGTACGTCGGACTTGAAATCTTTAAACTTCACCATGTACGTGTACGCTGTGGTTCTAAATTTTCTAAAGAAGTGCTTTTCTGTCTCTCGAATGTAATAGTACTTTTCAGGGTTTACTAATGGTTTTGAAATTTGGTTGTGTGTAGAATCTCTGGGTCTGGAGTCTGGTTCACTGATATCATCTTCAAATTTACTGGCATGAATTTGTGCCAAGACTTCAGCTACTGTACGAGGCGATATATCACGATTTTTGCCTCCTGCTTTCTTCTAATTTCTCCACGAATATATGCGATCGTTTCATCTCGACTGCCAAACGTCCAATGACTACGTTTTAAACACCACGGGTCACTTTATATCCATGGCAGACCAACGTATATATAAAAGGTGTGTGACTTCCCTCCCAATATTCATTTCACTCTCAAACCGAGCAGAACGATGGAAGACCCCACACAGATCGAACTTTTGATAAGAGCTTTGCGAGGTGTCATAATAAAATTTTCTTCCGACAAGCCAACGGACTACTCACCCTCCTTAAAAGTCAAGATACTTGCTAAATCAATAAGAAGAAAGGGCATTGGACTACAGAGTGTCCAGACCGTCAAAAAAGCAAAAATGTTGCTAGAAGAGACAGAAGTCAAGATACCTGTTATTATTGTCAAGAGAAAGGACATTGGTCTTCAGAATGCCCTAAGAAACAGCAGGAGCAAGAAGAAGAGATGGGTTCCGAACAGGAAGAAGAAGAGGCACCCTCCTCAAAGGAAGAACCCAGACACGTGCAGATAGAGAAACATGAGAAGAAAAGAAGACAAGGAGAAAAACAGAGAGAATGAACACAGACACAGAAGAAGCCTATGAACTTTTTACTGTGATGTGTTGTGCTGTGAATTGAATTATAAAATTTGACCAGAATAGACTAGCCAAAAAATGTAAGTGTCTCTTGGTTTTGAATTTTAGAATAAGAACCTACAGTTACGCACTCACACACGTACATAGTGGACCTTTTTAGTTTTAATTGATTTTGGCAATTGAAAAACTATCTCTTTTCGAGAGAAGTGGGTGACCCTGAAAAGGACCGTTGGGTATTTGTTTGGTTAAAAAAAAAAAACACGCAGGAACCGGACGTAATCATCTTTAACTGCCTATAGCCTTTGCCACGGCCAGCGTCTACTTCTGGACTGGCTCCTGTCGATGGTGATTTGGTAGAACTCACTAGGGCTTTTATCGCTGGTGTAGTAACAGGGCTGGGTTTTTAGGCTCGGGGATGTCTTTTTCTCTTGGGTCGTAATAAGGAAGTCTGATACAGTTGTTTCATATTCTCTAACTCTGCTAAAATGTCTAAAGGTACAGTTACCGTTTGACTTTCACTGTCCTCCTTCTCTCTTAGACCTTGTTTCTTCTCTGCTTCTTTTCCATGTCGTTTCCTTCTTGCATCTCCTTCTTCTTCTCGCTGTTGCTGCTGTTGAAGGAGAAAAACTTGGTTCTGCTTCCTTCTGCTGTTGTAAACATTTCTCCAATTCTTCTTTTTGTCACTGTTTAAAATCCTCGACGTGTGGTAACGAAGGAGAAGGTGGCGAAGGTACTGGTACCGAAAAAAATTCTTGCGAAGAAAGAAAATCGACTATATCCCAATTAATATCGACCTCTTCTGGAAGTAGACCTGTGTTAACTTTGGTAGCCACTGCTGCACCATCACTTCTCGTCTCCACGGCCAGTGCATCCCAGTTCATTGTCTTCTTAGTTTGCTTTATTGGTTTGGTCCGCCTCAGAAATACATCATTTGACGAACCCCCTAGTTCCTAAACTTAAAGAAGTTTGTGTCTGTTTGCTTTTTGGGGGGTTGGGGTGTGTTAGTTTTTGTTGATAAGTTCTTTGTATATTTTTACTTTTCAAATTTCAATGGATACATTTTGATAAGGTTTACACGCCGTCCAACTCTAGTGTATTAAAGCTCCATTGCCCTGGATGGGTTTGGAGTTTTTTACATAAGTGATCCAGGCCAGTGGATCGATATTGTCCGGTGTATGCTATATGTATGGTGCTATTCGAGTTGTTTAGTTCTTTTTCTATAGTATAGAAGCATTTTAGTGTGGGTAAGTAATAGATTCTATAATAGTCGTATTTGTTGTATTTTAGAAATATAAAGTTAGTTTCCGTCATGTTTGAAAACTGTGTCGCATGGACTGACTAGCGCATCTATATGGGCAATGTGATGTCACAGACTGCTCTCTTCGGATTGGAAGACCGACTCCGTTTTGTGAGTGAATTTTGTAACGCATATTTGGATTGGTGAATAAACTCAATCCTTTTCTATCCGCAATTCTCTTATATATAACAGCAGTTCACTGCATTCCCTTCACCTGTTCTCGTCACAAGATGTGGACAAACATAGAATCGTCTACTCTCGTATCGTCAATACTGTTCCGTACGGACTTTCCCATGTATGTCAGATCATCATGGACAATTATCAGGATATATATCATTTCATATTTCGGTTTTAACTTTAAATTCTAAATTGAATTCTGTAAGCAATCTTGGACTAAATAAACTCAAGTCAACAATATTAACTGTGTATTTGTGCATTAAAGGCTGAATATAAAAAATGTTTGTGTTTATAAATCATAAAAGAGTTCTTTGCATTACTCTCTGCACTGTTAACTTTTGTATCGTATTTGCTGGCTGGAATCAGACCCAGTATAAGTAGTTAAATGACATCTAATCTTCTTCTATACACTCTACTGTTTCAAGAAAGTAACTGTCTTGTTGCAACAGTCAAATACCTGTTGATTATTCATCAATCAATCGATGCTAGGAACATTCACAGTTATAATACAGCATTTTCAGCATTTCCGTGGAATCCACATTACTGGGGAGTGGGATATAACAGTCACATTTCGGGCAACAATCTGCTAAGTCTCGGTTGAAGTTATTTTCACTTGTTTACATTTCGCAAACCTCTAGGTGGACTCTTCATAATGAAGATGATGATGTTAATTCCCTGTTTGGTGATAAGATGGCAAACCTCACTTTCATTGCGGCAATATCGTACTCTCAGAAAATTTGAGTTAAGGTTTTTATAACTGTTTCTTGGTCTGGTTTTTTAAATCTTAATTCCTGAAAACGGTTCCCACCATATCTCATATGAATCATTATGAAAACAGTATAATCCATCTACGACACACTCTCTACGACTTTGGGCAGCAGGTCATAATCATAGAAAATTTAAGTTAAGTTTTTTCGTTTGCTAATTTTCTTAAACCCTATGATGAATTTTCTTCATACCTGGAATAGATATGTGTACCAGTTGTCTTGTCCACGGCTTTCACATAGAGTTCGATCTGTCCAAAGGTGAAGGTATCTTCAACTTTCCTCTCCTCCATGGTTAGGTCCGGCATCTGAATATCTATATAACCAATATGTTCACACCCTGGATCTGTAACATCGCATTGATCGTTATGAGTGGATTGACAGATGACCAGACGACAACCACTCTGACCATAGCGAGCTGGACAATAAGTCTTCTTCTTTGTTGTCTGGTTAATTGTGGTGATTTCATTCAATTCTGTAAACTTATCAAAATGATCTATACATTTTCTTGTGCCATCAAATATATCTAATTTTTTCAAGTCATGATAGCCATATACTAAATCAGTCAACGTTTTAGTACCATATGTGTAGACAGAAAGCATACTTTCAATAATCTTGGGGCTATGCCCAAGGCAGACAGCCCCTGACAGCACAGCGGATCCTGAGTCATCGTAAACAGAAACACTGATATTTGGAAATGTGTTTTGAACTGAAGACTGAAGAAACCCTGATTCTGAAAATCCTCCAACAATGATAACGTATAGTTCACTAATCTCTGGCTCTTCCATGATTTGTTGCAAATGTGAAACAATGCTGCAAACAGGCTTTTGGAAAAACTCCGCCACTTGGTCAACGCTGATGATGAGCATGTCACGAAAAACACATTTCTTTATTGGCAATAAATCGATGTCTGTTCTCAATTTCAAAGGAATCCTTATTCTAAATATGCTTTTGTCTTGATTTTGTGCGTTCTTCTTGGCGCTCTCAAAGCCCTGTGAACCTGAAGATTTCGTGATTTTCCATGCATTGAAAATTATCCTTTCCAAAGTGTGTGAAGGTATTTTTGGAAAGCATCGCCAACTATGATACCTCCACAGACACCACCAGTAGGTCTGTATATCTTGTCCATACTTCCTTTACTGTTTTTCTTCATGAAAGACACATACATAATACCACCTGATAATAAAAACAGCGAATTCACATAAAGAAGATAAGTAAACGAAGTGATTAAAACTATCATAAGTGCTAGCTTCAAGTATTAATAACAAAAGATTGCATTGAATCCTAATGCTATATTGTGCAGGTTCCGAACATCCATCTTTATATCTATAAGACCTTCCAATAAGTCGATTTCTAAAATTTTAGGGTATCATTATACGAGTTATGGACCTTGACTGCCATTTATTACTAACTTTACATAGGATCGTTAGATTGTAACCAAACATTAGGTGTGCATCTTTATATTCATTGCTAATATTCATGAGGTGCAATACAAGCATACAATGTCATTAATTAATGAACTTAAGGTTATTTCGTTCAAACTTAGTGTGTGTAGCCTAGCAATTTAGAGAATTGTTGCATTTTAAATAAATTGTGGGTTTAACTTTATATGATTTATCTCTTGCATGAGCTTAATGTCCAGCATATCAAACATTTCAAAGTAAGGCTAGACCATAATAGTTAGATTATCTTTTTTATAGCCATGCTGACCGAATTGTATAAAGCTTGGCCTTTTGTGATGCACTAAGTGCTAATACATCTAGTCTACTTAAGAACAATCAACAAATGGTCACATTTTATATGGATACCTCCACAGTCCAATACCATGCATTCTCTCCTTCCTGGCACATAGAAGAGATGGATACCGCCAGGTTCGAGCATCAACATGAGGCATTCATCAGGTATTCCTGCATATATACCACGGAAATAAACTGGGAACAGAAGAATTAAGTCTTTATGACCTTATATATCACCCAACTGAAACTGTTTCTTCTATTGAGATCAAGATGATTTGCAATATGATAATTACATAGTCTCTGCAACAAATAAGTACTCTTGCAATTTATGGCAAAGATTCCTCCATTTTTCCAACTTAATCCAAAGTGTGAGTGACAGACTTGTGTATTCATTCAACAGGTTCTTAGATGCAGTTAGTTTTGCCAAGTGAAAACAAAATAATCACTCATTATCATGTCCGTGATTGAGCGAATAAATCGGATGTTTTCTTTCTTTTGTATCTTTTAAAATATGTGAAATAGAAATGTTAACCTTGGTTGAGTTACTTTTTAAGAGTCATAATGCTCGCACCACAGTTATATAGGAACAGACTGCGGAACAGACTGCGCTCTAGTATTTGTAAAACTGTGTTTATTCACGAGCTGAGGGTCGTATTATATGGTACCAATGTAGTCATAGATGATCCAAATATCGGACAATAACATGCAACCATAGTACTGCTTTGCTTAAATATTTTATTTACAACAAAGTGATGATACAGCATCACATATTTTATTACGTAACGTAATGACAGGTACACTCTTCTCCGAGTCACATGGCAGCAGTACATTACAAAAATAATAACGTCGAACACTGCAATTTTACCTTCTTAAATTGGAAAATAAATACATCTGAAAGTAGGAAGACTTGTATGTAGTCGTAATAGAAGTGTATCCTGTCGTAAGATCTAGGACAAAACTGGTTGGTCTACCTCTGAAGATAGACAAGAATTTTATAAACTAGGTTGCTTTTATAAACTTGTATATGGCATAATTAATTCTTATCTTGTTGTCCTTCTACCACTACTGGTAGGTTATGTAACATGTATAATCATTGTAACACAAATAAGTTTGCTCAAAATAATTTGTTTAACTTTGAATAAATTGAAATTAATTTTACACTACTCTGTTCATATTTGAAAGAAATTCCGTGGTTCAGTAAAGGGAAGAAGTGACTATTCTATATTCAGAAGTAAAATGGAGGTTACGACCATGCACGGAGTTATATATGTAGATTGATAATCCATTTAATGGGATTGGGTTTATTCTATATTGTAGGCACTTGAAGCCAATACCAATTATTTGACATTTAAGGCAATATAATAATACAATTCATTTAAGCTATGAAAATTGTCGTTAAAGAAAATAAATCAACTTCATTAATAAAAAACGAATATTCCATTTTGTATTTCAACATCTGACATGATAAAAACAATTCATTTGGCTTGTGAATCGAACCAAAAATGTCTACACGTCAAAAACCTACTGATGACTGAAATTTATAAAATTATCTAGATTAAAATATGTGTATTTACACATCAAAAAGTATAAAATGTCTGAAGTTGATTAAAAACCGTAATACGTGTCAATTAAAGGATGTATTCCCATGTACTTATAACAAATTAATTACCTCATCTTACAGCAATCTTCAGTAGAATATTTTCTATATGAGACTAGTATGAATGTCATTCGTACCTTACTTGCCGCCAAGCGCGTAAACTGTTTGGCGGCATCATCCCAAATGGCGGGAACAGTCAAAACCCACTTTCAAAAATTTTATCCCTACTTTTATATCCGTTTCTCTGCTAAGTTTATGAAAATGGGATTTCAAAACAACTTGTGTATTGAGTCAAGATGTAATATAGCGACGTGTATAGAATCAGAATGATTATAATGACATGTATGTAGAGTTCGAGTGAAGTATGATAATTATAACAATTACAACAATTTAAAGTGGTGCTGAATTAAGTCCAAATTTTATTAATTCAAATATCAGCCTTTAAAGAAAATGGGGGGGGGGGATGTAATCGACAGTTTTAGTCTATACGCATTTGAACAAGCTCTGAGTGGATTTTTTTCAAGCTCTTTGCTGTCCATGAAAGATATGTCTGTCGGTTTTTTGTCTTTTGAGTTCGAAGATGACAATGACATCACTTACTAGTTTGGTTAATGTCAGCAAGTAAATGCTTGATCACGCCAATTCTTGCTCTAAACAGTGTGGACATGAGATGCCGCATTGTCTCTAGATAACGCCAGGAGGAACGATCCGTTGCCTTAGAAGCCTTTATTTTAACCACGCTGAGATTGCTTTCTCTCCTTCAACTTGCCATAAAAGATCATCTTTTGATCTCGCTCGTCTGACATCCTAGTAATGTGGCCTGTCCATCTCAACTGTGATTTCATCAGCCAAGTGCGCATGCTTGGAATGCCTGCCCGTGTGAGAACCAGTGTGTCTGGGGCTTTGTTCTGCCATTGTATCCTCATCCGTTTCATCAGGTAGCCCGTGTGACAATAGGTCAGCTTCTCTGCAGGTTGTCTTTTTTATTGTCCAGGATCCTCAAGTTAACAGCAGAATCTGCAACACAATTAGCTTTTTAAACCTTTGGCTTTGTTTACAAGATGATTCATCTGCGTTCCCACGCATGTGAACGTAGTCTCTCAAAAGAAACACTTGCTGAGACATTTCGTGCGTTGGTTTCATTATTGATGTTGACTGCATGTAATGCCGTACTGATGAGAGACGTGAACATGTCCACTCTTTGGATAGTTTGCTATGGTATGCTGTATATTAGGCTTTCTTGTTGTAGATTGGTGCATCATCTCCATATTCTTAACACTGATAGTGAGTATCGACATCGTCATAAGCTAAAGAATAATTATCCCTACTATGTTGCATGTTAGACTCAGATTTAGCATCCAGGGAACCGTCTTCAACCAACAGAAGATCAAGAACAGTCATTTCCTATACGTTTGTCTCCTCCCATTGTCTCCTCAGAGTAAAGGGCTTGCCATTCGTTGGGTAGCTGATGATGATTTCAGTGTTATATTCATGGAAGGTATATGTATGCGTGGCAGAACGCATTATACTGAAGAGAGTTGAGGCCATCACGAAGCCTTGCTGGACGTCAGTGGTGACTGGGAATAGTTTACATGACTCACCTTCGTTAACAACACGAGTGAGCATGTCATAAACGAAATGTCTAACCATTATGATGAATTTCTCTGAACTAAATTTCGTCATGAGCTTCCTGAGATTCTTAACCTGATATTATTTCTGAAGTTGACGAGCTTCAAACACGGTATTTGTGGATCCACGTCAATTTCTGCAGCCATTTTCACTCCGGCTGGAGCCCTTGATCATACCGATCAAGGCGATTTAGCAGAATTCTGGTGATGATTTTGCTGGCTAGTTACAGCTAAAGACATCCCGATGGTTGTTACAGGATTGTATGTTGCCTTTATGCTTGTACAAGTCGATAACGTATGCATCCTGATACTACTAGGGTATAGCTCCTTTATTCCACATTGACTGGAAGAGTCCGGTCAGGTTCTGCGCCATGTGCGAGTCCTCTGGTCTTGTAGACTTCATCTGGTATGTATGTATGTATGTATGTATGTATGTATGTATGTATGTATGTATGTATGTATGCATGCATGTACGTACGAACGCATGTATGTACGAATGTATGTATGTCCATCTCTCTCTCTCTCTCTCTCTCTCTCTCTCTGGTTTCTCAGTTTTAGTCAGCGTTTGAGGATCAGCAGGAGATAATATGCTTTCCACTGGGGACAGTCTATCAATTGACCCCTCATTGATATGTGATTGTTAAAGTGTTCTGTCCATCTTTGTAATTTCATTTATTTGTCAGTTAGCATAGTAGCGCAAACAGCACTCAGTATAGCAGATGGTCCTGGTGACTGTGGTCCATGGAATGTCTTCAAAGTATCATAGAAGGTATTTATGTTATTCCTGTCCGCATAGGACTGAATCTCATCTGCCTTATTGCTTAGCCGTGAGTCTTGCAATTCTCTGAGTTTAAAATCAACAGTCCTCTTGAAAGTTAAAATTTTGGATGATAAAAAATGCTGTGTTCTAAGCATGCCTCTTCTAACCGCCGTTTCACGTTCAGTAACCTTTGTATGGCAGCAGCATTCTCATCAAACCAATCTTGATGTTTATTTTTGTTGGGACTAAGGCTCTGTGATGCTGCCGAGTACACAGTGTCTGTAAATGATGACCAGTTTTCTACGATGGGCTCTGTGTTTGCACTAATCGTCTCCAGGTGGCTGCACAGTTCTTTCTCGAATGCCTGTTTCACATTCTCTTGAGACCATGATCGTGTTTTAAAATCAGCATTCGGTACTTCTCATGCCTTTCTTTTCTCTTGACAATGACGTAGTCATTGCGTTGCCGGTGCTTGTAGCGCAGACAGATCCAAGATGTCTTCTTCCGGTTTGGTAGACTGAAGACCGTAGGATGTGGTGTTCAGTGCATTCCCTTAGTAGTAGTAGTAGTAGTAGCTGTTGCATTTGACAAAGCCTTTCTTGGTGACGCCTAGACATATCTGGCGATCTCTACAAGCTCTAACAATGACGTCACCAAAAATACCCAGCTTGTCTGCACACGGTGCTTCTGCGATATGAGACTCCACGTCCCCTTTATCTCATCTGGATTAGTCATGGTGGATGCATATGCGCTGATGATAGCTGAGTATGTTTTTTTCTTGTCAATGTATGTATGTATGTATGTATGTATGTATGTATGTATGTATGTGTGTGTGTGTGTGTGTGTGTGTGTGTGTGTGTGCACGTACGTACGAACGCATGTATGTACGAATGTATGTATGTCCATCTCTTCTCTCTCTTTCTCTCTCTCTCTCTGCTTTCTCAGTTTTCTCCACGTCCCCTTTATCTCATCTGGATTAGTCATGGTCGAAACATATGCGCTGATGATAGCTGAGTATGTTTTTTTCTTGTCAGTGGGAATGTCGTATGCGTTGGTCGGCCATTTGGGAGATTTTTGCGTTGCTGACTAGCTGTTTTATCATGGCAAAGGCAACTCCATCTTCAAGGGGCCCGTTTTTACTTAAGCCACTCCTATTTCACTGAGTTGCCCTTCCTCCTCTAGGTGAGTTGCTGGGTGTTAAACCTGGCCTGTTTTCTACCAGTTAAAGCTGTTCTTCTCTCTGGTCCGCCTGCTGCTACATAGTCCATTAGTATGATGGTGAATAGTATTTTCAACCACATAGATTTAATTCCCGTCAGCCGCAATATGCTGACATGGGTTAAGATGGTGCAGACAAGGTTTAGTCATCAATTCAAGTCCCTTCTGCATGCTACAAAGCTAAGCAGTATGATCCTAAATATGACTGTTCAATCATGCAAGTAACAGCCGAGTTCGTTGCTGATTCATTCCAGTCGAAAGAGACTCTTGGCCCTTAGCCATCTGTGTGCAGGTTTGTGTCCACAGCTCTCATGGTATCCACACATTCTGGTTTGCCCCTCGCCCATCTCCACGTAGCGTAAGAGTATCTGGTATCTGGAGGGGCTGTGTCATGAGTTGGATTTAAGTGAGGTATCAGTCACCATCAAATCTCTCGTGCAGATCTGTCTGAATCTCGTAACATGAGCGTCTGAACTGATTCCCAGAACTGTCCATACAGTTCGTGCCATCTGCCTTTACAGCCAGTCGATGGACAAATCTGTTCGACCGTCTGATTCACAGAGAGGACTTTACAGAGTTAGCCAAGTGAAGATAACCACTATGTGTCAATAGTCAGTACCGTCTGTTGTTACCTACGGTAGTAGGTGTACCTGACAAGACTTGACATTTTATCTATGAAAAATTCATTTTAGTTTTGCAAAAATACCAACGCCCCTAAAAGCTATATTGCATAAAATAAGTGCAGCTTTATTTAAGTTTTACATTATGTTCGTCCATTTATCTCTCTTCAATACAATCAGACAACAAAGTTTCGAAACCACAACATATCTTTAAACAATCACTTTGATGATGACCATTTCGGCTCCCAGTATCAATGTCTTCCTGTTGAAAATGTGTCATTTAACAAAACAGCATGACCAGCATTATATCAAAATTTCGCTACAATAAAAAGGGCAATTTACGGAAAAACAAGACACGAAAGTGGGCCTAATAACTCTTTGAATATTTGAATGGCTCTAGAAAACAAATATAATAGTACTTCGTCGGATGTCCTAAATTGAAAGATTCTCATTCAAAGATGATCTCTCTCAAACATGGTTAAGATCTGTGACCTAGTTTTTTAGATGTTAAATACGCTTTGAAGTATATGATGCTAAGATAATATGTGAAATATTGTCACTATTAGTCGAATGATTTGGAATAGAAATTAGTTTGCATTTTAGTTTTCTTTAAATTTTAGGAAACTGGATGTACGTTTATTGTCCAGTGTAAGTCATTTATTGAGAATTTAAAACACTTAATGCTTTGATGCTCTCTGACAACTTAGGTTTGATGGGGTCAAATGTTTGTTTTTTAAATAAGAAAGGTCGTATTTACGTTTTTCTATATTTAGTATCACATTCCATTTTGCACGGTGGGTAGGCGCCATTTGTGTAAACTTATAGTCCCTTGTTGAAGGAAAGATCCATGTTAAATTTGATCAAAATCTGCTGAGCAGATTTTCACGAAAAACTGTTCAAAACGATTTTTCAATTTTAGATAATTGCAGGTATTTCTGATGGCAGGAGAAACCCATTCATAAACATTGCTAAGGACTTGTTCCAAGAAAGATATAACATTTTGTAAAGTGCTGTTGAGCAGCTTTTGAGAGTAAAAGAAATAATGTTAAGCGTGTTTTCTTTTTATTTATAAACGATGACAGTATTCCCGATCGGTTCTATTTTTACAAATATGAAAGATTTTAATGTCACAAGAATTGCAATGTTCTCTCAGCTCAAGCTGTGGTTTAAAGTATATGTGACAAACCCGCTTCAACATTTTTTGTTTTGCTTTTAAACAGCGCAAAGGCATAATTCATACAAAACTTAAACGAGCATTTTGTCTAAATTGTATCTTTCAGACTGAGTGAATGTGTGGTCAGCAACTTATAAAACGAATTCGTTTAATGCTTTTTATCGCCATGTTTTACCGCGACGGCCATATTTGTTACCAGACTGACATCATTACTTGAAAAGCTTTGAATTCACCATACTTTCGCCCTTGTACGGTACAAATTGGCAGAAGGAAAAAAAACATAAACTAGCACATGCTGATGAACACGCGCAACACACGATACATGGCTGATTGCAGGCTGACTTGGTCTAAGACTAGGATAAAGTAATTATTGGGATATGACAGAAAGAATCGGGGGCAAACGAGGTGCAGATTTTACCTTTTCTTGTGGCAATCAAATGCACGTGATGTCTAACAAGTCATTTTTGTTGGCCTAATACATCATTGTTTACTGCTTTCCTTCCTTTTTGTTGCGTTCAAAAGAAACCAGTCTTTCAACTCACTAAACAAGATGTTGGAATTAAAATGTTTGACGATGTTATTTATATTTATACGTTAAACATTTATGTCGGTATAAAATAGTAAGAGTACAACAAAATAATAGTCCGAAACTTGATGATTACTTCTATGACAAAGACTGAGTTTTCTTCAATCTGAATGGTTCCATTAAAACGTTACCCGGATTTTTTTAAAAATAAAAAATGTCCCTTTTATAAACGGAAAGTAAAATATAAGTATTAATAATAAAACTAAATAAAATGAGATTAATAAAAGGGGCACGAAAAGCAAGAAAACAACATAAATATTAAAAGATAATTAAAAATATTACATTACATTTTCATGTATGAGCAGCTATTTGAAGTGTTTAAACAGATACCAGTCTTTATCCTGTATGTTCATAGAAAGTTCAGTGTCCTCAGTAGTGAATAGGGTCACCGTAGCCTCAATGGAAATTAGCATTACAGGACCCCTTGAGTCACTCTAGCCTCAATGGAAATTTGACATGGGGAAAAATCATGGGTCACTCTAGCCTCAAGGGGAATTTAACATGTGAAAAAGTCTTGGGTCACTCTAGTCTCAAGGGAATTGAACATGGGGAAAAAGTCTTGGGTCACTCTAGCCTCAAGGGGAATTGAAAATGGAACAGGGTCGGGACCCTATTTTAATACGGTCCCGACCTGATGGGTGTATGAAAAGTGAACAGGCGAAAATTGAAACAGGGAGGGGTCTCTATTTTTGTTTTTAAAATAAAAAAAAAAATAAGAAAGGGTAGGCAATTGAAAGTCAATCTCTTTTCGAGACCTATGAGTGGCCCTGAAAAGGGCCTTTGGGTTTATGTTAATATACCCTTAACATAAAGGGCATCTGCGGCATCTTCTTGTCCTCAAGCTGCGTCTTACTGCAGGGCCATAAATCAGAGTCCTCTTGAGGTATCCTTGTCTTTCCACATATACTCTTCGTATCCACAGACTGGTGTCTGACTTGTGGACAACTGTCCACTTGGATCCGACATACATTAGCATGTACGTCCTAAACATCATTGAAGAAACAAGGGTGGATGATTCGACTGTGGTCCACATCTTGAGGCAACGAGAACAGGTGAATCAATGCAGTGAACTGCGCTTATTTATAGGTAGAGGAAGGATTGAAACGGATTGAGTTCATTGACCAATCCTAACACGCGTTACAAAATTCAGTCAGTCCACATCCAATCCGAAGAGAACAGTCTATGACATCACGTGGTCTATATAGATTCGCTAGCGCCTGTGCGCTGTCAATCCATGAAACAGTGATTCAACATGACGGAAACTCAGAAAACGATCCATTGGGGTGCACCAGCAGTGGAGACCACCCAAGGGAACCCGGACTTACTTTCAGAAGAGGTAAATTGGGATTTTGTGGATTTTCTTACCTCGCAAGAATTTGTTCCGGAACCTTCGTCACCTTCTTCATTACCGCACGTGGAGAATTTTAAACAGAGACAGAAAGAAGAATTGGAGAAATTTATACCGGGCAAAAGGAAGCAGAACAAGCTTTTCTCCTACAGCAACAGCAACAAGAAGAAGAGGTAAGAAAAAAACAACAAGAAGAATCAGCAAAGAAACAAGAGGGTGAAAATCAAACGGTCACGGTACTGTTGGACATTTTAGCGGAGTTAAGAAGTCTGAAACAAATGTATCAGACTTCTTTATCACGACCGAAGAGAATACGACCTTCCCGAGCTAAACACGTCAACCCTGTGACTAAGCCTACCTTACCACCCTTAGTGATTTCAACCAAATCATCATCAACAGTACGCAGTCCAGAAGTAGGCCTTGGCCGTGGCAAAGGCTTAAGGCAGTTAAAGTTGATTGCTTAAACTCACCCCTACACCAAAAAAAAGGCCCTTTTCAGGGCCACTCACATTCCTCGAAAAGAGATAAAGTTTCAATTGCCAATAACTCAAAAAAAAAAACATTTTACCCCTATAGTACGTGTCTGTGTATGAGAGCGTGAGTGTACGTTCTTATTTTAAAATCAAAACCCAAAGACACTTACCTTTTTATACCTAATTTATTCTTTTATCAATATTTACAATCCAATTCACAATTCACAACAGAGCACTTTAAAAAGTTCATACACTTCTTCTGTCTCATTCTTTAGTCTCTCTGTTTTTTAAATTTCTTCACCGTCACAGTCTTTTCCTCCTCTTCCTCCTCACTTTCTTCCCTTCTTTTCTTCTCCTGTTTCTTTTTCTTTACCTGGCTGCTTTCTTCCTCTGAAGAATCCCTCTCTTCTTCTGAAGAATCCGTCTTTTCTTCTGACTCCTCTTGTTTCTTTTTTGGGCAATCTGGAGACCAATGTCCTTTTTCTTTACAATAATAACAGGTATCTTGACTTTTGTCTCTTTTAACCCCTATTTTTCTTTTTTGACGGTCTGGACACTCTGAAGACCAATGCCCTTTCTTCTGACAGATATAGCAAGTATCTTCACTTTTATCTCGAAAGGAAGGAGAGTAGTCTGTCGGCTGGTCTGAAGAAAATTTTCTAATGACCCCTCGCAAAGCTCTGATGAAACGTTCGATTTGGCTAGTCTCTTCCATCGTTGTGCTCGGTTAGAGAGTGAAATGAATAGCGAAAGGACAAGACACACACCCTTTTATATACGCTGGTCTGCCTTGACTATAAATTAGTCTATGGTGTTTAAGCTTGAGTCATTTGATATTTTGCACTCAAGATGAAACGATCCAATTCATTCAAGAAGAAAGAAGAAGAAGAAAGTAAGAGGCAGAAACGTGATCTATCGCCTCGTACCAGGGCTGAAGTCTTCGCACAAATTCATGCCAGTGATTTTGAAGAGGACATGAGTGAACCAGAATCCAAACCCTCTAAACAAAGTTCACCACCCTTAGTCAACCCTGAAAAGTACTATTCCATTCAAGAGACGGAAAAGCGCTCCTCTAGAAAATTTAGAACCACGGCTTACAAATTCCCGGTGAAGAATTAAGATTTCAAGTCCGAAGTACCGTTAGAGAAAGCAGAAGGGTTCATCACCGGGGTGTGGGATTCTTTGCTCACCACACCCAAGAGACAATGTCAACCCAAAGAAGACGATCGCTTGAGACTTTCCATACAACACGATGGTTTGAAATCCCCTGTTTGGATCGAGTTTAGCACCTCTGCAGAATTGACCGCTTCCAAAGTCATGGACAAGATTCAACACGTGCAACAATCCAATGACCAGTTTGACATCACCGATGGAAAAGCCACACTGGACATGACCTACGTCTCTCCTCCTCAAGGTACTGGACGCAGAAAGATGTTATTGGTGCACGAGCTTCGCAACACCAAAACAAGTCTCGTCCGAATTCAGAACCCTCAAGACCAGATGTGTTTAGCCAGGGCCATCGTGGTGGGACGAACCTATATCAACAAGAACGACACGGGGGAATGGAAAAGTGCCTGGAAAACTATTCGACAATCGCACCGAGCCAAACAACAAAACGAAGCAGAACTCCTGTTACGACAAGCTGGCTTGCCTAAAGACAAACCCTGTGGCATTCCTGAGATGCAAAAATTGCAAGATGCCCTAGCTCCACGCTACACCTTGAAAGTGCACCCTCAAGAAATGCGTGGGCCTCTGTTGTTTCGAGGGAAAGACTTTAAGGATGGAAAATACATTCACGTCTATCATCACGATGACCATTTCGATACCATTACCACTATCACTGGATTCCTGGGATATGTTTATTACTGTGAGAAATGTGACTATGGCTATAACAATCGAGAACAACACAAGCATTGTGGATCGAAATGCTCAGGATGTTTGGCCTCTCCACCCTGTCAGAGCGAAGGACAAAAACCAGTGCATTGTTTCACTTCTCTGCGCACGTTTGTCAGCCCTGCCTGTTACCAACAGCATTTGAAGACGCAAGGTTCACAGAAGAAATGCGCTTGTCAACTGCTGAGATTGTGCCCCACGTGTGGACAAGGCCTATGTACCAATAGTGCCAAGGGACACGTATGTTCAGGAAAGAAAAAATGTCACATTTGTCACCACATCGTGGACTTGGAACACGAATGCTACGTGCAAAAATACCAACCCCCACCAGAGAAAGAGGACGGACACAAGAAGAAAGGCAATTTCATCTTTTTCGATTTCGAATGCATGCAAGAGACCGGCATTCACATTCCTAATTTCTGCGTGGCTCATCGAGCGTGCGAGAAGTGCATTCAAAAACCTATCTTCAGTTATTGCCATCAATGCAGCAAGATTCCTGGAGGACGTGAAAAAATCTTTCGGGGACCGAACACGCTAACCGATTTCGCCCAATGGGTCTTAGACCCCATCGATAAGACATGGAACCAAGAGGACATCGAACGTTACCGAGATTGTCACCGTCATGCCACGGTGATGGCTCACAATTTCTCCGGATACGATGGACAGTTTCTTCTCAGGTACTATACAGAACATGGCACCGAACGTCCTAAAGTCACTTTGAACGGAGCCAAAATCATTTTCATGCAAGTGGGACAAGTACAGTTTAAAGATTCGATGAGCTATTTGGCCATGCCTTTGAGTCGAATGCCTAAAACGTTTGGAATGACAGAAATGGCTAAAGGGTACTTTCCACACTTTTTCAATACGGAAGCCAATCAACACGCCGTTCTACCCCATTTACCTGAGGCTCGCTATTACGACCCCGACAACATGCGTACCGAACAACGAGAAGCTTTCTACGCTTGGTACCAGGCTCACCCCTCAGACCCTTTCGACTTTCAGGAAGAAATGCTAAAGTATTATCGTTCCGACGTGGACATTTTACGACGTTGCTGTGGAAAATTTCGAGAACTGTTCATGGAACACGGAGGGGTCGATCCTTTGAAAGAAGCTTGCACCATTGCCAAAGCGTGTTCCTTAGTGTACCGGCAACGATTCATGCCTGAAAACACCGTGGCTGTCATCAGTCCTCAAACGACCCACTATGTCAAACGTCAATACTCGGTCAAAGCCCTACGCTGGTTACATTACTTGTGCGACAAGGAAGACAAATGGATTCAGCATGCTTGCAACGGAGGGGGCGAAAAGATCATCGGAACGCATTCGGTCGATGGTTGGGACTTAGAAAACCCCAAGATTGTGTACGAGTTTAACGGTTGCTTATTTCACGGATGTCCCGTCTGTTACCCTGACCGTGTCACTAAAAATCAGTTTTTACAATGAACCATGGAAGACTTGTACCAGGACACTTGTCAGCGACGCCTAAAGTTAGAACAGGAAGGATACCAAGTGGTGGAAATGTGGGAACACGAGTACGATCACCGTTTGAAAACTGATCCCGAGTTTAAACGCCTCGTGGAAAGTTACCAGTTCATGGACCCCCTGAACCCGAGGGATAGTTTGTACGGAGGAAGGACCAATGCCACCTGTTTGCTGTACCAAGCCGACGAAGAGAAAGGAGAAGAAATGAAATACTTGGACGTGTGTTCGCTGTATCCCTACGTGTACAAATATTGTCGCTTTCCTGTAGAGCACCCACAATTGTTCACGGAACACATCGACCTGAAAAACATTCGACAATACGAAGGCTTCATCAAGTGCAAAGTTTTGCCTCCCAAGGACTTGTACCATCCCGTCTTACCTCACCATTGCCAAGGCAAACTGATGTTTCCTTTGTGCCGTATTTGTGCCGAAACGTGCAACCAAGATCAACCTTGCCATCACACCCAGGAAGAACGGGCCTTGACGGGGACGTGGGTCAGCGTGGAATTGTTCAAAGCTCCGGACATGGGATACCAACTGTTAGAAGTGTACGAAATTTGTCACTTTCCCAAGACACAACAATACCACAAGGGTGACCACACGCAGAAAGGCATTTTCGCCGACTACGTGGATGCCTTTTTGAAACTGAAACAAGAAGCCAGCGGCTATCCTTCCTGGTGTCACACTCCCGAAGACCAAAAGACATTCAAAGAGAAATACCGAGAACAAGAAGACAACGTCCGTGTTTACCCAAGACGGAGTATTTGACAGAACCTTCCCGCTACTTCCAGATGATTCACGACAAAACCAAATTCATGAAACACGTGGACGTCGTTCGCGAGGATTTGATCTTGGTCAATTACGAAGAAGATCTAGACTTTGTACAAGACGACCCTTTTGGAAATGTCATCATTGCGGCCTACATGACAGCTCATGCTCGCTTAAAATTGTACGAAGCTTTAGAACTGTTAGGGGAACGCGTCCTCTACTTTGACACGGACAGTTGCATTTACATCCATCACCCGAGTCAACAGCACCCTGACATCGAAGGAGACCGTTTAGGAGCCTGGACAGACGAGCATCCCGACGAAAGATTCTAAGTTTCGTCAGTGGCGGTCCAAAAAATTACGGCTACGAATACCGGGACCCACAAGGAGAAGTGCACACGACGTGTAAAGTGAAAGGATTGACTCTGAATTATCGTACCAGTCGTGTGGTCAACTTTGGGGTATTGAAAAAAGCCTTGCAATCTGGAGAGGATGAAAACTTTAAAGTGACCACCTATCAACCCAACAAGATTGTACGTTTACCCACTCAACACATCGTTAGTCGACCCTTGGAAAAAGCCTATCAAATCGTGTAAAAGAAGCGAGTGCGACTTCCCAATCATTTCACCTTGCCGTATGGACACGCCGGTATTGGTCTGTATATAAAAAGGAACCCTAGGCAAGATCGATAGTTCATTGTGACTACCAAGACCAAGTGAACAAGATGAATACTTTCAGAGAAACACAAAACAAGTTTAGAAAAGCACACTTCAAGTGTGGGGCCTCTGAAGTGGAATGCGATTGTGAGCCTTGCGATGTGAACGATGCTGTACGTTCTGACCTTAGCGATGCCGTAAAGCATCGTGGGAGCTTTGTTCTCACTAAACCTATCATGGAAAGTGATGCTGTGCGTGTCAAACCTGAGGGATGCGAAAGCGATGCCACTCGTCCTCTTGGACACTTGACTGGGTTTCGTTTTAAGGGTGAATGTCCACCTTCACGTCTACCTCCCTACGGATGTCATCCAGCCCTGAGCAAACTCCTATCCATGTCACTCAACCCTCATCGAAACGAACCTGTGAAAGACGAATATTCGTTCCCTGTGCGTTTGTCGGAATACTGCGACTTTGAAAATCGTCTTCAATCGTCAAAGGAAAATGGCCTAAGTATCTGGGAGGACCGACCCCCGAAGAATTAGCCAGAGCCGGATTTTACTACTTGGGAGAAGGAGATAAAGTCAAGTGCTTCAGTTGCGGTGTGTCACTTCACCACTGGGAACCACAAGATTCGGCCTACGTAGAACATGCTCGATGGTCACCGAATTGTCATTACTTACCCTTAGTGGGACCGAGACATTGAAGTAACTTACCATAATCTGTTTATGGATACTTTACAAGAGAACATTCGCGCTTTGCCTGTGGAGTTGAGAGAACGCATTTACCGAGAGCTGGTCAAAATACAAGTGAAACGTAAAGAACAATTGCATCCGTTACGTCACCAGTGTTTGAACCATTGGTACCTGAATGCTATACAAGGACTGATTGAGTTGAAAGTGTTCCATTGGAGAGACATTGATCAACGACCTCCTGGTTATAAAAACAATTGGTTTGGTATGGATGATTCTATCTACTACATTGTAAACGTACTGGATCCAATTCCAGAGGAAGAGTTAACGAATTACCAACATCTTTTACGCAATGTCAACTTAGTGAAAGAGGAAGCTTCTGAACGAATTTTAATGTGTAGATTAGTGATGAAACGATTTAGATTCGACAATGAATTAAAACCATGTCTGTGCAAACGGTACATTTCTTGTGTCAGACAAAAGAGGATTTAGTATGACCTATTCATGGATACTTTGCTCGAGAACATTCGTGCTTTGCCTGTGGAGTTGAGAGAACGCATTTACCGAGAACTGATCAAAATACAAGTGAAACGCAAACGCAAAGTTATTCATCCGTTTTTAAATTATGCTCTGTTCCAAAGTATAAGAAGACTGAGTATGAGTGGATATTACATCAGGCACAAAGGTAAACGAGGCTATTGGCCACCACCCAAGGATTCCAAAAACAGTGTATATACTTATGGATACTTTACAAGAGAACATTTTGGGCTTGCCTGTGGAGTTGAGAAAACGCATTTACCGAGAGCTGGTCAAAATACAAGTCAAACGTAAAGAACAGTTGCATCCGTTACGTCACCAGATCTTTAACCACTGGTACCTGAATGGTATAAGAGGACTGATTCGTCAGAAATTGTTTCAATGGTCAGACCTTGTTGAACACTTTCAGTTAGTGAATGAACTAAACGTTCGTAATTTTGGTTACTTCGAGATTCACCTAGTGCAACGTATTGAGGAAGACGCGCTAAAGGATTACCAACATATTTTACGTGGAATCTGCTTAGCGGAAGACGAAACATCTATACAAACTCTGACGTTTCGGTTACAGTATGCAAGATTTAGATTCCCTACTGGAGAACGAAGATGTCTAGTTAGAAATTACCTTTATTGCTTCCGAAACAAAGAGACTATAAAATCAGGCTGCCATGCCACGGCTTATGTCACATGTAATTGAACAGATTCCGTGGAAGGAACTCAATGACCATATTCAAACTTACCACTCCAATGGCCTTAAATGGTCACGAAAGACTCCTTTTGCTCAAAGCCTTGCGGTTTCATCTGGAAACTTCTCGACCTCTACGGGAAAAAAAGATTCGTCAACTTTTAGCTACCCAAGACGTGTATGACGATGTGCGTGTAGCTTGTGACTTACACCCCCATTGGACAGATGACCGTGCCTGGAAAGAATGGGATTTTGAGGCTTGGACCCAAGAAGTGGCCCAGTATGCACGAGAGTTGTTCAAGGAAAAAAGTCATTTTTCAACCTGTGTTAGTGACAGTACCAGAAGAACCCGTCACCCAGGACAGGACTGTCGTGGACATGCCTGAAAGACCCTTTCGGGAGGACACTTGTGTGACCTTACCCCCTATAGAACTGGTCAGAACATTACCCAAAACATGTTGTACAGACACTTGTGTTTATTCCACGTTGATGGTTATCATGTGCCTTTTATCGATGTACTTAAGCCTTTGGCTTTTATGTATTTTTGTCTTTCGTGTTCATGTTTAAAACATTCAATAAACGTGTCCTGAAAAAAGTATATAAACTCTCGTCTTGTTTGTTTTCGTGTCACAAGTGACATTCCTGACACTATGGCTACTTCTGCTGTCTCTGCTCCCTCTTTCTCCACTGTCAAAGTCATCGACGAACACTTAGATCGTGCCAGTTGGGAGGCCTTGTATCTTCGCCATCCCTTTAACATGCTCATTGCTGGACCTAGCGGTTCAGGCAAAACCGAATTCGTCAAACGTTTGATCGAACATAAACATCATTTGATCGATCGGCCACCTCAGCGGATCGTGTGGTGTTACAAAGAGTGGCAATCGGCGTACAGCCTCTTGCGAGAAAGTCAAGACGATTCCATCGTGTTTGTGGAAGGCATTCCTAAAGAAGACGACGGCATCGTCTCTGACTCCCGTCTAACCCATTTGGTCATTTTCGACGACATGTTAGGAGAAGACGAAGAAGAAATTAAACTGTGGTTCACGCGCAAAGGGCATCACCGTAATGCCAGTGTCGTTTACATCACCCAAAATTTGTTTCAACAAAGTAAAGCCCATCGCACCATCAGTCTCAATGCACATTACGTGGTCTTGTTTAAAAGCCCTCGAGATAAATCGCAAGTGCAAGTCTTAGCCAAACAGTTAGGGACGCCTTGGCTGACTCAGGCGTACGACGATGCCACTCAAACTCCACACGCCTATTTACTCGTCGATTTGAAACCTACGACCCCCGATGATTTGCGATTTCGTACCCTCTTGTTTCACCACTGGGACCAAGACGGAGGGCCTGTCCTGTACACGTCTCCGTCCTCGACTTAACTTCACTCCACAAAAAAATCTATAAAAACCTCAGACCCTTTGCGTCTGTCTCACACAGTTTGAACATGACGTCCCTTCAGTCGCATCTTCCCGTCAAATTGATTCGTGCCTTGTGTGGCATCAGTCGAGAAAAAAATCCACAAACACGAGCTCGTGTCTTAGAAGCTAGTCTCAAAGAAGTCTAACGATGGTTCACGGTGACAGCACGTCAATTACTCCAAGGGATCATTCAGATTCCTCATCAAACTAAACGCTTTTTTGATCGAAACAAAGTCGCTTTGACCCAACTGGCCGATCCCCACATCGACACTCAAACCAAAAAACAAATCATTCTGAAACATGGAGGGAGCGGTACTCTAGGAGGGGTCATCATTGGCTCTCTCTTAAGATGGGATCCTAATGCTCCCAAACATCTCCCCAAGAAAAAAGTCAAACGAAGTTCCAAGAAGAAGAAGAAAAAGACCAGGTCCCCAAGGAGAACTTCTCCAGTGGCGGGACCCTCCTCTTACCAGACACCACCCCGGAAAAAGAAAAGAAGCCCAGAGAAAAAGAAACAGAAAAAGTCCCCAGAAAAAGAAAAGCCCACAGAAGAAAACTAGTCGCAAGAGAGGCACTTCGGCCAGGACGCAACCTTACACTCGCAAAACACGACCTGCAAAGGCGGTGACCACGTCTCAGGTAGCCTCAGGTTCATTCACTTCCCCGTTGATGACACCAAGAACTGAAGAGTACTTGGAGACGTTGATCACACCAAGAACTTCTCCGTTGATGACCCCAAGAACTTCCCAGTGGCAGGACCCTCCAATTTAGTGGCAGTGGCTGCTGTTCACAAAGTACCTGCTCCCAAAATCAAAGTTCAAGAAAGATCGGGCATGTTACAAAGTTTACTGGATTTGTCCAAGCAAGAACTGGCTCGATTTAGTCCGTTACGTACCCCTGCACAACGTGTCATGCCTGTCCTGAAGTTGATACGACGTAAAGACAACCAGTGGCGACGCGTTCCAGTATAAAAAAGGCCTCTGACCAAGTAGGGTATCAGTGTTTTTGGTGCTGAAGACTCAAAGATGTCACCCTCCAGAAAACATCCCTCTTCTAAACAGCCCCAAGGAAAGAAAAGGAAAGGACTGCCTCCTCGTTTAGTCAAACATTGGGACATGTTATCTGTCCTGTCCAAAGCTTCTCCACCCCTACGAAAAAAACTCATTCAATCAGCCTCCAAAGAGGTTATCGATACCGTGTGCGAATGTTGTTTGAATGTCTTGAAAGGCACGATCCCTTTGTCCAAACACCAGAAACAATGCTTAGGCAAACATCGTCACGTTCTGCGCCAAATGGTTCAAAAGAAAATTCCCATTCGTCAAAAGAAGAAGATGTTGGTCCAACGTGGAGGATTTTACCCCTCTTGTTAGGCCCCTTACTGAAAGGAGTCTTGGGAACCATGTTGGGAGGACTGGTGGGAGCAAGATAAAAAGGCCCTCTGAAGTCTCAAGATCTCAGAATCGACCCCTGACAACCCCATGGAAGGACGAAAACTAGTTTTAGTGCCTTACAAACGATGGATGGAATACCATCGTTGGCAAGAACAACGCACCCCGCATTTACCTCCCAATCCCCATTTGAGCGAGATGTCCCAGTTACAACACGAATTGCAGTCCTTGATGGATCGCCAAGATTTGTCCGAAACAGAAAAGTCGCAAAAGTACGGTCAGCTCTTGCAACGACTGCAACTCTTTCACCAGAAAGCTTTAGACGAAACAGCTCTACCCACTCTGAAAGATTTTAAGACCTTGATGAAAAGTCCAGCACCATCACCATCACCACCACCACCACCACCACCACTGTCAGTGACCAAGACAGAAAAAGGAGAAGAAGAAGGGTTTCAAACTCCACCTGAAAAAGTACGCAAGTTAACAACACCACCTACCTCCAGAATTGGATAGATTAAAAAAATGATGACCACCCCTTCTTCATCAGAAGAGAAAAAGAAGGTGAAGAAAGAAGTGAAGACAGAAGTGAAACAAGAACCGATATCCCCTGTTCAGACATCCTCCTCTTCGACACCTATTGCCGGTCGCACACGCAAAGCATTGCAATCCAAGAAAATACCCCAAGAGAAGAAGAGTAGCATCCTCCAAGAGTGGGTGTCTTATTAACACACAAACAAACACAAAAAAATGGAAAAAGTCTTAGCCAGCATTTATTATGATCCCTCCCATCCTGCAGGTTACGCAGGAGTTCAAAAATTGTATCGTGCTGCCAAAACTCGACTTAAAAGTCTCCGTTTACCTCAAGTGCAACGATGGTTACAAGAACAAGCTACCTACACTTTACACAAACCCATTCGACGCAAGTTTTCCAGAAGTCGCACCCAAGTGGAAGGCATCGATCATCAATGGCAAGCCGATTTAGCCGATGTCTCTCATTTGGCCAGCTACAATCGCGGCTACAAATATATGTTTTGTGTCATCGACGTCTTTTCCAAATTTGCCTGGGTCGTACCTTTGACTTCCAAATCGAGCAGCGAGTTAGTGCGAGCCCTGCAACGGGTGTTGAAACAAAGCGGTCGTCACCCTCTTCGATGGCAAACGGACAAAGGTACCGAATTTCTGAACCAAGCTTTCCAAAAACAATTAAAGAAACGTGACATTCACTTTTTTACCACCGAGAATCCCGAAACCAAAGCCAGCATCGTGGAACGTTTTCAACGCACTTTGAAAGAACGCATGTGGAAATATTTTACGCATCACCACACTCTGAAGTACATCGACATCTTACCGCACCTGGTGCAAGCGTACAACCAATCTTACCATCGAAGCATCGGACGTGCCCCGCAAGAAGTGACTCCCGAGAACGAAGTGCTGTATTTGAGTGCCTGTTTGGTACGTCCCGGACGAGGGGATTGGGTGCGCATTGGCAAAACCAAACGCACTTTCGACAAAGGTTACTTACCTAACTGGACGACCGAATTGTTTCGTGTCACTGGACGAGTGCATGGCCGTCATCCTACCATCTATAAATTGGAAGACATGAACGGAGAAGTGCTCAAAGGAACGTTTTATTATTCCCGAGTTACAACGTGTCACCAAAAAAGAAGACGACGTGTACGATATCGAAAGCATTCTCGAACGCAGAACCCGTAAAGTGGGCAAACGACATGTCAAAGAAGTCAAAGTACGTTGGAAAGGATATCCACCCAGTTTCGATTCTTGGATCGACGCTTCGCAAGTCATCGACTATAAAAAGAAGTGACCATCATGTCCTTTCACACAGACGCAGCTACGTCGACCACTCCTTCACCTAGTTCTTCTCTGCAAGATTTACAAAAACAACCCTTGTGGGTGTGGTGTGGAGAACGTGTGCCTAAAACGCAAATCGTCTTTTTCAGCCAAATCTTCGTGGTGTATTGTGTCATCGGTACAGCCATTGCCAATTTGAGTTTGCAACAAGGAGACAAACAATTGTGGACCATTTTATTGAACAGTTGCATCGGTTACCTGCTTCCCAATCCCTCCCTGAAATTCTCTTCGAACGGGAACAACGGGAACCTTGTGTCCAGTGCCAGTGTCAGTCACCACTCCAATAACAACAACAACAACCCTATTTTGGGCGGAGACACGCCTCTGACGTCCAGTAACCCCTCGGACAGCCACAGTACTCTGGAATTATGAGTCACCAAAACCAATTTTACTTAACCTTACCCAGTGACAGTTCCATGGAGGTGTTTCCCCACAACACGTTGTGCTGTTACACGGCCAAATTACCTCAGGCCATCCCATTAGATCACGAAGCCCATTGGGAAGTGGCTTTGGTGGAAATCATTCACCCGACCCAAGTCCTCAATGTCCTTCCCAATCAAAATTCTTTTGATGTGGAAGTTTATGACGAGCAAATGCAACAGTACTTGGATACCCATGACAAATATAACATCAAAACCCCTGGCACACAAAATCAAAAGTACACCACCTATAAGTTGTTCATTTCCGCAGGCTATTATTTTAGTGGTCAACATTTGGTGAGCACCATGGCCTCCAGGTTTAATGTCGTGTTTCTTAAAGCTTTGGAAAGTGTCAATAAAAGTGTCACCCTGGAATACCACAAAACAGCTCGTCGCTTCCTCACGAAATTTCCTGACAGTAAAATCATGGGTTTCATATTTTGTCCTGAATTGTTTGCCATGTTGGGTGGGGACATGAACATGAGAATGGCCATGCTCAAGAAAAACGAATTACCAGTCATTTCCGACAACGATTCTTTTAGCAAGTTATTTCCTACCCCGGTAGAACTGAATCAAGGACTGAATTTGATGTTTGTTTACTCCGATGTGGTGGAGTACAACGTGGTGGGACACACCTCTGTGCCGTTACTGCGTGTCATTCCTTTCAAAGTGGATTCTGCCACGAACGCTGACGAGGAAGGTGGAAACACTTACCACGTTCACCGCGAATTTGTACATCCTCACTATTTGCCCGTCAGCAAGTCGTATTTGGACACGGTCAACATTGCTATAAAAGGAGATCTGGGACAAAATATTCCATTCACCAAAGGAAAAGTCGCGGTGAAACTCCATTTTCGAAAACGGTTCTCTCACGACTCGTAATTCATGTATCTAGTGTACGGAGGCGTTGCTCGACAGCGAGGACACGGTTTAGAAGATATGTTGAAATCGGCTTTTCGTTCGGTGATCCCGGTGTTGAAACCGATGGTGACACGAGGATTGCACGCCTTGAAAGATGCGGCACTGACGCAAGGCAAAGAATTTCTCCAAAATGTCATCATCGACAAACAAAACCCCAAAGAAGCTTTCATGAGGGCAGGCAAAAATGTCTTGCTGCAAACAGGTAAAGAGCTTTTGGGCCGACGAGAAACACCTGTAAATGCCCTGCACGCTACTGAATCAGGCATTCAGCAAGGACAAGGCAGAAGGAGACGACGAAGAAAACACCCCTTCACCAGACTTCACACTTCTAAAGCTAGAAAGGCAAAGAAAAGAAGAACCGTTAGAGACTTAGACGTTTTCGATTATTGAGAAAGAGACAAAAATGATGCACCGAGAGTCATGCGCTTGTTCCAAGTCGGAACTGGATCTGTTTGCCATGCTACCCACCATGATGACGATGCAAGAATCCCATTGGGTGGAATTTCATCCCGTCTCCTCTTTGACGGATTCAGCTCCCATCGAGTTTGAAATCAAAGGACAGCCCGAAGATTACATCGATCTGAATAGCAGTTACTTGTGCTTGAAAGTCAAAGTAAACGACGCTAAGTGACGCTCTCATTAATACGTCCAGAGTAGCTCCCGTCAACAATTTCATGCATTCCTTGTTCAGTGGAGTGGACTTGTATTTGAATAACAAACTGGTCAGCAGCAGCATGGATACATACCCTTACCGAGCGTACCTGGAAAATCTCTTGACGTACGGAAAAGAAGCCAAAAACACTCATCTGGATGCTTGCGTGGTATGGAAGCCTGACGCATTAGGTGTAAAGTTCGACAGCACTACAATTGATGGGGATGCTCAAAATTTATCGGGATTTATAGAACGAAGAAAGAAAATTGCACTAAGTCGGAGTTTAGAACTGACGGATCGTTTACATTTGGACATGTAGTTGCAAGAAAAGTATTTGCTGAACGGAGTAGATGTCCGCCTGAGACTCAATCGCAGCAGTGCCGCTTTCCATCTGTTGTCTAATGCTAACGATTACAAAACTGTCATCCAAGAAGCCAGACTCTACGTGCGACGTGTGGAAGTGTTACCTAAAGTGGGTAACGACATCAGTCAGACGTTGAGCAGAACGACCGCCAAGTATCCATTACGACGCGTGGAAGTGAAAACCTTCACCATTCCCAGGGGACAGAGATCCATGATCGAAGATCATCTGTTCCAAGGCCAGCTACCCAAACGTTTAATCCTTGGTATCGTCGAGAATACAGCCTTCAACGGAGCTGTCGATAAAAATCCTTTCAACTTTCAACACTTTGGTGTGTCCAAGATCGAAGTCAGTCGCGATGGCAAGACCTTGTGTACCCGACCTTTCGAACCTAAATTTGGTGACGGGAATTATTTGAGGTCGTACTTGTCGCTGTACGAAGCCACCGGTCAGTTAGGAACCAACACCAGTCACGGTATTTCGTACGACGATTATGCAGGAGGCTACGCTTTGTGGGCATTTGATTTCACTCCAGACCAAGGCAGCGACGAAGGACATTTCCACCCTATAAAATCGGGTCAGATTCGTGTGGAACTTCAGTTTGCAAACCGAGACCCTGATGTAACGGTGAACGTCATCCTGTATGCAGAATTCGATAATACGATAGAAATCAACAGTTTGAGAGAAGTCATTCTAGATTATTAGAAGCCATGGAAGACTGTTATCCCTCTTTACCTAGTGGAGAAACTTTGGATATGAAATGTGAGGAGACCGTGGAAGAAGAATCCCAAGACAAAGACGAAGAAGTTGTCATGATGAAGTCAAGATGGCCAGAACAAGAAGCCCATTTAGTCTCCTGTTTTGCCAAACACTTGGTCGAAAAAATGACGGAATTTATCAAGAAAGATTGCTATGGATGTCAAAATGATCATCCCAGTCAAATTCAACACGATAAATGCCTAATGCTGAGTCAAGAAGAAAAATTGGACGAGTATCTGGACGAAGCTTGGAGTCTCATCTCGGACGAAGTCGTGTTGCACCAGTGGTATAAAGACTTGCGTGAACATTCTTGTCCACCATTAACCACTCAAGAGATCCATCGTATCGAAGCTCTCCTAAATCAGAGTGGGGAGACGAAGCGAAGAAACGGTTATTTGTCAGACATTTTCAAGCAAATAAGTCAGGATCGAATTGATGACTTATTATTACCTGTGAAGAAAAAAACAACACACAAATGGATACCTGGGAACTTTATTATCTTTTGAACCACAGTTCGTACACGGCTTCTTGGAATCCTGTCGTCTGTGCTAAAGATGAACTCCCTCATCGCAAACCTCAAGACCATCTAGCTTATGTGATCAACACGGACGATAGTCATCTCCCAGGAACCCACTGGGTAGCCGTTTACTTTCCTCAAGAAGGATGTGTGGAATATTTCGATTCGTACGGATTGCCTTCTTTGGAAGACAATAACATTGACTTTATGAGAAGAAATGCTCAGACTACCCGATTCAATAATGTGAAATTACAAGGCACAGATTCCTTGGTGTGTGGACAATATTGTGTGTATTTTCTGCATCATCGCAGCCTGGGCTATTCCTTAGAACATTTAGTGACTCATTTTAATCCTCGTTCTTCTTCTAGAAATGATGTGAAAGTAGATCAATGGTTTTGTGACCATTATGCTTATCTTTTGTCTCAAGCTAGGAAACGTAGTGTCCATCAATGGCCTAATGACTTCCAACAGTGGAAATCACAATTTCATTCACAACGTTGACAGCCCTGTCCAAAATAATGTGTAAATTGAAAAAATGTTTGACATTTGAAAAAAATGTTTGATGTTATATTGTTGGATTATTGTTAAAAAATGTTACAGTTGTTTGTTAGTGTTAAGTGATTTTGAATAAAAAAAAATGTTGTGTTTTGAAAAAAAATGCCTTTGCTTTTTGTTTGACTATAGGAATCTTGATTCATGCTCTTTGACTTCTTACTATCCCTCTCATGACACTCATTGAACGTTGCGGCTCGAAAACCGTGGAGGGATGTTTTCCTTCACGTCCGCGCTTTGACTTTAAAGCCGGGGTTAGCCTACAGTTTAACCATCCATTGTCGACTCATCCTCCTACGAAGATGTGCTACAAACTAGCTAAGCTAAACGAAGCCTATGTGAATTTGCATAGAGTCAGACACAGTCTGATACCGAAGTCAGAAGAGATAGAGAATGTGAGAATGTTGAAAGTCACTGAAGACCTGATAGAAGAGCTCTTCAGAGAAGAAGTGAACAGGGAGAAAGAAGAATGGACAGAGAAGTACAGACTTCAGAAACAGCAGAGAGAGCAGCAACAGCAACAACAACAGCAGCAGCAAACTGAACCTGACAGAGGCTTTGTCGATTGTCGTATCGACACCAAAGAGTTCTTCTTCTCTTTCCGAAGAAGCAGACCTATCGTCAGAAAGTCTATCCTCAGAGGACGTCGCATTCTTAGAAACTAAATGATTACCATAGCAAACAAAAAAACAGCCCTTTTCAGGGCTACCCAATACTCTAGAAAAGAAATAACAATCCATTTGCCAATGTGTGTAGGTAGAGTAGTGTGAATATAAACACTGACTCATTTTTTATAGTGTGAGTGTATGTGTTTATGTATATGATTGTGTGTTTGTAAGTGCTCACGTACGTTTGTGTGGATAGTAGATTATGATCATGTTTTTTGCTGTTTGACGTGTGGGGAGAGTAGATTTGGGGTTTGTTTACTGCTGATCAGCGCATGTGGATAGTATATTGAAGTGATTAATGAAAATTTTTAAATTAGTAATGGGCAGTATAAAAAAGTGAGTGAGTGTTTCTTTTAGGTCGGCGCGTTGTTTGGTCATGATCTAGGTAATATCAATTTTGTTTTAGGGGATGTTTTCCTTCACGTCCGCGCTTTAACTATAAATTGAAAATCGATTGGCAGTCTAGCTACCCTGTTCATTCGTTAACAAGACAATGAATACCAGAACTGTAAAGCTTCTAGAACTCCAGATGCACCTGGAATATGTCAGGCGCATACTAAATGAACTGGCCGCGGAGGCCATTGTCGAAGAGGGAAGGATGAAAGAGGAGGAGGAAAGAAGAAAAAAAGAAAAGGAGGAAAAGGAGAGAGGAAATTTCAGAATCCCAGAGACAGAAAATTGCGATTCTGAAGCCACTTATCCTGCCTCTGCTCTCCCCCCAAAAAGAGTGAAAAGAGAGTGGGGAAGAAGATGTGTGTGTGGTGCCAGGCCTGGAAGGTGCCATCATTAACCAGGTGTCATGGAGTTCAAAAACAAACAGCCCTTTTCAGGGCTACCCAAACCTTTAGAAAAGAAATAACAATCGATTTGCCAATGTGTGTATGTAGAGTAGTGTGAATATAAACACTTACTCTTTTTTCCGTGTGTGTGTGTGTGTGTGTGTGTGTGTGTGTGTGTTTGTAAGCGCTCACGGACGTTTGTGTGGATAGTAGATTATTGGGTTTCATTATAATGCTTTGCGTGTGTGGATAGTAGATTTGGGGTTTGTTAATTGCTGCTTCACTTATGTGGATAGTATATTATATGAAATGAGAAAAGTAGGGGATGTTTTCCTTCACGTCCGCGCGTTTTAAGTGATAATCGAGGTAATATCAATGTTGTTTTAGGGGATGTTTTCCTTCACGTACGCGCTTTAACTATAAGAACCCACAAGGTTTGATGTTCGAACCATTCTACGGAATAATAAAAACGAAGATGGTGGTTGCAAGTGAGTTGTTCAACAACTTGGTACATATATACAATTGGATAATGGATGGTACCTATGTAGTGGAGAGACTAGAAAAAGAATGGAAGATAGCAGAGTATCTGGACTACGCTAAATGCCTAAACGTAGCAAAAGAAGTGATAGCAGAAATGATAGAAGAGGAGGAAAAGAGATTGAGAGGTATGATAAATCCCACCTATGTCAGAGTGGGAAGCCTAAAGGAAGCACTTGACAATGCAAGCAAAGTCAGGTGCTTTCTTGAAAATATGTCACATGGGACAGAGTGCTCTTTTGTGGAGACAGGTCAGGACAGACTGAAGAAAGGAGAGGAGTTGATGAGAAAAGTGATGGAGGTAGAGGTAAAGAAGATTAAAGAGAGATGGAATAAAGAAAGAAAAGATCATGAAAACAAAAAGAAACAGGCAGATTTTGAGAGGCTCAATCAGAATTGGATCAAAGTCCAGGAAAAGTTTAGAGCCTTGGGCCATCCAGACTGGATGCCAGAGGAGAAAAAGAAGAAGAAAGGAATAATGGAAAAAGTGAGGACTTGGTGGAAGAAGTGGAGGAGTTAGAAGAAACCCAAAGGCCCTTTTCAGGGCCACTCATAGGTCTCGAAAAGAGATTGACTTTCAACTGCCTACCCTTTTTTATTTTTTTTTTAATTTAAACAAAAAATAGAGACCCCTCCCTGTTTCAATTTTCGCCTGTTCCCTTTTCAATACAACCATCAGGTCGGGACCATATTAAAATAAGGTCCCGGCCCTGTTCCATTTTCAATTCCCCTTGAGGCTAGAGTGACCCAAGACTTTTTCCCCATATTCAATTCCCTTGAGACTAGAGTGACCCAAGACTTTTTCACATGTTAAATTCCCCTTGAGGCTAGAGTGACCCATGATTTTTCCCCATGTTAAATTTCCATTGAGGCTAGAGTGACCCAAGGGGTCCTGTAATGCTAATTTCCATTGAGGCTAGGGTGACCCTATTCACTACTGTCCTCAGCTGCAAAGCCAAAAGAGCCAAATTTCATTTATTGTGTGACAAGGACGCTTGTGGGTGCCTTGATGGAAGTGTAGTCATTTCCTGTCGTGTTAGACATGTATACAAAATGGCTGATAATAGTTTACTTTATAGCGATTGAAAATATAATTTATAACAGCCATCAGCATAACACATTAAAACACTTATTCGTAGCTTAGGTCTGAGTGCGGATTTTATCCTTGAAAGTTGGTTTAAGATATTGGGTCGTATAGGTTACCAATATGCATTACTATTGTTTCCTTGAAAAAATGACTGAAAAAATGACTGCAGTGCCCAGTGCAATGAAGCACTATCTTTTCCGTTGTGTACAACATTTTTTACGCCATATAGAACTAATATGTAGAAACTGCATCATTCTAAAAACCAGCACATTTGCATGCTTCTTTGCGTGCATACATGTATATACTTCTTGCGTTCTTTAGTGCATTCTAAATACCTATATGGAGATATGTATTGGTAAATGAAGCTTATTTTGTTGGTCTATATTGTCAATAGATATTTTAAAGCGCGTGAAAGCCAGAATATAGTATTAAAGCTACAACAGATTTTGACATTTGCCATTCCTTTCTTCAAGTCTTTATACCTGCATAGTTGAATCTGTTCCTTCGCTTGTACAAGTACTTATACTCCGTCGTTATTATGTCTGTGCCTGGATAATAGTGTTAGCAAGATAACTGAAGGATCCTAAATAGTAGATCTTACTGTAAATAGACCAGACTTACCTTCAGGTAGATGCAATGGATATAACGTTCAGAAGTTATATGTGGAAAAGATGATGATTATGCTAACGTGAACGATGTGTGCTGTTTATTTTTGTTCAAAACAGGGCTTGTCGGGTGTGTTTATTTACAATATGTTTTCTGTGAGGATCTATGCAACATTCATTTACAAATTAATACTCCCAAGAAATGAAATGATTACAAAAATAATACATTTGATACACAATTAACAATGATATATAGGAAACAGGTATCCGGCGAATGATAAAGATCTCAAATTTATCGAAAAATAAGGTTGTGTGTGAGAGAGAGAGACAGACAGACAGACAGACAGAAACCTTGAATGGCTTATGCCTCTTTGTCGTGTAGAAATGAGAAAGAATATCCGGAGGATGATGTTCCAAAGTCCAACGCGACCGACAATAGTTTATTTAAAGCCATCACTCTGCGACTTACCCTTAAACTAAAATATGAGATAAACAGACATACAAATATAATACTCATATTGTATAGACAGACATACAGATACAATATGAGACAGACAGACAAGACATATAGATGCACATATACACATACATGCATATGGATACATGTAGAATATGTGTGTGTATATATATATATATATAGAGAGAGAGAGAGAGAGAGATGGACTTACATTCGTACATACATGCGTTCATACGTACATGCATGCATACATACATACATACATACGCATTAATGTATGTCCCTACTTGTATACGTAGTTAATGTTTGCTCATATAGACAGGCTTGGAAAGAGACAGACAGACAAACAGACAGAGAAAGATGATAGATAATAGATAGGTATAGAAATGGTCAAGTACTATTTTTTAGTATTATTATCAAGTAGGTTTTGTGCAAAAGGCATGTCTTCATTAATTATGACATTAAGGCAATACTTGTAGGACGATGCAAATAAATTCTTATGTTCATGAAATTCAAAAATAATCCTAAATGTAAGGTTTATTTCAAGCTACTAAAATTTCAATCGCGCTATGGACTTAAAAATATTTACGTTGATTTAAATAAATTGTGCAGATTCAATACGTGATTCATTTTCTTCTGAATTACCACTATCTAAAATAACGATGAAATTTATCGCTGTATTAAGTTCCTCCTTCTCATTAAATAGTTTCCCTGCTTGTCCTTTGACAGCAATGATTTTCTGACTCGCACGGCAATCTTTAAAATTAGATACCGCATTGTTATTTTAAATTTGCTATAATTTGGTTAAAACTATAAATTCGTTGCTTCGCTACAGTGGCCTAAATGTGAAATTTATCACGATAAACGGACGGACGTTGGTAATATTTTCCCCTCAACCACATTCATAGTACAAAAATTGCTAATTTAATTGCCTGCAGGGTGTCCATAAAAGAAAATTGACTACTTTAGTGGTAGAGAAGACAGTAAATGAGAATATTGTAAATTATGATTCCCAATTTTTTTTAAGCAATCTAATCACTTATATTGAATATACTTGCCTAAAGCTTGACTAGGTTACGAGTTCTAATTTTCTCCTTTCACTTTCTTATTTCCTTCTCGTTATGTAAAATAATGTGGAAAACATGATATATTTATTTTTTAGTAAGCGTGCACTATGGAGTCGCCACTGCAGGGCGAGAACGGAATGTTACATGTATATCTGACAGTGTGAATAGACAACGAGTTCGCTGAATAAACATATTACATTGCATACATTATCTACATTTGATATCTATATTGCAATAAAACCATATGCATATTGTTTCACTACAGACCGTTTGTACATTGTACGTCCACATGTCCAATTTGAATCGTTTTGGCGCGATAGCATACAAACTTTTAATCTTACAGCAGTACAAGTTTATACGTATTATAATGGCCATAAGCAGGTGGTGATCTGATTAGATTTTCATACAGTTACAATATTTCTTTCAAGATTTTTCTAACTGTATAAACAACTTTGTGAACTTAGGCTTTACATTTTTGTTTCAAAGCCTTGCTAGAACGTTTAATATAAAAACGAGATGTACACAAATCAGAGGCGTACCTGGGGGGGGGAGGGGGTACATATGTCCCCGGGCGCCAAGGTACAGGGGCGCCAAAATGAGGCTTACAACGTTACATTATAATAAGTAAACAAGGGTAATATTCAAAAATGTGATTAAACGGGGAGGGGGCTGGGGCGCCAATTTTATAGTTCGTCCCGGGCGCAAAATATCATAGCTACGCCTCTGACACAAATCAAAATTGGTTAGAACTATTGTATTTATGTTAATGACCTAATTTTATTTTGGAACCACTACAACAATTTTTCAGTATTTTACATTGTTTTAAAAAACATTTTGACATAAACGTCCTGGCAAGATCAAGCAAACACAGCCTGAGGTAGATACATGAAACTTAATATACATGGGTGTATGCATGAATTAATGACCGTATTGGATTTTCATATCATCATTGCATTTATTCAAATTTTTCTAACTTCTTAAGTTTTTGACTTTAAATTTTATCTCGGTCTTGCGGCAGACATGTTTAACAAACACTCATTGTGTTTTATTTATTTGTCCTTTATGTTGGACCAAGTTTAGCGAGGAAGCATTGTGTGCTTGGGGGATTTGATTGCAATCGCACTTGCTCACAACTTATTTCCACGTCTACAAGCACGTGTATAGGGTCAATATGCTTATCACAAGATACATAAATCAAAATATAATAATAATAATAATAATAATAATAATAATAATGACACAGCAAAACTACGTCCACCAGTGTAATTTGGCTGTCATGTTACGAAACAAATGATGACTGAGACCTTACCGGCTATTCAAGTGATTAAAAATAATACTTTTTTTTTGCTACTACAACACCCATATCATATAAGCAACTCCGCAATTATTTGTATTATTAGTCTGCAACATACTCCAGTTTTGCTGTTAAAACCTCAATTTCACTGAGATTAATGTTTCTTTAAAAAAATACGGACATATCTACGTAATTGGGGATCCGAAAAGAAGTCTTTTCGCTTAGGATTCAAAAATATACGTTTTTCATTCCAACATTGCACATTCACCATCGGAGATCGATTAAACTACAAAATAGTGTATACGGGGTGTTTGTACAAACTCTCCTGAAATATGATGAATTCTACGGGGACTAACAAGTGTTTTGCTTCCCTTGTTTCAAATTATGTTATTGCGATTCTTCTGAGAGCTGAAATATATGAATAGTGTAATGTTATATGTATTGTTTTTAAAAGAAAAATGCAATTTACTCTTGTATTTCATTGTAACTATTTAGATGTACAGAATTATGTAAACTTTCTTGTCTCGTGAAGAGATGCTGAGAAGCTGCACAAAACACTTCTGGTACCAACTGTATTTGATGCTGTAATATGTTTTGTACGTTTTATTTTCTTATGGTATTTAACACTGTATAAACAATAATCAAACAAGTACTCGTGTGTAGGCTCCATCAATTTGTAAGATGAAGTGACTAATTTACCCAGTGGTCCAGTAGCCTATTCAATGAATAATAAGCGCTAAAACAGCTCGGCAGCAAAACCAGTGCACCGTTACCTATATCTGTTATTTGTGTCGCGTAGATTGATAGTCGTAGTTTACATGTACCGGGTTACAATCTGTGTATCTAACGCGGTCACCATACTGTCATGCTTGCTGTGATAAACACCCTACAAATTAGAAGTCATTGACATCAATAATACAATATAGCATCTGGAAGGGAGAACAGAGTACCGTTTTTAGTCGGACTATTGTGGGCTGCAAGCAGATATTTTGCTCAAATTGGCTGTTTGTTTGCCTCAATCTCCAAACCCCATCTAGATCGCTCTTTGCCAGGCTGACTGAGACAATCACACACACACACACACACGAGTCCAGCTCAAATGGGTGTTCTACAATAAGGCCCTGTCACTCACCCACTATTAAATGAACTGTATCGTAGTAAATAGCATGTCGAATGATTATAGCACTACATATAATATACGATCAGCTGGATGTTTACTCATCCAAGCACAACTAGGAATTCTACAACAATACGAACTTAAAATATTAATGCATATACATCAGCAGGAAATTTATTCACCTAAGCTTTGATAATATAAACGAGATCAAATTATTAAAATAATTAAATTTCTTCTATTGTCATTAATTCCATCACGCCAGATTGATACTTTTTTGATTGAGACCATATCAAATTCAGAAGCTCGGTATTGTAGGAATAATATGAATGTTCAGTTTTGACCTTTATATAGCTTATATTATTGAGTTCTTCAAGCTCTGCATGGCCTTGATGTAGAATCGATGTATTTCCGTGCACACAGAGACATCTAGTGTTCGAATCCCCTTCCTGGCACATATTTTCTTTTTATTAATTGGGCTTACCTATCCACTCTTGCCGACCGCAGAAACTAACCTGCAGACAATTTAGCAATGATGTCAGTTTAAATTCATGAAATACAAGCTTATTACAAGTTTCACGTACACCTAAAACTTAACTGGCAATCGCTACAGTATTTCAGTCAATTTAAACTTCATACCAGGGCTGATTTTATCCAGAGGACTGTCACTACACACAAATATTGAAGTTAATTAACATCTGGACTGAGAAGCAAAGTGTGGATAGATGAACTTTTGCAAATATTTTAAATAATTACTACATTAATCTTAATTAGCATTAATATTTTAATTACAGCAAAGTCTATTAACACTAATAAGGAACAGTATTTATGAATATCAATCAACTGTGTCTGCAATAGATAGTTGGTTGGCTTGTAATGACAATTTGAAGATATTGTTAGTATACACATTGGCTAAAACGTTCACTGTGGGTACGCCGGTATCCACAGACAAAGCTGTAAGTGGGATGTCTACGTCATCTATCGCGTTGGCAGCATGCCTGTATTTTTTGTACAGACTGCGTTGCTGTTCAGACACTGCTAGCTACAAGGTTTCTGCCTTACTGACTCTTTTCATGCGAAAATTTGGAGTATATCTCCATCACACGTCCTCTATGAGCAGCGTTATGAGAAAGTTTAATTTTTTCTGGAGGGAGAGGGAGTTAGCACCCAGGTGAATGTACACCTCCAGCCTGTTACTGCTAATTGCTAGCATGATGCAAGCGATCGAAAAGAATAGATCGGCTCTCTTAGCAGCAGTACTTTGTAAATAGCCAGGTCTGTATGCGTTTGTCATCATCACGCTCAACGATTTGCTGTTTCTTGTCCATTTCTTGTACTCACCACCCCCACCCCCACCCCCACCTCGCACCTAATGATGTATCTGGCGGCAAACATAGTCGCAAAGCTAGTTATAAAGCTTTCATGTGAGACGTCAACTGGAACGTCAGTACTGCTATTAGGCCCCATTTACACAGATTTACATGGGCAATTAAGGAACCAGTTACACGACCACAATACATCACCTAATAAATAAAAACTGGCACCTGGACGGTTATAATCCTGCTAAAACTTAATAAAACCGTAATCGATAACCAGCATCAACATCGAGTTTCGTAAAAGAATTTGGTAAGACCAAGTAGCTTATAGAAATCCCGGCTTAATTAACGTCAGGCATCCCACAGTCGATAATCGATGTTCAGCAGCGTCGCAACCTCCGATAGCAAATATCCCAAGCAATGTATGATTAGCCATAGAATGGTATGATAGATGAGTGACCCCATATACGCAAAGTATCCAGTATAGGGTGTTTACTTATAATTTGAATAACAGTTCTAAGCATGTTTACGTAGGACAATATCAGGATATTGTGTGCCTACAAGAGCATTGGCTATCTCCATAACAACTACCATTTCTTCGATAAACAGAGAATTTACTGCTTTGTCGCGACCAGATAACAGAATTTAGAAGTGGCAGTGAAAAAGAAACCGTCCCTCTATCTATTGAGGAACTACGATTCTCTATCGAAAGTCACTGTCAGTATACCCGACGTTGCAAACATACAATACGCCCTTGGTGAACGCCCCATGGTATAAAATATAAGCCATATGCAGAATACAAGAGTGCCAAGAGAACGTTTAGAAACCAGTTAAACAGGCTAATGAACAGCAAGAACGGGAACAAAGTCGAGAGTTAGAAGCATCTACAGAATGGGATGAAGAGAAGCTCTGTAGAATAGCAAGACCGCATAATAAAGACCAGAGACAAATTATCTTTGAAGTGAAATGTGCTAGTCAAATTAAAATGATTCCAGTTCTTCCAAGATATTTGCATTTTCTTTAGAATGTTATTTATGATCGCTGTTCCTTTTATAGTTTCCTTTCCTTTGAATTGTCTTGCTCATCTTAATGTAAATGTATACTTACTCAACTATTGCTTGGTGATTTTACTACCCTTTACATACATACATACATACATACATACATACATACATACATACATGTGAATGTGCGTCGCTACCTACCTACATGATTCATTATTACTCATGCAGACAGACATGGGGAGAAAGAGAGACACGGGAGGGGGGACAAACAGATAGTGGGGAGATATAAGTTTTACTGATGTAGGCCAAAACATGTTTAGACGTGAAATATGAGAGAGAGAGAGAGAGAGAGAGAGAGAGAGAGAGAGAGAGAGAGAGAGGGACGGAGGGGGGTCACAAAATAATTGTAAACATTACCATCAAAGACTGTATTTAAAAAGCAAATCATGATCATTTGTATGATTATGGCACATGCTTAAAGGGTGATGAAAATAATCTCTTCTGGTGTTTTACATTTTGTTAAAGAAAACTTTACGTAAATGTTTTATTTTAAACTACTAAAATTGGTTTTCCATTGTAGACTAAAATATTAAAATATTTGCTTTAATTTAAATCAGTTGTACAAATTGTATGTGTGATGTAATATCATGCTTTAAAGTGTCATTCTCCAAAATGAAGCCGAAATTTCTCGCTGTACATAATTCTTACTTCTCATCAAAACCAAAAATATATGCTTGTATTTCTGAGCTGTGTCCATTTGACAATCACAATTTTTCTTAATCGCACTGCAGTTTTTGAAAATACACACCTTATGTTCATTTTAAATTTGCTACCTAACTCTAGAAACATGCTGATGTAACACGGTTGCTTCACTGCGGTGGTCTAAATGTAAGACTCAACCCGACAAAGGGTCGAACAACGGTAACATTATTTGCCTCAAATACATTTATAGTATAGAAATTGATATTTAACTGAATGCATGATGTACATCAAATACAAAATCCACTCCTTTTGTAACTGAGAAGAACACGCAGGAGAAGCTATAAAAAAGCATCAAATTAACTAATATGTATGTTTTTACCTATGTGATGACTGTGTTTCACGTTATGGTTATCTCCTTTCACTTTCATATTTCCTTCTCGCTACGTAATAGAAAACTTGATAAATAGTGTGTTCTTATTTATCGCTTGTCCATTGCTACACAATAAATGGAACTCTGTAGCTGATAAGGTAAATATTCTATACGCTTATATCAGATGCAACATGGGTATTGAATGCCAGCTTGGTACAGAAATGTGTCAAAGTCATTTTAAAAAAAATGTTAAATCAACAGTGAAGACAACGGAGCTAAGACCCTTCTAATAAATGACTTTATAACTTATTCGATATATATATATATATATATATATATATATATATATATATATATATATATATATATATATATATATATATATATATATCGAATAGTTATAAAGTCATATATATATATATACGTACGCACACACATACATACACATACTTATCACTAAAGATAGAAAATTTGCACATAAACATAATACATTGCATGTATTAGATTTATCAGCCTTTTATATATACACCCCGAAAGCAAGAAACGCTTATTGTTTTGCTGCATTGTGTGTTCGTGTTTCCGTATTTCTACACATCCGTTTTGAATCCGTTTTAGTGCGATAGCACAAATATTATTAAACTTTGAGCCTTGAAATTCTGCACACACAGCAATGTTTCATTTTACCATTTTTGTGTTACAGTTTTGACAAAACCCTTGGGATGTACAAAGTAAATTTACTATTCATGTTTGTCATGTTATCATTACAGGTTTTGGAATTTTTTTATATCAGTTTTGAACATTTGGACCTGCGGGGCATACCTGTTTTACAAAAACAACGTATTGTACTTCTACTCTATGAAGAGCACAATTTAGCGGGGCTTACTCTGTGTGTGTGTGTGTGTGTGTGTGTGTGTGTGTGTGTGTGTGTGTTTGCAGTAGCATTTGCTGACACTTTATTCCCACGTCTACACGTAAATTAGATCAAGATTCATATTCCATGATGCAGAACTCAAAATATATGATACTACTACTACTACTACTACTAATAATAATAATAATAATAAAAATGATGATGGTCATGACAATGATGATGATCATAATAATTATGACGATGTTGATAATAATAATAATGAGAGAATAATAATAATAATAATAATAATAATAATAATAATAATAATAATAATAATAATGAGAGAATAATAATAATAATAATGAGAGAATAATAATAATAATAATAATAATAATAATTTTACTGTTGATTTCGTTGTCGTAATCCTTCACAACCTGTTTTGAAATTTAATAGTAAGTATAGCTGCCGGAATGACGTTGAAGTCAATGTCATACCGCCTTAGGGACTCCATCTCCGGATTTTCTGTCGGGGTTTACTCCCTTAGCCTTTCCCATGAGTGGGTATAGCCACAAGGCAGCATAGGTTTGGAATCGGAGTTTTCCTTCTCCTAGATGAGCTACCATCCAAGGTTTACGAGTCCCATCTACCCGAAGCAACTGGTTTTAAGGCGCCAGTGGGCCGCCTTCACCCCTTCTCCTGTTAGTAGAAAACATGGTCTGCCGGGCTTCAAATCTAAGCCACTCGCGAAGGCCAGGAGCTGGATTTTAGTTGACAGAGGCAGTAAGAGACGCAGGCCGTATGGGGCATTTTGGAGGATTGGGGCGCTTGTCTCCCACTCCCACCCCGGGCAATGTCAACCTTAGACCACTTCAATCATCTATCTTCAGCAAAACATTATGAGTCAGTAATATCATTGTGTACATTTTATGGACCCTTTCATGTTTGTGTGATTATTCCTTGAATGCTACCATATCTTACGGACCCTTTCATATTTGAATGATTATTCCTTGTATGATACCATATCTTATGGACTATTTCATGTTTGTGTGAATATTCCTTGTATGATACCATATCTTATGGACTATTTCATGTTTGTGTGATTATTCCTTGTATAATGTCATGTCTTATGGACCCTTTCATGTTTGTGTGATTATTCCTTGTATAATGTCATGTCTTATGGACCCTTTCATGTTTGTGTGATTATTCCTTGTATAATGTCATGTCTTATGGACCCTTTCATGTTTGTGTGATTATTCCTTGTATAATGTCATGTCTTATGGACCCTTTCATGTTTGTGTGATTATTCCTTGTATGCTACCATATATCATGGACCCTTTCATGTTTGTGTGATTATTCCTTGTATAATGTCATGTCTTATGGACCCTTTCATGTTTGTGTGATTATTCCTTGTATGCTACCATATATCGTGGACCCTTTCATGTTTGTGTGATTATTCCTTGTATAATGTCATGTCTTATGGACGCCTTCATGTTTGTGTGATTATTCCTTGTATGAAACCATATCTTACGGGCCCTTTCATGTTTGTGTGAATATTCCTTGTATAATGTCACGTCTTATGGACCCTTTCATGATTGTGTGATTATTCCTTGTATGTTACCATATCTTATGGACCCTTTCATGATTGTGTGATTATTCCTTGTATGTTACCATATCTTATGGACCCTTTCATGATTGTGTGATTATTCCTTGTATGTTACCATATCTTATGGACCCTTTCATGATTGTGTGATTATTCCTTGTATGTTACCATATCTTATGGACCCTTTCATGATTGTGTGATTATTCCTTGTATGTTACCATATCTAATGGACCCTTTCATGTTTGTGTGATTATGCATTGCATGATGCCATATCTTATGGAGCCGTTCATGTTTGTGTGACTATTCTTTGTTTGCTGCCATATCTTAAGGACTCTTTCATATTTTTGTGATTATTCCTTTGTATGATGCCATATCTTATGGACCCTTTTATGTTTGTGTGTTTATTCCTTGTATGCTACCATTTCCTATGGACCCTTTCATGTTTGTATGATTATTCCTTGTTTGCTGTCATATTTACCCCATCATATTTGTGTGATTATTCCTAGAATGCTGCCATATTTTATGGACCCTTTTATGTTTGTGTGTTTATTCCGTGTATGCTACCATTTCCTATGGACCCTTTTATATTTGTGTGATTATTCCTTGTATACTGACATATCTTATGGACCCTTTTATATTTGTGTGATTATACCTTGTATGTTATCATGTGGACCCTTTCATTTTTGTGTGATTATACCTTGTATGTTATCATATGGACCATTTCATGTTTGTGTGATTATTTCTTGTATGCTACCATATGTTATGGATCCTTTCATGTTTGTGTGATTATACCTTTTATGTTATCATACGGACCCTTTCATTTTTGTGTGATTATACCTTGTATGTTATCATATGGACCCTTTTATGTTTGTGTGATTATTCCTTGTATGCTGTCATATGGACCATTTTATTTACGTGTGATTATTCCTTGTATGCTACCATATCCTATGGACCCTTTCAAGTTTGTATGATTATTCCTTGTATGTTGTCATGTGGACCCTTACATGTGTGTGTGATTATTCCTTTGTATGCTATCATATCTTATGGACCCTTTCATGTTTGTGTGATTATTCCTTGTATACTATCATATGGACTATTTCATGTTTGTGTGATTAGTCCTTGTATGATGCCATATCTTATGGACCCTTTCATATTTGTGTTATTATTCCTTGTATGCTGCCATATCTTGTGGACCCTTTTATGTTTGTGTGTTTATTCCGTTATGCTACCATTTCCTATGGACCCTTTTATGTTTGTGTGATTATTCCTTGTATGCTATCATATGGACCCTTTCATGTTTGTGTGATTATTCCGTGTATGCTGTCATATGGACTATTTCATGTTTGTGTGATTAGTCCTTGTATGATGCCATATCTTATGGACCCTTTCATGTTTGTATGATTATTACTTGTATGCTATCATATGGACCCTTTCATGTTTGTGTGATTATTCCGTGTATGCTGTCATATGGACCAGTTCATGTTTGTGTGATTATTCCTTGTATGCTGCCATATATTATGGACCCTTTCATGATTGTGTGATTATTCCTTGTATGTTACCATATCTTATGGACCCTTTCATGATTGTGTGATTATTCCTTGTATGTTACCATATCTTATGGACCCTTTCATGATTGTGTGATTATTCCTTGTATGTTACCATATCTTATGGACCCTTTCATGTTTGTGTGATTATTCCTTGTATGTTACCATATCTTATGGACCCTTTCATATTTGTGTGATTATTCCTTGTATGTTACCATATCTTATGGACCCTTTCATGATTGTGTGATTATTCCTTGTATGTTACCATATCTTATGGACCCTTTCATGATTGTGTGATTATTCCTTGTATGTTACCATATCTAATGGACCCTTTCATGTTTGTGTGTGATTATGCATTGCATGATGCCATATCTTATGGAGCCGTTCATGTTTGTGTGACTATTCTTTGTTTGCTGCCATATCTTAAGGACTCTTTCATATTTTTGTGATTATTCCTTTGTATGATGCCATATCTTATGGACCCTTTTATGTTTGTGTGATTATGCATTTTTTGTTATCATATGTACTCTTTCATGACTGTGTGATTATTCCTTGTATGATACCATATCTTATGGACCCTTTTATGTTTGTGTGTTTATTCCTTGTATGCTACCATTTCCTATGGACCCTTTCATGTTTGTATGATTATTCCTTGTTTGCTGTCATATTTACCCCATCATATTTGTGTGATTATTCCTAGAATGCTGCCATATCTTATGGACCCTTTTATTTTTGTGTGTTTATTCCGTGTATGCTACTATTTCCTATGGACCCTTTTATGTTTGTGTGATTATTCCTTGTATACTGACATATCTTATGTACCCTTTTATATTTGTGTGATTATACCTTGTATGTTATCATGTGGACCCTTTCATTTTTGTGTGATTATTTCTTGTATGCTACCATATGTTATGGATCCTTTCATGTTTATGTGATTATACCTTTTATGTTATCATACGGACCCTTTCATTTTTGTGTGATTATACCTTGTATGTTATCATATGGACCCTTTTATGTTTGTGTGATTATTCCTTGTATGCTGTCATATGGACCATTTTATTTACGTGTGATTATTCCTTGTATGCTACCATATCTTATGGACCCTTTCAGGTTTGTATGATTATTCCTTGTATGTTGTCATGTGGACCCTTACATGTGTGTGTGATTATTCCTTTGTATGCTATCATATCTTATGGACCCTTTCATGTTTGTGTGATTATTCCTTGTATGCTGCCATATCTTGTGGACCCTTTTATGTTTGTGTGTTTATTCCGTTATGCTACCATTTCCTATAGACCCTTTTATGTTTGTGTGATTATTCCTTGTATGCTATCATATGGACCCTTTCATGTTTGTGTGATTATTCCGTGTATGCTGTCATATGGACTATTTCATGTTTGTGTGATTAGTCCTTGTATGATGCCATATCTTATGGACCCTTTCATGTTTGTATGATTATTACTTGTATGCTATCATATGGACCCTTTCATGTTTGTGTGATTATTCCGTGTATGCTGTCATATGGACTATTTCATGTTTGTGTGATTAGTCCTTGTATGATGCCATATCTTATGGACCCTTTCATGTTTGTATGATTATTACTTGTATGCTATCATATGGACCCTTTCATGTTTGTGTGATTATTCCGTGTATGCTGTCATATGGACCATTTCATGTTTGTGTGATTATTCCTTGTATGATGCCATATCTTATGGACCCTTTTATGTTTGTGTTATTATTCCTTGTATGCTACCATTTCCTATGGACACTTTTATGTTTGTGTGATTATTCCCTGTATGCTGACATATCTTATGGACCCTTTTATATTTGTGTGATTATACCTTGTATGTTATCATGTGGACGCTTTCATTTTTGTGTGATTATACTTTGTATGTTATCATATGGACCATTTCATGTTTGTGTGATTATTCCTTGTATGCTACCATATGTTATGGATCCTTTCATGTTTGTGTGATTATACCTTTTATGTTGTCATACGGACCCTTTCAGTTTTGTGTGATTATTCCTTGTATGCTATCATATGGACCTTTTCATGTTTGTGTGATTATTCCTTGTATGCTATCATATCTTATGGACCCTTACATGTGTGTTTGATTATTCCTTTGTATGCTATCATATCTTATGGACCCTTTCATGTTCGTGTGATTATTCCTTGTATGCTATCATATCTTATAGACCCTTACATGTATGTGTGATTATTCCTTTGTATGCTATCATATCTTATGGACCCTTTCATGTTTGTGTGATTATTCCGTGTATGCTGTCATATGGACTATTTCATGTTTGTGTGATTATTCCGTGTATGCTGTCATATGGACCATTTCATGTTTGTGTGATTATTCCGTGTATGCTGTCATATGGACCATTTCATGTTTGTGTGATTAGTCCTTGAATGATGCCATATCTTATGGACCCTTTCATGTTTGTGTGATTATTCCTAGAATGTACCATATCTTATGGACCTTTCCCTGTTTCTGTGATTTTTCCTTATATGCTTCCATATCGTATCGACCATTTCATGATTGTGTGATTTTATTTTGTATGATGCCTTTTCTTATGGACCCTTTCATGTTTGTGTGATTCTTCCTTGTATGCTGTCATATCTTATGGACCCTTTCACATTTGTGTGATAATAATAATAATAATAATAATAATGAGGACTTTGTATAGCGCCTAGTCTTTAGAAGCTCTAAGCGCTTTACAATATTAGACAACATCTATAAGATAAGAAACATAATAATATTATTACAAAAACAAGCAACATGAAATTAGAAAAACATTAAAAAATAAAAAACATGCTGAGAATATTTCAGGTAGGAAACATTATTGGGTCTTTAAGTTTGTTCTTGCAGTCGAAATAAACGAGTTTTGAGAGTCCTCTTGAATGTGATCCTGTGTCTTTGTGTCTAAGTTCAGTGGGCAATTCATTCCACGTTGCATGGCCTTGGTATGCAAAAGAACGCTGTCCATATGACTTTGTTTTCATAGTGGGAATAATGAGCATACGATTGTCAGAAGAGGAGCGTAAGTATCTTGTTGGTGTCTACACATGGGTGAGGTCAGATAGGCATGTTGGACTGGAGTCCGACAGCGAAATGTAGCACAGAGAACAAATTTTGTGTTTGATTCTGGATCGAATGGATAGCCAGTGTAGGGTACAGAGCAGCGGGGAGGTGTGCTCTGATCGTGGTACTCTAAGTATGATCCGAGCAGCTGTGTTTTGAACTTTTTGAAGTTTCTGGAGTATATATTGAGATGAACCAGACAAAATCGAGTTACAATAGTCCAGTCTTGAAAGTACTAATGAACACACAAGTGTTTTAGTGGCATCAACTGAAAGATATTTGCGAATTGAGCTGATTCATCTCAGCTCAAGATATGCAGCCTTGCATATGTTCATGACATGTTGGTGCAATGTGAGAGTGCTGTCCAGAGTAACACCTAAGTTTCGTACTGATTGTGTGAATTTAATGTTGGCGTTGCTGATATTTATTGTTTGAGGTAAAGGATGTGAATGAGAAAGTCTGTGTTGTGATCAGAATGGCCTCAGATTTATCATCATTTATCTGCAGCTTGTTACAAGTCATCCATGATTTCACATCAGAAATGCACCTCTCTACACCTTGTATGATCTCATATATTATGGACTCTTTCATGTGTGTGTGATTATTCCTTGTATGCTGTTATATCTTATGGACCCTTTCATGTTTGTGTGATTATTCATTGTATGCTGTTATATGGACCCTTTCATGCTTGTGTGATTATTCCTTATATGCTGCCATATTTTTCTAAAACCGAAGCTATATTTCAAATAAATTTAAATAACAGAGGAAATGGGAAAGTACACATTTTAAACAAAATATTCAATAAAACACCAACAAAAGGAACAAGAAGCCGGTGGCCAGTCTATAACGTTTATTCACCGAAAGGAAAACTGGATCAGTTGGAAATTTATAATAACTGCTTTTTTCGCATCGATTTAAATCTTTCTATAGTATTTATCAGTTCAAATCAGAGTAAGCCAAGAGTTTTCTTAGACCTTCCGCATATGCAACTATAGATAAAGTAAATACAGCCGACGAAAAGCTACTTATCTCTTTCTAAGACAACAAGGGTTCGTCATCAAACGAAATTTTAAAGAATATTGGTATGTGAATGTACGGAAGGACTGGAAGGATATATACACAGTTCAATTTACAAATCTGAAGCATCTGATCACCAATCATTATAAGCAAATATGTGTCCGAAAAACGATAAAGAATGTCAAAACATATTAAAATGAGTTACACTATGTGTTCATGTGTGTTTGTTTGCATAGACTATAGTGGGTGTGGTCGAGATAGAATTACCTTAATAAAAATTTAGAATATGACAGACAGACAGACCTGCATACAGGCCAAAGTAAATACCTATCTACCTACTTGCATATTAGAGTAGTCGTGATCAATTGAATATTTAGTTAATCCAGCGAGTGATTATTGATGTAAAAGTGATTTAAATCGATATTTTAGGAACACATTTTACCGCCATGAAAAAAAAATTGCTCTTTCATGTCGAATTTCAACGCACAGTGTGCCTGATCGTAACTACGGAAGCATGACGAGACAAAAGTAACCAATCTGCGTGTGCTCTCCTTCGTACGGAAGTTTGACGTGACAAAAGTAACCGATCTAAGGGTGCTATTGATCAAATACAGCAGAAAACGTCGTTCAGTTCTCACCTGGCGCTAATCTTTTTCATGGTCTCTTTCACAGATGACAAATGATAGTCATTCTGGATATTTACATAATACCAAGAAGCTATACATAACAGATGAGAAACCCATACATATCTACAGCAAATAAAAATATTTCAAATTACCCGCTATTATGAACTTCTTGTTCACTTCATTTAACACGTCATTAAGCAAAAAGAAATGATGGGGAATAGTATTCGTTCACTTTATAGCGTTGACCCCAAAAAATGAAGAGTCATGCAAGAGCTGCCCAAAATGTTCTCCAGCATTAAGTGTACCTGAAAGTTACAATATGCAGGTGGAGGGATTCTAACAGTCGCTGTCGGGAATCGAGCCGGTTTGTCTGTCTCGCAGTCTGGCGCACATACCACTGGAATAAACGCTCCAGATCAGCTAGGCTCGTTAGTAAGTGGCCCCATATACCTAGACCGCAAGTTTCTAAACACGATCGATAAAAATAGCTAAATTACTAAGAAAATTTCTCTATTCACATGCGCCAGTAAAAAAAAACGTATCCGTAAATATTTAGACAAAAATAATATCTCACAAAATTAACTTCAGGTCAACACCAACACAATATTTAAAGTAAACATCAATGCATCGAAAACGACTCTCTGAATTCAAGAACAACCAATGCCCACGAGTACATGTTCCGTTATCCCCAGCGAATATATATATATATATATATATATATATATATATATATATATATATATATATAATGTTCCTTTTATGCTTTTATGTGTCTTCCAACAATCATTTCATTATTTAGAAAACATTCCTTGGCATTATTCAGTTTAACTTGACTCGTGGGCTGACACTTGTCCTCTCCATATAAGACATACTATCAAATTATGTTATGCTTTTTCGAAGAAAAGTCATTTAAAATTTTTCTGTCTATTTTAAGTTAAAACGGCCACAATATTTCAAAAGTCCACGGAAAATTTCTGTCAGATTATTTGAAGCAAGAAAACTATGACTTTGATAAGTTTGCAGAGATAGATCAAAACCAGCTTTGGAGAGGTATTAATTTACGAAACAGAACTCTCAAAGATAGTTTGAAATGCAATTTTTCGATACTGTTTATCGTCACCCTGTAAATATTGTAAATCAGTAGGAATTACACTTTGAACTTTGTTTTCGCTTCCGAAGTTAGACAATAAGTATACGGATTTCCACAAGGAAGTCAATGAAATTGTGGGAACCCGGACGGATTCCTCCTGCAGTGTTGAGTCAGATTATATCACACCTGATGAGTTTTCATTTAGATTACGTCACACCTGATGAGTTTTCATCTGTACTTTCTTACAATAAATCGGGTGTGGTAGGTAGAGTAGATAATATCAATGATGAACATCTTAAGTACGGTGGAACTACGCGTAGATCAGCTTTGGTTACTCTTTTTCAACTCTACGTTGATATTTCTGCATGCTCCCGATCAACTAAAAGAAGGTATGGTAGTAATGCTAACATAACACAAAAAGTGGTCCTAGTAGGTACCAGTCAATAACGCTTCTTCCAGTTATTTGTAAGGTTGTTGTGCAGATTTTAACAGTTAGGATACATAATGATTCTGCGGTTTCAGTTAATCCTTCATATATTGAAGAGAAGGGGTATCATGAGGGTTTGGATTGTAATTTGACCTCCTCTGAGTCCATGATCTAGTTTGTTACGCTAATGAAAATCAAAGCAAGTTGAAACAGAGAAAGCTTTTGACAATGTATGACATTATGATCTTTGTTTTAAATAATGATATTGGTATTGTAATAAATTTGGAGTATGCGCATTTGGTTATAGCGCCCCGTTTTAAGGAATTCTTAGATTTGTGTGATTACTTGTCTGATTATTGGAATTCGGTGCAATGGAAATATTCTTTTGCCCGTAATAATTAGCCAATTACTAGGAGCAAACGTCAAGGAGTATAGTGTTAGTGAGTTTCCGTGATGCCATGGTTCACTAGTAGTGAATTCAGGTCCAAACCGAATGAGTGCCCCTGGAATAGCAATGTCCCTATTAAAATCTAGTCGTGTACATTGATGGTGTGACTGCAGTGGCAGTATTTACGGTAGGAAATTGGTAAATTACACAATGGAATCAATAAGAAGGGATTCGGCAGATACCGTTTATATTGCCATGGTGGCAAATGTGATGCAGTCGTACTTGCGAAATGTGACTGGAAACCATAGTTTTACTGGCCTAAAGTGCCGTCGTTAAAACAGTTCCCTGTGTTAAAGGATAGTTGTATAGTTTCTACTGCGTGAACTGCCGGCGGTACGGAAACCTTACGAAGCGAAACAATGCAGACGAGCGGTTGATAAATATTTGGCAGGTTGTGAGATCTGTGGTCTTGCATTGATTAGAGTAAAATTTATGTATAGAACGCACATTTCGGGCTTTCTATTTTTCAACTGAAGTTGTATAGAAGTCTTTGGAAATTTTGGGCAAACTTATGACTTCTAGAGGGAATCGCGCCAGGGTTTGACACCGCTCGGTCAAGTAAAGACCCCTAGCATATAACTGTATCAATTCCAGAATATGGAAAGTTATTTTAGCTTATACTTTAATATACATAGCAGGATTATTTTGTCTAAAAAATATTTTGAAAGATTTCCTCTTTTAAAGTGAACACACCAAAGGTGGGAAGGTGGGATCTTATCTCAGTGGCATTACTCTGTGTTTATAATGAACTTCCTGAGTATTATCAACGTATAAGCATGGCCCTTTTTCTTCAATATTTTTGATAATCCTTGCCCATGTGCTACTGTAAAAGATGACATGCTTCTTTAAAGTATTTCGATGTCAGGCTTGGGTCAATCAATGATTAAATGAAGCGATTACTCCATTAGGTGGGGATTTGGATATAGTTCCCAACAAAATAACATTATAACATTGACTACAAAGGAAACAATTTACGATGGTTCCTGGGTTTTAAGAGTGCTCAAGAAACAAAGTCATGTAGACATTTAGGTGTTAATGAGTCTAAGTAAAGCAGAACTGAGAGTAAACTTAAAGCGGATAGAGATAAACTTGTACGTGCGTTATTCAGTTTTCTTGCTATCGGAATAAACAAGAGTGGATTTAATCTGCTCACATGTAAGATTTCTTATGAAACTATTAAACATCCTGAACATTGTACGGTTCTCAAACTTGGTTTAACCCTAGCCCTCAGGCTATATATGTACTTGAGATAGGTTATTGATTATGCGCTAAGCATGCACAATGCATCTCTAGAAACACACGAACTGGGTTAACCTAAACAGTATTTTGCCTATTGAAGCTTACATTGATATATAAAATCAACTATTTATGGGGCATATTTGCAGACTGTCTCCAGTTTTATCCGTCTTTATATCTATCAGGGTCCAAGTAAAACAGAGTGGCTTTGTTACAGAAGTATGTAAACTGCGAGATAAATGTAATCTTAACGTTTTAAATTCATACATTCTTCAAGATCGATTTCCGGTTAATAAATCCGAAATGTAAAAGCTTTGTAAATATTCCAAGTCCATGTTTATATTAAAATATTTCAAATATTGACTTTATGAAGATATTTTTCTTATTCGATTTCATAAGTTACTGCTTAGTGGCAGTTCGATTCTGTCTAACGGGGGAAATAGGTTAAAACTCAGGATCTCTTGGGTCACGTCGGCTTGTTGCCACTATTGTGACAAAGCTTTTTTTAAATCTCCGGAACAATCTAGGTCTGATCGTTGTCAAACAGTCTGCACAATAGTCGTTGATCATTCTCCATCCATATGTAGTTTTCTTTCAGAAGACCATGAACAGTTTTGGTGTCATTTTATTGATACATTTTGAGTAGATATTTACACACATTTAGATTAATGTCCCATACTGATTTGTAAAGTACTTTCTAGGAATGGCGACACTTGATTCGTTATCTCTGTTAAGCGACAAGCAACTGATTTATATCACTCTCATATATTCTAACTGCTTATTCTATGTGGAGGAAATAAGCATCACATTTTGACTCTATCGATGCTGAAAATGAAGGTTATCCTTGTTGAGTCTTTGTCAGTAACTGTTAGTTTTTAACACAATATAATATGCATGTTTTATTATTGGTAGTATTTATATCATCGCATTGGATAACCATTCACTACTATTATATGAATAAAGCAAAGACTGCGTTTGATAAAGAATTTCATAATAAATATATTTTCTTTACCTCGAAAACTATCTTGCAACAATGACAGTTGTGTTCGCTTAAACGGTAATCCCGCTGTTATAATGCAAAGAATAAGAGTTGGAAAATGAACTATGACCTGATGATACAGTATGTCAATTTATTTTTCCTTAGTACTCATGGTGAATGTGCACCATAATGATACAGTATGTCAATTTATTTTTCCTTAGTTCTCATGGTGAATGTGCACGATACAAGCACTTATTTATGTATGATTAATTGTACATGTATGTTATTTCTCACTTTAATCACTCTGCCATTTTCTTTATACTGGTGATTGTGTTCTTCGTAAAGTACGGAGAAAATGAAGATATCAATCACTCAATACATGACATAATATAGAATTCTGTTAAGAGGCTTCGGTGGAAAAATCATTTAAAGTTTTCTTTCATTTTCAGTTACAAAAGCCATATTTGCAGACTAAACAGCATTATTAATATAATGTTGAAAGAGCTATATGCCAGACAGCTTTCTGTCGAATTTGATCAGATTATTTCCAGCAGTTTGTTAGAAGAAAATCATTTAGGGGTTTAAATAATAGTATTACGTCGTCATTATTTGTATAGATTGTAATGGTCTTTATGCCAGGTTACGTTCTGGCAAGTTTGATCAAATTGTATTCAACGGTTTAACCAAGAATTTATTTCAAAGCTTTTCTATTTTCAGCAATGGCCAGATCTGAGAGCGACGTGGCATCAGTTATACAGACTTGAAATCCCAATTTGCCAGAAATGTGTCTGTCAAATTTAATCAAATTCTACTGAATGGTTTTGAAAAATAAAAACAAATCTTTACAAGTTTTTCGCTATTTTTTTGTAACAATGGCTTTCTGTTGTTAGTAACAGCGGTCATATCTGAAAGCGGATAGGTATAATTTACACAACAAGTTGAAAGGTCATCATGGCAGGATGCTTTCTGTCATTTTTTTCGAATTCTGTTGAATGGTTTGTCAGAAGACGTAGTTCATAGTGGCTGTTTCTTTTTCTTAGTTTTTTTTTAGCATTGGCGATATTTGACGGCGAATCGGTGTTGTTTGTTCAGATTTGAAAGCCCTTCATGAAAGAATGCTCTGTGCCACGATTAGACATAACTAGTCAAGTGGTTTTGTATGAGAAGTCATTTGTTGACAGACGGTACGATATACACGAAGGACGTAATGCAATGCCATAGGCCAGGTGAGCTAAAGAGTATTTGAAACCAAAAAAAAAAAAGAAACAACGCTTTATGATAAGAAAGAAGGAGTGACGGATAAACAACCGGACGGTCGAGCTGATATGCCGATCTCATAAAGCTTTGAAGACCCTGGTAATGATACAGAAGCATGCAAAAGATCTTATCTGGATCCTGTCGACATTATTTCCGCTTCGCATAGTATTAAAACGGTGAAATTAACATCACACTATTGTTGCTGTTGTTGTTATGTATTTGACATTATTTTTCAGCACATGATAAACAATATATAACTGTCAGTGTATGTGATGGAGGAAGAACCCAGACAAAAAATTCCTGGAAAAACCACCTACCCACGTGAAGTTATTGGCAAGCTTTCTCACATACCAACGCTGGAAGAGGTGAAATGTCGATGATCTGTAGAGATTGTAGCTGCAAGGATGAAAATATACAAAGATTACAAGAACATATTTATACACGCCAAACATTTTCAGGAAATGCCTCAGAGAACCATACAAGAAGTAATATATGAGCAAGGTCTATTAAGAAATAGCCTAATTGATATCTGCAATGAAAATGATATACTGAATTTTAAACATAAATCCATGAAGGGTGTCCAACGTGGAGTAAGGGACGAATCTCTAAGGTAAGAAGGACAACATGAGGCGGGTTTGAGCAGTTTTATTTATTTTAACGCTGTGGATTTTTGCCCCATGTGTACAAAAAATATTTATGATTGAAAATTAGTTTTGGAGGAAATGATTAGAATAAAAAAGGATAAAATTTTGCTCGTAAATCTTACTTTGCAAACAATGAATTTTTCTAAGATTGTTATGCCCCGTTTGCTGTAGTTGAAGGGAGCGTAAGAGGGGCATTTAAAAAGTTTTGAATATTAGTGCGCCATGCAAAAAAGTTCTTTATTAGTTGACAGTACGTCAATGTATTCGCTCAAAATACGCCGCGTGCGTCCTTCTACACCATGTTTATCCAGTCAGTAAATACCATTTTGTATCCACTTCTGGTATATGGACATAGGACACAATTAATTTTACTATATGTTATCTACATTGGTTTCTCAGTACTGACCTTTCCACTGTGTGACAATCAATACAAATCATATGCTAATCTAAACTACCTTCAAAGATGACTTCACGGTGAAGTTCTCGTCAAAGGTTGACCTGCTCTTTTTTTAGATGCTGAACTGTCAACACATCACCATGTAAACAGAACACAGATTTCACTTCCGGAGCATCACCAAGGCCTTATTACTCACTGTGCACTGTCGCCGAAATACACACATACAACAACACCCTGAGCTCATATTATGAAGAATAAACAGTTACCTTTAAATCCCTACCAAAAATGCATAAATAAAACTCTTCTATCACCACCAAAATGAGAGAGGAAAAAATGTTCTAAAAATAGACTAGAACTACATTCGTGGGTACTGAACTGGAAGTATTAATTGTGAACTGATTCCATATTGCTAGTACACTCAGGGCCGGCGCCAGACCCTGCCAGACTATCTGGCGCCCTAGGCAAAGTTAGATTTTGGCGCCCCCCCCCCCCAATATATCAATTTCAAAATTTATAAACAAAAGTTTTTTTTAAAAATGCGCCCCTTGAAATCAGCGCCATAGGCGGCTGCCTAGTTTGCCTATATGGTAGCGTCGGCCCTGAGTACACTGGAAAACTGCACCTTCAACAGCATTGCGGCTTTTAAATCGTCTGCCCCCCAGTGACTTGCTGATAATGGGATTCAGGCAAAAATCACTTGCAGCTAAATCGGGGTTGTATGGAGGATGTGTCATAGTTTTGGATGTTGCGCTCCTTCAAGGATTCTGTCGCAAAAACGGTTTTATGTTCCGATGCGTTGACATGGAATAATTGGATATATCGGATACCGGTCATCTTCGCTAGCCAAGGTTCCGATATGATAAATCTATCAATACCTTGGCGAATCTAACATATATTTTAGTGCTTTGTCCTAGCGACATCTATTGGATTTCATGAGTTGCCTGCATGGTACATCGGCCGAAAATGGTGGAGGCAATTGACCATGAAAGTATACTTTGTAAGTTTAATATCGAAAGTATGACCACGTACCAGAGGGAAGCTATTATGTGTTTATTTGAGTGAAAGGTATTTGCACAAACACGGACCGGCAGCAGAAAATTGCTTCCTTATGAGTCCATTCAAATTGTGTGCTCCCCTTGTCTCGATCATGTAGGAAAAGTTTTCAAATTTTACCAACTAAATTTTGATTGGCTTACCACCACATTCAATGAAATTCACAGACCCGAAGCACAGAAATATCTGCTCGATACGCCAAGGTGTAGATAGGATTATCATATCGGAACACTGATAGCGAAGATTGATACCAGTGGGCCGACGGATGATCGGTAAAGTTCTACAAATTTTGGGAAGACTTTGGAGGCATACACAATGCCCAGTAACACGAGCAGAGTCAGACTCAGGTACCTGGACAACCGAGACTTTTGGATAAAAAATATAATCAGTATAAAGCTCTCTAGACAGTTTGACTGTACTTAGCAATTTATGGTCTCTGCTGATTTTCTCCAATCCAGTCTTTATTATTTGCTCCTGAGACTGCCCCTACAGAGTCATTCCGTATATTTCACAGCATTCTCATTGCATAGTAGCAGAATCGTTCTCCTTCTCTAACGTTTTTATGTCACTGTCATTTACCTATGTTAATCACATGCATACATATGTATGTATCCCGAACACTGTACGTGCAATTACAGATTATATTATCCAACGTTATTTTTTTGTCGATCAGGATTAAGTTTATTGAGAGGTTCAAAGAAATAAATGAGCTATAAGAAAATGTTCAGAACTTTTTTATATATATCAAAACCCATCGTATTTGCACTCGTTTAATTTAAACATGTTTGACTCAGTATTAAGCAAAATACCGCTTGATTTAGGAGCAGGAATTTAATATGAAAGTTTTTTATAATGCAAACACAGCGATGTATTTAGGTTTTTGACACCCTTACGCCAATTCGGAAGTGCCGTCCCCGCGCTCCGTTAGGTCCACGGAGCATGCTGGTGGCACTTCCGAATGGGCTTATTATTTTCGACAACTGTTTCTAAGTATTGTGTTCGCTAAATAATTTTAGCACCGTGTTATGCTGCCTCAAATTTGCCGCCCCTAAAATATGCCGCCCCTAAAATTTGCCGCCCCTAAAATCTGCCGCTCTAGGCCTGGGTCCAGCTGGCCTGTGCACAATTATGTGGAAATAAGTCAGTCCACATAACTATATAACTATACTAGATTTTCTTGTTTGCAGTCATAATTGCTGCGGCTCTCTTTCGTGCCACGACTACATTTGTATGAACTCTACTACTACTACTATTACTACTACTACTACCAATAATAATAAGAAGAAGAAGTTGAATGTCCTCGGAGGCTTGTGCACTAGCGCAATTTGACAACCAATGAGTTGTGACACATGGGAAGTTGAAGATTTATCAGTTGTGGAGGTGATTAATAAAACACCCGTTGTGTTGCTACTTTCTTCCAAGCAAGGACTTTTGTCAAAATCATTTGAAAATACATATTGAATAGAAGACCTATCTATGATTTCGAAGATCGAATAAATGTCCTTTCACTTAGAATATCGTCGCCATCGTCGTTACTGTTGTTACGCGCATGTCTCACTATCATTTTTCTACTAATCTTTTAGCACATGTTTTTACGACTGTGGCGGGGATAGAAATAAAGTTTAGTGATACCAGGGAAGTAACTCAAGCATTCTTGTCTGCTGCTTTGTTATTGTTTGCTCCCTTGCCTTAAAGTTTATTTGCCAGGTATGGATATGATTGACAGAAATTTTAAAGGTATGAGATATATGAAATAACTCTAGAAATTTCGGGAGGGTGGGAAATAATTAGGTGAGCTGTATATTAAATAGACAATGCCTGTGTAACAAAACTTTAAAAATCCAAAGCAATAATAATAATAATAATAATAATAACTTTATTGGCGTTGCTGATGCTGTTGTTTTCGTGGTCATCCTTCATACATTTTTTGTAAAAATGATAAACTGATCACAACAGTCCATGCTTCTCGTGCCTTGATAAAACTTCTATTGCTTGAACATTTAAAAATTCGAGACAGAAATACTTTCATTTTTACCTTATCTTAATGACTTCCTTAATACTCAGGGGCACACACAGAATTATTTTCTGTTGGGGCGGGGGGGGGGGGGGGCGAACATGTAGTGGTCAGCTGTTACATTTTACGCATGTAGGTCAAGACAGTTTTAAAGTTGAAAAGGGTGGGGGCTCCAATGTTCATGCTTAAAACGTGCATACATAAATGGAAGAAAACAAACGCAGAGAAACAGTAATAAAGCCCTAAATGAAAAAACAATGTGAAGGCATTGTTTGAAGAAAAAAATGCACTAAGGGGTCAAAATTGAACTGTATGAGCCGGAAGTGATTTAAACCGCTTTAAATTTCAGTATATATGTCTGTCTAGAACGACTCTCCTCTGTCTTTGAAATATTTATTTATTTATTTATTTATTTATTTATTTATTTATTTATTTATTTGTTGATAAATAAATAAATTTTAAATAATACTAACAAGAATAATAAAGCCTGGAAACACTCTCTTTATTTCTTTCTGACCTTATGGAACCAAATTTAAGCAATCTTTAGTCGGTGCATGAATTTACAACATACGAAACACAAACTCTACTGAGCTTTTACGACCCAATATTAAAAACATTAATCTAAATAATATTCAAGAGTATTAATACACAAGACAAATTACAATATATATTGTTAGCGGTCAATATATTAACACATAATTGTACATGATTTAACAGACCACACACATTGACAAATTATGAACGCACGTGCAATCAATACAGTAGTGCATGCAGAAACAACGAATTGTGCCGGACTTTACGGGGTACGTACAAAGATAACTTACAAACACGTGTGTATCCAATATAATGCATATAACTGCTCAATACCAAACAAAGTACATATATGCACGCATAGATACAATATTATTCAAGCATCAAAGCCACACACACGCATATAAATATATATATATATATATATATATATATATATATATATATATATATATATATATATATATATATGCGTGTGTTGGTGTCTTGGAGTCTCAAATCCACTAACTTGGGCATATAAGAAAGCTTACAAATAGATTCCGGTAGACCTGTTGGTTCTTCCCACTTCGTATAGTCTGTCATGCGCTGAAAAATGGCGTTAAAACATATATCACATTAGATTAATGTCATATATATATATATATATATATATATATATATATATATATATATATATATATATATATATATATAGAGAGAGAGAGAGAGAGAGAGAGAGAGAGAGAGAGAGTACTTAATACTTAAGCCCAGAAAACCTGAGGGCAGGTAGATTGTATCTTCTGCCTAAAACCCACAAACAAGGGAACCCGGGCGGACCTATAATCTGCGGTAACGGACATACCACATAAAGGATATCAAAATATTTGGATCATTTCATGAGACCACATGTCCACAAATTACCATAATATCTTCAGGACACGACAGATTATCTGATAAAAAGCATAGCACACACATACTGATTGATTGATTGATTGGATTTACGTCGCGTGCGCCCAGTAGGGCATGTGCGACATATATATATATATATATATATATATATATATATATATATATATATATATATATATATATATATATATATATATATATATAAATTAATGCAGCTGTAGGGAACACATAGCTTTGAACAATGAAAATCATAGAAGCATTGATCAAACAAGAATAATATGCAACTAAGAACTAGAAACGTCCAGCATATTGTTAATATCCCTGAATGTTTTGGATCTTCGTATTTCTATCATATTTTAACATCTGAAAGAGTGATTACTACACATATTGGCTTGTCTTGCTCTCTCATACAGAAGACGTAGGAAAGCTTTAAGAATAAAGAAAAAACCATGAATAATAAATTTAAAAAATAATCATATAAAGAATTAATGAAAGGAAGAAATAAAGAACAATAATGTTCTTTGTGACATGTTGCATTTATATATTTATTCTACATTTCAATATTAAGGAAAAAATATGCTTAGATGACCTCAAAATAATAATGTTTATTTTTTATTTTTTTGCTTATTATATATTAACTATAATAAACAATGTCATCAATTCAATTTCTTTTCCAGGAAAAATATTTAGGTTTTAATTTTCTAACCGTATTTTATCTTTTATTTTTCCGTTGAGATGACCCCCGTGTTTACTCTACAGGTATTAACTTAATATCCTCAAGTCTCTGACAGACTTGTACTAGTGGTCAGTTGTGCCAGGTACAACTTATCTGGCCCCTTGCATTCGCGATACCACCCATGGTTAAAATTTAGTTAAACCTCTTGTAGCTATCAACGTAAAGTAACAACCAGGGTGACCCATACTGTATTGCTTCAGGCAAATTTACACTTTGGAATCTCATTTGGATTCGTCTATAAATTTTTCTGCTTGCCTGTGGTCAGTGCACTGGGTCGTTCCTGTACAAATTCAGAACCATGCATGGATCACCTTGCAAAACTATATTGATGTTGGCATAAGTGAATATAAGTGTACTGACTGTAGGATATTTGCATTAATTAAAGTGCAGTATAGAGAAGAGTTTGTATAGATGTGTTGGAGCGATTTATTATACAAAAATCGAATCAATTTTTTTTTATTAATTAAAAAGGTGAATACATGATATGTAGGCAGACAGCATACTTAAAAGAAAGACTTAACTCGACTAGCCTGTGCGTTTCCTATTCAGTTTGTCCTCAGGAGATGCAACCAGAGGTCTTAAGTTTAGTAGATATATTAATAAGTTGTTTATTTTTCTTCTTGTTAAAAAATCTAAGTTTCGTTTGGTTAATACGATATCCTGAATAATCAAGAAAACAAAGGTTACAAGACAACTTCAAGCTTGTAAAAAATATCTCATTTTATAAAACAACATACATGTTTTGTAAGATATCTCGTACAATTATAAATCGAGATAATTCGTGAAGTTTATACGGTATTATGTCAGGTAATATATTATTTCTAATGTACCTGACAACGTTTATAAAACAGCATATAAACAATTTAGGAGAGTTTAAATAATGACAAACTTTTTGCACTTAATATTATCAGATATCGTATAAAATAATAAAATATCGTACTCGAGTATCTCATATATTTCACGAGACTTATCTTAAATAACATATCCTCTAAATTATCTAAAATATCTTGAAAACTTTGTACGATTTTTTCTGTTTATAAGATATGTTATAAAATTAACAGTTATCTTATCTATGATCTTAGATATCTTATCAGTTTTTTAGATATCGTATAAATATATAAGATATCTAATCAAATTTAAAGATAGTTTGTAAAATATGTAAGATATCATACATAACGAACTTAATTTTGCTAGTTTATAAGACATCTCGTGCGTTTGATAAGATACGGCATTATTTTAGAAAATGTCGAATAAATCAGGGATTACAAAAATAGCTTTACATGTCCCTGCTTACACTTTATATTTATAAGATATCTTCTAAATTGTGTACGATGTCTCTTCCAACATAGCTTATTTTTTGATATCTTAAAAAAGTAATCATATATCTAATTTGTTATGCAACATATATATCATATCTCATATATCTAATTTGTTATGCAACATATATATCATATCTAATAATGTGTAAAATAGTTTATTTTGTTTATTTAGATATCTCATAAATTTTGTAAGATATCTTACACAATATAGTTTATTATGTATGTTGTATATTTTATAAGTTCGTCTTGCCATATGTTTATCAGGAGTTATAAAGCTTTGTTGAGCACAAACATTCACACACACACACACACACTCTCTCTCTCTCTCTCTCTCTCTCTCTCTCTCTCTCAAATGCGTGTCGAATGTGATATAAATGTAGCGATGAATGCAACACATAAAAAATTGAATCGGCTTAATTCACTAACTACTACTACTACAAATAATAATAACAACAACGTCAACAACAACAATAATAATAATATTATCATCATCGTCGTCGTCGTCAGATAAAAGTGTATAATTATTTATTTAGAGATTATTCTTCAAAATGAGCAGCACTGCGATTGTACAGAATACCTGGAGTTCATAAATGTAGTTTTATTCATGTATCTTACATGCAAAGCTAGTACAGGATTTAAACAAAAAAAAAAGCGCCATTGTACAAATTTCTACTCATATTCAAATCATTTTTATTAATCGGAATCGATTCCGTTAATATTGACCAATACTCGAACGAAACGATGGATTGGCACTACTCCTACAATGCAAGGCGTAGACCCTTAAAATTCTCACGTTTGGAAAGGGGCGAGAGAAGTATCACGGTCCACGTGTTTTAAAATGGACTAGATTTACTATGTTTGTTGTGTTTATTATAGTTTTTAAAAAAAATATAACGAAGGACCAGTCGAGACCTAAATTTTGATGACGTTTACTTCCCGCGGAAAAAGAGGGCCTGAAAGACGTTTCTGGGAAGTGGGTCTTGACCAGTTTAACATTTTCTCTGGTCCTATATTATTTCAATGCAAATCAAGGTGAGCTTGTAGTTTCTGATAACAGCTTACACACGAATTAATCACACGAATTAATGCAGACAAAGCACTGAAATCGGTTTTACTTGTTGATACAATGTATACGAGTTGGAGACCGCATGTTGATGACGTAGTGAAAAGATGGGTAGGTAGTTTCCGGTGTAAACAATGCCCACATGGCTAATCGTCCATACTATTAATAACCGCAACATGTCCAAACATGCCCCTGGTACTTAGTTCTTTAACAGATGTGCGCAGTAGGGTAACAATGAAATACATTTAACGATAGCATAGAAGAGTAATAATGACTAATGCGAGGATCACTGTATTAGGACTTTATTTCAGGAAGCTGATGTAAAAGTATGGGAAATAGTCGTGTTTACGTCATTACTAATATATAATACATGTATACTTGAGTGTGTATAAAATGACTGAGATTGCATATGATACAAGAGACTTTAAATAACAGCTCAAGTTCAGACCTGTTAAGCTGTCTATTTAAACTTACAACATTTATTGATTGTGAGCATTGTGTAGTCAGCAGCTGGAGGTGAATTGGATCACACATTTGCCAAAACCTGTTGCAGAAAAGGAACATAAACAGACAAGTTTGTGCAGAAACACTGATTGCAGAGTGATGTGAAAGGGCTAAATTCTGTAACATATTAGCCCTTTTTCTGTTTTGTTATTAGCACCACATTATCCATCAAGTACCTCCATTTCATTGATTGAGATATGATTGGAAAAGGTAAGTAGGAATAAAGTTTGCAAATTCAATATTTGTATGCCTATCTTATATATATATATATATATATATATATATATATATAGAGAGAGAGAGAGAGAGAGAGAGAGAGATAGTTAGTTTTGTGAGTTTTCACTGTTTAAATCTTTAATATGCAAGCTTAGGACATTTTTGTTCATTATAGAAACTCAGAAATGGAACTTGGATTTTGGAACTTAACATGTATGATATACCTGAAATAAGATATTTTATACGATATCTGATAATGTTTGAATGCAAAAAATGTATAAAATATCCAATTACAAATATATGATAATTGATTAGATTGATAAGATATCTTAAAATGTCTTATAAAATACTCCACATATATAATAATATTGTATGAGATATCGAAATAAACAAAATAAAATATTTTACACACATTATTAGATATGATATATATGCTGCATAAAATTAGCCAAGAATGAATAGCAGATTGAGAAATCATCAAATCCTGCAGAATCTTTACTAGTCTTCCCCACAAAACAATGTCGAGCGTTCATCTAAATTAACTGCATTTTTATTTCTTAAAAAACCCACAATCATTCATATTCCGAGTGTGATTCTGTGTGTGTGTGTATGTGATTTGGATTTTTAACGTAGCTTTAACAATTTTTCAGTCATATCACTATTATGTCAGCAGTGTGGCAGTTTATAGTGATGTCTAGCACTGGGGCATCATGCCGCAGACATGTAGCATCATGTCCCACCCAGTCACATTATCCTGACACCAGGCCAACCAGTCCTAACACTAACATCTTAATACTGAGCACCAAGCGAGGCAGCTGTTAGTACCATTTTGTAAGTTTTTTATATGACTCGGCCAGGGATTGAACCCACAACCTCCTGCGTCATATTCAGAAACACAAATCATTCACCAAGGTTACTTGAAAATAAGTTTCCATAAATTAACTGTATAGAAATGAGTGTAACATTTTTAGAGTCATGTTGTCTGGAAAGGAAAACAAAAATTATGACTGCTGAAGATTAACTTGTAAATGGGTAAGTATTGATTTGTATAGAGTCTTCACTCCCTGTATTAATAGGGAAGATTATTTAGTGTGTGTGTGTGTGATTTGGATTTTTAACTTAGCTTGAACAATTTTTCAGTTATATCGCTATGATGTCTGCAGTGTGGCAGTTTATAGTGATGTCTAGCACTGGGGCATCATGTCGCAGACATGTAGCATGATGTACCACCCAGTCACATTATCCTGACACCAGGCCGACCAGTCCTAGCACTAACCTCTTAATGCTGAGCGCCAAACAAGGCAGCTGTTAGTATCATTTTTGTAAGTCTTTGGTATGACTTGGCCACTAGGGTTTGGTACAAACAATATTGATACTTCAGTATATTGAATAATCATTTCACACCTAATGATGATACTTTCAAGATGAAATGGTTAATCATAATACGGATTCCGATGACCAATGCACTACGATGCCATTTTGACAAAGTTGACAAATCTGATTTACAGTCTTTTAGTTCAAATTTCCACGGATCTTGCCCATCCTGTTGGAAATATTTTGACATTTATGTTGGGGTTGTGTGTGGTCAGGGAGAATTGCCTTTTGAAAAGATGGTATTTGCCAAAACTTTGTGGTGGCAGCACAGGGTAGCTGCTTACTACTGGGTTTAGCAAACTTAAATGAACATTGAGCCCTGCCCACATGAAATCAGTAGGAAGATGATTCATTATCTCAGAATATAATATTCATTATGTCTTCAATTAAACCGCTCCTGTGGCCTAGTAGTTAGAGCGTCCGCCTCGGATGCGGGAAGTCGTGGGTTCGATCCCCGGCTGAGTCATACCAAAGACTTACAAAAATGGTATAAAGCTGCCTCGCTTTGCGCTCAGCATTAAGAGGTTAGTATTAGGACTGGTCTGCCTGGTGTCAGGATAATATGACTGGGTGGGACATAATACTACATGTCTGCAGCATGATGCCCCAGTGCTAGACATACTATAAACTGCCACACTGCAGACATCGTAGCGATATGACTGAAAAATTGTTAAAGCTACATTAAAAATCCAAATCACATACACACATATCTTCAATTCATCGAAAGATTCATCTGGCAGAGAGCACGTGTCAATGCTGTTTATGTTGGTATCATGTAACTATCCACATTGACGTGCTGTCTACTTTAACGAATCTGACTTGCCACAACAGCAACAGGTTTCTGGTAGGTGTTTTCAGAATACAATGCCCTTAATAGATTTAAAAACTGAGGAGTTTTTTGACCCATAACACCAGAATCTCATGAGCTTACTACTGGGATTGTTCCTTATTTCTTCAGCAAACAATGTACCGCTCCGGTGGCCTAGTGGTAAGAACATCCATCTCATTGCAGAAGATCATGGGTTCAATCCCTGGCCGAGTGATCCCAAAGACTTATAAAAATTATACTAACAGCTGCCTCGCTTGGTGCTCAGTGTTAAGAGGTTAGTGTTAGGACTGGTCGGCCTAATGTCAGGATAATGTGACTAGGTGGGACATCATGCAGCATGATGCCCCAGTGCTGGATATCACTATAAACTGTTGCACTGCAGACATCGTAGCGATATAACTGAATTTTTTTAAAAGTTATGTTAAAACTCCAAATCACACACATGCAGACTAATGATAAAGGTGTCTTACAGTATTGGGAGATTTGTTCTCTCCCTAACAGAATTGTTAATGAGGATTGGAAAACTTGTCACTGGTTGGCATGACTGTTCAGTGAAAAGGGAATTTCACTGCAAAGTTATTTTTCCAAATCCACAGACATTTTTCGTCTCCTCAGATTAGAACGCGGCAATGACAAAACAATCATGCTCATCCTGCAAGAGGTTCAATCTCCAATTTTCTTATGGTTGCATTTTTAAGGTTGCTGGCTACACTCAAATACTTCAGAAGTTCATCCTGAGTAGAAAAATCCTGAGTTAGACATGAAATGTAATCCCAGATTTCATATTAATTACCAGTCTTTTTTTCAACATTAGTAGAAGGCTTATGTTTTGGCATTTTGACATGAAATGAGAAAAAATCATATCACCTGCCCTTAAATATTCCTCTGAAAACGTCATGAACAGTGCAACAACAGTTGAACAATAAAAAAAATAATCAAAATACCTACTCAAAATTATTATTTGATCAGTCTCCTTATTATCCTATCTCCATTAAAATTCAGCAGAGTTTTATCAGAAGGCTTGAAACTATTACCACCTTTCATCCTTTTATTACTTGTAATACCCTTGTAAAACATACTGCATTTAACCATAAACTCTCCAGATTACAAAAACAGTATGTCAGTCAATTAACAGCTTGTTGTATACTCGTTAGCCTTATAACATGATTACTCAGCCACACATCACTGCACCAGTACACGTTTTTTGTCCACATTAGACTGGTTCCAGTGGTTTTTGTAATTGGGTTCGAATGCAGAAATATACCAATTTTGTGAGATCTTAAACTACTACTAATCTGTTATTTTTCAAAAGATTTAGGGTAGATTTATTACAGTCATAACTGTTTACCTCTTCCTCTATCATACATTTGGAAGATAATCTCCAAACAATCTAGGCCTAGCCTTGATTTAGTCGTGTCCACCTCTGGTGACACCAGTGACCTGTTAGCTCTGTCCTGTTCAAAAGGTGTGAACAGTCTACCAAATGTTGGTCACTGGTGCATATGGTCAATTTGTTATGGACAGTGCACATTCAGTTGGAAATCATGCCGGAGACATCAGGGGTAATAAAAACTAATGCCTAAATCAATCGTCATAAAAAAACAGTTGAAATTTCCATGTATCTGAAATGGTTCAGATTTAAATTCTGAGCATCAACACCTGTGGGTATGTATAGCTGCCAACCCTCATGATTTTGGCGTGAATTTAAGACTTTCTCAGTGATTCATGAATTCACACCGCATGCGAAAAAAATCACAAAGTCCCCAGTTCTCAATTATTTTAAATCTTTAATAAAATAACCAATTTCCCATTATGTTGTTGTTGTTGTTGTTGTAGGGTTTAACGCCATTTTTCAGCACACGATAGGCTGTACATGGCGGCCAGTATTAATGGTGGAGGAAGAACCCTGGAAAACCCCAGAAAGAACCACCGACCCACGAGAAGCTACTGGCAAGCTTTCTCACATACCCACATTAGCCGAATCCGAGACTCAAACCCACGCAGACGGAGGTGAGATGCCAGTGATCCGTAACGGAGAGCACTTTAGACCACTCGGCCACTCGGGGCCCCAATTTCCCATTAAGCGCTAGTCGTGATATCGGCAGTTGCTGAAATGGTCTGGTACTGCTGGTCATGATATTAGTGGAACTATAACTGATTGGTACAGTTGGCCTGGTTGCAAGCCATATGTGTCTGTTGAGAACCCTGGAATAAATATGTTGAAAATTATGTGCTGTTTCATTTCTTAAAAAGATACTGTGTGACTTTCATTTAATATTTTCTCATTTTTGTACAACATCAATGGAATGATGATTTTTTTATTGGACTGCTGATGATATGGATATACAGGCTCAAAGATTTGGGTAGTCATGTGACTAACAGTGTGAATCCAGAGAACCTGGTCCGACCTTGTCAGCTCCATCTAATCTGTCAGTGGACAAATGTTATTCTTGCAATTTCTGAGAAGATAAGTCAGGTCATGTAAGTTTGCTGTACCCAACAGTAACTGGTAAGCAGCTATATTATGAACTTAGCTCAGACAGATGAAATAAAAAAAGAATTTGGCCGACCCCCCCCAAAAATTGGATTCGGTTGTTGGAAATTTAAAAAATAAATGGTATGCATGCTTTTATAGATTTTGGCATCCTGGAGAACCAGGAATTTCGTTTGAAATATGCTGACATTAATTAGTAAATGAGTTATATTAATTAGTAAAATGAGTTATATTAATTAGTAAAATGAGTTATATTAATTAGTAAAATGAGTTATATTAATTAGTAAATGAGTTATATTAATTAGTAAATGAGTTATATTAATTAGTAAAATGAGTTATATTAATTAGTAAATGAGTCTTATTTCATGTACAGGTTTACTCAAATCGAGTTTTATTTTGAAGTAATCAATCTTATCAAAGGTTGGTCAGAAAACTAAATAATCAAACATTTGATTATGGTTCAAGTTTAATTCTTTGAATTATTTTGTTTTACATTTTTAATGTTAAGATTTCACTGCATTGAAACCATTTTGGAGTAGAAAAGGATATGAATGTTTGGATGGAGGCACGGAAAGTTGGGTTTAAAATTCAAAAATATTGGAAAGAATTGAATCAGTTTCATGCAAATTTTAGCAATACTGTATAATTGTATTTTGGTGTAGTCAGGATGTACATCATAGCTGCAGAGAAAACTATTGATTAATGATGGACCATTTGAAATTTGTTCTCTTAATTGATCACCAGCATAATACACCAAGAGCTTTTGTAGGAACCTCTCATGATATCAATGATTCTGTCAATTCAGGGACATAGAAAAACAGTTAAAGTGACATTGTCCATGAAAAATGTAGAAAATAATCTCCAACATGTTCAAGTACATGGTTGATTGATTTTGATGAACTGAAAGTCTTTCAGATACTAGGGGATAACAATTTTCTAGCCCAGACAGCCAATAATCATTGTTGGGCAGGTGAAATTTAATGTATCTGGGCCAATTTTTAAATAGGAAAACAATTTATTTTTAAAAATCTGGCAGTTTTCCCCATACCATCCTTGCCAGGCCAGTTGATCAATAGGTCAAAACTGGGATTGTTGCCCCAAATTTTCTACTGATTACCGACATTGCTTGCAAGGTTAGATCTTTTGGGTCAGACTGACTTTTGCATTGCAAATCAATCAGTTTGACAACATTAGTCCAAAGTGTTTAGTGTATTTTTCTTGGCATAATTACAGTGTTCTATCATGACACATTTGTTCATAATTAAACTGTATGACCAGGAATAGTTCAAATCCAGATCTTTGACCAAGGAAACAAATAAATATTAATGAGTATGTTTGATTATCCTCACAGACCTCATGCCCCTGCCATTGATCCAATGGCCTGTGTGGTTAGAGTGTCGTGAATGCAGTTTTGTGTATATTACATACCAACTCTTTAAACATTAGAAATATTGGTTAGGAATCCACCTTGAATGTGGATGTTGTTGGTTCGAACCCCAGCAAAGTCACACCAAAGACTTATAAAAATGGTACTGGCAGCTGCCTCTCTTGGCACTCAGTGTTAAGAGGTTAGCGTTAGGTCTGGTTGGCCTGTTGTCAGGATAATATGACTGGGTGGGACATGATGCGACATGTCTATGGTGTAACGACCCAGTGCTGAACATTACTTTTAACTGCCACACTGCAGACATCGTTGCAATATGACTTAAATTTGTTTAAAGCTATGTTAAAAATCCAAATCACACACAAACACACACACACACATATTTTTTTATGAAATATATGGAAAATTCATCATTTACTGGTTGCTGAAATCAGGACAAAGCCAAATGACAGCTATAATAGCTTTCGCAATTGGGTACATTATTTTTTACAGGTGTTAGTAATTGGTACAGTGATAGGAAAATGCATGTAGCATTTTAACTAAAACTCAGGTTTCTTAAAGATATGCAATTACATGAAATTCCCCCATAATTTTAATGACTTTCTGACCTGAATAATTTATGAGCACATGAAAATTCTGTAGGTGATTTGACATAAGCTTAACAAAAGTTGTAATGTTAATTAATATTGACATGGCTTAGTCTGGTCATCCAAGCATGGTATGTCTAGACTGCCATAATTAATCCCTCACTAAGTTACTCTCCATTGAGCTGTGATTTGCTCTCATGGACTGGGTTACTAAAGCATAAAGTCACCCTTAAAACCTCTTATTATATTAACCCCTATTCAACTGTAAGCAGTTACATTAAATTGAAGACTTTTGGCTTACCCAGTAATTGATATAGAGGCTAAAAGTTAAATATCCCAGGGCTATGCCATGTTAATTCCATCCATGTTCTCCAAGATCAGCTGAATTATGTAACTCTTGTTTTTATTTGATGATGTCACACCATCACCTTTTACTGGTGATAACAGTCAGGATTACAAATTGTATAGGAGTGTACCTTCATTACACAGTATTTGGTATTTTTGTACAGTGTATTTACTAAATTTGTGTACATTTTTTTTTAATTAATGTGGATATTAAATATAACAAATATGTATGCACACAGAGTCAACATTTTTTTATAAGTAGTAAATCAATTCTTTAAATGAATCCATAAAGGATAAACTGTGCTGAATCAAATGAGTACATAATGTGCCTTAACACAAAGCCCATAGAAGATCAACTGTTCTAAATCGAGTACATATTTTACCTTAATACAAAGTCCATAAACTACTAAATCAGTTGAGCACAAATTGTAGATTAATACAAAGTCCATACAAGATAAACTGTAATAAATCAACCGAGTACCTTAATACAAAGTCCATACAATATCAGCTGTACTAAATCAGCTAAGTACATAGTACTTTAACACAGAGTTCATCCAGGATAAACTGTACTAAATCAACTGAGTGCATATTGTACCTGAACACAAAGTCTATATGAGATAAACTGTACTTTATCAACTGAGTACACAATGTTCCTTAACACAAAGTCCATACAAGATAAACTGTACTAAATCAACTGAGTATATATTGTACATTAACACAAAGTCATCTTTATGTGTGCAGTTCAGATCAGTCTGCCTTAGATCACATGCCAAAAAGTCTAAAATTCAGACACATATCTGATTCTGACAACAGGCAAATTTTGGGTTTTAAAAAAATCAGGTCTCAAAGTTTTTCCTCTGTGTGAAGTTCTATGTGACTCCCTTTTATGCGTTGGGGTGGGGTGCTTCCAATATTTATTTGAATTACTGTGGAATTCCCACCCTGGCTCGTTTTTGTAGGAAGTGAAATTAGTGATAGAGAGAGGTAAAGCTCTGAGCCCCCAGTCAGCAGTACCGACAATTAAATTATTAAGAACACAAGGGTGAAATTCAAAAGAATAACAATTTAATACAAAATACAAACTAAACGATATTAAGTTCTCAACCAATCTGTTTCCTTTCGAGCATGTGACAACCTATTTCATCACATGATTTTAGTGTGAGATGGAGAGACATCTCCCTGGACCCCTGGCCTGTAGAATTCTTTGATAAGACGGTAACGCGTCTTAGCAATTCCCATTTGTCCTCCCAGGAGACTTTCGTGCGCGAGTTTTAACACTTAGCCTCGCTTCTCTTTCAGCACGACGACGGCGTGGCAATAAAAGATCCCCTTCTTGTACTCAAACTTCACCACGCCATTCGGAGTTTTTTTCTCCATTCCTTCTGCAGTGTATTTGTGCAACCACGCCAGAGTTGCGTCCTCCTGCTGCAGCTTCCTCAATTCGGCTGGAAGAATGTTACTGACCAGTGTCGACGTAACTTCTATCGGCATCGCTTTCATCTGACGATACTTGGACCTGGTTTCCACAGCACTCACCGGCATCGGTGTGCAGGTTTCGGGGTTCGGTTGTGGCAACACATAACGACATCCCAGTATGACGTCATGTGATAAACCATCCAAGCACACAGCTTCAATTTTCCCCTTCACGTACAGTGAATTGAGGTCAGTGACAGCCACTGGCAATGAGTCACGCGCGCTGTTCGCGTACTGAACTTTGATTACCTCCCCTGTGTAATCTTCGGGCCTCACATATTTCTTGTCGACAAGGGCTGGAACGCTACACCCAGTGTCATACAAGATGGTGGCACCTTCTCCATTGACAGTAGCAGACGCGAGGTTATCTGGGTTACAGCTTGCCTCCGGCTCACGCTCCTTCCTAGCGACGGCATTCACCTGGGTCTGCCTGCCCTTGGGACAGTCCCTGGCAATATGCCCCGGGCGCTTGCAGTTGTAACACATCAGCGGCCCTCGCTGACCTGCAAGTCCCACTTTCATGGGTGAGGCCTGTCCAGGTCTATGGTTAGCATCCTTGCCTGCAGATCCCCCTCCGACCCTCCCGTCGCCCTGACGGTTACGGACAGCCAGCTCTACCTCAACCACACGGCGTGACTCAGTGGGTCGGGGTCGGTCCACACCCCCGGAACCTCCACTCTTTGAGTGTGCCTGCTCGTATTGCTCTGCCATGCTGGCGATCTCTTCAAGCGTCCGGTGCTCTCTCTCTCGCGACGGTAAGTACGGTAAGTAAGTAGCCCATCGTACGATTGTTCGACTTTGGCCATCTTCATCCACTTCTCAAATAACCCTCGAACACGGGTGTGGAATTGAGAGTGGGCCTCCGTTGCCTTTTTCGTCGAGTCCTGAAAAAGTTTACAGTACGTTTTGGCAGTCAGCCGATAGTGGCAAAGAAGGGCCTTCTTGAGTGCATTATAGTCGTCAGCATCGTCTGCAGCTAAGCCGTGGTAGACTTTACGAACTGCACCTTGCAAAAAAGCTGAGACATTAATCACCCAATGTTGTTCAGGAATTTTATGAGCGTGAGCGAGTTTCTCAAACTGCACGAGAAAATTGTCAATAGATTCCTCCTTATCGTTGAACCGCAGCATACTTATCTGGACCATTCGGTGGTCGATGAAAGATCGTCTGGTCCCTCCAGAACTTGTACTGGTGTCGTCCCTTTTCGGTGTCCCTAGCCGCTAACCTGACCTTCTCCATTTTGAGAGTGTGAGCGAGCTCTCGTTCTTTTGTGGCCGCTGATATCCTGGCCAGCTCCAGCTCTTTCTGTGTTTCTCTTTCTGCTGCTATCTTGGCCAGCTCTCTGTCCGGTGCTCTTTCTGCCTTCCATTCTTTCATGCGTTCTTCAACGAATGCTGCCAGGCGATCTCTCTCGTAGCCGAGATCTTCCGCACCCATGGCACGGTACTCCTTAATCATCTGTCTTTCTGTAGCCATTTTATTGTGATAACTACAAGTGATACCTTGTCTCGACTCGCTAACAATTGACAGATGTTACACGTTTCTAACCAAATACTTACCTGTTAACACCATTAACTTCGCTCAGGTAAGATAATTTGCTCGATATTCGCTTCAAAATTGCTGCAAATAATTAAAAATCTACCAAGCATGCAAATATCAAAATATAACATACACAAGATGAAAAATCATAAAATTCAAACTACACAGGATGGAAAATATCTCACACTGTTCACTAATACTTCCTAACAAATAAACTTCAGGTCGTAAAATAATATTTATGTCTAATTCAAATCCCGGACGAAGCGCCTATTGTGAAGTTCTATGTGACTCCCTGTTATGCGTTGGGGTGGGGTGCTCCCAATATTTATTTGAATTACTGTGGAATTCCCACCCTGGCTCGTTTTTGTAGGAAGTGAAATTAGTGATAGAGAGAGGTAAAGCTCTGAGCCCCCAGTCAGCAATACCGACAATTAAATTATTAAGAACACAAGGGTGAAATCCAAAAGAATAACAATTTAATACATAATACAAATTAAACGATATTAAGTTCTCAACCAATCTGTTTCCTTTCGACGTTGTGACAACCTATTTCATCACGTGATTTTAGTGTGAGATGGCTTTCCCCTGTACATGGTTTCTACTCATCTGAGTTTACTACGACAATTGCTTTCCTCCTTCTGGCATTCTCCGATTCTTCCTGTCCTCCTCCCCTTTTGTCTTCCTTTCTCCTCCTCCTTTTCTTTTTCTCTTTCCTTCAACGAGGCTTGTTCCCCACCTAATTCTATTCTTTATTTCTTATTTCTCCTTCTGGCGTTTTCCACCTATTTCTATCCTGTCTCTCTGAGACTCGGGACTTCACTACTCTGTCCCCAAAAGCTTCCTACGAAAAACACAAGGACATTAGCATTTGTGTTAGCCATCTCGCTCACACTAAATCAACAGTCAATCAATCATCAGATCAAGGTTATCTACATCTTTGCTCACACATTCGAGCACATCGAAAAACACACATATTCTTATAAAACAACATTGCAATAAGAGCGGTATCCTACTTCTCATGCAGAAATCACTAAATTGCGTCACATCAATATATATATTTCCTTAATCTCATTATTCTCAACAATATCACAATAATCCAACGCATTTCTGTACATTACACTCCCACAAGTGTACACAAATATTCAAATATTCATATTATTTAAATTTACATACTGCAGCCATTTTACAAGCTACCATTTAATTCACAATGGCAAAATCTAGAATATCACATGAATAAATACACTAGTTTACTACGAAGTAACTAAATAGCAAAATACAATATTAATTCTGACGAGCAAGCAATCTACATAATCATAGCTCCTTTCTCAAGTACGCATGTAAATTAAACAATACAAGCGTAATTCTACGTGCTAATGATTCTAGTAAGTAAATATACATACTGCACTTAATTACAATTACAATGAGGTAACATTCTGCAACAATCGAGCAAATAACTCACTGACCTTTACGAAGCTTTCTGTCCTTAGAATGTACTAAGAGTTTTCCAGCCAAATCACGAGTGGCTTCCTCGGAGTGAGTATATTCTGCTTTACCAGTACGACGGCTTACAAATCACTAATTCGTTATCAGTTCAAAGGACTGATAAGTTCTGGTTCGAATTGATTGCCCCACCTTTCCTCAGTTATGATTGGATATCAATTCTAGCCCCAGTCTGTCCAGCTTAACAGACGAGCCTTAGGCCATCTGTCAAGCGGAGAGATTTACAATAGCATCGAGGGTCCTTTGTTCTTAGAACAAAGCTTTTAACATCCATATGCTAGTGTTAACACCTAACGAAGGGTTCTTGTACAAACAAAATCGCCGTAACAGTGCAGGGTCGACATACTCATTGCGCTAACCCATTCCTTTGTTCCTGACTTACGTAATCGCGGGCAGGCAAACGTGACACTCTGCATTTTGTAATGCAAGAGTCCAGATTAATTGGTATCATTGTAGAGCTACAACTACCTGTTTTTTTGTAATACCAACCACTTTGTTATATCTTAAATGACCTTGATGCTGCAGAGCTCAGAAGTAGGGTATGGCCTCATAGGCGGGTTTGGGGATGAATGAGTTAACACAAAGTCCTTGCAAGATGAACTGTATTCAGTCTAATGACTCTGAGTACATATTGTACCTTGAGTATTTATTGATCATAAGCTTTTTCCTTTAAATAAACTTTACATCTGCTCTTGCAGAGGATATAAAATGGCAAACTGCAGCCTTTTGTATATGATGGCCATGTTAGTGTAGAATGGCAATGCAGCCTTTCGTATATGATGGCCATGTTAGTGTAGAATGGCAGTGCAGCCTTTTGTAAATGATGGCCATGTTAGTGTAGAATGGCAGTGCAGCCTTTTGTATATGATGGCCATGTTAGTGTAGAATGGCAATGCAGTGTTTCGTATATGATGGCAGTGTTGGTGTAGAATGGCAGTGCAGTGTTTTGTATATGATGGCAGTGTGTAGAGTGGCCGTGCAGTGTTTTGTATATGATGCCATTGTTTGTATAGGGTGGCATTGCAATGTTTTGTATATGATGGAAATGTTTATGTAAAGTGGCAATGCAGTGTTTTGTATATGATGAAAATGTTTAGGTAGAGTGGCAATGCAGTGTTTTGTATATGATGCTATTGTTTGTATAGAGTGGCATTGCAATGTTTTGTATATGATGGAAATGTTTATGTAGAGTGGCAATGCAGTGTTTTGTACATGATGGCAATGTTTATGTAGAAGGGCAATGTAGTGTTTTGTATATGATGGCAATGTTTGTGTAGAGTGGCAGTGTAGTGTTCTGTATAGAATGGCAATGTTTGTGTAGAGTGGCAATGTAGTGTTCTGTATAGGATGGCAGTTTTTGTAGGATGGCGCCATTGTGGTGATAATGAAGAAAACAACTGTAAGTTTGATTTAATTCCATTAAATGGTATTTATCACTGCAGTAGTCATTGAAATATGTAGATACTATTCTCAAATAAAAGCTGCTTAACCCATTAAAAAATTGAAAATCTCTTAGAAACATAACGGGGGAATTCTCTCTCTGTCTGTCTGTCTCTCTCTCTCTCTCTCTCTCTCTCTGTTTAAAATGTTGGAGAAAAGAATGTCAGATGATACAGTCTAGTAGGTAAATTTTGATTCCTCACCATTTTGCCCTTTTTGTACAATTCATAATAAGTCCAAGGTGCTTTCTGACATTTCTTATTCAAATAAAGGCCACTCAACAGAAGGCTGCTTTATGTCCAATCGAATCCATCTTGCCAGATGTCTGCTTCCATGATTTTTCTAATCTGAGAGATGTGTGCATGTAAAACTTAAGTGTTATAAGTGTCCATGATACTTAGAACAATTAGCTATTTAAGCTAGAGATTTTCCAATAAAATTTGTTATAAAAATATCAGATAATTTTTTTTCTGCAAGTAGTTTATTTATTCCTTATTTTAGGATATTTTGATCAGCAAACATGCATGTAACATTTTTGACAGGTGTTGCATGAACACACAAGAGGACTGTTAAATTGTGTTTTGTTTGTGTGGATTGTGTTTTTTTTGTTGTGGATCGTGTTGTGTTTGTGGGGGTTTTTGTCATTGAAAGAAAGGGAACATATGGATCCAGTTAAAAAGAAATATTTGGAGAATATGAAAGGAATCGGTATAAAGGAACTCAAAATGAAAAGATGACGTTCCGATGGCTAAATTTTGATGATGGGGGTGTGTGATTCATGCATTTTGGAAAGAATATGCAGACAATTTAAGAAGCTATGTTTTGCATTACAAGTTCACATGAATAACTTTAAATTCCTTGGGTACCAGTAATTTTCATGGGTGAGCTAGATAATGAATTTAACGATCACAATGAAATATTAAATCTGTTAATATTTACCCTCTCCCCATTATTCAGTTTGGGCCCTCCTACTCTTCTAATGTATTGATCAGCATTAGTGACATCTTTCTTTTCCCTTCATTGTCCATATGACCTATTTAAGAAATAAATGGAGGTGTGATTTATGTATTATGGGTATTTTTATATTGTCGAGGCTGATGGTTGGAGTTTGCATTTGAGGAAGACACAGATAAAGGAGTGGTTCCATTGTCTTTTAGTTTATCAAGTATTATTGCACTTTGATGGACCTGTAAACATTAAAACAAATGACAAAGCATGCTGAATGCACTGTGCAAGTTGATGCTGGTCACGTGTGTGATTCACAGTGTTAATGCCACAGTTGTTGCAATAAACCCATAATACAGCTGACTATGGGCAGTGATTTAAGTAAATAATCATCCAAATGTGCTTCATTTGGTGTTGATGGCTGCATCTGTTCCATTTGATTTGTATGTGATTTAAATTTTTGACGCTTTAACAGTTTTTCAGTCACATCACTAGGATGCAGTATGGCAGTTTATAGTGATGTCGAGCACTGGGACATCATGCCGCAGACATGTAGCATGGTGTCCCACCCAGTCACATTATCCTGCATGTAGCATGGTGTCCCACCCAGTCACATTATCCTGCCACCAGGCCAATCAATTCTAACATTAATGCTTAGTGCCAATGAAGGCAGCTGCTAGTACCATTTTTTTTATAAGTCTTGGTTTGACTCAGGTGGGGTTCGAACCCACAACATTCCACATCCGAGGCAGACTCTCTAACCACTTAGGCCACCAGAGCAGTTGTTCCATTTGATCGTCAGCACTTGTTGTAACTGTTTGATCTTGGCAGGTATTTGATAAGGCCAGAACAAGTATCAAAAATTATATGTATGTGATACAAACATATATATATATATACATATATATATATATATATATATATATATATATATATATATATATATATATATATATATATATATATACACACACACACACACACACACACACACACACACACACACACAGTACTATATGTATGTTTTGTTCTGAGTTGTCAGAAGAAAAGAGTTTGATGTGGTATTGGAAAATGCCACGGCAGACTTTCAAGCTGAGACATTTTAGAAGCAATACCAGACAACAAGTGCTTTCCCTGACTGGGAGCAAAACAACTTGAATGACATTTTGTATATATTACACCCCCCATATTTAAACTTTATAAATATTTGTAGCTTTAATGTATGAATGAAATTCAAAACAAATTGGGATTAATTGAAGTTTTATTAGTTGCATAGAAGCAGATGCCTTAACGTAGTTCCAATGTAACTGTGATACAGAAATTCAGATTGAACAGCTGCCATATCATGCAAGTAAGATTAAATAGGTATGTAATAAAATAAATGAAATGATGCCGTTTGATTGAAATGATTAGATATTCAACCTTTCCTCTAATATGCTGATAGCAGCTGATGTGTAAGCCATTGACAACATACATTTCATACCGAACTCAACTTGCAGTTGTCTAGGTACCGTACATCTTTTATATTTTATTTCAACATGATTCATTACTCAAGACATTTTTTTGTTGAATGTATCTAACAATTTAGGTAAAACATCTTTGGGATAATGATGATATTGTTTTGTACAGACAACATTATCTACATGATTCCAAAATTGCAACCAGCCATACAGACGAGTCATGCGCAGTGGGTGCTTTTGTGGAAACTACAATGAATAAGATACTACTGTGGTTTTGTTAACGTGTAACCTTGTTTCTTTAAGATAAAATGAGATTCAGTAAGGGTTTGCTAACATACATCATGATCAGATGTGAATAAATTTACTCTTTTGAAAAAACTGGCTATATAAATTTCTTGAATATGTGTAGATATTTCTTGGATTTCCTCAGTTGGTCACAAATATTAAAAATATACTTTTCAATATCATTATTTTCGTAATACATTAAAAAAATAATTTTGCTGTCCTCCAGTCTTTGATTTTAAAACATGTTTATATCATTCATGCAAAAATATTTTAATTTGTTCTCCGCAGTAAAGAGTACTATACTTGATATTTCAATTCAGTTAATAAATATTTGTGAGTGAAAGTTATGTTCATCTTTAAAAATGTCTTCCTCACTTTTTTCTCACATTCAATAATTTCTCCCCTTTTTATATGCAGGGAGAAGACTTTTCTCCAGTTTCTCTGACTCCAGTTTTAGACCTGGGCTAAGGTGACAATCTTTTGTAAAGAGATGATTGATTATGGCATAAATATTTTTCCAAAGACAAAAAATTACAATGGCAAATACCATGTAGTCTTAAAAGCAGTCAGTGATATATTGTCATTTTAGATACTGATATCTTGTTTCTTTTAATAGGGATTGGCCTGTTCAGGATCCCTGTAATGTCATCAGAAGGTCAGGGGAGCCAGAACACTGCAATAGAATCATTATTCCAGGTAAGATGTCTTGTAGTTTTTTTTTTCCACTTTGATATTGCAAGACTGTAAGCATTCTGTATGCTTGCCTGTATCCTGTAATTTATTTACACAAATACAGCTGATGATTGCCATTGCCGAGACAGTTTGGTTTGGTTTCGTTTGGTTCTATATGGCACAGCACAACGAGTAGGATGGTTAGTGCTGAGGCAATTGGAGTAAACTCCCTTGTCCAAAAACACACCATGGTCTGGCTAATCCTGTGTTAAGATTTGAACCTGCACACTTTTGGTCACAATTCCACAAAGCTTAAAAATATAAACCAAAATGTGTTCTATAAAATCAGAGGTTTTATTTTTCGTATCTTAACATTAACTGCCATTATCAATAAGTGTTCGTTTTGAAGAAATTCAGAATATTTCATTAAAATGGTTGAAGAAAATTGTAAATTCAGACCATTTGAATGTGTATATGATATATAGTGACAGCAAATTATCAAGCATAATTTGAAACCTGAATGTTCAGTTGGCTGTTGATAGTCTTTTAAGTGGGTAATACATTTGCCAATATTGATTGGCAGTCCGTGGGGATAAGCAAATGTTCATGTCTGACATACTGCAACATGTTATCTAAGTGACACAAGATTTGCTTATACACCACTACTTCTATAGCTCGCGCCCTGATAACTCTCGAACCCACTTATAATGCAGAGTCAGGCATGGATCCCATTTTGTTTAAAAGCAGAAAATATACCCCCAAAAATTGATCCCTATTCCTTAAACTTTAAAAAAAACATCGCGATCAAAATTGGTAACAAAATTGTTGATATAGCACTCGTTTTACAGTTGAAAATAGTAGATATGACATGGAAATTTTAATCAGTGTTTTAAAATTATAAACTTTAATAAGAAGTCATATGATTGGTTACATTTTCTTTCCAAATGACATTCTTAGTACACCATAATCAATGATATTCAAGGAAATTTCAGTCAATAAAAATGTCACTTAAGCCCAGTGTAGGCAGGACAGTAATATTTAAATGCCAATTAAATCATTTTGATTAAGTGAAATTTGTATTTTAATTCTATCTTTTAGTTCCTCTTAAGTATAATCATCATAAATGCAATGTGTATTTAAATGTAAAATTTGTCAATCTACCGTAACGTGCCCACAAGCATTTCTTTGAGAACCTAATTAAGTGTCGACTGTGTTTTGATAACTGACTTGCGGAAGTATTTGTTTTATTGTTACACTGAATTAAAAGATGGTCTTCTTAGTATTATCATGTTAATTATGTCTTTTGAATCAAATCAAGGAGGTGGAATGTATTTTTAAAAAAGTTAAAAGGCATGCAAATCCTACACACGTAAAATCTAATGGCTCTGGTCATATGTCGGGTTAACTCACTTCAGTTGATGAGTCAAACAGTTATAAATGTTATTGTGTATGCAACATAAACTACCTTAAATTAACCAACTCATTCATGACTGTGATCAAAGATAGCAGGGTAGCCAAGGAAAACAAATGCTTCGTAAAATAAAGAACTTGGTTTTATCGATATAGACCATTGTGGGCAAGCGATTTTTGGAGGATTCCTGAACTAGCATTTAGAGATATCCTCAAGGATGATAAGAAGTTTCACTATTACTTTCACTGAAATCATGACATCAGTATTGTACTAATTGAACAATACAAAAATTGAGCTTTGACGTAGAAAACTGTCTCGCGAATGAAATGTCAATAATGTTTATTTTTAAAAAAAAAGGAAGCTTGTTTGGTGGTGTCTCAACAGTTGATGGCATAATTTTGGAAGGATGTGAATTTATTATGATAACCAGTTAAGTCATTGCAACCTTTCATCATACATACCAGTGTGAAGCAGTGTCTCATGTTATAATTTGCACCCCCTCCCCCTCCAATTTGGAAATGATAGAAGGGATTGAACCTGGAGCTGCATGGGCATGGAGTAAGTAGTTGGCAGAGGTGCTGCTTCATGTTGATAAACGGAAAATCCAATTCCTAAAAAAATTTAAAACATACCTTGACAGTGGATGAGCAAGAAGGAAATTAAGGGATTTTGTTCTGGGACATGTACTATGGCTTTTAATGGAACTGTCTTATATGCAATTTCAAATTCAACAGATAATAAGAATTTTTACTAGAGAGTAAAAAAGGCCAAAATGTTGTCTAATGTACTTTTAGCATTTTTACAATATCATTATAAAATTTCTGTAATAAGTAATATATTTATGCAATTTTTTAATTATAGTTTTCAGTTCTTTGATTGGTGTAAGGGTCAAACTTTATTTCATTTGTTGCAAAATCATGTAAAATGCCTAAAATCTAAATTATGTTCTTGAAGTTTTGATAATTATTACTAATAATGGGTATATTTCTGATTTTTCCAATTCTGACTGAATCAGTTCATAATAATAACAGAACAATAGTTATTTTTTGTTTTGTTAGTTTTTCAGCATTACTACAGCCATTGATTATTATGTACCTATAACCTTAGGGGGGGGAGAGAGAGAGAGAGAGACAGGAAGAACTTGTTAGCAGTTTTTCTGCTTGTTTCTATTTTTACTCATGATGAAATACTGAATGCCTTGGTATTTGCATGCCATGCATTTGTTAAAGTGTGCAAATTTGTGGGATTGGCCCTTCTGGGTGCGACTTTAACCAAGACTAACACATTTTTTGGTTCTTTAAGACAAAGTTTAAAATGGCTAAAGGAAAGAGTAAATTATTCTCCCCACTGTCAAGTAATAAGAATGTGCAATGGAAGGTATGTTTTTCTTCTCAACATTTTTTACATTATGTCGGATTTTTTTCAAATTAATGTTTTCAAACTTATTTTTGGAACTTATATTGTATTTTTGTTTGTGTTCTTTTGCTCAGAACAAGCTTTTAGTATGAAACCTGAGTATCTGCAACAAACAGATGGAATTGTTTATTCATGAAATATAAATTGCATTTTAATGTTCACATTTTATAGGTGCTATTGAAATAAATGCTCAATGCTTCTGCTGTACTTTTTAGTACCTTTAGTTAGTTTGACACTGAATTAAATTTGTATTGTAAATTATTAACATTGTTATGATAATTCATTTAAATGGCATGAAAATTATGGTTGAGTCATTAACCAGGATGACTTCTTTATGAAATTCTGAGCATATAATGAGCATACAAATTATGGAGATTTTTTTATATATACCTTTTTATCAACGTTGATTCCTAGCTTTAACTTAATTTAAACCTAGACACATTCAAATCTTGTACAAATTTAGACTTGACTGAGTGGAGTTATTTAAAGAAGATTTGAAATATATCAGTCTTACAAATTTTGGATGTTTACAGGGGAAAAAATTAGGAATGAAATTTATTTCCTAGTGTTAGTCATACAGGGAAAAATAGCTTTTTTAGATAATGTTAAAATTGTTAATTTGAGATTTCAATTTGTGCAGAATACCTGCATAGAGACAATATTGTTTTGTTAAAACTAATGTTTGTCACATTTTAGATTTGTTTAATAATGATGGCAAATTTTTTTTCCCATGATAGTCTGTACAGTACTTTTTATGTGAACAGAACTTGATTACTTTTCTCATTTATGGGAAATTCAGGAAGATTGGAAACAAGTAATCAACTTAAATAAATATAGTGCTATGCAGTGTAAATATAACAATGGTATCAAAACATGTCAGCTTTAATTGTAAATAAAAAAAGGAGGTAAACATTTTTACTAAATTTTATAAGTGCAGCATCAGAAGGTCAGAGATGGGATTAGTCATTCTTAGAAAAAGCTAAAGGTTATAAAACTCTTGGCTATCAGTTCAGATTTGTATAGTGTATTTGAGTTGCAAGCAATTTCTTACAAAGCATGTAAAACAGGTCATATTTTTAGTGTATTTGAGTTGCAAGCAATTTCGTACCAAGCATGTAAAACAGGTCAGATTTTTAGTGTATTTGAGTTGCAAGCAATTTCGTACAAAGCATGTAAAACAGGTCAGATTTTTAGTGTATTTGAGTTGCAAGCAATTTCTTACAAAGCATGTAAAACAGGTCAGATTTTTACAGTGTATTTGAGTTGCAAGTAATTTCTTACAAAGCATGTAAAACAGGTCAGATTTTTACAGTGTATTTGAGGTGCAAGCAATTTCTTACAAAGCATGTAAAACAGGTCAGATTTTTACAGTGTATTTGTGGTGCAAGTAATTTCTTAGAAAATATGTAAAACAGTTCAGATTTTTAGTGTATTTGAGGTGCAAGCAATTTCTTACAAAGCATGTAAAACAGTTCAGATAGGCCTAGTTATTGTAGGCATGCAAAGGACTCCATAATTCATCTAATATTTTTGTGTCGTAGGGTGAATACCTCTTGTAATGAGCTATGTAGTTGGCTTCAGATTAATTTTAACTTAAAAGTTGAAATAAATTAAAGAATATTATCCAGAGTGCATTGTTTATTACTTTTTTGATATGAAGTGCTAAGGATTATTACCTAATATTTTATTTATAAAAAAATATTTACTGATCAAAATTAATGATTCTAATTTTATTTTGACCCTGAGAAATATATTTGAAATAATAATATCTAAGTAAAATGAATGGGACAAAGGAATAATGTATTAGAGGATACTACCCTCTTTACTGTCATTTTCATAATTTAGTTTTAGCATTCCATGTCGCAGTTTTAAGTAATGTTTGGATCTGTGCGTAAATACAGTCAATGCACAAGCTATTGAATCTCAAAGCATCTCTTTCTTCTCCTCTTTCTCTCTCTCTTTTTCTCTCTCTGTACATTCCTTCCAGATGATATTGATCTATCTTATAGTTTTATACATAATGGAAAACTTGGATATTGGATATCATTGTTTTGAAACTGCTGTACTTGTTCATTGTACTACTGTTATTTTTAGATGTAAAGCAAGGGTCCTCAGCCTTGTCATTGATTATAATGTCCAGTGAAATGAACATTCAAAAGCAAAACATATAAATCCCTTATGCCACCTAGAAAGAAATTAAAACATGAAATTGTTTCGGAGGAATAGTTAAGGTTTTGTTTTTCAATAATAAGGACTGGGTTTATTTTTTCAGTATTTTCCTATTTTCATAAATGTGAAAAAAGTTTGAAAATAATCAGATTTTGAATACTTGATATGGAACTATAATAATTTTCATGCCGAAATATTACCTGATTTGATGTTAATTTTTCAATCATAATAATTTATTTCCATTTTATACCACCTGTAAGCTGCCAAGGTTTCTTTCTTTTTGGTGGTGGTGAACATCCATCAGTGTGTGAGCCACAACAGTGACTTTTGCATACTTTATATTTTCAAAAGCCTTTGAAGTGTTGCACCTAGGATGTTAAGGGCTCAGGGCTTTGTGTTCCTTACCCTCCAAATTTGGGAGATGTGCAGCATTTAAAAGGGTCAAAGGAAACTTGTAGACAATGCACTAGCAGTGCCAAGAAAAAAGGATCATGTTTTTTCTCAAGCGTTATGCCACCTTAACTTAGTGTTGCTGCCTATTACTTACTTCAAGGAACTGTTCCAAATTCCTATTAAAATGCAGTGTTGTATTATGTCAGTTTCTTAAGGTCTTGTGTTCAGTATTTTGGAGCTCTTAAGGTGGCAACCAAAACTATATTTTCATCTAAGTTTAAATTTTTTGCAACAGATGTTTTATGTTAAAGTAATTTTTGAAAATATTAACATGTTGGAATGTCTGGTTATCATAGCCAGATAAGGTACTGGTACATGCATCATGTTTTATGGAAAATCCATGGTTAACCTAATTTTTTCATGCTGTTTCTGTAGTGGACCAGATATAAATCATTGTGGATTGTCCACTGTTTGGCAGGTAGTTGTTGGGTTAAGTTTTATTGTCCCAATTAGAAAGTTGCAGCAACATAATTATGTAATAGTGGACATCCATTACATCACATATAACAAGTTCATGTAACAGTGGACATTCATTACATCATGTATAACTAGTTTATTTAACAGTGGTTTTAATGATAGAGATTCTGCTTTTAAAGAAACAAGAGCACAAAAAATCACAAGTAAATATTAGTAGGTTTCATTCCATTAATAAAATATAGTGAGAAATGGTGCAAATTTTTTTTCATACCCCCTGTCACAACATTGACCATTAGCTGCTTGGAATTGCCCATATTTAAATCATTTAATACTTCTGCTCGTTTTGCTTATTACATTACATAGTAGGGGGGAGTAAGAGAGATGGGATATAGCTTGAAACAAATATAATTGTTCTGATTGTTAAATAAGAACTAACTTTTGGCATGCATCAAAGCCATTAAACTAATTTTACATGCATCATGCTTTACAGATTGCCCACTCAATCCTGAGAACTTGGACAGTGGCACTGGGGATTAAGTGCCATCTATTATTTGTGGAAATCCACTCAATGTAGTCCAAGTCTTATCACAGAATTTATTGTAGCGGGTTTTATGGCATCCCTCGCTAATTCTGTTGTATTCTTGTACGCATTCATACATACAGGATTGGTCAATGCAGTGACTTTAGAATTTGTGAGGTTTTTGTATTTCTAATTGAATTTAGTTAGTGAAGATAATATTTGTTAGAATAATAAACTAGTTACGTGGTGTCAGAAAAATGTTTGAATGTCATCACAGGAAGAATTAAATACACAGTGTTTTCTTTGAATATTTTTCAGAGAGGTAAAAATCATCCTTTATTACTTGAATAGACAATGAAGTTACACTTGAAGTTAAGATTTATTTATTAACTCAAGTTTCTTTCTTTTGCTCTGAATCTATTTTGTAAAAGTAAGAGGAAGTCATGCAGGAACCGCAGTCTTCATTCGTGGTTTGTTTGTTTTTTCTTGACAGCTCTACATTTCAGAAAAACACAACAATAAAAATGAATAATAGACAAGTTTCAAATCATTATGTAGCATCAAATTTAAGTGTTTCAAACAACTCACTAATTGCTAAGAGAACAAAATGTTAGCAGTATGGAGAACTTCACAACCAATCAAGTGATTTCCATGCAAGGATAGGAAATCTTCCATTCAGTGCTAAAAACATAGTTTCATTTCTTTTGGAACCTTTTCCTTCATCAGAGTAACTCCATTGTTTGAACTGATCTTAACCAGATCAACATGGATCTTGCCAGGTGCTGGGTAATTTTGGTTTTTTAAATTGTTGTATACATCATTAATATGCAAGGATTTAACAGACTTGAAAAGTAATGTGTTAACCTTTTCAAAACAATGCTGAAAATGACAGATACTGTTTGTAAATTACTAACAGCAGACTATGTCATCACTGATAGATCAAGCGACAATATTATCAGGTAGTTGGATCAAGGAAAGCATCATACATTAGGACTGTGATGTGATTAATTTCATTTCTCCTGCAAGTGCCTGGGGATCCCATGAGTGGGATGATTAATTATCTCCGATAATCTTAATTACATGACCCACCAACTGTAGGAAAATGTATCATTCAAATGATAGGGCTTGGAATGCTTATTTAAATGAATAATTTTAAAAATGACAGAGTGGCAGCATAACATTTTAGCACTGGTGCATAGCATATCACCTGCTTCTAAAGCATCATGGATTGAAATGATGGCATCCTGACAGTAAATTGCTGTTTAAGGTAAATGCTGATTTGTTGCCAAATTTGATGATGTAGGAGTTTCGTAATAATATAAGATATGGTTTCATAATAATAATAAAATAAAACTGAAATGAAAAATGTAAATTTTGTATCTGACTCTAGGTAAAAGCTGTATCTTGATGAATTCTATCAAAAACACAGTGGTTGACATATATATGAAGCAAATTTTTCACAATGGCAAACAAGAATAAACATTGTTTAGTGTGGAGAGTTGTTGTTGTTGTTGTTGTGGGGTTTAACGCCATTTTTCAGCACACGATAGGCTATGCATGGCGGCCAGTATTAATGGTGGAGGAAGAACCCGGGAAAACCCCGAGAAGAACCACCGACCCACGAGAAGCTACTGGCAAGCTTTCTCACATACCCACATTGGCCGAATCCTGGACTCGAACCCACGCAAACAGAGGTGAGATGGCAGTGATCCGTAATGGAGAGCGCCTTAGACCACTCGGCCACTCGGGGCCCCTAGTGTGGAGAGAGTAGGAAGTATCAAACGAATCATCACTAAATGTGTATGTTCTATTATGAAATATTTTAACTTGTTGCCATTTGTTTTGGAGTTTTTTTCTGAATTATTTTAACTTACATTGATATTAGTGATCTAATGTATTTTAAAAAAAAGACAAATAGGAGAACTTTAACACATTAACCCCTGGAGCTTTTTGTCATTTTCACCTGAAAACACCAAATCCCTGGTCATCTTTCAATAACATACTGCTTAGTTGTGTTAGAAACATCGTTTTTTGTTGGCTATTTGAGTCGCGCATGAGTAGAAGGGTAAAAATTGGGTTTTTTTTGTAGCTAAACGGAGCCATTATTTTTGTATGGAGACCACTCTTTATTCCAAATGCCCATCTTATCCTACTTTTTGCAAAGGCTCATCTGTCTGTTTGCAGTTTATACTGGTTTGCCTTAGATCTGAGAAAAAAAAGTCTAAATTCTGGACACAAAATTGGACACAAAATCAGATCCCGACCACAGGCGAATTTTGTGTAAAGAAAGTCGGGTCCAAAAAATGAGGCTTTTTTATCTGTATTTTGTAGTGCAACTAGATATTCCAGATTATTTGGTATCATTGTAGAGCTACATCTGTCTATCTTTCTATAATACCACCCACTTTAGTGTATCATGCATGACCATGACACTACAGAGCTCGGCAGTAGGCGACTACCTCCTGCCCCGTAAAGTCGTCGCTAGGGGTTAATGTGTTAAAATGTATGAATGCACAGACATTAAACAGTAGGATGTACACTACCATTGTTACCTGTAAATTACAAGAACAGTGAATGTTGTGGTGCATTCATTAGATGGATCAATAAAGCACATTACCCTATCCTTTACATTGTAAATTGTAAAACATTGCGAATTACCCCTAATCTAACCTAATTAGAGTGACAAGCCACTATCTATCCCATTTAGAGGACTTAGAGACAATAAAACAAGTCTTTATATTACTTAATCTGCAACATTTGATTTTTATTTACATGGCTACTCCTGTTTATTTATTCTTGTAAATGTATCGCTATTTGACACATTGCAATATAAAAATATAAAACAGTGTCGCTATGATGGAATTATTGGAAGTTTATTGATAATATTAAACCAGCTAGAATTAAACACTTTGATTTAATTCAGACAAGCTTCTGCTTACTAATAACAACTGCTGCCACTGCTACCACAACTACTCTATCTCTCAGAGATATATACTTGCCAGAAAATCGCTTAGAATGACCACAGCCACGTTTCATGTTAATTTTATGAACAAGATGTAGATCAGCATTTTTGAAACTTGTTTATCAGAAAAAAATTGCAACAAAGTGATCTGGAGTGAACAGTAATGACAAAATGACATGCCAGATTATGCTTGCTAACCAAATGACTAATTGGATGTGTTTAATAAGGTACTGTGTTTTGTAATTTATGGCAAACATTTAGAAAAGTGACCAAACTTAATTTTTAAGCAATGAATTCACAATTAAGCTTTTAAATTTTCTTGTCTTTTGTTGCAATTGGCCATTCTGACAATTTGTCAACATTTTTTTATTTTTTGTTAAAATCTGATAGCATGCATATGTAACCATATGTTAAAAAATTGGAATCAATATACTGAATAAGGAAACAACAGTATTGCTGATTTGATGCCATGGCAAAAGCATGGGGAAAAAAACCCTGCATAAATCATGATGTTGTAATTAATTTATTATGCTGTGGGGGCGCTCACCAGTTATTTTGTACTTTTGAGAGAGTGACATAGGTAAGGTGAAGTTGTTTGCATTTGTAACATGCACAATAGAGATAATGTTGGCATACCTCTATGCTACTTTTATGTAATATGGCTGACATTTCTTTGGATACTGTACTTGTGGAAATTGTACTTGATCTAAGCACACGGTACAACAAAATGGATGCTCCCATGTGCTTGACAAATTAACCAGAATTAATCAAAAGTACACTAACTTTAGCAGTTATTAAAATAGGGAAAATGAATTTTGCTGAAGTAGACAATAGCAGCTACTGAAAGTGCAATGAACCAATTACAAAATATCTGAAAAGTAAAAAACGTTATCGGCTCTTTCTTCTACAATTTACCTCTGAAGTCCAGGAAGTGAAAATGACCATGCAGAGCTAGCAGTTTTTTTATACGAGCACATCTTAAGTGAGCCCAAGCTGTATACTCTAGAACCTAAATTGCACCCATCACTCATATATCAAAATAAAGGGAATTAAAAGTTCTTTTAACTACACCTAAGATATACAAAGTCTTTATTATATAGCCAGTATAACCAGTGAAGAAATCCTGGGAAATTTTTTTCCTTAAAATTCTAACCCTATGCAAAATACGAAACTGTAGAGCGCCACCTACATTCAGTACTGCCTGGAAGTTGGGTTTCTTTTCTGGTCTTGATTTTGAAGATCTCCTAATAAAGGAGAGATAATTTACATTTTTTTAAAGAAATCTTTGTATCTTTCCCGCTTCACTCACACAGAGGCAAACCTAGATGCAGTAGTGAAAAAAGTACTGAATAAAAAGAATGATTTACATCCCATCCTATTCATACAGGCTTGATTCTTGTATAGTATTCATGCAACACCCCCTCACTATGAGGCATTTCATTATGTAGTAGTAAAATTATGTGCATAATGTATTTCATTATAAAGCAGTCTCTGTATGGTGGTCTACTATGTGACTCTTATTGACAAAATTAAAATAAGGGAGTACTATATATGCACCTTATTATAAGGCAGTCTCACTAAAGTTGGTTATACTCAATGACTTCAGTTGACAGCATTCTCTAAGGAAGGACTGTATCAGGCACTTCATTATATGACAGTTTGATGCATGGCTTCCAAGGGAAGCATTATAATGAGGGAATACTGTATCGTGTACTTCATTATAAGATGGTCTACAAAGTGGCTCCTATTGGTAACATAATGAGGGAATACTGTATCATGTACTTCATTATAAGATGGTCTACAAAGTGGCTCCTATTGGTAACATAATGATGGAGTACTGTATCATGTACTTCATTATAAGATGGTCTACAAAGTGGCTGCTATTGGTAATATGATGAGGGAGTACTGTGTATTATTTCATTATAATATGGTCTACAAAGTGGCTCCTATTGGTAACATAATGAGGGAGTACTGTATCATGTACTTCATTATAATATGGTCTACAAAGTGGCTCCTATTGGTAACATAATGAGGGAGTACTGTATCATGTACTTCATTATAAGATGGTCTACAAAGTGGCTCCTATTGGTAACATAATGAGGGAGTATTGTATCATGTACTTCATTATAAGATGATCTACAAAGTGGCTCCTATTGGTAACATAATGATGGAGTACTGTATCATGTACTTCATTATAAGATGGTCTACAAAGTGGCTGCTATTGGTAATATGATGAGGGAGTACTGTGTATTATTTCATTATAATATGGTCTACAAAGTGGCTCCTATTGGTAACATAATGAGGGAGTACTGTATCATGTACTTCATTATAAGATGGTCTACAAAGTGGCTTCTATTGGTAACATAATGAGGGAGTACTGTATCATGTACTTCATTATAAGATGGTCCACAAAGTGGCTCCTATTGGTAACATAATGAGGGAGTACTGTATCATGTACTTCATTATAAGGCAGTCCCACTAAAGACAGTATACCGGTACTCTGACTTCTATTGATAGCATTACAGTGGGGGTACTGTATCTTGTATTTTATTATAAGGCAGTTTTATTATAAGGTGGTGTACTATATAATTCTAATGGAGGGTGCAATAAGGAGGGAGTACTGAATGCAGAGTATTAGCTGAACAAGGTATTTGTAAATTCTAAGTAAGCAGTTGGACTAAGAATGCATAATGAAATTTTTAATGCTCTCAAATTACACAAAACTATCATTTTAAGCACCTAGTCCAAAGTTGCCAGTGTATTGCTCCTACTGTAAGAATAGTGCATTTTGTATGACTGTGCATTTGATCGATATAAATTATGCCATTGGTTCAGATTTCAGATATTCAATGCCTGTTTGAAATGCTGTAATAGCACTTCATCACTGTGAGAATACTCATTCAGAAAGATCCATATAATCAAACCCTGAATTAGTCTTGGTCACTAAGCCACTTGGCGAATTAAAAGGCATGATTAATGAATTGTTGATGAAGACAGTCTCGTGGCATTAGAGTTTTGTCTTGTCTTGTTTACAATATACATGATAGACTTTCAAAATAAACATTAGTTGCAACACCGATAGTAAAATACCAAATTTATAAAATTTGTATTAAGAGCTGTGTATATAGAAAAACTTTTGTAAATAAAAAATTGCGAAATATTTTCTTATTGTTCCATTCAATAATTCTGTCTATTTCATTGATAGGCATACATTAAATGCATCCAGCTAAAAGAATCATTTACAGATTTTAAGAAGCAGTTCAGACTGGTGATGAATCCTCTACTGAGTTCATGCTATGTATTAATTACACATCAGGTCCCTGTCTGGTCATTCATTTCCTCCCAAGATATGAATAATAAATAAAGCTGGGATGAAATTGTTGAGATTAATTACATACAGGTGAGATTAGACTGGATGCTATGTGATTTAGCAAGAGACAAATAGAGTAATCTGCATGTAAAGACCCATGCAGCATACATGTTACAACTTGATCTAGACAGCCATTTCAATTTAGAATGGCTTGCCCCACATTATCATGATCTTTTCTATTGATTTCTTGAATATGGAAGAAGCTTACCTGTTATACAGGCCTAAAGTTTTAAATGTCAGTGTTTTACCAGACTCCATTATACTAATGTTGTCTTTTTGAACTTTGACATGTACATACGTTCTTATAAGTCTTTTCCAACTGAAAATTAAATTGACCCAGATTTTTCATCATGTAATGCATTGGCAGATCTGGGTCTGTGCATTTTGATTAGGAATAATCCAGAGAACAAGCAGTATGGACCCTGATCTGCCAGCACATTGTGTAATTGCAGATCAGGGTCCATGTTGTTTGCAGTTGGACCAAACATTTAAGCAAGTATCTGTGGTGTCTTCAATGTGTACTAAAATTAACATGCTTAAATTTAATGCATTTATCACCATATGTCTATATATATATATATATATATATATATATATATATATATATATATATATATATATATATATATATATATATATATATATATATATACATGTGTGTGTATATATATATATATATATATATACATACATGTGTGTGTGTATATATATATAGAGAGAGAGAGAGAGAGAGAGAGGCTTTTTAGATATTTGTTTACAAATGTAATTAACAATCCTTTTATTATACCAATTATGAAATTTTCATCATTGAATGAATTTAATGTACTTTAGACAAAATCATATAAACTGCTGATTGAACATTTAGTTTGTATGCATAATTGACAGCGCAATTTACCATTTGTTTTAATTATCTTGCATCTTTTTAATGTCTTTCATGGTGGTGGTAGGAGACATATTGTTCAGATTGCCTGCTGTCTTTAATAACTTGCACAAAACCTGCCTTGTCCAAATTTTGGAATTTTAAACATTATTGTGGTTGAAAATTGACTGTATATGAGTTAAATAATTGCTTATAAGATGAGTCCAACTGCAAAGTGCTCAGACTTGGATCTTCCGGTGTATTGTGTTCTGTCTATGCAGTTTGTTAGGAGTAATCAGTAGAACAAACATCATAAACCCTAATCTGTTGGCGCATTATTGTTTTCAGTTTTACTCGACTTACAAGCAGGTATAGACAGTACTCTCTTGTAGGTTGCCTCTGACTTTGTCAGTAGATAAACTTCAGTGTCTTTATTTCTACTGATTAGACTGACAAACAGCAGGTACCCAGATCTTTCACAGCATGTTCGATATCCATGCATTTTTCAAATGGATCCAAATTGTAAGCAGATACGTATTATTTTGCATCCCCTGTTTGTGATTCACAAATGATCTGACACTTAGGTAAATTTACTTTTATTAGTTCTAATCATTATAATATCTTTCATCCTGCTTTCTGTGTAATAAAAATTATTTTGTTCAGGTATTAAAATATTTTTCAGATTAGTTTGATTTTACAGAAAACTTCATACAGTATATACTAATCTAAAAATCTGGTCCAAAAGCAAACAACACAGACCCTGAGTTTGAGCACATTATGTGTTGGAAGATCAGGGTCTATGTTGTTTGTTCTACATACATATCTTAGCAGACTGGATAGACCCAGACCTAAAAGTCCATTATGCAATATAAGATTTGTAATTATTCAGTATCCAGTTGGTTCTTGTACACAAGTATATCCTGTACTTATGCATAGGCATGGTCTTGTCTGCTGTGGCTCTGGATATATAGTCACCCACAGAGTGTACATGTCCCCAAGGCCACTAACAAGGGAGGTAACCTGTTTTAACACTAGGGTGCAAATGGAATATAAATTATGTACAATGCTGGAAGGGTTGAATTGGACAGGTTTCTGAGGGATGACATAAAGGAAATTTTCTATAGTCATTAGATTCAGAGGCTCAAATTATTGTGTTATGTGGAGAGCTGTACAAATAACATAGTCCTTGACCAGGGGGGACCAATCAGTGTCTCTTGGACAATTGTGTGATTGCAAAATAGACAAAGTGACATTTTTCTTTGAACAGTCTTACAGATTAGAATTTAAAAATGATTCTACTATGGCATTTATAATTGGTTGGGATGTGCCAGTATGGAAAGCTAAAATGTGACTTTTTTTTAACATTGACAAAAATATGATATCCCAAAGACAAAAATATGTGCTATCCCAAAGAATTTATTTATTTATTGAAACTAATTTTTTTCTTTGATCCAAGATCAAATAAGTTATCAACCAAATTTTTTTTGAAAACTGAAATGGTTAACAAGATGGGTAATTGGTTGGTTCATTAAAAAAAACAGGGAAATTGAATCATAGATATCACCCGTCTTTATTAAAAATTTTGTTTTACTACTGCGTAATTATAAAGATATTCAGCCAGTTTTGTCAGAACAAGTTTTAAATTTTTTCAAAGACTTCATAATCCATGTGATATGTAGACCGTTGCCTAACAAGGTGGCTTAAAAAAAATTTCAAATACGATAAAGATGAAAGCTGCCATGTCATAAAATGTACAATTGATAATTACATTTTCAATTTTTTGTGGCAAAATTAAGTGTGCTTGTCACTTTTCAGGTGCCCTTTGGCTGTTTTTGGAGGACTGAAATGAAAAATGAAACATAAAAAACTTCATTTATGTTGCGAAATGTGAACAGTAAAATATTTTTTTTAAATGGTCAACTAAAATAGTACAATGAACATGCATAATAATCACAAAGAAAAAGATTGACACATCTAATAATTAGTGATGTGCGAATTCTGCATTCTAGATTTTCATAATTGATTGACCTGCATATAGATGCTTCCCAATAAGGTTACTAGCAGACGATATTCTGACCATTGTACCTGTTCTGTAGGCAAACTGGCAGTTTCTCTTATATGCAATCACCAAAATTTATCAAGGCATGCTGAAGCAAAGTCAACTTATAAATAAATGTAGATACTAACTGAAAGCTTGATTTGCGTTCTGTTTATGTATGTAATTTTCATAAAAGTATCTTGAGATTCAATGAATTTATTTTAACTTCCAAACACCATATAATGTCAACGGTAAATCTGCCCGCTGACCACAAATATGGCAGCTGATTTTGTAAATCGGAAACTATCTGTTCCAGTCATGGATCTGGCACATTTAACACGCCATTTCATGGATTACACCCCTTGGGAATGATTATGCCACTGTCATAATACTGTAAATTTAGTGATAAAGTACCACTTGAATAAAAACCATATGCCTTGATATTTATATTGGATTTTCATAATCTTTTCTCTACAATGACTTTAGTGCAAAATTTGAAGATTTTACCTGATACAATAAAGGAAAAAAGTCGGGAATTTTTTACTTGCATTGATCGTGTATAGGTCCTGTGACATTTTAAGCTGGCACACAACAAGAAAAACAAGATGATTCCAGTATTTGGATTAGTTTAGATGGATTAGTTTAGAAGTGTGTTTGAAGGCACAATGCAGCTGTAATTCATGAATGGTTGAGTCATTAAATGTAAACAAAACCGAGCACAACTAAAATTTTTAACTCTGGTTGATGGACATTATGAAATCAAGGAACAAGAGGGAGCATTTTGTTTTGTTTCACATGCTGCAGACACCATATTGACTATTCATTATGGAGTGTATGATATCCATCATCATTGGTTCATGGAGACAATGCACAAATCTAGAGTTCAATCCCAAAGGGACCTAATATAATCTGTGGGATAGATCATGGGGTTGGGATTTGGTTTCCAACCAGAATTTTTGTTTTCTTTTATCAAAAGATAATTTTAATTTCAGCTAAAATGATCAATGGACTATGGTCTACATTTCTACAAATCATAACAAGAGAACTTTTTAAAAGAATATTTAGGGGGACACAACTTTTTTTTGTAACCATCATGTTTAAACACCAATGAAACAATATAATATTGAAAACTGATCTTTCAGTTTCTAAGTGATCCGGATGAAAATTATTAGAATCATCCTTGATGTATACTTTATTGTTATGAAAACCATACTCATTGCATTAAAAAAAAAAATGCATGTATGTCGTGTGCTTGAAACTTGCGTTACCTATTTTGCACCTGAGGTATAAACCCCCATCCTTCATTATTGGTTATTCAACACCAAACTAGTAAACAAGTTGACAGTGAAGAGTGGAAACCTTTTCTCAATCTCATTTCAGTTAATGATTGTATAGTATCAGCTTTGAAATGATGCGTTTACTTCTCATTATCAACCAGTCATGGCCTCCCCAAAACCATATGATTGCAAGAATGGTTTGAGACTGGTTCTGATCTTTTTATATAATTATCACCTGGGGTCATGTTACATGATTTGCAGCACAATACAGTATTTGTTTTTATATTTTGCTGTGGCTGTGTTTGAAGTTTGTTAATGATCCTGTAGCAAGACTGCTGCAAGAGTGAGGAAGAATGTGGGTGATAAGAAATCTAATTATGTTGTGAAAATACATGCCAGAATCAGGAATCCTTGGTATGGCTTAAGAAGCAAATTGATATCTATGATACTGTAGCCTAGACTGATATTTTAGATATGTCAAGGACTATGCTAACACAGGAGACAGGGGTACTGATATTAGTACTAGTTACAAGGGTGGATTTATAAATTGTTTTTAACAAATTGACAACATAGATCTGGCAAAGACTACAGTTAAATATGCTATAAAATGGAATTTGCATATACATGTAATTGAATCTTTGTGAGGGTCATTTGGTGGGGAGGCGGTTAGCATTTGGAGTATAGGATTGTAACATTGTTAATACATTTTGCCCAACATGGGAATGTATAGAGTGACAGGGGAGCTCATTCTTATTGACTGTGTCAATTTCCACCTTGTGAGACAGAAGTATTTAGACATAATACTGCGTGAATAAACTATGGTGATATACCACTCATGACTTTTTAAAGGCATTTTGTTTATGCAACAAATTTGAATCATGTTTCATGGATTTTACATGTTTTGCATTTATTTATTTTTTTAAATTCAGAATTAAACATCTTTAAACTTGTTTATTTGATCATGTTTTGAATTTACCATTGTTGAAAGGTTTAAACTGCAAAATCTTTCTGCAGTTCATTTTTACATATTTGGGATGTAACCTTTTGTTCTCACTAAATAGCCATGATTGTTATGTGGTGCTGTAAAAATAAATACCACTGCGGATACATATGCTTTTTAGACTTACATTCCCTTGTTGCAGTATATACTGTAATTTTTCTAAAGTGGGTATTAGATCTGTATTTTAGCTATGTGTTTTTTTTAATTCCTATTATTTTGTAAATTGTGGGAAAAAAATTATGTTAAAATTGATTGGGAAAAAGGCATTTTTTTAGGTTTATAAAGTCTAAAACTTGCAGGAATCAGGAATGACTTTTGAATCACAGGTACATGTACTTGGATTGGCTTGGTAATTGCAAGAATCATAATTGGCCTTGGAAGCCTGCACACCCACTGCCTACTTTCATTGCTTTTGTATTGTTTATACTCTCATCAGTGAATATCTAAGATAACAGTACAATTACACCCACATATGCAAATGATATCCCTTTCAGATTTTAAAGTACATTTCAGCATGGTCTTGTAAGTGCTGTTATTGATATCAAATAAAATATCCATTAGTTTTGTAAATTCTGATACTGGTTTAGATATAACAAAGGCTCTCGCTCGTATTTGCAGAGCAATCTGCACCATGATTGTCATCAAAAAATTGAAAATTACAAATATTTGATGACAGCTTAAACTTTTTACATTTTCAGCTGGGTACTAAACTGGGACAGGAAAAGCAGATAATATTGTCTAATCACATACCTGCCTACTCTTAAGATTTTGCCATAAGTCTTATGAAAATTACCCTTAAAATATGGACTTATGGCATTCAAGCAAAAACACAGAAAAATGATCATTGCCAAAAAATCCGGATAATTGGTTCATCCATGTTTTATTTGGATCCAGGTTTCATATTAGAATTAGTTAAATTAGTCAGGGAACCAGACTAACTTTACATCAGCACCCCAGACGCTTTAAACTGCACCTATTTGTTAATGCAAAGGTCCACATGATCAAACTGTTGATATAATTTTTTAAAAAATGGCATCCAGAAAGTGAAGCATGTTAAATACGAAAGGGAAAATAAGCTTCTAGAAAAGTGTTAATAATCAACACAGAAGAATAGAAAAGAGTATTCACATTCTTGTAAATAAAATCTGGAAAGGACACACTTACGTTAATTGGACATCACATGTCAGTTTGGGTATGTCTTGTGGCAGGAGATATGACTGTCATCGTCATGTGAAATAAGAAAAAGAATTTTCCAATTGAGAGATAGCAACAAGCCATTGAGTTGCATAAGGTTTGGAACTAAAGTTAGTGCAACTGTACTAGTGATAAATAAAGTCTATGCATACTTTATACCTTTTCAGTTGAACATAATGTTTATCATCACTGCGTCAAACTTTTAATTATGTTTTCCAGCTTTACAATGGTGCTTATGATATTTTGTTGTACCTTGCTGAAAACTGATCCATCTTATGGAAAAAAATCAAGTGCCTTACTGAGACAGACTTGTCAGGGTTGGCAGGTCTGTAATCAGTGCAGGGGTAGTCCACAATTTTCCAGTACGCTTTCATTGTGATGCTATAGCATGTGTCATTCAGTCCTGTTTACACTTGATCACATTACTTGTTTGGTCTTGTCTAAAACTGCTGACATACAAAAGCACTGATTTTGTCTGATGTACATGTATTTCTGTGACAGTTACATAATGATCATGGAAGGAATATTGATAGATGAGGAGCAGAATAAACCAAACAACTGCCATTTAAATGTATGTGTAATAAAATTTTTACATGTGACACTGATGGCTGAAATAATCACACCTATTCAACCAGCATGAATTGTATGTTATTTAGATATTAAGGCACTGAAAAAAATTAATGAAGACATACATTGGGACAAGTAAAACAAATGGTTTAGGAAAGTTACATTTTGGAAGCTACTTGTCTTGGACAAGCAGCTGAAAGGAATTTTTTTTATTACAGCCCTGGTGTGTCATTGTGATACAGTGTCTTATTACAGCCCTGATGTGTCATTGTGATACATATATTATTACAACCCTGGTGTATCATTGGGATACAGTGTCTTATTACAACCCTGATGTGTCATTGTGATACAGTGTATTATTACAGCCCTGACGTGTCATTGTGATCAAGTGTATTATTACAGCCCTATTGTGCCATGTAATACAGTGTATTATTACAGCCTTGGTGTGTCATTGTGATACAGTGTCTTATTACAGCCCTGATGTGTCATTGTGATACAGTGTATTATTACAGCCCTGGTGTGTCATTGTGATCAAGTGTATTACTACAGCCCTAGTGTGTGTGCCATGTAATACAGCGTATTATTACAGCCCTGGTGTGTCATTGTGATACAGTGTCTTATTACAGCCCTGATGTGTCATTGGGATACAGTGTATTATTATAACCCTGGTGTGTCATTGGGATACAGTGTCTTATTACAACCCTAATGTGTCATTGTGATACAGTGTATTATTACAGCCCTGGTGTGTCATTGTGATCAAGTGTATTATTACAGCCCTATTGTGTCATGTAATACAGTGTATTATTACAGCCTTGGTGTGTCATTGTGATACAGTATCTTATTACAGCCCTGATGTGTCATTGTGATACAGTGTATTATTACAACCCTGGTGTGTGATTGTAATACACTGTATTATTACAGCCCTGGTGTATCATTGTGGTATAGTGTATTATTACAGCCCTGGTGTGTCATTGTGGTACAGTGTATTATTACAGCCTTGGTGTGTCATTGTGATACAGTGTATTATTACAACCCTGGTGTGTCATAGTGATACAATGTATTATTACAGCCCTGGTCCTTCATAGTGATACAGTGTATTTTTGCAGTCCTGGTAATTGGCATTGTGATACAATGTATATTTGTTTCTTTTCAGCCAATAGTCCCAGCAACTAGTCAACCCCAACCAGATCATGCAAATAACATGGACTTCATCAATGTTCCTCCAGACCACTATGTGGTGGAAGAAGAATACATAGTTGGGGTGCCTTTGGTAGGATTGTCGTTATTTCACATATTATGTTTGTTTTAAAAAAAACTTAAAGTCACAAAAACATTGACTCATTCCATCTTGCCTGCATAAGCAAATGACATTGACTTTTCCACCATTGGAAGCAATGGTGTCATTTTCTATCTTTAGGTTCACTGTTAAAGTTTTGACTTGATTTTTCTCAGGTTAAATGTACTAATATTTTGTCATACAAGAATATGAAAGCAAAATGCCATATTTCATAGACCCCTCATTTATCACCATTGATAATACCTGCTTCCAACATGAACATTAGACGAATTTATATTACAGCATAGTCTTTTAAACGTTTTATAAATAGAATAATGTCTTCCTAGAAAATAATTTTGTTTTCACCTGGAATTTTTGCTAAAACTTATCATTTGGTGACAGTGGATGATAAATAAATTAAAGTCTAACAGATTTGCCTTAAATATGTCTGTGTGTAGTCAACCATTTTGAAATTCTTTTTATGCCACCATTCATAAGGTTATTGCTGGCTGTCATGGTCTTGTCTCCCAATTTTACTCGGCATCTAAAAATAAACTGCAACAGCCTGATGATATTAGACATTTTCCCCTGCTCTTTACTTAGCATCTGAATGCAAATCTGTGCAAATATTGCATACTATTGTTTTCTCCAGAATGCTTTGAAACTAGTACACCTGTCTAGATCGGACTAACTAAAATCACTCTATTATCAGAAAATGGGATGAAGATGAGAGAGCTGTTTCAGTCTGATTGCGGTAGAACAGGTCATTTAGTGGTTGTTTTACAAAATAAGACTTTCATTGACTACACCACTCCCTCGATAACTCATGCCCTGGTAACTTATGAACCTGCTTATAATGCAAGGCCAGGGATGGAAAAACTAGAAAATACGAAAGAATTGATTTCCATTTGTTGAGTGTGAAGAAAATATTGCAATTAAAATTAGGTACTGAAATCTTAATATATTGCTCGTTTTGTCATTGAAAACAGTAGATAGGACCTGGAAAATGAATCAACATTATGAAATTCCTAACTTTTAATAGGAAGTCATATTTTGTTAAATTTTCTTTCCAAACAACATTCTTAGTACACCATAAATAACAATATTCAGTGAAATTTCAAACATTGAAAATGTCAGTAATGCCTGCTGTAGGTGGCACTTTAATAAATAAACACCAATTAAATAACTTTTATTGAGTGAAATTTGTGTTTTAGTTCTGTCTTTTAGTTTAGTTTAAGTGTAATCATCATAAATGCAATGTGCCCTCATGTATTGGGACATGAAATCTACTGTAATAGCTATAACCATGAGAATTTCCACAAGAACCTAATAAAGTGCCAGCTGTGTTTTGATATTTGATTGCCAGAAGTATTTGTTGCATTGTTGCACAGACCTGCTTTTATATTATCACATTAATTGTGTCTTTTGTATCAAATAGAGGGGTGAAATAAAAGAAAACTTAAAAGGTGTGTAAAATACTACTTGTGTAAGAGGTAGCGGCCCCAATCATGGGTCAGGTCAAGTAATTTCAAATGATCAATTGAATACTGTTATAAATATTATTGTGTACATAATATTATTAAACTACCTTAAATTAGCCTATACATTCACAAATGTTATCAAACATAGCAGTAATAGCAAGCAAAATGAATACATGTACTTGGTGAAGTTAAAAACTAAAAGGCTTTGTTTAACAGGTATGGTTATTTGTGGAAAAGCAAGTTTCAGAGTTTGTAATTAACTTAAAATTCCTGAATTTCATTCAGAGATTTTCACAAGGATGAGAAAAGTTTCAGTGTTGCTTGAAATAAAATCCTGTCATCTATATAGAACTAGTAAAACAATTTTAAAGAATGAGATTCATCATTGACAGTTGTTGCACGAAATAAATGTCCCTGTTTTTTTTAAGAAAAGGAATCTTGTTTGGTTTGAATCAACAACTAGTCTTGTTCACTGTTTTTGTTTGCTCCTTTTGTTGCAATTCAGGGACCTTTTGAAGCAGGGAACCAAACTTATCAACAGCAAAATACAGTGACATAATATGAGTTGTTTTTGCATACACATGAAGGTTGTTGAAACCAGGTGGAATAATGTTAATGATCTTTGAAAGGTTGGGCATCTTGAAAATAACTCGTGCACATTGGGATCCAAAAACTAAGACCCCACCATAAGCAAATGTGTGAGTTACTGAGGGACCTCCAAACTGACTGTTGATACACTACCAAACAAGAATCCTTGTTATCAGAAACATGCAAAATTTATTTCATGAGACAATTGTCTACGGCAAAACTCAATTTTTGTATTTTTCAATTAGTAAAATATTGATGCAGTGATTTCAATGCAAGTAAAAGTCCTTAAGGATATCTCCATGTGCGAATTCAGGAATTCTCTGAAACTCATTTTTCCCACAATTGTCTGTGAAACGAAGGTCTTTTTTAAAAACAAAGTACTCATTTCGCTTGGTTGCCTTGTTATCTTTAATCACAGTTATGATTGAGAAGGTTAATTTAAGTAGTTTAATTAGATTACTTACACAATGAAATTTATAACGGTGTTCGATTGAGTGGCTGAAATGAGTTACCCGACATACAACCGGGGCCGCTGGTTCTTAAGCATGTAGGATTTGTATGCCTTTTAACTTTTTTTATTCTACCTCCTTTATTTGATTCAAAAGATGAATTAACATGATAATAGTAAAGGAGGCACGCTTTTTGTTTAGTTAAACAATGCAACAGTTGCTTCCATTAGTCCGATATCAAAACACGGTGGGCACTTAATTAGGTTGAACTCTCAGAGAAATGCTCGCTGACATAGCTGTTACAGTAGATTGACACATTTTACATTTAATTACAAGCGGACACATTGCATTTATGATGACTACACTTAAAAAGAACTAAAACAACAATTGATAAAAAAAATGATTTAATTGGTATTTATTTATTAAAGCACTACTTCCACTTGGTGTAAGTGACATTTTCATTGATCAAAATGTCCTTGAATATCGTTAATTGCGGTGTACTAAGAATGTCGTTTGAAAAGAAAATGTAACAAATTATATGACTTTTTATTACAAGTTGATATTTCATAATGTTAATTAAAATTTCCAGCTCCTATCTACTGTTTTTGATGATAAAACGAGTGATATATAAAAGTTTCTGTTGCTAATCTTGATCGCAATTTTCTTCAAGTTCAACAAATAGGGATCAATTTTAGGGTATTTTCTGGTTTCAAAAATGGGATCCACACCTGACTCCCCATTATGAGCAGGTTCGCGAGTTTTCAGGGCATGAGTTATTGAGGAAGTGGTGTAGTTGATGCAGAAAAATGAAGAACTGTGTTATAAAAAGTGCTTTATTGACAATTACTCCCAACGTGATTACAAAACAAGTATTTAACCATTTCGCAGTCCAGTTGCCCCACACCCTGTACCTGAAGTTTTCTCAACGTTCAGCAGGAATACCATTTCTTACATTTTGGAGGTCTCTCTGTAACTCGTTCTCTCGCTTACAGTGCAGTCCATGTTTTTGGACCCCATTGTGCACAAGTTTTTGAACAAGCTAGTAGTCATAACTAAGAGGTGTGCTTGGTTTCAACCCTACATTATGACTTGGGATTAATATTAGGAAAGCCTGTAAATCTAAAACAGTGAATATTTTACATCCAGTTTTTGGCAATACTGTGCTTTTATTGAGTTTGATTTAAATAGAGGGTGAAAGTCTTAAATGGTCTAAGAAAAGGCTATACAGGGATTTACAAATCTACTTGCCCTGACTCCAGGGACAAGCTCAAATTTATAGCGCACTTGTCCATGGGCAAGTCAGTAAAAAGAGAAAGAAAGGGGTCATGTTTCATTTGGAATGTTTTATGTTCTGCAAGTTGTATGCTTTCCGATCTTGCCACGGTACATATATCAGCATAATCTATTACATGCTTAATGTCCTGTAAGTTTTATACTCTGTGATAATGTGAATGTTTACTGTTTAAAGCAAGTTTTGACATATAAGGAATAAATATTTATTTTATCTGATCAGTTACATTTTGATCATGATTTCCTGGTGTCTAGATGATGATTGTGAAGTAATTGGATAAAATAAGTGTCCATCATTTGTGAATGTAAATAGATCATTACAGACAGTACAGCTTTCATTATTGTTCATGTTATTGACTAGACAAGTATGCTAACTTATCTAGGGGGAAAAAGAAATTTGATAAAATGTCTTCATTTAGCTCCAATAAAATTTTATAATCAAAGGTAAATAAATACAATTGTTATATATTAAAACATGTTTTCAAATTAAATTAACACAGTTCTTTTATCATGGTTATTGGTTGTTTAATTTTCAGTTCAGTGCCTTTTACCTAAATGTATCTCACTTTCTTCAAAATCTAGCTGTTTCCAAACTCTTTTCTACCTATCCACTTTTGGGGGCAAGCTAAGATTTCCCAAGGACAAGTTAAATTGCTTGCTGGACAGGCTGTCCTTTATAGAAAGTTTTAATCCTGCTATAGGTTATTCTACAAGTTACGTCTTTACCAGGGTCCACTTGTTTTTTTCCCCAGGTCCGCCCAAAGCCAGATTTCCTAGAGATCCTTCACAAAGCTGGAGCTACAGGAGAAGTTTTTACAAAGAAAGAGGTACTATAACATACACTAAGTATGAGCCAAAGATATGAGAAGAAATTAGTACAAAAAGATTACTAAGACTTGTTCCACTAAAATTACCATATATACTTGCTTGTAAGTTGAATCAAACTACAGACAGCAAAGATCCTGATCTGTCATAGCATAATCCTCCCACAGATCAGGGTCAATGTTGTTTGTTCAATTGATTCTTCCTTACAAACTGCACAGACCCAGATCTGCTAGTGCATTATGTTTTGGCTGATCTGGGTCTGTGCAGTTTGCAGTTGGACTCGACTTATAAGTGAGTATATGATAGGTTGTTTCTGATCGTTATTGCACACTTTTATATATGCAGTGATGGAAACAATTTTAATAAAAGAGACAATGGAATGGATTACTGTCATGAAGTATAACTTTCCTGGTTACAACTGATCCAAATCCATTCATAAGTTATAAATAAAGTAATTAGTTAAGTGAATGGTGTCACAGAACCTGATAATAAATTGGGCAGATTCCAAGCCTGGGTATGCAAATGGCGGCATTATACAAAGTCATTTAATTATAGCATCCCCATGAATGCATCAAGACACTAAGCTTCCAAAATCAAATACAGCAGATGTATCTGGCCATATTGAGACACCTACACAGTTGTACGTCTCATTTTGCAGTAGTCTATGTTCACTAAATTTTCTCATGATTTATTTCCCAAACCATACGTTATAGACAATATTCAAAATTGTATGCTGTTGAGTTGGGCAATATTGATAATGGTTTCAATGTTTCTGATTTCAGATCCTCCAGTTTTTGAAGACTTACATAGGAACTAGGAAACTCTATGATGTGAATGACCCTCGAGTTGTTTATTGTGAGAATGACCCACTTGGAAAAGTCTTCAATGTGGCTAAATTTACCATTGACGAAGTTCTGTAAGTAGGTTCAAAAGTTTTGCTCCATAAATGAAGATCTCGAACCCAAAATGAATAGTTTCCTCTCAAATTTTATTAAATTTAAAAATGGAGGAAACAGATGAGATTAGGGTTAATTTCATTTTTTGAAGAGATTTGTATATAATGCCACACAGGGTAATTTCAGTCTTGTATTAGCTTCCTGGCTTTTGTAATTCTCTACATAGTGGAGCCTCTTATCTGCCCATGTCTATTTTCACTGAACTTTGTACATGAGCATTCTTAGTAGATTAATTGTGAAATTCACTCACCTTTTTAGCTGTACTGGTCATAGAAGAACTTGTGGAACTGTCTGATGTCTGTCTTTGTCCATCTTTTAGCACAAGTTTGTTATCACTACTACTCAACTATGCGGAGAACTGCCTTAAAAAGTTACATGTTAATCCCATTGTCTAGTTCAGGGTTCTCAAACACGCAGGCTGCACATGGCCCACCAAGACGTATACTCTGGCCCACAAAATGATTGGCATCACCATGTGTCATGAGAGATAACATAGGTGGTGCAGCCCTTGGGCCATCGAAAATGTCCTCATGCAGCCCTCAGAATGGTTTGAGTTTGAGACCCCAGGTCTACTTGGTCTTAAATGAAATTGGTATCATTCAGACATCCAATATGGCCACCACAGCTATCGGGTTCAGAATTTTGTTATACCTACTTCTGAATGGATGGCATTTTCACAATGGTTATTTTTAAAATCTTGTTATCCCAACTTCTGAATGGATGGTAATTTCATAATGGGATTTTCACAGTGGTTATTTTTATAATCTTGTTATCCCTACTTCTGAATGGATGGTAATATCATAATGGGATTTTCACAGTGGTTATTTTGAAAATCTTGTTATCCCTACTTCTGAATGGATGGTAATTTCATAATGGGATTTTCATAGTGGTTATTTTTTAAATCTTGTTATCCCTAAGTGAAAATGGTGCCACTCCAATGCCCCATAGCTGTTTAAGTGTTATCATCTTTAAAATCTTTTCCCTACTTCTGAATGAATGAATGATCATATCAGCCTGGGTTTCCTTGAAAGACTTCTTATGGTGTAATGTTGGTTGTAAATGACAATAATGATAGTCTGACATCCAGTATGGCCACCACTGTAGCTAACTGGAAAACGTTGCTGTTTCTTTTAGATGGCTGGTCATATTGACACTGTCTAGTTGATTTAAATGGAAATGGTGGGCATCTCATATTCAGCAAGGCTGCCATCATGGTCTTGAGTTTCAATGGTGCTGAACTGATATTTAACATGGCTGCCATTTCAAAAATCTTTTTATTGCTAATCCTCCTAAATGGAAAGTTATTTTGACATCTTATGGTATCAAGTAAATCAAAAATGGAAAGTTATTTTGACATCTTATGGTATCAAGTAAATCAAAAATGGAAAGTTATTTTGACATCTTATGGTATCTAGTAAGTCCTAAATGGGAAGTTATTTTGATATCTTATGGTATCTAGTAAGTAAAAAATGGAAAGTTATTTTGACATCTTATGGTATCTAGTAAGTCCTAAATGGAAAGTTATTTTGATATCTTATGGTATCTAGTAAGTCAAAAATGGAAAGTTATTTTGACATCTTATGGTATTTAGTAAGTCCTAAATGGAAAGTTATTTTGATATCTTATGGTATCTAGTAAGTCCTAAATGAAAATGATGCAGATTGACCCTGACTATGGTTGCCATGGTGGCTATCTTGAAATTATCATTATCTCTGCTTCATCTGAATGGATAGCTGTATCAGCATGGGTTTTCACAACTAGGTTTATGATCCATAGTTGGTCCTCAATCAAAATGGTGTCAAATTGTACAGCCAGTGTAACTGCCATGATGACTTCCTCTCGAATCTTGCTGTAGCCTCTCCCCTAAATGGATATAATGACTTCTAATGATGTCTGCATGCTCCTAAATGAAAATGGTGTAAATATGACATCCATTATGACCCCCATAGCAAACGATGAATATTATTATCAAAGATGGGTTCAACACTCGGAAGTTAAAAGGGAGAAATGGTCTTACTTTGAATTCCTGGAATTTCTTTTCATCCAGTGGCTCTTAAGTCTTTTTGAAGAACTTTTTTCCAAGGTATACATATTTTGTTTATTTTGTTGTTTCTGTTAACCATGAATTAAAAAACCTTACAAACAATGATCCTTCTTTGGAAACAACTTGAACTGTTTCCTATTTATCAATATATGTATTAATGAAAGTGTTGTTTTTTGCCAAACCATAAAGTAAAATTGAATTCACATAGATTTTTGGGGACTTTTATAGAAGTTTATTATTATTATTATTCGTATTTCAGAGATTTGCTTAGTAAGAACTGCTTCAGTGTTCCAGACACATGTATAAAGAGAAAGCGTCATCTGGTGTCAAAACCCATGCCACAGCAATCAATGAACCAGCAGAATTCTGTAAGATATACGTATATTTTTGTGTCATATTTATAGAAAGATTAAAGGCTAAAACAGTAGAGTAATCCTTTTGGCAATGCATTGGTTGTTTGAGAGTTAATTCTTAGCCACAAATTTATAGAAACATTCTTATTCTCAAATATCACCTCATTAAAATGCATGGATTTCAGTAGTTATTAGAAGAGTCTGTCTGACTGTTGTTTGGCATGGACATTCATGTCCTATGTCTGTCTGTCTTCTTTGCTGATAAAATATGATGGAAAACATGGAAAGTCTCTAATTATGTTGTAATGCATTTTAAGAAAAAGGAAATGATTAATAAAGAAATATTTCCAGTCATTATGCAATAAAATCTCTTTAAAATTTGAAAAAGCAGAAGTTTCACATGAAAGAAAAAAGACATATGCATAGAAAATCCCTTGAGAGGGTCATATATTGTAATGAATAAGAACATAATAGTTGTAATATTGGACATACAGACTGATTTCAATGACATTTCATGCCTTCCAGATGGCATCACTGTCACAAGCTGGCTCCCTGACTATTGCTGTGTGCCACTCATCCCCAATCATTAGCAGCAGTACACATTCCAGCACGCATTTGCGAAGGTCACCAAAGATCAAGGTATCACCTAAGGGATTTGATGAAGTGGATGGGGACATTTCACTTGATAAATCTTCTCAGAATGAAGAAAAGAGGAAGAAGAGATCTCATGGTAATAAACTGAACCAATTGTTCAAATCTGCAGGTATTATCTGCATTGTATTTTGACTCAACTATAGTAGCAGTTAGCTATATGGAGATATGTCGTCTAGCAATGATATCAAAAGATTCAGCAGTCATAAGAGCTTGCATTTAAATTGTCGTTGTTATGGAGTTTAATGCCATTTTTCAGCATAAGATAGGCTATACATGGCAGCTAGAATAACTGGTGGAGGAAGAACCTGGGAAAATCCACCAACCCACAGGAAGCTATTGGCATGCATTTAAGATTTTGAAGGTCAAATAATATGGACTTAACATAGAGCAGATATTTTTCATAGATCTAAAACTTGACAATCTACTATAAATACTCACTTGTAAGTCAGATTCAGCTGCAAGCTGCATAGACACCGATTGCCTGTTGCATTATGCACTGGCAGGTCAGGGTCTTTGCAGGTTTTTATAGTGATTATCAGTAGAAGAAAACAGCACCAACTGTTCCGCCATTTTGTTATGGAACACCAGATCAGGGTCTTGGATGCTGTTGTTGGGACTCTACTTGTAATTGTGTATATATGGTAGTTACAAATAAGGATTGTTTCATTTTATCCATTGCTGATGTATACAAGATGTAGTACTAAGATAGACTGGAATTTTGTATTCATTGCTGTTCATGTTGTAATTTTAATTTTGATTGGACATTTTTATTCATTGCTGTTGTGTAGAGGTTATAATATTAAGTTTGATTGGATATTTTCTGTCGATTGCTGATGTGTACAGGTTGTTGCATTAAGTTTGGATATTTTCTATCAATTGCTGATGTGTACAGGTTGTAACATTAAGTTTGATTGGATATTTTAATCCAATACGGATGTGTACATGCTGTAACATTAAGTTTTTTGAATATTTTCTATTGATTGCTGATGTGTACAGGTTGTAACATTAAGTTTGGATATTTTCTGTCAATTGCTGATGTGTACAGGTTGCAACATTAAGTTTTATTGGATATTTGTATCCAGTACTGATGTATACAGGTTGCAACATTAAGTTTGATTGGATATTTGTATCCAGTACTGATGTGTACAGGTTGTAACATTAAGTTTGATTGGATATTTGTATCCAGAACTGATGTGTACAGGTTGTAACATTAAGTTTGGTTGGATATTTTTTCATGATCTTGACTCTGAGACAATTACATTGCTGAAAATTCTCTGCCACTAAACATTTTCCCTTCTGACATCTTTAAGCACAGTTGGTAAGTGAGACCTATTTCATACAACTGTTTAACACAGTTGGCAAGTGAGACATGTTTTGTAGATCTGTTTAGTACAGTTGGCAACTGAGACACATTTCATGGAACTGTTGTTGTAGAGGGCTAGATTTGTAAAGGTAGGTCAGGGTTACCATGGTAACCTACATTGGGTTCAAACAAATATGTTTGTCAATTCCAGCATAAATATTACATTTGTTTGACTGAAAATGTCCAAGATACGAGTGACTTTCCCTAGGTGATAAATTTTACTTAATGCAAAAGGTAGTTTGATGGTTTCACTGACTTTCAAGGTTCATTGCTGATGTTTCCTGCAAATGGTTCTTTACTGCACTTACTGGCTTGCAAGGACTGCTTGATAGAAAATGACTTCAGATCAAGTTTGAACATTTGGTTTTAAATTTAACGGTTAGGCTCAACATGCTTTGTTTTATGGAATAGTTGTTACCCTTTTTCATTATCTTGAAAGCAGAATGTTTTGATCATGATACCTACACAAGTGTTTCTCTTGGTGATTTTCTCACATACAGCAAAACAGTACTTATCCCATTTAACTCATCTGCATAGTCTTGCAGGCATAGAGTAGATAGATTTTAGTATACTTGTCCCATTTCGCTCAGTTGCATAGTCTTTTCATGTTCACTTGTCTCATTTGACTCAGTTGCATCATCTTTCATGCATAGACTTAATACATGCTAGTGCAGTTTTCTTTTTATTTTAAATCAGTTGCATAGTCTTTGAGGCATAGAGTAGATACATGCTAGTGTACTTGTCCAATTTAACTCATTTGCTTAGTCTTTTCTAGCAAGACTGGTGGTAAGAGTATTAGTTAATGGCACATCCATCTGTCTGGTGTTAAGAGTATTAGTGGCAATATCTCGTTTTCAGCAGGGTCTCATCATCTTTTTGACCTCAAATGTATCAGGGTGGGGGATGAAGGAAAGAAATAGTCTTAGATAGTTTGAAGGTCATACTGGAAGCACTTGTTTAAAATGAAGAGGGGAAGGGAGCAGTGGTTGAAGTTTCTTCTGATCTGACAGTGCAGTTACAGTAAAACCTGTCTTAAAAGACTGCCCCTTCTGCCAACAAAATATGGTCTCTCAAGATAGGTGGTCTCTCATTTTGTTGTCGAATTTTTCAGTACTGTTTAAGAAGGAAAAACGCCCACAATCACTGTACATATATTCAATTCTTTATTGTTATTTCTTAAAATATTGCGTGCATTCATCTGAAAACAAAATTTTGTAGCAAGAACGATATACATCTATCCTTTGACATTAATTACTTTTATATTTAAAGATCACACATAGGGTGGCCAAAATATATATAAGGATCATTGAGGTTGTTTAGTCATTTATTGCTACAGCTGCAGCAACATCATCATTGATGCGACAACGGCCTCACAGATTTTATCACTTCATCTATCACCTGAATCATTCCAGTAGATTTTTTTTAAAATTCTCTCTTACCCTCCTTCCTATTATTTTGTCAGAGTTTGGATTTCTTTTTCAGAAAAAGTGTCCAGTGATTCCAGTGGAAGTCATTCAAGCAGAAAGAGACATGCTTCAGTAAGCATAACATATGCCGACCCAGAAAGCTCTGGCTATCCATGGTACTTCCAGGTGAAGATGGAGAATGAGGGAGATAATGAGGAGGGGAGTGAAGTTCTAAGTGTCCAGGTTTGTATGCAGGCAATTTTTGTGCCTTCAATAAACTTTGCCACGGGCTGGACTTTTTACCTTCCCTTTCAGATGTACATCTGGTTCAGATCCTTAGTATCTTGACAGAACATATGGGAGATTTTTAGGAGATATTATAAGATATTGTGATATCTCTTGCAAGGGTTCCATGCACAACATAATCTCAAACACATTAAATAACTATTAACAAGTTTTATTAAGTTCTGAATAAGCATGTTTTTGCAAATGCAAAATCAGTATCTAGTATTTTCATTTCATATCTTTTTGTCAGTTTGAAGTCTCATCATGAAACTTTGTTTGCTCTTGTCATGTGGCAATACATTGTCTTGTAAAAGAATGGAATGAGTCCAATCAGCAATGTAAGAATTATTCCAATTTTAAAGAAATTGTTTGTCCACCTCTCTCCAGCACTTTCATTATTACTGTATATACTAGCTTGTAAGTAAAGTCTAATTACATACAACAAAAATCCTGATCTACCATTGCATCTGTTGACCAGGTATATATTGTTTGGTTGACTGATTACTCCCTAACAAACTGCAAAGATCCAGATCTGCTGGCACATTATTCGATGGCAGATCTGGGTCAGTGCAGTTTGCAGTTGGCCTGCAAGTATATGCAGTAAGTATCTTCCACTTGAGGTAACTTCCTGAAACTTGGTATGCAATGGTATCATGAAAGGTCTCGTGTAGGAATGGGCTTTGTCAGATTATTGCATGTTGAGCAGGATGTAATCAAATAGCACAGTCATGCAAATTGACAGATCTAGTTGTGTACATTTTAATTTAAATATTTACCAAATGTTCTGGTGTCAACCAGCTTCATGTACAAGTTATTGACAACAGCTGATAGAAATAAAGTTCAGATGGACTTGCAGACTGTATCATCGTACTAGTAAATAAATTTTGGTTGACTTTTTGTTGTACATGGTAAGTGAATTGGAACTTTTATTTGTCCTGCATCAGTTTTACACATACTGTTCTGTACATGATACTAAATCTGCATATAATGCCACTCGTCCATTTGAATGAGCATCTTGAAAAAGGGACAATCTTCCTCTGCTACCACTCAGAAATATATATAGACAAGTGGAATGTTCCTGTCCTGTTGAATCGTACTGTGCTTACGACTGTACTTCTAAGTTGGGAAGTGTTACTATCATTTGGATCTTGCCCTCATTTTATGTGAAATTATGAAATAAAAACTCCTATTTAGGTTTTCTTTATTAACATTCCTACTCTCTGTACAGGACAAGGACACTATCCCAATACAGGATTCCACAGATGACCTTTGGTTTGTGGAGGAGGAGGAGTCGGTTTCGGTGGAGATAACTTCAGACAGAGAATTTGCCTTGGAGTACGATGTAGCATCTGATAGATCCACAGACAAAATGTCTGATGATAGTTCTGTCCATTCAGGAGAGGTATGTCACAAACTTAATATACAAATCTTGTCCACTGTTATTTTTAGAATATGATATGCACTTGTATTCTTTATTTTGTTTGTTATGCATGAATTACATGTAAGAATGATAATTAACAGACCATTCTGTATAATCCACAGATTTAAGTACTAAAGAGTCTTTTGAGCCGTGACTACATTATCCCAGGAGTAAGAATGAAAGTCACTAGACTCAAAACTTAAATCTCTGCATTTTTTTTTTTTTTTGACACGAGCTCATAGCTGAGATTATTCATTATTAGTGGATCAGAGAGATGTTTTAGATTTTTTGTTAATGTCAAATAAAGAGAAACACCTGTACATTACTTTGTAAGAAACAGACAAGCAAAGTGAGACAGGCATGGCCATTAATGATTTTTATATAAGTGTTTATCTTCCTAATTTTGTTTGGCATATTAAAAAGAAAAAGGATTATTTTATATTTTATTTTTGAAGATTGAACCTGCCTTTGTCCTTACTCCAGTTATATATCATCACCATATTTCCATCTTTCTTAGCAATTTTAACCAATAGAAATTTACTTTCCCATTCTTTGCTGAGTCTTCTTGCAACCTTTTGGAATTTATTATCCTTCTTCTCCGAATTGTTACTTTCTTTTTCTTTGGTTATTGCATCTCATTATTTAATATCAAGTAATTAAAAAACTCAAGAATTTTGTTGAATGATTTTTTTGTGCTTTGGAATTACTTGAAATAATGAGACAGAATAATTTTGTTTCATATGTATTTGTAAATTGACCAGTTAATTTTTACTAAATGATACAGTAAATAAAACACTTGAATTTTTTAACGTTTTGAAGCCGATTAATCAGCTATAAAATACAGTTAAAGTTTGTCCACTTTTGACAGATGACTTTATGAGTTACCTTATTTTCCACAGTGTAGTCTGATTGATTATAATTTGACAAGCAATCAAACAAATGTCAATATTTGATCAAAAGTTAATACAGTCAGATCAAAATAAATTCACTCTTCGTCTATCATGAACATCAAAAATAATCTCAACACAGTCTTACCTTTATTCATTTGTGAACACCAAAGTGTGACATTAGTGACCTGTTAACTCCACCCAGTTCATACTGAATTGACATAGATGCAATATTATTGGCCAGTAAGGTGTAAACAGTAGTCTGGCCAATGCCCATCACTGGTGCATTGAGTATAGATGTTATGGACAGCGCGTGGTTAGCAGGAAATTATGCTGGAAGGGAATCATGGGTAATTACAACCCAGGTCCCATCCCAATCAATATGTCTCATAAAAATCCACAGGCTGGAATTTTTATGCGTCAGAAATGGGTCACGTTTATATTCCAAGCATCAACACCCAAGGGTCTGCATCTGTTAAAAACCCAGAATGGTAGGTTAATCAGTCCGTAGGATAATGGTAATAATGTACACAATAAACTCTGGCAGAACAAATATTTACTGTAGTTCAGAAAGAAACTGAATAGTCATTGTTTAAGTTCAACATATTATTTCCAGCTGGAAAAGATCTTTCTTTGTAAATAAATCTCTTTATTTTTTCTTTGATTTTAGGCTGGCCTGTTGGTTGTGTGTAAGGACAGTGATATTGAGTTCTTTGCTGATTGTAGTGATGAAGAAGCAGACACAGACAGAGAACTTACAGAAGGGGTAAAGGAACTTGAATTTTAAGCTCTTTTTTTGTATCATCGACATAACCATGGTCAAAAATATATGAGTAAATTTTCTGCTACCATCACCATCTTCAGCAATGTTAAGGTTTGGCATTCAAAGTAAGAAACCATGTTTATGCTGACAATCATAGGAATGCAGATGAAACATTGAGTTCTGCAGAACTTCAGGGCATTAAAGTTCCACTTCTCTGCATGTATTTATAATTGGTGGCTGAGAAAGGGCAGGCAGGTTTTACAAGATGCTTTTCTGATTCTTTGTCACTTGCCCAGCAGAACAAGTAACCATTGTTCAAGCTGTGAATTGTTTATTATTTGTGCCAGTTGCAAAAAGTTAAAGTTTCAGCTTCCCATTTTAAATGACCAAGTGTGGGTGGGAAGTAATTTGGAGGAAACCAAAAAGTCCTCTAGAGATCACTGAATTTGAACAAAAAGCCACATACTATCACACCTGGTTCACGGAATGTAAATCGGGATCACAAAGTGAACACATTACTGCTGCACTTATCATTCCTTTCAAGAGACATTTTACTTAATATAAATTCACAATTATTTGTGACACATATTTTCTTTGATTTCATGGTTGATATAAATAAAAGACCCATTGTTGCAAAAGTATGACAATGACAAAAAGAATTATGTTGGTTATGTTGAAAAATGCTTGAATTATGATGGTTATGTTGAAAAATGCTTGAATTATGATGGTTATGTTGGAAAATGCTTGAATTATGATGGCCATGTTGAAAAGTGCTTGAATTATGATGGTTATGTTGAAAAGTACTTGAATTATGATGGTTATGTTGAAAAATGCTTGAATTATGATGGTTATGTTGAAAAATGCTTGAATTATGATGGTTATGTTGAAAAATGCTTGAATTATGATGGTTATGTTGAAAAGTGCTTGAATTATGATGGTTATGTTGAAAAATGCTTGAATTATGATGGTTATGTTGAAAAATGCTTGAATTATGATGGTTATGTTGAAAAGTGCTTGAATTATGATGGTTATGTTGAAAAATGCTTGAATTATGATGGTTATGTTGAAAAATACTTGAATTATGATGGTTATGTTGAAAAATACTTGAATTATGATGGTTATGTTGAAAAATGCTTGGATTATGATGGTTATGTTGAAAAATGCTTGAATTATGATGGCTATGTTGAAAAGTGCTTGAATTTTGATGGTTATGTCGAAAAATGCTTGAATTATGATGGCCATGTTGAAAAGTGCTTGAATTATGATGGTTATGTTGAAAAATAGTTGAATTATGATGGTTATGTTGAAAAGTGCTTGAATTATGATGGTTATGTTGAAAAATGCTTGAATTATGATGGCCATGTTGAAAAGTGCTTGAATTATGATGGTTATGTTGAAAAGTGCTTGAATTATGATGGTTATGTTGAAAAATGCTTGAATTTTGATGGTTATATTGAAAAATGCTTGAATTATGATGGTTATGTTGAAAAATGCTTGAATTATGATGGTTATGTTGAAAAAACTTGAATTATGATGGTTATGTTGAAAAATGCTTGAATTATGATGGTTATGTTGAAAAATGCTTGAATTATGATGGCCATGTTGAAAAGTGCTTGAATTATGATGGTTATGTTGAAAAATAGTTGAATTATGATGGTTATGTTGAAAAGTGCTTGAATTATGATGGTTATGTTGAAAAATGCTTGAATTATGATGCCCATGTTGAAAAGTGCTTGAATTATGATGGTTATGTTGAAAAATAGTTGAATTATGATGGTTATGTTGAAAAGTGCTTGAATTTTGATGGTTATGTCGAAAAATGCTTGAATTATGATGGCCATGTTGAAAAGTGCTTGAATTATGATGGTTATGTTGAAAAATAGTTGAATTATGATGGTTATGTTGAAAAGTGCTTGAATTATGATGGTTATGTTGAAAAGTACTTGAATTATGATGGTTATGTCGAAAAATACTTGAATTATGATGGTTATGTTGAAAAATGCTTGAATTATGATGGTTATGTTGAAAAGTGCTTGAATTATGATGGTTATGTTGAAAAATGCTTGAATTATGATGGTTATGTTGAAAAATACTTGAATTATGATGGTTATGTTGAAAAGTGCTTGAATTATGATGGTTATGTTGAAAAATGCTTGAATTATGATGGTTATGTTGAAAAATGCTTGAATTATGATGGTTATGTTGAAAAATGCTTGAATTATGATGGTTATGTTGAAAACTGCTTGAATTATGATGGTTATGTTGAAAAATACTTGAATTATGATGGTTATGTTGAAAAATACTTGAATTATGATGGTTATGTTGAAAAGTACTTGAATTATGATGGTTATGTTGAAAAATGCTTGAATTATGATGGTTATGTTGAAAAGTGCTTGAATTATGATGGTTATATTGAAAAGTGCTTGAATTATGATGGTTATGTTGAAAAGTGCTTGAATTATGATGGTTATGTTGAAAAATACTTGAATTTTGATGGTTATGTTGAAAAATACTTGAATTTTGATGGTTATGTTGAAAAATAGTTGGATTATGATGGTTATGTTGAAAAGTGCTTGAATTATGATGGTTATGTTGAAAAGTACTTGAATTATGATGGTTATGTTGAAAAATACTTGAATTATGATGGTTATGTTGAAAAGTACTTGAATTATGATGGTTATGTTGAAAAATGCTTGAATTATGATGGTTATGTTGAAAAATGCTTCAATTATGATGGTTATGTTGAAAAATGCTTGAATTATGATGGTTATGTTGAAAAATGCTTGAATTATGATGGTTATGTTGAAAAGTGCTTGAATTATGATGGTTATGTTGAAAAATAGTTGAATTATGATGGTTATGTTGAAAAATAGTTGAATTATGATGGTTATGTTGAAAAGTGCTTGAATTATGATGGTTATGTTGAAAAGTACTTGAATTATGATGGTTATGTTGAAAAATGCTTGAATTATGATGGTTATGTTGAAAAATGCTTGAATTATGATGGTTATGTTGAAAAGTGCTTGAATTATGATGGTTATGTTGAAAAGTGCTTGAATTATGATGGTTATGTTGAAAAATGCTTGAATTATGATGGTTATGTTGAAAAATGCTTGAATTATGATGGTTATGTTGAAAAGTGCTTGAATTATGATGGTTATGTTGAAAAATAGTTGAATTATGATGGTTATGTTGAAAAGTACTTGAATTATGATGGTTATGTTGAAAAGTACTTGAATTATGATGGTTATGTTGAAAAATACTTGAATTATGTTGGTTATGTTGAAAAATGCTTGAATTTTGATGGTTATGTTAAAAAATACTTGAATTATGATGGTTATGTTGAAAAATAGTTGAATTATGATGGTTATGTTGAAAAGTACTTGAATTATGATGGTTATGTTGAAAAGTGCTTGAATTATGATGGTTATGTTGAAAAGTGCTTGAATTATGATGGTTATGTTGAAAAATAGTTGAATTATGATGGCTATGTTGAAAAATAGTTGAATTATGATGGTTATGTTGAAAAGTGCTTGAATTTTGATGGTTATGTTAAAAAATACTTGAATTATGATGGTTATGTTGAAAAATAGTTGAATTAAGATGGTTATGTTGAAAAGTGCTTGAATTTTGATGGTTATGTTAAAAAATACTTGAATTATGATGGTTATGTTGAAAAATAGTTGAATTAAGATGGTTATGTTGAAAAGTGCTTGAATTATGATGGTTATGTTGAAAAGTACTTGAATTATGATGGTTATGTTGAAAAATAGTTGATTTATGATGGTTATGTTGAAAAATACTTGAATTTTGATGGTTATGTTAAAAAATACTTGAATTATGATGGTTATGTTGAAAAATAGTTGAATTATGATGGTTATGTTGAAAAATGCTTGAATTATGATGGTTATGTTGAAAAATGCTTGAATTATGATGGCCATGTTGAAAAGTGCTGGAATTATGATGGTTATGTTGAAAAATAGTTGAATTATGATGGTTATGTTGAAAAGTGCTTGAATTATGATGGTTATGTTGAAAAATAGTTGAATTATGATGGTTATGTTGAAAAATAGTTGAATTATGATGGTTATGTTGAAAAGTGCTTGAATTATGATGGTTATGTTGAAAAGTACTTGAATTATGATGGTTATGTTGAAAAATGCTTGAATTATGATGGTTATGTTGAAAAATGCTTGAATTATGATGGTTATGTTGAAAAGTGCTTGAATTATGATGGTTATGTTGAAAAGTGCTTGAATTATGATGGTTATGTTGAAAAATGCTTGAATTATGATGGTTATGTTGAAAAATGCTTGAATTATGATGGTTATGTTGAAAAGTGCTTGAATTGTGATGGTTATGTTGAAAAATAGTTGAATTATGATGGTTATGTTGAAAAGTACTTGAATTATGATGGTTATGTTGAAAAGTACTTGAATTATGATGGTTATGTTGAAAAATACTTGAATTATGTTGGTTATGTTGAAAAATGCTTGAATTTTGATGGTTATGTTAAAAAATACTTGAATTATGATGGTTATGTTGAAAAATAGTTGAATTATGATGGTTATGTTGAAAAGTACTTGAATTATGATGGTTATGTTGAAAAGTGCTTGAATTATGATGGTTATGTTGAAAAGTGCTTGAATTATGATGGTTATGTTGAAAAATAGTTGAATTATGATGGCTATGTTGAAAAATAGTTGAATTAAGATGGTTATGTTGAAAAGTGCTTGAATTTTGATGGTTATGTTAAAAAATACTTGAATTATGATGGTTATGTTGAAAAATAGTTGAATTAAGATGGTTATGTTGAAAAGTGCTTGAATTATGATGGTTATGTTGAAAAGTACTTGAATTATGATGGTTATGTTGAAAAATAGTTGATTTATGATGGTTATGTTGAAAAATACTTGAATTTTGATGGTTATGTTAAAAAATACTTGAATTATGATGGTTATGTTGAAAAATAGTTGAATTATGATGGTTATGTTGAAAAATGCTTGAATTATGATGGTTATGTTGAAAAATACTTGAATTATGATGGTTATGTTGAAAAATGCTTGAATTATGATGGTTATGTTGAAAAATCCTTGAATTATGATGGTTATGTTGAAAAATCCTTGAATTATGATGGTTATGTTGAAAAATGCTTGAATTATGATGGTCATGTTGAAAAATAGTTGAATTATGATGGTTATGTTGAAAAGTGCTTGAATTATGATGGTTATGTTGAAAAATGCTTGAATTATGATGGCCATGTTGAAAAGTGCTTGAATTATGATGGTTATGTTGAAAAATAGTTGAATTATGATGGTTATGTTGAAAAGTGCTTGAATTTTGATGGTTATGTTGAAAAATGCTTGAATTATGATGGTTATGTTGAAAAGTGCTTGAATTATGATGGTTATGTTGAAAAGTACTTGAATTATGATGGTTATGTTGAAAAATACTTGAATTATGATGGTTATGTTGAAAATACTTGAATTATGATGGTTATGTTGGAAAGTACTTGAATTATGATGGTTATGTTGGAAAGTACTTGAATTATGATGGTTATGTTGGAAAATGCTTGAATTATGATGGTTATGTTGAAAAATACTTGAATTATGATGGTTATGTTGAAAAGTGCTTGAATTATGATGGTTATGTTGAAAAATAGTTGAATTATGATGGTTATGTTGAAAAATACTTGAATTATGATGGTTATGTTGAAAAATGCTTGAATTATGATGGTTATGTTGAAAAATACTTGAATTATGATGGTTATGTTGAAAAATACTTGAATTATGATGGTTATGTTGAAAAGTGCTTGAATTATGATGGTTATATTGAAAAGTGTTTGAATTATGATGGTTATGTTGAAAAGTGCTTGAATTATGATGGTTATGTTGAAAAATACTTGAATTTTGATGGTTATGTTGAAATATACTTGAATTTTGATGGTTATGTTGAAAAATACTTGAATTTTGATGGTTATGTTGAAAAATAGTTGAATTATGATGGTTATGTTGAAAAGTGCTTGAATTATGATGGTTATGTTGAAAAGTACTTGAATTATGATGGTTATGTTGAAAAATACTTGAATTATGATGGTTATGTTGAAAAGAACTTGAATTATGATGGTTATGTTGAAAAATGCTTGAATTATGATGGTTATGTTGAAAAATGCTTGAATTATGATGGTTATGTTGAAAAATGCTTGAATTATGATGGTTATGTTGAAAAGTGCTTGAATTATGATGGTTATGTTGAAAAATAGTTGAATTATGATGGTTATGTTGAAAAATAGTTGAATTATGATGGTTATGTTGAAAAGTACTTGAATTATGATGGTTATGTTGAAAAATACTTGAATTATGATGGTTATGTTGAAAAGTACTTGAATTATGATGGTTATGTTGAAAAATGCTTGAATTATGATGGTTATGTTGAAAAATGCTTGAATTATGATGGTTATGTTGAAAAATGCTTGAATTATGATGGTTATGTTGAAAAGTGCTTGAATTATGATGGTTATGTTGAAAAGTACTTGAATTATGATGGTTATGTTGAAAAATACTTGAATTATGATGGTTATGTTGAAAATACCTGAATTATGATGGTTATGTTGGAAAGTACTTGAATTATGATGGTTATGTTGAAAAGTACTTGAATTATGATGGTTATGTTGAAAAATGCTTGAATTATGATGGTTATGTTGAAAAATACCTGAATTATGATGGTTATGTTGAAAAATGCTTGAATTATGATGGTTATGTTGAAAAATAGTTGAATTATGATGGTTATGTTGAAAAATACTTGAATTATGATGGTTATGTTGAAAAATGCTTGAATTATGATGGTTATGTTGAAAAATAGTTGAATTATGATGGTTATGTTGAAAAATACTTGAATTATGATGGTTATGTTGAAAAGTGCTTGAATTATGATGGTTATATTGAAAAGTGCTTGAATTATGATGGTTATGTTGAAAAGTGCTTGAATTATGATGGTTATGTTGAAAAATACTTGAATTTTGATGGTTATGTTGAAAAATACTTGAATTTTGATGGTTATGTTGAAAAATAGTTGGATTATGATGGTTATGTTGAAAAGTGCTTGAATTATGATGGTTATGTTGAAAAGTACTTGAATTATGATGGTTATGTTGAAAAATACTTGAATTATGATGGTTATGTTGAAAAGTACTTGAATTATGATGGTTATGTTGAAAAATGCTTGAATTATGATGGTTATGTTGAAAAATGCTTGAATTATGATGGTTATGTTGAAAAATGCTTGAATTATGATGGTTATGTTGAAAAGTGCTTGAATTATGATGGTTATGTTGAAAAATAGTTGAATTATGATGGTTATCTTGAAAAATAGTTGAATTATGATGGTTATGTTGAAAAGTACTTGAATTATGATGGTTATGTTGAAAAGTGCTTGAATTTTGATGGTTATGTTGAAAAATACTTGAATTATGATGGTTATGTTGAAAAATGCTTGAATTATGATGGTTATGTTGAAAAGTGCTTTAATTATGATGGTTATGTTGAAAAATGCTTGAATTATGATGGTTATGTTGAAAAATGCTTGAATTATGATGGTTATGTTGAAAAATACTTGAATTATGATGGTTATGTTGAAAAATGCTTGAATTATGATGGTTATGTTGAAAAATGCTTGAATTATGATGGTTATGTTGAAAAATGCTTGAATTATGATGGTTATGTTGAAAAGTGCTTGAATTATGATGGTTATGTTGAAAAATACTTGAATTATGATGGTTATGTTGAAAAGTACTTGAATTATGATGGTTATGTTGAAAAATGCTTGAATTATGATGGTTATGTTGAAAAATGCTTGAATTATGATGGTTATGTTGAAAAATAGTTGAATTATGATGGTTATGTTGAAAAATGCTTGAATTATGATGGTTATGTTGAAAAGTGCTTGAATTATGATGGTTATGTTGAAAAGTGCTTGAATTATGATGGTTATATTGAAAAGTGCTTGAATTATGATGGTTATGTTGAAAAGTGCTTGAATTATGATGGTTATGTTGAAAAATACTTGAATTTTGATGGTTATGTTGAAAAATACTTGAATTTTGATGGTTATGTTGAAAAATAGTTGGATTATGATGGTTATGTTGAAAAGTGCTTGAATTATGATGATTATGTTGAAAAGTACTTGAATTATGATGGTTATGTTGAAAAATACTTGAATTATGATGGTTATGTTGAAAAGTACTTGAATTATGATGGTTATGTTGAAAAATGCTTGAATTATGATGGTTATGTTGAAAAATGCTTGAATTATGATGGTTATGTTGAAAAATGCTTGAATTATGATGGTTATGTTGAAAAATGCTTGAATTATGATGGTTATGTTGAAAAGTGCTTGAATTATGATGGTTATGTTGAAAAATAGTTGAATTATGAAGGTTATGTTGAAAAGTGCTTGAATTATGATGGTTATGTCGAAAAGTACTTGAATTATGATGGTTATGTTGAAAAATACTTGAATTATGATGGTTATGTTGAAAAATGCTTGAATTATGATGGTTATGTTGAAAAGTGCTTGAATTATGATGGTTATGTTGAAAAATGCTTGAATTATGATGGTTATGTTGAAAAATGCTTGAATTATGATGGTTATGTTGAAAAGTGCTTGAATTATGATGGTTATGTTGAAAAATAGTTGAATTATGATGGTTATGTTGAAAAGTACTTGAATTATGATGGTTATGTTGAAAAGTACTTGAATTATGATGGTTATGTTGAAAAATACTTGAGTTATGTTGGTTATGTTGAAAAATGCTTGAATTTTGATGGTTATGTTAAAAAATACTTGAATTATGATGGTTATGTTGAAAAATAGTTGAATTATGATGGTTATGTTGAAAAGTACTTGAATTATGATGGTTATGTTGAAAAGTGCTTCAATTATGATGGTTATGTTGAAAAGTGCTTGAATTATGATGGTTATGTTGAAAAATAGTTGAATTATGATGGCTATGTTGAAAAATAGTTGAATTAAGATGGTTATGTTGAAAAGTGCTTGAATTTTGATGGTTATGTTAAAAAATACTTGAATTATGATGGTTATGTTGAAAAATAGTTGAATTAAGATGGTTATGTTGAAAAGTGCTTGAATTATGATGGTTATGTTGAAAAGTACTTGAATTATGATGGTTATGTTGAAAAATAGTTGATTTATGATGGTTATGTTGAAAAATACTTGAATTTTGATGGTTATGTTAAAAAATACTTGAATTATGATGGTTATGTTGAAAAATAGTTGAATTATGATGGTTATGTTGAAAAATGCTTGAATTATGATGGTTATGTTGAAAAATGCTTGAATTATGATGGTTATGTTGAAAAATGCTTGAATTATGATGGTTATGTTGAAAAATCCTTGAATTATGATGGTTATGTTGAAAAATGCTTGAATTATGATGGTTATGTTGAAAAATAGTTGAATTATGATGGTTATGTTGAAAAGTGCTTGAATTATGATGGTTATGTTGAAAAATGCTTGAATTATGATGGCCATGTTGAAAAGTGCTGGAATTATGATGGTTATGTTGAAAAATAGTTGAATTACGATGGTTATGTTGAAAAGTGCTTGAATTTTGATGGTTATGTTGAAAAATGCTTGAATTCTGATGGCCATGTTGAAAAGTGCTTGAATTATGATGGTTATGTTGAAAAATACTTGAATTATGATGGTTATGTTGAAAAGTGCTTGAATTTTGATGGTTATGTTGAAAAATGCTTGAATTATGATGGTTATGTTGAAAAAACTTGAATTATGATGGTTATGTTGAAAAATGCTTGAATTATGATGGTTATGTTGAAAAGTGCTTGAATTATGATGGTTATGTAGAAAAGTACTTGAATTATGATGGTTATGTTGAAAAATACTTGAATTATGATGGTTATGTTGAAAATACTTGAATTATGATGGTTATGTTGGAAAGTACTTGAATTATGATGGTTATGTTGGAAAGTACTTGAATTATGATGGTTATGTTGAAAAATGCTTGAATTATGATGGTTATGTTGAAAAATACTTGAATTATGATGGTTATGTTGAAAAATAGTTGAATTATGATGGTTATGTTGAAAAATGCTTGAATTATGATGGTTATGTTGAAAAATACTTGAATTATGATGGTTATGTTGAAAAATACTTGAATTATGATGGTTATGTTGAAAAGTGCTTGAATTATGATGGTTATATTGAAAAGTGTTTGAATTATGATGGTTATGTTGAAAAGTACTTGAATTATGATGGTTATGTTGAAAAATACTTGAATTTTGATGGTTATGTTGAAATATACTTGAATTTTGATGGTTATGTTGAAAAATACTTGAATTTTGATGGTTATGTTGAAAAATAGTTGAATTATGATGGTTATGTTGAAAAGTGCTTGAATTATGATGGTTATGTTGAAAAGTACTTGAATTATGATGGTTATGTTGAAAAATACTTGAATTATGATGGTTATGTTGAAAAATACTTGAATTTTGATGGTTATGTTAAAAAATACTTGAATTATGATGGTTATGTTGAAAAATAGTTGAATTATGATGGTTATGTTGAAAATGGTTATGTTGAAAAATGCTTGAATTATGATGGCCATGTTGAAAAGTGCTGGAATTATGATGGTTATGTTGAAAAATAGTTGAATTATGATGGTTATGTTGAAAAGTGCTTGAATTATGATGGTTATGTTGAAAAATAGTTGAATTATGATGGTTATGTTGAAAAATAGTTGAATTATGATGGTTATGTTGAAAAGTGCTTGAATTATGATGGTTATGTTGAAAAGTACTTGAATTATGATGGTTATGTTGAAAAATGCTTGAATTATGATGGTTATGTTGAAAAATGCTTGAATTATGATGGTTATGTTGAAAAGTGCTTGAATTATGATGGTTATGTTGAAAAGTGCTTGAATTATGATGGTTATGTTGAAAAATGCTTGAATTATGATGGTTATGTTGAAAAATGCTTGAATTATGATGGTTATGTTGAAAAGTGCTTGAATTGTGATGGTTATGTTGAAAAATAGTTGAATTATGATGGTTATGTTGAAAAGTACTTGAATTATGATGGTTATGTTGAAAAGTACTTGAATTATGATGGTTATGTTGAAAAATACTTGAATTATGTTGGTTATGTTGAAAAATGCTTGAATTTTGATGGTTATGTTAAAAAATACTTGAATTATGATGGTTATGTTGAAAAATAGTTGAATTATGATGGTTATGTTGAAAAGTACTTGAATTATGATGGTTATGTTGAAAAGTGCTTGAATTATGATGGTTATGTTGAAAAGTGCTTGAATTATGATGGTTATGTTGAAAAATAGTTGAATTATGATGGCTATGTTGAAAAATAGTTGAATTAAGATGGTTATGTTCAAAAATGCTTGAATTTTGATGGTTATGTTAAAAAATACTTGAATTATGATGGTTATGTTGAAAAATAGTTGAATTAAGATGGTTATGTTGAAAAGTGCTTGAATTATGATGGTTATGTTGAAAAGTACTTGAATTATGATGGTTATGTTGAAAAATAGTTGATTTATGATGGTTATGTTGAAAAATACTTGAATTTTGATGGTTATGTTAAAAAATACTTGAATTATGATGGTTATGTTGAAAAATAGTTGAATTATGATGGTTATGTTGAAAAATGCTTGAATTATGATGGTTATGTTGAAAAATACTTGAATTATGATGGTTATGTTGAAAAATGCTTGAATTATGATGGTTATGTTGAAAAATCCTTGAATTATGATGGTTATGTTGAAAAATCCTTGAATTATGATGGTTATGTTGAAAAATGCTTGAATTATGATGGTTATGTTGAAAAATAGTTGAATTATGATGGTTATGTTGAAAAGTGCTTGAATTATGATGGTTATGTTGAAAAATGCTTGAATTATGATGGCCATGTTGAAAAGTGCTTGAATTATGATGGTTATGTTGAAAAATAGTTGAATTATGATGGTTATGTTGAAAAGTGCTTGAATTTTGATGGTTATGTTGAAAAATGCTTGAATTATGATGGTTATGTTGAAAAGTGCTTGAATTATGATGGTTATGTTGAAAAGTACTTGAATTATGATGGTTATGTTGAAAAATACTTGAATTATGATGGTTATGTTGAAAATACTTGAATTATGATGGTTATGTTGGAAAGTACTTGAATTATGATGGTTATGTTGGAAAGTACTTGAATTATGATGGTTATGTTGGAAAATGCTTGAATTATGATGGTTATGTTGAAAAATACTTGAATTATGATGGTTATGTTGAAAAATGCTTGAATTATGATGGTTATGTTGAAAAATAGTTGAATTATGATGGTTATGTTGAAAAATACTTGAATTATGATGGTTATGTTGAAAAATGCTTGAATTATGATGGTTATGTTGAAAAATACTTGAATTATGATGGTTATGTTGAAAAATACTTGAATTATGATGGTTATGTTGAAAAGTGCTTGAATTATGATGGTTATATTGAAAAGTGTTTGAATTATGATGGTTATGTTGAAAAGTGCTTGAATTATGATGGTTATGTTGAAAAATACTTGAATTTTGATGGTTATGTTGAAATATACTTGAATTTTGATGGTTATGTTGAAAAATACTTGAATTTTGATGGTTATGTTGAAAAATAGTTGAATTATGATGGTTATGTTGAAAAGTGCTTGAATTATGATGGTTATGTTGAAAAGTACTTGAATTATGATGGTTATGTTGAAAAATACTTGAATTATGATGGTTATGTTGAAAAGAACTTGAATTATGATGGTTATGTTGAAAAATGCTTGAATTATGATGGTTATGTTGAAAAATGCTTGAATTATGATGGTTATGTTGAAAAATGCTTGAATTATGATGGTTGTGTTGAAAAGTGCTTGAATTATGATGGTTATGTTGAAAAATAGTTGAATTATGATGGTTATGTTGAAAAATAGTTGAATTATGATGGTTATGTTGAAAAGTACTTGAATTATGATGGTTATGTTGAAAAATACTTGAATTATGATGGTTATGTTGAAAAGTACTTGAATTATGATGGTTATGTTGAAAAATGCTTGAATTATGATGGTTATTTAAAAAATGCTTGAATTATGATGGTTATGTTGAAAAATGCTTGAATTATGATGGTTATGTTGAAAAGTGCTTGAATTATGATGGTTATGTTGAAAAATACTTGAATTATGATGCTTATGTTGAAAATACCTGAATTATGATGGTTATGTTGGAAAGTACTTGAATTATGATGGTTATGTTGAAAAGTACTTGAATTATGATGGTTATGTTGAAAAATGCTTGAATTATGATGGTTATGTTGAAAAATACCTGAATTATGATGGTTATGTTGAAAAATGCTTGAATTATGATGGTTATGTTGAAAAATAGTTGAATTATGATGGTTATGTTGCAAAATACTTGAATTATGATGGTTATGTTGAAAAATGCTTGAATTATGATGGTTATGTTGAAAAATAGTTGAATTATGATGGTTATGTTGAAAAATACTTGAATTATGATGGTTATGTTGAAAAGTGCTTGAATTATGATGGTTATATTGAAAAGTGCTTGAATTATGATGGTTATGTTGAAAAGTGCTTGAATTATGATGGTTATGTTGAAAAATACTTGAATTTTGATGGTTATGTTGAAAAATACTTGAATTTTGATGGTTATGTTGAAAAATAGTTGGATTATGATGGTTATGTTGAAAAGTGCTTGAATTATGATGGTTATGTTGAAAAGTACTTGAATTATGATGGTTATGTTGAAAAATACTTGAATTATGATGGTTATGTTGAAAAGTACTTGAATTATGATGGTTATGTTGAAAAATGCTTGAATTATGATGGTTATGTTGAAAAATGCTTGAATTATGATGGTTATGTTGAAAAATGCTTGAATTATGATGGTTATGTTGAAAAGTGCTTGAATTATGATGGTTATGTTGAAAAATAGTTGAATTATGATGGTTATCTTGAAAAATAGTTGAATTATGATGGTTATGTTGAAAAGTGCTTGAATTATGATGGTTATGTTGAAAAGTACTTGAATTTTGATGGTTATGTTGAAAAATACTTGAATTATGATGGTTATGTTGAAAAATGCTTGAATTATGATGGTTATGTTGAAAAGTGCTTGAATTATGATGGTTATGTTGAAAAATGCTTGAATTATGATGGTTATGTTGAAAAATACTTGAATTATGATGGTTATGTTGAAAAATGCTTGAATTATGATGGTTATGTTGAAAAATGCTTGAATTATGATGGTTATGTTGAAAAATGCTTGAATTATGATGGTTATGTTGAAAAGTGCTTGAATTATGATGGTTATGTTGAAAAATACTTGAATTATGATGGTTATGTTGAAAAGTACTTGAATTATGATGGTTATGTTGAAAAATGCTTGAATTATGATGGTTATGTTGAAAAATGCTTGAATTATGATGGTTATGTTGAAAAATAGTTGAATTATGATGGTTATGTTGAAAAATGCTTGAATTATGATGGTTATGTTGAAAAGTGCTTGAATTATGATGGTTATGTTGAAAAGTGCTTGAATTATGATGGTTATATTGAAAAGTGCTTGAATTATGATGGTTATGTTGAAAAGTGCTTGAATTATGATGGTTATGTTGAAAAATACTTGAATTTTGATGGTTATGTTGAAAAATACTTGAATTTTGATGGTTATGTTGAAAAATAGTTGGATTATGATGGTTATGTTGAAAAGTGCTTGAATTATGATGATTATGTTGAAAAGTACTTGAATTATGATGGTTATGTTGAAAAATACTTGAATTATGATGGTTATGTTGAAAAGTACTTGAATTATGATGGTTATGTTGAAAAATGCTTGAATTATGATGGTTATGTTGAAAAATGCTTGAATTATGATGGTTATGTTGAAAAATGCTTGAATTATGATGGTTATGTTGAAAAATGCTTGAATTATGATGGTTATGTTGAAAAGTGCTTGAATTATGATGGTTATGTTGAAAAATAGTTGAATTATGATGGTTATGTTGAAAAGTGCTTGAATTATGATGGTTATGTCGAAAAGTACTTGAATTATGATGGTTATGTTGAAAAATACTTGAATTATGATGGTTATGTTGAAAAATGCTTGAATTATGATGGTTATGTTGAAAAGTGCTTGAATTATGATGGTTATGTTGAAAAATGCTTGAATTATGATGGTTATGTTGAAAAATGCTTGAATTATGATGGTTATGTTGAAAAGTGCTTGAATTATGATGGTTATGTTGAAAAATAGTTGAATTATGATGGTTATGTTGAAAAGTACTTGAATTATGATGGTTATGTTGAAAAGTACTTGAATTATGATGGTTATGTTGAAAAATACTTGAGTTATGTTGGTTATGTTGAAAAATGCTTGAATTTTGATGGTTATGTTAAAAAATACTTGAATTATGATGGTTATGTTGAAAAATAGTTGAATTATGATGGTTATGTTGAAAAGTACTTGAATTATGATGGTTATGTTGAAAAGTGCTTGAATTATGATGGTTATGTTGAAAAGTGCTTGAATTATGATGGATATGTTGAAAAATAGTTGAATTATGATGGCTATGTTGAAAAATAGTTGAATTAAGATGGTTATGTTGAAAAGTGCTTGAATTTTGATGGTTATGTTAAAAAATACTTGAATTATGATGGTTATGTTGAAAAATAGTTGAATTAAGATGGTTATGTTGAAAAGTGCTTGAATTATGATGGTTATGTTGAAAAGTACTTGAATTATGATGGTTATGTTGAAAAATAGTTGATTTATGATGGTTATGTTGAAAAATACTTGAATTTTGATGGTTATGTTAAAAAATACTTGAATTATGATGGTTATGTTGAAAAATAGTTGAATTATGATGGTTATGTTGAAAAATGCTTGAATTATGATGGTTATGTTGAAAAATGCTTGAATTATGATGGTTATGTTGAAAAATGCTTGAATTATGATGGTTATGTTGAAAAATCCTTGAATTATGATGGTTATGTTGAAAAGTGCTTGAATTATGATGGTTATGTTGAAAAATAGTTGAATTATGATGGTTATGTTGAAAAGTGCTTGAATTATGATGGTTATGTTGAAAAATGCTTGAATTATGATGGCCATGTTGAAAAGTGCTGGAATTATGATGGTTATGTTGAAAAATAGTTGAATTATGATGGTTATGTTGAAAAGTGCTTGAATTTTGATGGTTATGTTGAAAAATGCTTGAATTCTGATGGCCATGTTGAAAAGTGCTTGAATTATGATGGTTATGTTGAAAAATACTTGAATTATGATGGTTATGTTGAAAAGTGCTTGAATTTTGATGGTTATGTTGAAAAATGCTTGAATTATGATGGTTATGTTGAAAAAACTTGAATTATGATGGTTATGTTGAAAAATGCTTGAATTATGATGGTTATGTTGAAAAGTGCTTGAATTATGATGGTTATGTAGAAAAGTACTTGAATTATGATGGTTATGTTGAAAAATACTTGAATTATGATGGTTATGTTGAAAATACTTGAATTATGATGGTTATGTTGGAAAGTACTTGAATTATGATGGTTATGTTGGAAAGTACTTGAATTATGATGGTTATGTTGAAAAATGCTTGAATTATGATGGTTATGTTGAAAAATACTTGAATTATGATGGTTATGTTGAAAAATAGTTGAATTATGATGGTTATGTTGAAAAATGCTTGAATTATGATGGTTATGTTGAAAAATACTTGAATTATGATGGTTATGTTGAAAAATACTTGAATTATGATGGTTATGTTGAAAAGTGCTTGAATTATGATGGTTATATTGAAAAGTGTTTGAATTATGATGGTTATGTTGAAAAGTACTTGAATTATGATGGTTATGTTGAAAAATACTTGAATTTTGATGGTTATGTTGAAATATACTTGAATTTTGATGGTTATGTTGAAAAATACTTGAATTTTGATGGTTATGTTGAAAAATAGTTGAATTATGATGGTTATGTTGAAAAGTGCTTGAATTATGATGGTTATGTTGAAAAGTACTTGAATTATGATGGTTATGTTGAAAAATACTTGAATTATGATGGTTATGTTGAAAAGTACTTGAATTATGATGGTTATGTTGAAAAATGCTTGAATTATGATGGTTATGTTGAAAAATATTTGAATTATGATGGTTATGTTGAAAAATAGTTGAATTATGATGGTTATGTTGAAAAGTGCTTGAATTATGATGGTTATGTTGAAAAATACTTGAATTATGATGGTTATGTTGAAAAATGCTTGAATTATGATGGTTATGTTGAAAAGTGCTTGAATTTTGATGGTTATGTTGAAAAGTGCTTGAATTATGATGGTTATGTTGAAAAGTACTTGAATTATGATGGTTATGTTGAAAAATAGTTGAATTATGATGGTTATGTTGAAAAATACTTGAATTTTGATGGTTATGTTAAAAAATAGTTGAATTATGATGGTTATGTTGAAAAATAGTTGAATTAAGATGGTTATGTTGAAAAGTGCTTGAATTATGATGGTTATGTTGAAAAGTGCTTGAATTATGATGGTTATGTTGAAAAATGCTTGAATTATGATGGTTATGTTGAAAAATACTTGAATTATGATGGTTATGTTGAAAAGTACTTGAATTGTGATGGTTATGTTGAAAAGTACTTGATTTATGATGGTTATGTTGAAAAGTACTTGAATTATGATGGTTATGTTGAAAAGTGCTTGAATTATGATGGTTATGTTGAAAAATACTTGAATTATGATGGTTATGTTGAAAAGTACTTGAATTGTGATGGTTATGTTGAAAAGTACTTGAATTTTGATGGTTATGTTGAAAAGTGCTTGAATTATGATGGTTATGTTGAAAAGTGCTTGAATTATGATGGTTATGTTGAAAAATGCTTGAATTATGATGGTTATGTTGAAAAGTACTTGAATTTTGATGGTTATGTTGAAAAATAGTTGAATTATGATGGTTATGTTGAAAAATACTTGAATTTTGATGGTTATGTTGAAAAATAGTTGAATTATGATGGTTATGTTGAAAAGTGCTTGAATTATGATGGTTATGTTGAAAAATAGTTGAATTATGATGGTTATGTTGAAAAATAGTTGAATTTTGATGGTTATGTTGAAAAATGCTTGAATTATGATGGTTATGTTGAAAAGTACTTGAATTATGATGGTTATGTTGAAAAGTACTTGAATTTTGATGGTTATGTTGAAAAATAGTTGAATTATGATGGTTATGTTGAAAAATGCTTGAATTTTGATGGTTATGTTGAAAAGTGCTTGAATGATGATGGTTATATTGAAAAGTGCTTGAATGATGATAGTTGCGTTGAAAAATACTTGAATTATGATGGTTATGTTGAAAAATACTTGAATTATGATGGTTATGTTGAAAAATGCTTGAATTATGATGGCCATGTTGAAAAGTGCTTGAATTATGATGGTTATGTTGAAAAGTACTTGAATTATGATGGTTATGTTGGAAAATGCTTGAATTATGATGGTTATATTGAAAGGGGCTCTAATTACGATGGTTACATTGACAACTGCTTGAACTTTGGACGTATTCCAAAACCTACTATAACATGTTTGTAAATGATAAGTACTCATTGAAAAATGATTGCATTTTGAAACAAATTCATTTCATTGGAATACATGAATTTACTGCTATAATTATATAAAAAACTAAGTAAAGAGACAGATTTAAAAAATAACAGCTCTTATTTTCCTGGAATTATAGTTAATGATGGGTGACTTGTGCATTAACAAAGACTCAAGATGGCTTGCTTTATACGCTTACTATTACTCAAATTGTAACCACAACATGATTTGTGAATGATTGGATGATGTATTGACTCGGCTGTTATGGCCTACGTAGAAAGGCCAGTAATGTACTTTGTTGATGTGTTTTGCATGGAAAGCATATTCCAGTCATGATTGCTATAAGCTATATACATTGGTAAGGTAGCCAGGTGATAAGGAAAGAGCAGTATACATAAGTAAGGAGGCCAAGTGATAATAATAGAATCTATGTTGCTTTTTACTGAGACAAGGAAATCCCAGTCAAGGGGTTATATTATTTGTCTCCCCATGAGACAAATAATGCAACCCTGCAACAGGGATTTCCCTGGAATGGTACAAACATAATTTTTTTTCTTCTCTCCCAACTTATTCCAACTTTGCAATTTAGTTGTCAGAGTCAAAACACAGTATTCATTAGGTACTATTATTGCTTCTCGGTCTTTACAAAGGTTCTCAGGTTTTGCACTCTTATATGGACTGCTCTGGTGGCCTAGTGGTTAGAGCTCCGCCTCGGATGCGGGAGGTCATGGATTCAATACCAGTCGAGTCATACCAGAAACTTATAAAAATGGTACTAACAGCTGCCTCACTTGGCACTCAGCATTAAGAGTTTAGTGTTAGGACTGGTCGGCCTGGTGTCAGAATAATGTGACTGGGTTGGACATCATGTTACATGTCTGTGGCATGATACCCAATTGCTAGACATCACTATAAATTGCCATATTGCAGACGTCTTAGAAATATATGACTGCACAGTTGTTAAAGCTATGTTAAAAATCCAAATCACATTACATTAACGTACCATTTATGGAAATCTGAATAATAATCTCAGTGGAATCTAGCTATATTTGCTACTCTTAGAAAAGAAAAAAATATCAAGAAAAAGTTATTATTGTTATGTGTTGGAAGCATTGTGCAATGAGGTTCTTGAGCCATGTGCTTTTGTTTATACTGCACTTTAAGGTGAATATGTTAAGAAGGGCAGTAGGGTGACCTGTCAACTCTAAGTACACAAGTTCTGTGCATGAGAAAATGAAAACACACACACATTTAAAATATTCACTAATTTTGTCACAGGCCATATTGGTCTGAATTCAGTGGAAAAACATAGCACAATCACATAACAAATGACAAAACACAATTACTTTTCAGTACGTCCCAAGTGGGTAAAAGTTTACGTTTTAAGCCACCACTGGTAGCATTCATAAGCATAAACTTTTTCCCTGCAAAAAGGAAACTTTCACAGCAAAGTGTTCCAGTCATGTTGAAAAATGCAAAAATCCATCAGATTCCGTTACTTTTATTTTAAGTTTGGTACTGACTTCCTTTGAAGAAAAGTTCTTTGTTTTTATTGAAGATTGTAGTCTGCTTTCTTTGATGAAGGGTACATGCGTTATTGAAGTCACTGCTAAAGACAGCTTTGGAGAACTAAACAAATGTCCATGTCTTATTGTGGTGCCAACATCATATAACTGTCTTTTATGATTGAGACTGAATTTGTTCCCATTTGCTGAGTACTTTTTCATAACAATCAGTGCTTCAAAGGTAATCTGTTTCCTTTGAAATTTCAGCAAACTATTTTATCCGGGTACATTTTTAAACAGGAATTGGCCATTGTTTGGTCTATTCTAGTTGCTGTTCCTCTCTGCCTATTGAATAAACCAATAAGATGGTATATCTTGCCACCAAAAAGGAAAAAAATTCAAGTTTGTACCATTGGCAAAGCCCTACCAGATCCCAGAATAAACTTTTTACAAGTTATTTTTCGTACTTTTAAGAAGAAAAAACTACTTTCTTTGTGTACGAGAAAAATACATATAAAATTTCAGGAGCCACACCACAATCATCTTGTATTATTCATACGCAATCTCTCCCCCAAAATGATAATAAACTTTTTATGTTTTTTTTCTTACTTTTAAGAAAGAATTTTTTTTCTTGTACAAGTAAAATGCGTGTACATGAAATTTCGGGAGCCACACCATGTTATATTGTTATATCCGAATTTGTGTTATAACAGAGCATGCTATAGTGGGGTCACACTGTGTGTGTGTGTGTGTGTATGTATATGTGTATGTATGTATGTATATATATATATATATATATATATATATATATATATATATATATATATATATATATATAATATTGCTCTAGTTGGATTTGTATATTTTGGGTTATATAGTAATATATATTTTGTTATTGCTGGGTATAGATTAAAAAACTATATTTCAACCAGTGTTGCTATAACTTAGTAAATAGGTTGAACAAGTGTGGATGTGAGTGAGATCTATGCCTATTAATTATGCACTTATCTTTGGAAATAATTTGTGTCCAGTTGGAAAATATAGGTAAAATTGACACACAATTTAAAGGTTGGGAGATAGTTGGCATGAGTTTCTTGCTGTACAAGAGAAGATTGCATAGTGAAATTATGACCCGTCAAGTTATGTAATCCAGGTGAGTGATATCAGGCATACTGTTTTTTCCAGGCAAAAACAAGTCTCAAAATGTCATTTCTGTAATCAGTATCATTCTTAATTTTTAGGACAAGTGGAAATGTGCTGAATGTGAAACGAGAAACCCTGCAGTTCAGCGTTACTGTAATCTTTGCTGGAAGCTGCGTCCTGGATGGCTGCCAGATAAATCTGAACAAGATAATCTTAAGCCAGTACCTAAAACCAGAATTCCTTCATCATCTGATAGTGATGTTTATCCATCAGGAGACAGACATTGTGCTAAGCCCCAAAAAAGACTGTCACCGAAAAAATCTACTCGAGTCGACAAGGGCATGTATAGAGAAGCTCAGAAAGAGACTTGTGAGGGATCTATGCCAATAGTTACTAAACGCTCTCCAGGGGTGGATCTGACAGATTCTGGTGTTGGCTCAACACAGCCATCTAGTCAGGAAGTGGTGACTGAATCGACTACTAAATCTATTACATCATATGAAGACAAGACACCCATTAAGTCAGAATCACTAGAAGTCCGACATAGCCTCTTGAACTTTCGTTGTGTCCCTGCTAAAAAGGACTCCACACCATCTACAGATTCCTCATTGAATTCATCAGTCAGCTCTCCACCAAAGAAGCCCAGAAAAGAAGAGGTTTCAAAATCATCCTATCAAGATAGCTTTTTGGCAAGAGTAGCTAATCAGAGTGCTTGTCTAGCCGACCCCTGCATGATTTGCTTGACAAAACCTAAAGCCGCCAGTATTATACATGGCAGCTCAGGGCATCAAGTTTGCTGTTTTTCTTGTGCAATAAGACTAAAAAGAAAAGGTAAAGCTTGTCCAGTTTGTAGGCGCACAATTCAGAAGGTTGTGAAAAATTATATATTATAAGAGTTATATTTCATAAGAAATCAGGTTTTATGAATACCGTGTGAGAATATCTTCATTTGATACGACAGGGCATAAATCAGTAAAACTTTATATTATTTTCAGAACTTCAGGGTACACATAGAAGATATTCATTTTTCATAATATATTAACTTAATCACACAAGCTGAATAATTGTTATATATTTAATTAATTTCTTTCAGTGAATGATTTGTTATATTATTCAATGCATTTTATTAATTTCATATTTAATGAAGTCACAGAAACTTTTGCCTATCAACTACTGTATATACTCCTTATAAGTGGACTCCAACTGCAAACAAAATTGACCATGATCTTCTGTTGCATTATATGCCAGCAAATCATGATCTTCATTATTTGTTCTACTGATTGCTTCTAACAAACTGCGCAGACCCAAATCTGCAATTGCTTAATGCGACAGCATGTCTGGGTTTGTGCAGTTTGCAGTTGGACTTGACTTATAAGTGATTATATATGGTAGCAGGTTTACTCTGTTAAATATTTATGTGAACTTTCCATGTGCATTGTACAGGTTTCATTAACGTTCTGAATTGTGTGCTTACAAACTGGACAAGCTTTTGCTTTATATAATCTAATATTATTTCTTGATACAAAACTTTGTGCAAGTTTTTGAAACTTTTCACAGAACTTACTGTAAGTTTGGCTTTAGAAGCTTGTGCTATATGCTGTGACTTGCAGCTTGATAATTTTTGCAGAATTTATTAAAATTTTTAAAGATCATTAATTTGTTTATCATGACTGATCAGCCTTTGATTTTGATTAGTTGGAGGTGGGGTTTTTTCATGGGCATTTTCTTATGTTTGGGTTAAGTTCTCATAACCTATAAAATAAAAAGGTGGACTGGCAAATTTGGCATCTGCCTTGTTGTTAGTGCTTAGGATGTACTAAAAAATGAAAAGCTATATTAAGTGGAAGTTGTGGATTCAGCCAATGTTGGTATGTGAGAAAGCTTGCCAGTAGCTTCTCGTGGGTCGGTGGTTCTTTCTGGGGTTTTCCTGCGTTCTTCCTCCACCATTAATACTGGTCACCATGTATAGCCTATCGTGTGCTAAAAAATGGCGTTAAACCCCACAACAACAACAACTGGAAGTTGTTATGCACATGTTTTACTTTGCTGAAAATTTCTTCTCAAAATTCAAAAAGTAAAAATAAGAAAACTATAATCATTTATTTTAAGATATTTTGATTAATCGTCATACCTAGATTTTTTTTTAAAATTTGATTTTAGTGGCAATTTTAATATATTATTTACCATATCATGCAGCTTACCACACAAATAGATAACTCTGATGGATTTGTGATTCCTAGTAATAATATTGCCTACTGCAGCTTACCACACAAATAGATAACCATGATGGAGTTGTGATTCATAGTAATAATATTACCTATTTTAGCTTACCACATGACTAGAAACCCATGTTGGAGTTGTAATTCCTGTTAATAATATTACCTACTGCAGCTTACCACACGACTAGATAACCGTGTTGGAATTGTAACTCCTGGCAATAACTTCACTTGTTAGTACCATCTTTTTGTTGGTTAATTGGGATTGACCCCAAACATTATTACTGGGGAAAAAAATGTAATAAATAGGAATAGGCATATTCAATAGTAAATTGCTTAAATTGGGAATTCTTGATGATTTTGTAATATTTAACATTGGAATTGAGGCCTGATGACATTGAGATGTGGAGTTTATGGCCTCTAAGGACCAAAAAAACTATTAGGACTCACCAACAAACGTATGCACTTTATCGTGCTATGCATGTGCATTAGTCATCTCAAAATGTAGAACATTATTATGATTTCTGGGGCATTGGAACATTTTGTTACATGAGATGGTTCAGTTGCTACCATTTTCAGGGTGGCTGTCAGCTGATAAAAATTTATGTCCATTTTTGGATTGTTTACAATACCCTGACCAGACAGTTTCAAATCCTTACTTTTTCAACCTGCCATATGAATATAATAATTACAGATATTTTATATTGTTCCATGGTGTGTTCTCTTGTAATGTTAAAGACATTGTTTATTTTTATCATTTATTTTGCTGTTTGTGTTGAAATGAGTGATATTTTGAGTTTGTACAAGTTCCTGTGAATCTCAAAAACAAATACCATTTCACTTTGGCACCATAGTGATAAGAGTAGATCAGATCTTTTGCTGGTAGCAGCCAAAATTGGCAAGCCAATATCCTAGACCAGTACCTAGGAATATCGATCTCTCCTGATCATATAGCCAGTGATGTCGCTGTCATTTCCTTGATGGCTAGATTGAAAACTGCTTTTGAACTGCAGTTTATATGTTGGTAGTTTCATATTGTCACTGTGCATTATACATACAAAGTACTTCAATTTCATACTTTCATGAAAGGTGAAGGTTGATAGCTGCTGTTGTATGAGTACTAGAATTGTGATGCAGTTGTTACCAGTATGAAAGTTTTGCACTGTCGTATCAGAATGAGTCATGAGGATTTAGTACATAGATTTTTATATACACATTCTGCATGTGCAGAAGAGACATGCACAACTTATGGCAGCTTTAGTTCTTGAATTTCAATATTGTTTTTATTATTGTTTGTCTTGCTTATGTTACATATTGCCAGCTTATCAGTGCATAGTTATTTATTAGCTGGTTAAGAAAGATTTTGAGCTGTATTATTTGTTTTATTGTAATTGTCCATTATCTAAACTTGCATTTTGTATATGCTAACATACATCTACTAAGATGCCATCACCAAACAAATCCGTAGGATGTGTAAGAAGCATATTTATACATACATAACACATGCCCAGCTACAATCAGCAAAACCCAAATATGCAACACATGCCAAGCTGCAATCAGCAAAACCCAAATATGCATAATGCAGAGATGTCAACCATCCAGGCTTTCACAAAATTGTTTCAAATATTTGGTGGTAATTCCACATTTCATTATATGTTCACAAAATTACAGAAGTCTTGGAACAGGAATTTTTTTTGTAAAGACACTGCTTGAGAGAATTTTTAGTTTCTTGGTACAGAAGCTAATCTAGAGTGTTCAAACATATGTATCTGCCTTTCAGATGGCATTATTACAGATTTTGGAATTTCATATTTTATTTAATGAAAGTGAAACCAAGATAGCTTTCAGTTAACAGCCACTGGCCTATCTTTTTTATTTTCATTGACCACTAGAACACCTGAGATGACCACCAGGATTGCCATTGCATTGAACAGTTGTTCTGAAATCTAACAATTTTGCTATTGTTATTACCCTACCATCACAGACTCCACTGACAATGATTTTGTAAACAAATGTAGTCTTACATTAGATGATTGGTAACACTACACACAGATTTCAGTTGTGTTCATAACAAGAAAATGGTAAATAGTTTCAGTAATGCCAAAGAATGGGAATTGGTTTAAAGTACATAAGCAAAAGTTGTATCGGCATTATTTCATTATCCAAAATACATAAAGCTACATTGTCCTTATGTTGTATTTTGGTTTTGTATTTTGATTTTCTTTTTATCTCACCAATAATTGTTGAATATCTCATCATTTATTATATCACTGTAGATAATATAACCACATTTGTAGCTCAACTGTTCATAGATTGAAACAGCTTATGAAATGGTCTGTTGTCTATCCATCTGTTAGAACAAGTTGTTGCTGCTGCTCCTTGTTGTTGCTGCTGTTGTTACTCCTTCTTAACTTCTTTAAGGATGACATGAAACTGTACACATTCATCCTAACATCTGGTTTGTCCTAAATGGCAATCATGTTGCTTAGACATGCAGTATGGTCACCACAGCAGCCATGTTAAAATCTTATTATCACTATTCTTCCTGGATGAATGGTCATATCAACATGGGGTTTCACTAAAAGACTTCTCATGTTGGTGCTAAATGACATTGGTTTCTCTTGGACATCTAGTAAGGCTGCTACAGTGTCATTTTGAAAAACTTGTTAATGCTTTTCCAAAATGGGTGGTCATATCTACATGGAGTTTTAAATAAAAAGACTTCTTACGATGTCTAGATGATCCTCAGTGAAAATGGTGCTGATCTCTTATCTGGTAAGGTCATAACTGTCACCTTGAAATCTTGTTGCTTCTCTTTTTTAACAAAACGTGGTTGTACATGAAGACTTTTGATGTCAAGTTGATCATCAATGAATTTTTTAAATTATTTTGACATCCATTGCAGTTACCACATCTCAGCTTGAATTTTGTTTAATCTTTACTTCTCATGAATGGATTCTTTTATCAACATGGAATTTTCACTTAAAGACTTTTCATGATGTGTAGTTAGTTGGCAGTCATCTTGAAAATCCTGTTATTGGTATTCAGAAATGTTAAGTCATATTGCATGGGGATTCTGATTATGATGTCTAGCCAGTCTTGAATACAAAATGGTGCTGATCTGGCCACAAATATGCCTGCCAAATATTGGAAATTTTGTCACTAATTCTCCAGAATTAATGGTCATATTGATATGGTGTTTTTAACAAGAAGACTTTAATGGTGTCTACTTTGCCCTAAATATCTGATCTTACATACATTATGGCTGACTGCTTTGATGCTCTTATCACCCTAGAACATCACAGATGGTTTTGATACTCCGCAGTTCAAAAGAAGTCTTATTGTGTATTCTGTGGAAATTCTGTTCTGACAGTTGAGCATTAGTCTTTTTGAACGACTTGTTTGCTGTTATCTGACATGGGTATTATGTCAATACTCATACACTCCCCCTCCATTAGTTTAGCTTCTAATGCTAGCTATTTTAATGACAAAAGAATGGTGATCTGATTCTTCCAACCCCCCCTTCTACCCTGATTCTTCCAACCCCACTTCTACCCTGATTCTTCCAACCCACCATCTACTTTCTGTAAACACCTCCTACTTAAAAATTTAATGAAATTTCTCCATCTCTCCAATAGCTGTTTATCATTTTTAATTATATTGTTCTTATCATTTATCAAGCATCATAGTTTGTTGTTGTGTATTGAAATAATATCGTTGTTCTCATGCATGATGATAATATCATTGTTATACTTCATCATTATTGTCTTTACCATCTATCATCTTCTTCATACTGTGGGGTGGCTAAATACGCTAAGACACTCACGTGTATAGATCACTAACATCACAGCTCTGACCAGATGGATTTGAGTCTTGACCTGGCCAGTTTGGACATTTGAAAATGTTTGCCATTAGCTTCCCTTGGGTTGAATACTTTTTTCTGTTTTTTTAAAACCCAAGTTTTTCCTCCATCATTTATATTGGCAACCATGTGTACCTTCTCATATGCTGAAAAATGGCATTGAACCTACAAAACCAAGCCAACCCATCATTGTTATAATGTAATATCATTGTATCTTTGTTATGTATCATCATCATATTGTTATAATTTATCATCTTACTGACATTGCAGTGTATCGTATGTTTATGTATCAGGTTATGTATCATTATACTATTGTTATAATGTATCATCATTATAGCATCATAAATGGAAATGTTTGCAGTATCTGTTTTATGATGATTTAGTGCGCAATTCATGCCGATTCTCAAAAATTGTGCTGAAAAATCTACTAAAATGCATGAAAATCGCAAATCAAATTTTCTACCCCTACTATTTTTCTTTGTTGAAGCCATGCTTAGTTAGAAAATTTACCTTATTTCAAAGGGGGAATGGAGATTTCAAACCAAAATTTTCAGTATCTGTGTTCATATATATTGCATTCTTTCTTTTTAAAAATTGAATATGAAAAGAATTGTTGTTGAATTATTATCAAATTGCATTCTATTTTACAGTTCATAAAATATTAATGAACAGCACCAAAATTATTTGAAAAGCACCAAAATTAAATACATTGAATATTTATAGTTAAAAGTATGTTTATAGAATTTAGTAGACTTTTGGACACCATAGTGTCTAAATAAACACTTGTCAATGTGTTCATTTGGGAAAAACTGCCAAAATTTGTCACCACAGATGTATACTGCTTTATAGCTGTTATGATTGTTAGAAGTGCAGCCTACATTAATTAAATATAATAAATTATGTTGTTGCCAAAATGCATATACTGTATCATACCTTCTTTCAAGACTAGGGCAAGTATAGTGGCTTTAAGTGTTTGGGGCAGTTACTGTGTTTACTTGTATGTAAGTGGAGACAAGCTGCAAATACCACATTATGCACAACCCTATCATGGTCTTTCTTTGGTTCACTGAATTTTCTTAACACAGACTGCATCAATCAGATCTACCAGTGCATCAAGCAAGGTCAGATCAGGGTCTGTGTAGTTTGCAGTTGGACTCTATTTGTACATGAGCATATATAGTAGTTGTACATTTTTGTATCATTTGTTTTTTTTACTTGGCAGAATATGTAAGAAAATAGACATGGTTTATAATCATGACAGTCATGTTTTAAAGTATGAAGATAGAGGCTTAGAGAAATACTGTCAATTATTTTTTTTTTATGAGTAGAGCTTTTTTCAATTTGTCCTTGGATGCAGAACACTATCATTGGTGCTTGAAATATATGATTTGATAGCAATTACAAAATACATGTATCATTAGTCTTTTGGTACATTAAAAAGAAAAGAAGCATGCAACATGTTTAATTTTATCTGGTTATGGTGCATGCTTTTAAAGAACAGATCTGAAAAAGACATGTCCAAATAGACATACCAAGATTGTATCTTGATTAAGAGTAAATAATTCTTCCTCCAAAATTATTCAGCTGTTATTAGTGTACAGCATCGATTTTGCATAATACTGTATTATAGTAGGAAAGCTTGTTGTCTAGCCCTTGAATCAGCCATTTAAACGTGCATATAAGTCCGGTCTAACTGCTAACAACATACACCATTATATGCATGCATAGTGTGCAATGGCAGGTCAAGGTTTGTTGATTCTACTGATTAGGCCCAACTAACTGAATAGCCCCAGAACCAGATCTGTCTATGCATTATCTGATGGCAGATCTGGGTCTATGCATTATCTGATGGCAGATCTGGGTCTATACAGTTTGCAGTTTGATCCAAATTATATATGAGCATAGATGTGTTCCTTTAAACTATTATTACCCAATTTTTTCAGCCTTTGTTTGCAAAGAAATGCTAGTAATGTGTCCAGGTAATGCATATGCACCTGATTATCAAATGTAGTTGAATTTTATATCATTCTTCAAAAGTAATTGAGCAGAAAATGAATTTGTATTTACAAACACTTGAGTCAAAGAGAGGCTACAGCTTGGTAAGATTTGGATGAAAAAGAAGAAAATCAGACTTGGCCTAGATCTTGTCAATCTAATAATTGTCAAACTTTCATTTGAAATATGGTTATTAAGCTTGTCTGCAACATTTTATGATCAAGCAAGTTTTTTTCTATATTTATTTTGATCAGAACTCAAAGATGTTACATTGTCAGTTATAGAATGATTATAAAAGCAAACCTGTTACAGGGGACTTTTTGAAAATAAGATATCCAATTTGTTGCAATTACTGTTATGCCCTAGCCATGGATGGAGGGGAGGGTTTGCATTACTAATCTCCCTCCATCTTATCTGTTGCAGTTTTCATTTCTAGTTAATAACTTTTGAAGGACTTGATTGATTGAACCCAAATTTGACATGAGGCTTTACATAAGGAAGGGTTCAGTTTTGATGGTTTCCCAATTAAGTTTGAATTGAGTTGTGGCCCCTATTAGACCTGTTGGTAGTGGGCATCTGTGTTATTTACAGAGTTATAATTAATGTCTCCTTCAGGAATAATACTGTATTTACTTTCAATATAATTTGCTAAACAGTATAGACTTAGACGTGGCAGTAGAACAAAGATCTGTGCTGTTCACTAGAAATCTTTGAGAGTGATCAGGGTAGAAACTGATCCACTCGCACAGTGTGTGATCACAGATCAAGGTTTAGACACTGATCCACTGGTTTAGTATACAATGCCAGATGAATGTGTGTGCTTTTCACTTGCATATACTCCAATTCACTGGAACAGTATGCATTGGCAGACCAAGGTCAGTGCTGTTTACTTGAATAGAAGGTGATTCACTGGTTTATTATATAATGGCAGATCAAGATCTGTGATTTTCATTTAGGTGAATATTAATCCAGTGGCACAGGTTACAGTGGTCAAACAAGGTCTGTGTTATTCACTTTGTTAGACACTACTCCTATAGCACAGTATGCAGTGGTAGACCAAGGTTTATGGTGTCCACTTGGGTAGATCATGATCTGCTGGTACAGTGTGTGATGACTGATTATGTTCTATGCTGTTCTCTTTGGTAGACACTTGTCCACTGGCTGATATGTAATTTGGTATATTGAGGTCTGTGCTGTTCACTTGGACAGACCCTTATCTACTGATACAGGATGTGATGGCAGATCAAGATCTGTACTGTTCATTTGGGTAGGCCAGATACAATGACAGATCTAGGTCTATACTGTTCACTTAGACCAGATACAATGACAGATCTAGGTCTGTACTGTTCATTTGGGTAGACCAGATACAATGACAGATCAAGGTCTATACTGTTCACTTAGATAGACCAGATACAATGACAGATCTAGGTCTGTACTGTTCATTTGGGTAGACCAGATACAATGACAGATCAAGGTCTGTACTGTTCATTTGGGTAGACTAGATACAATGACAGATCTAGGTCTGTACTGTTCATTTGGGTAGACAGATACAATGACATACATGGGTCTGTACTGTTCATTTGGGTAGACCAGATACAATGACATACATGGGTCTGTACTGTTCATTTGGGTAGACCAGATACAATGACATACATGGGTCTGTACTGTTCATTTGGGTAGACTAGATACAATGACAGATATGGGTCTCTGCTGTTCACAGTTGTATGCATATTTTACACATAATAAAAATGTTATTCATTTGTTGTATTCAATGTAGACAAGGTGCAATACAAGTTTGTGTTCATTTTCTTTCATTGTAAGTCTGCTAAATAACTGAGAAGAAATGTGATGTAAATAAAGTTTTTTATTGTTACACTGACTTCTTTTTCTTTATGATTTTGTTTATATAAATAATTATTTAATGAATGCATAATATTCACTTGTTTGGTAATTTACTGTGTCGTGTGAATCAGAGTTTAGCATCATTATATTTACAGTTGAATACAGTCAATATAGCATCATTACATTTAGAGTTGAATACAGTCAATATAGCATCATTACATTTATAGTTGATTTAGTTGAATACAGCCAATATAGCATCATTACATTTATAGTTGAATACGGTCAGTTTAGCATCATTACATTTACAGTTGAATGCAGTCAATATAGCATCATTACATTTAGAGTTGAATACAGTCAATATAGCATCATTACATTTAGAGTTGAATACGGTCAGTTTAGCATATAGCATCATTACATTTATAGTTGAATACGGTCAATATAGCATCATTACATTTACAGTTGAATATGGGGCCCTGAGTGGTCTAAAGTGATCACCGTTCCGGATCACTGCCATCTCACTGCTGTCATCTTGGGTTCGAGTCTTAGGCTCAGCAAACGTTGGTACTTGAGAAAGCTTGCCAGTAGTTTCTCGTGGGTCAGTGGTTCTTCCTGGGGTTGTCCAGGGTTCTTCCTCCACCAGTTATACTTGCCGCCATGTATAGCCTATCTTGTGCTGAAAAATGATGTTAAACCCTACAACAACAACAGCAGTTGAATGCAGTCAATTTAACACCATTACATTTTTTACAGTTGAATACGGTCAATTTAGCATCATTACAATTACAGTTGGGGGCCCCGAGTGGCCGAGTGGTCTAAAGCGCTCTTCGTTACGGATCACTGCCATCTCACCTCTGTCTGCGGCGGTTCGAGTCTAAGATTCAGCCAATGTGGGCATGTGAGAAAGCTTGTCAGTAGCTTCTCGTGGGTCGGTGGTTCTTTCCAGGGTTTTCCGGGTTCATCCTCCACCATTAATACTGGCCGCCATGTATAGCCTATCGTGCTGAAAAATGGCGTTAAACCCCACAACAACAACAACAACAGTTGAATACAGTCAATTTAGAATCATTACATTTACAGTTGAGTTGAATACAGTCAATATAGCATCATTACATTTACAGTTGAATACAGTCAACTCTGTCTTTATGCAGCATAAAGAGACATGGGTCAAATAATGTTGGTATTTTAAACAGAGTAAGATCATAAATAATAATAAAGAGAACTTGTCTGAATGTTCAGTGTTTCGATATGTTCTGGTTTATCCGCATGTTACATGCAGGTGGTGCTGCTATTTCAACAGACGTCATACATTCCAGAATCTCTTGGGTTGATATGTTATTTTGCAATATGTGCAAAATATGAAACACTCCCCTTGCTGCTGTGCTTCGCAAAGTCAAACTCGATCAAACTGGGGTTTTGAAATATTGATTTGCTGGGCATTTCTTACTTCACGGTTAGCTTGTTTCTTCCTGTATCAATGGAAATGACTTTGGACACTTTGTCTTCAAAATTAATCACACTTAAACGCTATTCAGGTGATTGCAGAAAAATATTTTGCATTTTGTATATGGAATAAAATCGGACTTCAAAGAAATGACGCCACTGTTCACAACATTCTTTATTATTATATGCTCATTTTTCCCCTGTTAACTTTACATTGTCAGAATCATGCAGTATTACCCTATACTGAACCCGCGTGTCAATACACATATAGCATTCACGTGTATAAAGGAACTACTTTCTGTGGTAAACAATGGACGCAGACGCCAGCACTTTTGATTTGTATACAAATCATGTACACTTGCGTAAGAGGCGTTTTACGTTGTGGTTGTTTAAATTTGTTTCTGAATGAACTAAAACAGATGTTTCGTGGACTGCCACATACCAGCTGCTTTGGCACATTCCGCGTTGATACAATGTTTCGGATTTAGGCTAGCTACAGTAAACAACAGACGCAAGAACAGGTCCTTACGAATAACATACAAGTGACAAGCCATATACTCTCTTCTTTAGCTGGTGATAAGAATGGCGAAAAAAAATATACTTACGGTTTTACATCCCGAATTTCCTCAAAATATACTTTCTTAGTTCTGCAAATCCGAATTACATGAGCCATGTCATAAGTTCTCAATCTTGATTACACATTTCGAAATTGTACTGTAATTTCGATAATAAGTGCAATTACATCCTCCTTACTGCACTCAAAATGAAATAAGCATTAAATTCCATAGCGTCTTTTTGATAATTGCAATTGAAAGACTTCATATTGTTCCCACATTATGATTTCAAACATTCAATGTCAGAAACAGAAACACATTTGCAGATGTCAACACGCTTCTCCCTAGCTTCTTCAATCCCATGCATTTCATGTGGAATTGTCACATACAAATCCATTCCATAATCACGAAATTTCGTAGAATCGAAAAAATACCAGAATCTATTCATTCCAGATCAAATGGAAAAGTTGTTGCAATGAACATTTATTCACAATATGACTCCAAATTTCAATTTTAACAAAACACGCCATTTTCTTTTGAAAGCTGTGTCGAGCGCGCGACTAAGTTCAAATTTATGTGGGCGTAGTTATGTGCGCAGTAATAATGTTGTTGTTGTGTAATGACGAAACTGCGCTTGTGTATTTAGTTTGGTATACGGCATACATTAATTTACGTTGTTTCTTGTAGTGTATATTGTTTATATAATTAAGCCTTAGGTAGAATTAAAAAAATGAGCATATCATAAAAAGGTTACTGCATTTGTATGGGAAAATAAGAACTCGTTTTGTTGGATGGATACACTGCACTCCCAAGGTCGTGCAGTATTCCATCCAAAAAACTCGTTCATTTTTTCCCATACAAATGCAGTAACCAATAAATTACAAAATGCTTGCACATTCTCATTCATAGCATTGATGCGTACTGACTTTTATTCCTCAACACACATCTTTGATTTACCTATAACCTAAAACGAATTGGGTTGTTCCACTTGCTGAACTTTACCTGTGCAAATTAACATAATGAACTCCCTTACAACAGTCTTCAAATGATATAACACATCACCCTAGCTACTGATAGCCAATTAAGTAAGATGTTAAATGGTTGTTGTTTATTCATGTACCTGACCACCTTCCCTTTTAATTACCTATGTAATAACCAGCTGTATAAAATACACCAGAGATAGTTTTACATGACTACATGCTACATGTTATAGGCATATATTGTGGGTTTTTTTCCTGACGATTACTGAAAATCCTTTTATTTTTAAAATACGGTGTGTGTGTGTGTGTGTGTGATTTGGATTTTTAATGTAGCTTTAACAATTTTCCAGTCATATCGCTACGATGTCTTCAGTGTGGCAAGTTTATACTGATGTCTAGCACTGGGGCATCATGCCGCAGACATGTAGCATCACGTCCCATCCAGTCACATTATCATGACACCAGGCCGACCAGTCCTAACACTAATCTCTTAATGCTGCGCGCCAAGCAAGGTAGCTGCTAGCGCCATTTTTATGATTTTTTGGTATGACTCGGCCTTGGTTCGAACCCGCGATCTCATGCATCCAAGGAGGACGCTCTAACCACTAGGTCACCTGAGCGGTTGGTTTGGAAGTAAATATTCATGTTTTTAGTGTGGTGTGACACGTTATGGCAGATATGTTATTAACACATCTATGCACATACTAGAGGTGTCAGTTCTCTTTGTTGTTATTATTATTAACTCCCTCTCTTGAGGTTCTGTTCCTGCTAGTATGATGTTGTCCAATAAAACTACGACCCAAAAGAGTGTGCACTAATTAATGCAGATTTGGATATTACATTGAATGTGAATTATTATTTTTACTTATAAGTATGAAAAAAGATAGAATGCAGAAAAGGTTTCAAAATAATATAAAATAGGGTAATTATGTTTATTCAAATAAGTTTTATCAGTATTAATTTATACAGTATACTGGATGAAAACAACCTTTCTGAGTGCGCAGAAAAACAAGTGATACAGTATATATGTTAGTATGGGTGGGATACCATGCTAAATGTCTGCGCACAATGCTCCAGTGCTAGACATCACTATACAATTTTGAAAGGGTACACTGTCATCATGTACAAAGCGTAACCATGGGGACACAAAACATAAACACCTAATGGAGCTGATTCACTGTTTCACTCAAACTTTCATATATTTACTTCTAAATTTGTTTGGTTCTCTTCACCAAATAATAGCGATAAAATTATTTATATTTCAAGACAACTATTTTAGTTTAATGAGCTTGTTCGGATCATATATACATGAAAACATTCGAAAACACAGGGGAATATTAAAGTTGAGAGTTATCCAATCTTTGATTCCATTTTATTAATGGTAAAACCAATTAACTACAATATATCTCTTGCATTTTGTTTCGTTTTTAATTCAGCATGCAACATTTATAATAATGAGACTACAGGACAATAATCACTATTTTGTATGAATTACCCATGAATTTTTTTTATGGATATTGTGGTTGCTACGAAATGTGAATTTAAAAACAAGCATTGATTCTCAAGATCCCTTTTACAAACCATGAACTTAAAGACAACAAGCAGCGATTCTTCTATGAAAACAGTTAAGAACCCTTTTACAAATCATGAATTTAGAGATCAAATGAGCAGCTATTCTTCTGAGAAAACAATATGACTCCATTTTACAAACCATGAATTTAAGTGCTGATACAAATTCCAGTTTTGCAAAACCATGTAAAGTAACACCCATGAATATTAATGAATTCACAGTCTTCATTAGTTTGTAGGCTTTCTGGTCAGAAGAGCTCATCTGATTGCCTGTTGTCATAATTTCATTCGAATGTTTGTTATCACAACTCCTACTGAACTATTGGAAGGACGGCTATGAAACTTTAAGCATGCGATAACTCCAAGCTGGCCTCAAGTTAGTATTGATACATTCGGTGGTTCCAACTGTTGGTTTCTATTTGGCCCCTAACATATTGTATCTCAGTGTATACGGGGTTCAGCTAGCATCACTTTGAAGCAGATCTTCATCAGTAAGAGGTACAAAATCAATGTTAGCATCCACTACCAGTCTATCCAACACACCTTCGATAAATTTCTCAACCTCATCGCCGCGTTCAGAATCCATCAGTTTATATGTGATGATAAATATAATCTTAATCACACACGTCAAAAGAAGGTTATTTAACTATCTGGAAAGACGCTGAGTCATTAGAGCAAAATTTCATTGTCTTTTCAACTAACTTTAATTATGGTGCACATGTAAAAGATGTTTTAATATAATCACTTCCGCCACGTGTTATAATTATTACCAATGTTTTCATCACACCTCACCCACGGTGAAATACTCTTAAAATGAATAAATATAATCCAGACTTTGCCAGTTCAAAATCCCCTGCCCCAAAGAGTATTGTCTATAAATCGATCACTTGACGAGTATTGCTTCCTCAGCGACTAATATTTCGTTGATCAATCCCTATGCTTTTTCGACGCGTAGTGGTGAGGGCACCTCCGCAATATTTACATCCACGTATTCTTTTCTTACAGCATCAATATCATCGATGGGCTCTTCAGTCTGCTGAATTCAATTTCTGTTCATATTAAATAATCAACAATTTCAAGTTGCAACCCTAGCTCGTACGAGTCAAAATACAAAAGATGATTTGTTATCACGTGTGACACGCAACGCGTTCCAGGTCCTGTTGCCAAGCTAGCTTAAAATTACCAGTTTCTCATATACGAAGGATCATTAATGTAAGTTCATCCAGCACAAAGACACGTCTGAAATGCTTGACTGACTTTGGCATCAAAACTGGTCAATGGACGCGCTTTCATTGTTGTTAACGGCAAGGCCTTTTGCAAGTTGTATAGGGCAGTCAAAGACCTGTGAATAAGGGTTATTTGCGAGTCGTCCCTGGTAGTTGAAGGTCTTTACTCTTTTTATTTGTCTACGAGACGTTATACATCCACGAAACGCATTACATCCGCCAATATCCTTTTTCAGAACCATTCCAAATGCGGTTCCGATGGCCTCTGACACAGCTGCTTTTGCAACTGCGAGGGCTGCAGCCTTCAACAAAATCGCCACGAGAAATGGAAATATCCCACCGGTTTTTTTACACATGTGTTACTTCTGGTTTAGATGATGTTTGTGTTACAGAGGTCTTATTTTGTTTAGCTGCATTAAGCTAATCATATTGTATTTGGGATAGCCACATGAGGATTAAAGTCCAGTTAACTTTGTCCGAGAAAACCTCGGTGTGACTCCATCAGTTTCTTTTTGTGCTCTTTATTTTCGCAAGCTGCTTTGGCTTAAGTCCAGCCCTGATTTTGTGATATGACAATACTTTTAATCGTGCTGTTCAATTACAACAATTATGAGTTGAAAAAACTTTACTAGTTTCCAAATGATGCGTCAATAAGCCTCATCCATCTGACTGTACCTTCCAAAAACAGTAGGTTACCAGGGAGAATTATAGCAATGCATCTATAAACATCGGTGTGGACCTGCGTTACACATATATGAAAGTGCATGTCGACCACGTAATGTTCAGGTGTTGGAACGAAAAATAATAAATTAGGTACAAAGCAGTGAATTCTTTCTAGAAATCTGAAGACACGTATCATGGTTTTGATCCCGGTCCATAAACGACCACTGCTCATGATATGCATGGGTGACATTATAGTTTTCGAAGTCAAGCAAATTTTCTTCAATTTTCTCCATCCTGTCCACAAGTTCGTGGGCTTAATGCGTGTCTGTGATCATGCAAACATCAATTGTCAAGCAATGTAATATATTGATACCCACATCTTGCTTTGTTGGTATACCATGTTGACGTTTATAGTTTATAATTTTCAATATTAAAGTTAAAATTCTTCCAGTGTTTGCCAGATGCAGAATACTTATCGAACTGATCCCGAAACACCCACGTGATCTAAGTTGTATATGCTTTACTTGCAGATATTTTGTATTTTCCTGTATTATATCTTTTCCAATTGGTGGAGAAATAAGCGGTGAATTTTACAGCATCACTGGCGATCTCCTTAAGGCCTGCCTTATTAAACATGTAAGGCGTTTTTCTTGATTCGGGTGTTGCATGTATAGGACTCACGGTACTTATTCAGTTCCCATAGTAAACCTATGCATCCACCATGATATTAAAAATTCAATAACTTAAAAGTTTTGAGTGCTCGTGATCAAACCTATATTTATCAGTATAGATGAAACCTGGATGTCAGCTTCTGAGTAGAGGAAAGGATATGAGCCGCGGCATTTTCTGGACCTGCATGTGTTTGAAATATGTGCTTTCAATCCCACACCAAAGAGTCAGGTGCTAATTTTAGTAATGAGTGTTCCAAACTCAAGACTGTTAAAGGACTGAAATTACATCAATAAAACAATGTCTCTATTTTTGTTTACTTACAACTAGGATAATCTCTCAAAAGATACTTTTTCCTACTATATAACTTACATTATTAACCAATCCTGATCAGCCTAACCCATATATACTCTATTTTATGTTCACCCATTTCCAGGCTGGTTCCCATTTTTCCACACCATTAGTACCGTGTGTCCTATAGCTTTCTCAAGAGTTTTCGTTTCACATCGCACACAATACGAAGGCATGACTGAGCTTATACAACAAATAACATTTAAAATTCAACATGGCATCATGAACGAGAAAGGTTGATTTCACAAACAAGCAAACATGAGACACCCCTCCCCCCCCCCCCCAAGCACGGTGTAACGTCGCCCTCTTAGTAAGAGGGGTGGTTAATTGGATTTGGCTGGCATTATCTAGAGGATGACCTCCCTCGATATTATAGCCCGGCGGAAGTGAAAAAGAATAGAATTTCAACAGAGAACTGAGCGAGAATACTGGGAAGAAATACAGCAATACCAGCCCCTTTGACAAGAAAATAACAAATTTAATTAGAACAAATTAATAACTGCAATTCCAATTCAAGTTAGATTATATCAATAGAATTTAGCAGGTGTGTCTAATTTGGATTTATTTTATCATCGTAACGAGAGGTGAAAAGAGCGCAATGTCCACGACCGATTTGCATCACCTTCCTATCTGGACCGTATATCAACGTCTCCTAGTTCGTCCTTCCTAAGTTCTATGCTTTGCCCCTTCCTGGACTTCCTGGTTCTTTCATTCTGACCTCGTCCTTCTTTTCCTCGAACTTCTGTCTCCAGACTGTCTCGTCTGTCTCTCTCAGAAAGTTTGTTCCTTAAAGGACAAAATTACCCCATACTTTCGGTATACCCCACTCTCTATGACGTATATAAAATTCACTTACGTTATTCAGAGCATTTTGGCTATCCACACACTGCGTAAATTCTAACTTAGTACGGTAGGACATTGATCTCGCGTCTAGCGGCAGGTCTTAAATTACCACGTGAGCATCTATCGAATATTGCCGTATTCTTTTACATGCTACTACATGTTCGATTACTATTGCACGAATTTCACTAATTGTAACTCACAGCAGTCCGTAACCTCATGATTATTCAAACATTACAAAATCAGATATAATTAGGTAAGTATCGTTAACTCATGATAATCTGTCTCGTCCTAACAAACAAAGGAAGTTATTTCATATAACCCTATGAAATCCAACACATATGAACATTTGGATCGCATGCAATCAATTAACTAATAACTGTGTAATTAAAAGGTAACTTGCATAACTATTCTCTAGCATCAACACTTTCCATGAAATTGAATAGAATAAATTGCATAACAACCCTAGCATCAACACATTTCCATAAAATTGAATAAACAATACATAATATGGAAACCTAGTCATAGCAAACATAGGAGCATAAAACAATCAAATTATATAATATTACGCGAAACTAAAATTGCGTACCTTATTGCTGTTCTCTTTCAGAACGTGTGCGTCCCAGCACTAAAACCTGACTTTCATTTTACAAGACGGACACCTGGTCCCTGTCTTGTTTAACGAGGAAAGCACTAATCTCTTTATGCCTTCCCGAAGTCGACAAAACTTCATCCTTCCAGGAAATTTTCAGACTAAAGAATTTCGACTAAGGTCGTCACTTTAAAGTTTGATTGTTCTAAGGTGTACGCCTTAATTTATTCTGCTCAGTCGTAGGCAGCGGTCCCTATTTTTTCCCAAAGAAATGATTTCTTTCATCAGGTTATCAGGTTTAGACAGCACAGAATCTATGAATGACAGTGCGTAACAATTTTCCTTTGAAAAAATGATAAGTGGACATAGGTTCCTACCAAGCGGTTAGGATTGGTAGCTCAAATGTTTACTTTCTAACGACCGTGTTAAGATACCCCGGTCAATTTCACTGAGTTGGAATGCTGCCCCTTTGAAGTTTACTCTGACATGGGGGGATGAATGAAGAAAGGTCGATGTGACCCTTCACAGATACTTTTCTGGCTTAGATGCGATAAAATGTTAATGCTCAATGTATTCAACTTTAAAGTTTACTGCAATTCAAAATTCGACACTACACATAGGCCCCTCTTTAAGAGTAAAATCAGGGATTTGAAGCTGTATTTCCAGTTATTGTTTACATATCCTGAAGTGACCCCTTCACCTCAGAATCTATTAGTCTACTCAGACAATCTGCTCCTACATTGGCGCTTCCCTTAATGTAACTCAATTGAACTTGATATTGCTGGAGAAATAATGACTATCTCAGTAAACGTCCATTTGTCAATTTAGCTTAGGCCAAATAAGCAAGTGGTTGGCGGTCAGTTTGCAGAATAAACTTTCACCCATACAGATAGCGCTGGAATTAAGAGATAACAAAGATAATCGCTAGGCACTCCCTTTCGGTAACAGAATAATTACGCTCTGTTGGCGACAACTTCCTGCTACCATTAGCAACCGGAAATAAGTTCGCATCATGTTCTTGCAGTAAAACTGCATCAAGACCCCTATCAGAAGCGTCGGTACGTAAGACAAAGTCATTTGTCACGTCGGGTAGTCTCACTACGGCGTCTGACGTCAACGTTTGTAATGCTCTCTTACAAGCGTCTGTCCAAACAACCTTCGTCGGAGCCTGTTTCCTTGTCGTGTCAGTCAACGGACTAGCAAGTTTGCGGCATACTTACGATAATAACCGGCAAGTCTCAAAGTTCTACACTTCACACAAGGTGATATATTTTTAACTCATCTCGCGCGTAGATTATTGGCCTATCCTGATCAAAAAATAAAACTATTGTTGAATCTCATCATGAGATGGTTAACGTGGGATCGGCTGTATGTGATTGCACCATCTGTGGATGACCAACCCTGTTAAGATGGACTCCATGGTTTCACGGAAACGCTTTGCGTTGTCGAGAAGCTTGTCAAGAAGCAAATGAGTTCCACCATTGATGAAGCCCCCTGCACTGACGACCTTGTCCCTCGAGCGAATAAGCATGTTGTGTACGATGATGAAATGCTTGAACACTAAGACGACCCTCGCGAGACGTGATCTACGTGACCTAACTATACATGTTTATAAAATTTCGAGCAATTGACAAGCATGGCCTTGCAAACATTTATTTAACTTGGTGCGCCGCCTACCAGATGAGTTGTGATATGTTTGAGGTCCACCGGGACCCGTATAGTTTCCTCACACTGGACTTGAGTGGATCCACCAGTCAAAAGTATCGCACAGGTCTGGATGCAAGCGTATGACATAAACTGATTTGTCTAAGCTTTTCAACAACTGCGATACGCATACAATGGCGAAATCTGCCATCGATGGCATAGTTGATGCTGCTGATCAACGCTGCAAAGCTGCATGAATCTTTCAGATCGTGTTTTAGAAAAGGTTTGAATTACTACACACAGTGATATATTTCATGCCAAAACTCGGGTAAAATAAGGTGAAAGTTGCTGTATATAAGAACGAACATCCTCAGACAATTCAAACAGATGTTTCGCTATAAGCGAACAAAATATAACATAATCTTTAGTAGTAATATTTATTTCTAGTTTTATTTCCTTTAAAATAAAGCGTTGAATATGTCTTCGCAACCATTACATTTATATTGTACATGTATACTTGTCGTGTAAGAATAAAACACCAATTACTTTTTCTGATCTATAAAAAAAATATTTGTATTTATTTCCATTTATTGTCAATGAATAATTTAATTGTGTTTCGGAAAAAATGTTACAATAAATAAACAAACAATTTATTTAATGTTTCCTGAGTGACTAAAAGGGAGTGTTTTACATTTCATACGGGTATCAATTGGCACGTCGAAGTAAACAACTATTGGCCGGTTGACGGGGAATATATTTACATCCTCTTTTAACTTCTGCTAATTAGTCTGACGCGTTGTACCTTAATTCGTTAATGACATAAAATTTTGCAGGTGGTATGAAATCAGCAATTTGTAAGAGATAAGATTTATCTGAAGACTGCATGACAGAGATAAAAACATGGCAGGACATAACTTGCTGTTATTTATAGTCTCAATCTAAAATACTTACAAAAACCTCCATAATACGAATTTCATTAAAAAATTTCAATTTCAATTTTAATTATATATATATATATATATATATATATATATATATATATATATATATATATATATATATATATATATATATATATATATATAAATCCATTTTTGCAAGAAAAGATATTGAACAGAATTAGGACCATTCCAGAACTAATGTACAGAGTGGAATGGTTTCAAAACCCAACAAGCCACGGCATTTTTTGAAATTTCTCCAAGAAAGACAATTTTAATAGGATTTTTCATGTTGTGTTGTTTTTTTTCAGATTATACGGATACTGTTCACATATTACTGGCTTCGTCAAGTCGCTAAGAGGATTCAGACTTTCTAAGTTTAAGAAGGTACGTAACCAGTTGAGTTGTAAAAGTGCTCCACAGCAATGGCATCAGGGCCGGCGCCAGACCCGGCCAGACTATTTGGCGCCCTAGGCAAGGTTAGATTCTGCCCCCCCCCCCGGAAAATATCAATTTCCAAAATTATAAACAATAATAAAAAAAAATTAAAAATGCGCCCCCCCCCCCCTGAAATCAGCGCCCTAGGAGGCTGCCTAGTTTGCCTACATGGTAGCGCCGGCCCTGAATGGCATCCACCTATGGGACTATGGGAGTTAAAATACAGCCTGTGCAAATTTATAATGTAGTAGTTGGCAGATCATCAGAGAATAGATAAAGCCATTTTTGTTTTGTCAGCTTGAAACCAATTAAAAGTAAATGCTCAATTTCGAAAAATAATTCATAATCAACCCTACTAAAGAAGAATACATTCAAAGATTCCAAATTTACTTTTAAAGAAACAATCCAAGGTAAAACAAGGTACAAAAATAAGAACACGTACGCACATTTTTTCATTGCAAGCAATAAATATTTTGACTGAAATAAGCTATACAATTCGACATAAGCATACAGTTAGTATAAGACTGTATTCGAATGTTCACAAGCACAACAAACAATGGCATTGTGTTATAAATGTTTTTTAAGAGATTTTTTTTTGTATTTATTTACAAAATATGATTATAAATAATATATCAGTTCTAACACAGATATTTTTATGTTGGCTTTTATTTTATGAAAATTAACTAAAAAATTCCCTAATGAGTCCATTCAAAATATAACGAGTTTGCATTGCATGTGCCCCAAGCTAAACGGGAAACCGTTTTCTATGTAACTTGTAATAAAAACTACTTCACAATGTAATAAGAAAGTAATCAAGCATGGACTTTTATTTTGGAGCAAATGAATTTGATGCCTATTTTCAATAGTAAAAAATAATGAATTTGCCCGGTTTGATTGGCAGGTTGGAACTAACCATAGAGTGGTGTCCGTATGCGTAAGTAGTGACACCATCAGAGAAAATCGATCGTTTGATATCCAGCGGTGATAGTTTCATTTTCGTGCAGTGACATACATGCGTGCGATGTTTTCATGACAGAATCAGATTTGTTATGTGTGCGATTTGCGTCGCTCGCTTCGCTCCACATAAATGTTGTGCCAGAAATCCTTTTTCACAATCACTCTTGGGACACGTTTGCTTTCTTGATGTTGTTTGCTGCAGTCTTTATTGAATGCATTTTCGGATGCTATCCTAAATATTCTTCTGTTATGAAAAGATTTTAATCATAACCTTCTTCGCATTTCTTGCTATGAGAAGGAAATATTCATAACTTAAGAAGTGTCTTTGCCCATGATTAAAGAGGGAGAAAGAAGACTTCAGGCTCTCTTAAAGGAGGTGTCACTCATAACGGTGTAGATAGGCTACATCTTGGGGGAAAAATGGCAATGCGAGAGTTACGACGGGAACAACCGTAAGGAAAGACAGTCTTCTGATTCTCGCTGAATGAACTTTATTTAAATTAAATATATATATATATATATATATATATATATATATATATATATATATATATATATATATATATATATATATATATATATATATATATATATATATATATATATATATATATATAATACCATCTTCTAGAGATACATCTAGAAAACTTTATATTTAAAATACACGAAATACATATAAAATTACAATTTTTCTTCGAGCTTACCAACTTCATACATTTGTATAATTTCTGTCTTTTAGAATATAATGCAGATAATTAAATATCGACTAACTTCATGATAACCAAAGAGTATAAAATTCAATAGTTGCGATTAATGCAGCAAACATTTTGAAGAAATGTATTTTACTAATTTTAAAATAGAATACTAATTTGGAATAGGTTACTAAAACATTATTCTTTATTACTTAAAGAATATTTTATTCCCACATTAATTGTACTAAACATGAAGTTGGTAGCGAATTCGTTTTTTTTCCAATAATAAATACTATAAACACAAATGAGTATAAATTCTTTTGAACAAGTAAACATCCATTACATTATAATAGAAAATAGAAAAAACTCACAAAAATGTTGCAAAAATATCGAGTCTAGACTGGACTTTATGGTGAAAAGATCAGACATTAAAAACTCCATATTCTTTAAAGAAGTCTACGAACACAGACGATGCTTACCTGTAAGGAAAGACGGAGTCTTTTGATTCTCGACGAATGAACTGACTTTGCGCAAGATTGTTCTCAATTTATACGCAATTTTGAACGTATCTTCACGGCCAAATATGGACATTCGTCTAGGTACTTTGTGTTCATTCATTTCGAATCAGAACGTGGCTCCCGTCTTTATTAATGATACTGTCTGCGTCTGTGTACGTCATCAGACATTCAATTCTGCTGCATCAGCTTATTCGTTTTTAAGAAACGCAAGAATCTTTTAGCTTACTCATTAAAAAAGGTATTCGTCTGTTCGGAAACTTACAACCGATTCTAAAAATTGCTGAATTTTGGATACAAGAGAAATGTATTTTATAGTACAAAGGGGTTTTGCGCTTGCTCATAAAAGAGCAATCTTTATTAACACAGTATACAGTTGAAGTACAGAAATAAATACAATTAATCTCAGTATATTTTAATGGAAAATTACTTTCAATATAATTTAATGAAAAATTAATTTTAATACAATTTAGAGAAAAATTCAATCTTAATACTTTTGCTAAAAAATTCTGTCCTAATACTTCGATGGATTTTCACGCATAACAATCCTGGAATTTGTTCAATACCTTTTTGTTAACGTTTCTAAATAGCAACTGCTCTTTTGGATATTCTCTGGTGTTAAATTCGTTCACATGCGATTGCTTGCCCATATCTGTGCAGACATCATCTCTGGTTACCTGTATTAACAATGAGTCAGTACCCATGTACAGCATTTTTTGTCACTGCTGTCGCGCGTTTTAGTCTTGTTCTAATAAAATTCATACATCAAGAACTTTGACAAGGCTAACACAGACGCACAGTATAGACTGGCTTTTCAGCTTCATTGACATTTCACTGTTGATGGTAATGAGTCCACCGTCGAATAGTTTGTGTGCATTGAACATGGAGTCTGCAATGAGCCTCTGATGTTTATCTTGCTCGCTGTTCCGAGCAAACTCAACATGGATGTGCTTGCGTAGATTTTCCATCATTGTCCTAAACAGGTCGTTGTTCATAAGCTTGAAAAGGTATCTGTCTCATTAGTTTCAAACACGTGCAGATCCATATTTATTTGTACATACGGAGGCATCAATCTCGTTGATAACACCTGCATTCAGTAAACTTGCATCGGGAATCATCAAAGATTCCACACAGATAACGTGACAGTCACCCGCAAGGCACCACCAATGCTTCCGGAGCCAGCGGATAATCCTTTGGGCATTGTGAAGCTCATCTGGATACTCCAGATGATCTTCAAGCAAGTATCCGTGGTCACTGTTGCTGTCGTATGCGTGTATGTGCTTGCGAATCCAGTGAACTAGCCTACGCGCATCATCACCCATTAATACAAGTTGTTTGTATGGAGATACATAATGCAGTTGTTTGGAAGAGTGGGGTCATATCTAACCAAAAGCGGGTGACTCGCATTTAAATCCTGACATAAATTCCACTTTTAACAAATAAATGTTGATCGATGTCCGTTAACGGCTTTCGATAGCAATGAATCCCAAGCATTTCCAGGTGACAAAACGGTGCACGGGATATAGCGTGTAGACGGACATGGATGTATCATGAAACGTCTCGAAGACATCAACAAGCAGCAACACATCCATGAGAAAATATAAATCATGATAGTTGCCAAGGTGTTGACAACCAAACGTGGACCAGACATTGTTCGCATGCATGTAGTCATTAGCAGAAATACCTTGAAGTGATGAATAGAAGACCTAATGGGTGGCAACTTATTTTCTGAAAACTTGTCTCAGTTGCTCATTGATCTGTTAGGATTTCAGCGTCCTTTGCGAGTGAGCAATACGAACATTTCCGGTTTGGCAAAGGATGCAGTTATTCACATTCACTGCAAGGTCATTTGCTAGTTTATCCAAACCAATATTTAGTAACTGCACTGAGTCAATGAACTGCAACTGACCCATGATTTTTTCCATGTTGTTGGGATGCTGATTAATTGTGCATTCGATGCCATTTTTACCCCTTGCATGGACAGGTGGCCACCACACCCATGCAGAATATTTTTGTTTTGCCTGGGTACATTTTCAACTGTTGATTGCATGTGCTTTGTGCAGCTCCTCAGTAATCACCTTTGGTATGGCAGTGATCGCACACTTTGGCATCAGTATCAAATAGACCATCACAGATCCAGCAATAAGTGTCCGCTGAAAACTCGCGTGTATCGTCACAGGGCTATAATCATATCCATGGGCGATGAACGCTCTTGCTGAATCAATTTCACAGTAATCTCTAACAATTTAAGAATCACCTCAGCTGAGTCCCAGGCTTGATACAACATTAGTAGCTCTGTCGCTCTAGTGCATCTGACAACAGTATAGCAAAACCGGTATAGAACTTGTTCAGGAACTTGTATTGTATCACTGAACCGTGGAAATGTATTGGTCATTAGAACTCATGGTATCACGACTCAATGGCATCAAAATAAGTAATAGAAAAGAACGAAAAACAATAAGCTTTTCAAATTGAACAAATACTTTATTTGCCTAAAATACAAAATGAAAATGTAAAAAGAACTTACAGTATTGCGAATTAAATCCTAAATAATCCTAGAACTACATACTCAAGTCCTAATGAATAAAGTTATAAATAAACTTTAATGGTATTCCAAATAATTTCCAGCTCTAAAGGTGTTGATGTGCCTGTAGTGGCTGTTAGTCTATAATGTACTAATGTACCAATGGTCTAAATTGTAATGATGTGCCAGCATTCTTTTGTTGAATCACAATAATATAATCCAAGGTTTCCTTGTCAGAATTCGCTATAATTCCTAGTTAATGTCTCTGTCCAAGAATACCATTGAGCAATTTGTATTTCCAGTGAATAAATATGTTGAATAAATAAATTCCAGCCCAAATCAAACAATGGACACAACAAATGATTCTGCCTCAAGATCATATAGCATAAATAAACAAGATTATATAAAAAAGAAAAAAATAAGACACAAAGGAAGATCCTGGAAGATATGTTACTAAATATTACAATACAGAATGTGGCAAACATCAGGTACAACGGGCATTTCATGGCAAATGTCCAATGTTTCCAATGAGATAAACATGTTTACAAAACCAAAATCAATGATTCTGGTCAGGTAGAAAATGGACTTGACTTTTGACAAGGTCAGTTATAAAGCATAATTTTACTTAACCCATAACAAATAATGAATAAAAAGAACTAACAAATGAAAATATACATAACAATGGGAACATTCAAGGTTTCGTGGCGTGCATAGATAACCTACAGGACCTTAATTTTTTGTTGCACTGCGGTAAATTGCATAATGTTTTTGCCCTGTTCTGCATGATTATACGTTGCAGCTTTCACTGACTAAAAGTCATGTCTGCGAGCAACTGCTAAGGGGCTACATATGTGTAGGCAACGTTGACACAAAAATGTTTCCTATTATGGTAGGTTTTCCAATAAGGCAACCGCGAAAGATTTTTCCATCCACAGGTAATGGAGCCGCGACTCTGAACCATTCATATCACTTAGCAATAGCAGACTAACCTGGGTCTACCCATATGAATTTTTGCTTCGTACATTTGGGGATAGTTAAAGCGCATAAAATACATTGTTCCAAGCATAAACGTTAATGGTGATACCAGGGATGAGTTCTTCAAACCTTTGAGTAAGTTGTTTGTGACCTGTATAGGAAATTATATGTTACCAAAACTGAGTTCACCCATGTATTGCTGGTATTGTTTTTGTGCCATTATTGGAACCATTGAATATCCATCAAGAATTTGTTTGCAAAACGCGATGTAACTTTTTATTTTTATTTTTCTTGCCATGGGTCAGAATTTATTTTACTGAAAATGTCACATGTCAGTCAGACATTATCTTTTTTGTAAGCTTCAAGAGGCGAGTAAAATATTCAGAAATTCATTTGTAAAAGGTTGTGTAATTTTTATTTTCTTTTGCCATGGGTCATGATTTATATTTTGGTGATGTTATGCGTCATTTGAATATGATCGTGTTTTATAAACCTCCCTGTAAAAAACTTCCCACTTGTCATGAATTATTTTTACTATATATAACCTTCTCCTCCTCCTCCCATGGAGGAACCTGTAAATAAATCACTTTGGTAAACATATATCATCTTTAAATTGCACGGTATCAGAAAATGGTTGTTGATATCATTCTGACATTAAAATGAAGCCAAACAATTTTTTTTAATATATTACCACTTACACGATAAATGGTCTTATTTCACACACAATTTGTATCTGAGATTAGTTGCAAATTGATCACAAACTGGCTCATGCAAGCCCAACTTTCAGTTTATTTTTTTTTGGAATCAAGCATTTTCTGGTTCTCATCCCGATAAATCATTTTAGTTTTTTAAATTAATATACCATATTTATTTTGCCAAATATATAATTCAGTTGCCAAGAAAATCGAAGGCAGCCGTATACTTCTGGCCGGTTGTCTTGTCAGTCGCTTCAACACGAAGCTCGGTTTCTCCAAATGAGATAGAAACTTTCATTATTCTATCCTTTTCCCCTGTTAGGTCAGTCATCTGAACAACAATGGCCCCAATTTTCTCGCACCCTAAATCTGTAACATATCGCGGGTTCTCCAAAGTAGATCTATATACAGAAAGAAGCATGGATTTTTGGCCAAAGTGTGATGGGTTGAACGATTTTGTCACTGTAGTCTGGTTAATTTCTATAACTTCGTTGATTTTAACAAATTTGCAAAATGTGTCTCTGCATAGTCTTTCTCCATCAATTATCTCCGCTTTTGTCGGGTTATGAAACCCTTCAATGAAATTGTTCATAGTATCTATGCCATATGTGTAAGCTGATCGCCTTCTCTCAATGACCTTTGGATTATGTCCAACACCGACAGCTCCTTCCAGCACAGCGGATCCTGGGTTCTCCACAACAAGGACTTCAATATCTGGAAAATTAGTTTGAACAGCAGACTGCAGAATAGCTGATTCAGAGAATCCTCCAACCATAATAATGTACTTCAGTCCATACAACTCTGGGTCTTTTATGACCTCTTGAAGATGTGAAACAATTTTGATTACTGGCTTCTGGAAAAGCTCTACTACTTGGTCAACGTTGAGGATGAGTTTATCACGCTTAATGCATTCCTTTATTGGCAACGTATGGCTGTGTTCCCTCAGTGTCAATGGAAGCCATATTTTGACTTGTCTTTCGTCTGGGTTTTGTGCTTTCTTCTTGGCGCTTTCAAAAGATCGAAGGACCTCAAGGACTTCATTCTTTTCCATACGCTGAAAATGATCCTCCCCAAAGTTTTTAATGAGGAATTCCTGGAAAGCATCATCAACTTTGGTCCCTCCCCAAACACCTCCTGTGGGTCTATAGATGCAGTCCACTCTTCCTTTGCTGGTTTTCTTCATGATGGACACATCAACCGTCCCTCCTGAAATTGTGGGAAGCAAGCTATCAGGAAAAGAATGTTTGTCATATGAAGAGAAACAAATTAGCTCCATTGCTGAATCATATTTGCAGAATAGCTTATAACAGAGTTTAGTTTCACATTTTAACAAACATTCCATGTGATAATGCGTCTAGCAAACTCCGCTGGTGCATAATCAAACAAGTGGACAAGATTGGCCTTATATCAATCACTTGATTAACTGACATAAGTTAACTTGTAAATGCAAATTCTTAAATGTATTGAAACTGTGAAATGGAAATAAAAGTTTGGAGCACTGAGCTGCTATTGTCTATTAATGTTAGCGTTACTTATCTTCTCCTTTAGACCAGATATATATATATATATATATATATATATATATATATATATATATATATATATATATATATATATATATATATATGAACTAAAGAAATGTCAGATTCTTTTGCTTCGCGTTTTAAGCTGTTTTTTATATGCAAGTCGACCGAAATAAAATAGATGAAACAAGGTAAGTAAGGTCGGATTTTACTCATTAATATGAAACTAAGATATGCTTACTTCGCTCTATTTTATGATATAATGGATAGTCTAATACCGTATGTGCGGGTGTTATGCAAGTAGCTTTGGCCTACGGGTTTCAACTGCATCCCTGGGGATTTGTGTTTCCAGCATTAAAGTACACACACACACACACACACACACACACACACACACACTGATAGATAGATAGATAGATAGATAGATAGATAGATAGATAGACTTGGTAAAGGAATGGGAGTAAACTAGTCAGCATGTATTCCTGGATCTGTCATTCCCAACTGGACTCATTACTCATAACCACTGAGAATCCTAAGCAAGATAACTGTGGTACCTTAGCGATCAAGTCATTGGAATCATGACCAAAAGGGCGTGAGTTCAATTTATATCATCTAATAAGCCTATATCTGCTACCAAATTTCTCCAGACTGTTTTGTTATCTTTTGTTTCTTATTTAAGGATGTGGGTATCTTTAGTAAATAGAATTGCAAGAGCTTTAGGAGAAAAGCATTTTGTTCTTTTTGTTTTGTATTGTTTTTGAAAGCCAAACATGCAAATATAAATTTAAAATAATTGTAATCAGTTGCAATGAATATATGAAATATGATAAAATAATGCAAATACATGTACAGTAATAAAATTAAAAGTGAAAAACATTCTCATGCACTATAACATGGCAATACGATTTTAAAGTGCTTAGTAGCATTCGTTAGTCTTTTTGTTTGTTCATGATAGTAAACTTTCGTGCTGAAGGTTCTTTTCATGCGTCAAAACTACTGATTCAGTATCAGATTTGGTTGTTCGTGGCATGCGTAAAAAATACACAATCTGTACTAGGTTTGGTTTGACTAAATCTGCTTTAAGGTATTTTTTCTAAAAGGCGCACTACAGCAAATTCATTCACAGCATTGCACACATTTTATTCTTTTCCAAAATAATCTTTTACATAATGTATTTTAAATTCAAGTGTCACTTGTTATATTTTGTAAACATTTTTATTCAGCTTCTGTAAAATTAATCGATTTATTTTTAAAGATTTATTATTATAGTAACTTATATTACTAGTTTTACTGAATGCTTTGCTTCACATATTCTAAAACTAATTGTTTTAATCTGTTTAAATTGTTTTCTGTATGGGGACAACTCTGCTCAAACCCAACACCAGGTCTCTCCATAGAGCTTGTTACAGGCTACTTCCCTTGGATTAATAGGAAAACTGACATGTACATTTGGCCACAGGAGTCTGACGTTTTATCAATAAAGTACGGTGAAATCTCTGACAACATGAAATCACCTTATCGTTAATATAAATGAAATAAGGTGATTTCATGTTGTCAGAGATTTTGCCGTACTTTATTGATAAAACTTCAGACTCCTGTGATCTGGCTTTCTAGCAAATTTGATCAAACTTATTCGACGGTTTTGGAGAAGTCATTCAAAGATGGCGCTCATATTGGATTGGATATTGGTATCATTTGTGTAAATTTAAATGGTTTTCATGCCAGGACGCTTTCTGTAAATTTTGGTCTAATTCTCTTAAGTACTTTCTGTTAGAAGAAGTAGTTTTTAAATTTTGTGTACTAAACGCAAGAACAAGAAGTTAAAATACGAGCACATAACGCAGGTTTATGTGTGGGGAAAACGACTGAAATTGTTAACTCTTCTTTCTTTTTTCAAGCGCTACATTTTACCCACATCATGTACTGTAGTTTATTAGTAAAACTAATTTGTGTACCTGTATCAGCAAAAGCAGAAGAATAACCTCTTACATGTAAAATTAAGCTTATTGTTTACATCGATTTCTTTTCTGTGAGATTAGCTGTTTACAATACACCCATTTACTGTGTCCACTGCGTACCAATAGTGTACAATGATAGAACCATAATGCATTTTAAGGTGCATCAGCATCTCTTTTGCACGCTCAAACATTTCATTCACCAAATATGAAAAAAAAATTATCTGCTACTATTTGAATTTAGGCAATTATGTTACTGTGTCTTTTCTTAAGACTCTTGATGCTTATAATTTTAAGGATGGGTGATCTTAGATATGTCTGGCACATATTATGCTGACCTGGCCCTGAAAACAAAACTGTTGTTCCGAATATAAGCGCTGCCGAAACATAAACGCAGTGAAATGCTTAATTACCTTTTTAATTCCATCAAACTTTCTAGGTCACAAGACTTGAAACTAGGCATAAAGTCATAAACAAGAAAACAATTGTGCTGTGCATGTATCAAGTTATTCGTGAAATTGAAATAATGTATTCTTTTATTCTAAGGGTAAGGCATTACACTAAAGGGTAAAGGCATTACACTAGAGGTACTCAACGGACTTTAACTAGTTAGTCGAAAATGGGATTTTGCAATTAGCGTTTTTCTTCACGTGTAAAGAAATACAAGTAACAAAAAGAAGTTAAATTCTAGCCCTGTATATTGATGATTTTCCCCCTTCAATAAGGTATTTTATCTGTGATGTTGAGACAAGATACAAATTAGTTCAAGGGACATTCGAAACACAAAAAGTTGAAATATTATTGAGCAATCAACTTAATTAGGGTTCCATTCGATGAATGTCTGAGAAACTTAAGACTAGTCAAGTTTTTTATATGTCCGTCCAGTTTCTGCAGCATAACCAAAATACGGTTTTATTTCAACTAAACTTAAAATGCACATTTGTATTGATATGACACTGAATGAGTCCTATTTCCAGTGCGCAATGTCATCTGTCATAATATAAAAAATTATGCTCCCGAGTACCCTGTCCTCTAGCTCTGGTTTCGATTTTGCAAAGGATTGTTGGATTTGTAAATAAACAATTGGAGCACACTTCCTTATACTGATAGCGCTTTGAGTGAGTTCAGTTTCCAGTATTCTACATGATCATCTACAAGAATTATAGCCCCTGATTGATCATTCTCCTAACTTGAGTTTCCGCAGCCACACTTAGTTAGGTTCGTCTAAATTTGAACCAAATGTGATATGCAGCTTTATATTGATGGTATCTCCGATGAGTTTAATTTATGGTTATATATTCCCCAGGAAATTAACTGGAATAGTCAAATATAATTAATTTATGGAGTTATGATCCATTGTTTCATACATTTTTTTAATATTTATTTTTTACACCATAACAATGATTAGGAATAAACAGAAAGCACTAGATTTCAGACAATTTGTTCGAGTGCATTCTTATACTATTTAACATTTGCACGAGTTTGTTGCCAGTATGTTACATCACCATTCTGCAGAGATATGAACCATTATTGCTGGACACATCCTCTTTTAATTTCAGCCTGTTTCTTTTATATATAACCCTGCTGAACACACTGCTGCATGCATGGCCTTTTGAGATGCAACCAACACTAGCAGCTGTGGATTACTTATAAAGATCAACAAAAAGCAAGCTTCAATCACATACCTCCACAGTCCAGTATCAGGTACTTCTCACCTTCCTCACACATACTGTATATAGATGCTACCATGGCTGCCGCATCAGGTTCCAGCACCACCATGAGGCTTTCATTAGGGATTCCTGCCTATTTACCATGAAAAGAGAAAGAAAAGAGGATAGGATAACTAAGTTTCAAATAAATGAGAGATTACGCAATGGCATCTAACGAAGTCCTGAATTGATGTTTCACGACGTCACTTCAAAAATATTTTAGGATCATACAGAAGCAGAATTTTAGGTGATGAAGAAACAGTATATTTGTGGAACTAGCTGCTTTGCAGTTGGGTGTGGTAATTATTTAATAGACCGAGTGTTTGCATTAAGAGTCTGACAAGTTCCAGCCTGATTGTCCTATAAACACACAATTGGTGACTTTATCCCAATTAATCCTGTAACCGCAAAGTCAAATAAGAGTTAATCTTTCCCCAGTCACATCTTTTTCTGCTATTTCAAATCACTGGCAAAGACTTTACATTCAGTACAACCAATAATGCATCTTATAATCTATGGCAAAACTCCAATTAACCGCTCTAGTCACAAACAGGAGTGATCGAGTTAAGTGGTTATAATGTATCAACAGATTGCTCTCTAGTGGCTATAATGTATCAATGTATCGCTCTCTAGTGACAGTAGCTATACAATATCTGCAGATTGCTCTCTAGTGGTTAGAATATATCAACAGATTGCTCTAGTCACAAATAGGAGTGACAGAGCCAAGTGGTTATAATGTATCAACAGATTGCTCTCTATTGGCTATAACGTACAAACAGACTGCTATCTAGTGATTATAATGTATCAATAGATTGCTCTCTAGTGGCTATAACGTACAAACAGACTGCTATCTAGTGGTTATAATGTATCAATAGATTGCTCTCTAGTGGCTATAACGTACAAACAGACTGCTATCTAGTGGTTATAATGTATCAATAGATTGCTATCTAGTGGCTATAACGTATAAACAGACTGCTATCTAGTGGTTATAATGTATCAATAGATTGCACTCTAGTCACTATAACGTACAAACAGACTGCTATCTAGTGATTATAATGTATCAATAGATTGCTCTCTACTGGCTATAACGTACAAACAGACTGCTGTCTAGTGGTTATAATGGATCAGTATATTGCTCACTAGTGGCTATAACGTACAAACAGACTGCTATCTAGTGGTTATAATGTATCAATAGATTGCACTCTAGTCGCTATAACGTACAAACAGACTGCTATCTAGTGATTATAATATATCAATAGATTGCTCTCTAGTGGCTATAACGTACAAACAGACTGCTGTCTAGTGGTTATAATGGATCAGTATATTGCTCACTAGTGGCTATAACGTACAAACAGACTGCTATCAAGTAATTATAATGTATCAATAGATTGCTTTCTAGTGATTATAACGTATCAACAGATGAACATATCAACAGATTAACATATACCCTCTAAAGGTTATAATGTTGTTTCTCACCCAGCTGAATATGAAAATTAATGGTACCAATGTACTCCTAATTGATTCAAAGATCAGATAATAACAAGTACATATCATTCAGTGCTGCCTAGTTAAATCAGTGTGAGGATACATAGGTGTGTATTTTTATTACACCGCGGAATGATTTGTGCGCTCTTCGGTGATTTGCTGCTTCTAATTCTACAGTTCCATTGTTTACGTAACTATTGGGAGCTACAACTACAAAAACACATGCAAAGAAATTTTTACATAGACTTGCTTTATTTCTCTTAATTGTTTTAAAGCAGATTTCATTATGTCTTTCAACAGCTGAGATAATCGGATGATAATTCGATTAGCTGATTACGAAACTTACATATATATTAAATTATAAAGATAACAAATAATATTCTCGCTTATAATAAAACGTTTACTATAATAAGTACAGTGCTGGATTTAGGCATAAGCTAAACAAGTTACAGCTAAGGACATCATTCTAAAGGGGCCTCTCAAAATTTTAGATTTTTTTTTACACTTATGTTATACAAAATATGGCCTCTACAGCTTCCCATGACTTAGGGCATCACCATGTCTAAATCCAGCCCTGAATAAGTACATCCTGAGTAACTGAAATACTATTGTTACCTGATTTGCCGCTAAGCGCATGAACTGTTTGGCAGCATCATCCCAAATAGCAGGAACAGTCAGGACCCATTGGATGTATGAATCATCAAGCACCAGATTCCGACTGCTGCTGTTTTTACTAAATTCGTCTTTCATGAACTTTATCCCTGCTGAAAACACATCCATGGCTGCCATTTTCTTCCCGTATACATCTTTTATTTCTGTAACTTTACTAAGTTTCTGAAAATGTATTTTCAGAACTACTGGTAATAGAATCCAGAGGTTTTTTTTAACTTCTACAATAATTGCAATGATTTAAGTTGGTATTCAAATAAGTCAACTTGTCTGAAGTTAAATTCTGCCTAAAAACATATGGTCAGAGATACAACTTGCAGAAAAATGAAGCTACTATGTTTAGAGTCCTTGCATTTGAATGTGCTCATTTTCTTTTTGTTTTTGCTCTCTATTGAAGTTCTATATGATATCTATTTAGAAGTCATTTTATTCTTACAAAAATAAACAGTATATGTGCATTTTTATTATCATTATATTCTTACAAAAATAAACAGTATATGTGCATTTTTTTATTATCATTTCACATTTTGTATGTCCAAACGCAATCATACAGAGTTACAGACATCAAAACTTCAAAACCACATCACTTCGTTTTTTATGCACCTTTAGCTTATTATTTTGGAGATAAGTGTGGCAGCCGTTAACAATGTCTTCAAAAGGGAATGTACATAACCACCAATAGCATGAACAAACATAATGTTATAATAAGGTAGGTCATTGTGGTGGAAGCAAGAGAAGCAAGAGACCAAATTGTATCTGATATTACTCACCTTGTTGAATAGTCTAGACTACAAATTTAATAGAAATGTGGCGTGGCGGGTGCTCCGCGTTGAAAGACTTCCAGACAAGAATGATTAAACCAACTGGGGTTGGTCAAATGAGTTTTCAGAAACTGATCAATATTATTTTAAAATATCGAATACTCTATGTAAAATGTGGTCATAATTGGTCAGGCCGGTTGGTAGAGGTCGTTTACATTTTCATTTTTTTAAGATTTTAGGAAATGACAGTGATACCTGATGCGATATAAATATGATTTCTAAAGAATTGAAAGGGTCAGACGTACTATGGTACTGTCAGAAGGATTAAGTTTGATGGGTTCAGACTGTTTTAGAGAAACGTTGTTTAGGTATTTCTATTTTCAGTGGCACACCCATAATTTTGATGATGGCTCGGTATCAATCGTATAGACTTACATACCTTGTTGGAGGAAAGCTCTCTGTCAAATCTGGTCAAAATCTGTTAAGCGGATTTTGAGAAGAGGATTTTGTCTTTTTTAAAATGGTTTTTCAATTTTAAATAACATCAGATATATTTTGTGGCAGAAACAGCTCCATTTTCACAAAATTTAAGACCTTCTTACAAATATCACTCTTTAAAATTTAGTACAACTCCTCTGAATGCTTTTTCAGAAAGATTTGTTTAAAGTTTTCCATAGATTCGAAACGGCGGCCAAATCAGGCGTCATATCGGCACAATAAAGGTTTTAATGCCACATAGAACTCTACGTTTAATATTATCCAATTCTGTTCAAAGGCTTTGTGAAGATCCCGTTTAAAGTTTTTTAAATTTATTTTGTTGTTTCTTTTTTCCCCATTATTTTTGTGGATAAGATGGAGCAGATGTTTTTTTTGTTCTGTTTTCCATGGGAGTAGGGATGGAAGCCTTGGCCACTGGTAATGGCGCAAAGGCATCATTCGTACAAAAACAACAAAACTTGAAGAACCCTTTTTGCCTAAATGTTCTCTGTCACAATAAGTGAATATCTGTTGAAAGACTTTTGAGATGAATTCGTTTAAAGCTCCCCGCCCCAACCCACCCTATGCTTAAGTGTTGCGGCCATATTTGATAGGAAATGGCATCATTTATACGAGTTTGTCAAGTTTCTGATTTCGCCATCCTTCTAAATTAATTTGGTCTAAAATGATCGATAAGTTGACAATAGCATGCACAGATGGACCCCATCCTGAGTACCAGGCACTAAACATAACGGTGTAGTTACAACGGACGCACAGCTATACAATATGCTCACACAGCGTATAACAAATATATAGAGAATAATTGGAACATGACTTAGACTGTTTGGGACAAAGGAGTTTTAGGCTGGTTAAATGTAGACAACACTATATTAAAAACATTAATACTGAATCAACTTGAGAAGATATATTTCACAGTGTATACAATGAAACTCAAATCTGAATGTAAACAATACATTATACTTAAAATAGAATGGATTATTTTTTTTAAAGAAATAAAATATAGCGAAAAAGCATACCAAAATTACGATTAATAAAAATTAACATACCTTTTCATGTATGAGCACCAGTTTGAAGTATTTAAACATATACCAGTCTTTATGTGTTCCATTCTCGGATAGTTCAGCGTATTTGTCCTCGGCTTCAAAGCCAAAAGAGTCAAACTTCTTTTGTGGTGTGAAAAGGACGCTTGTGGGTGCCTTGACAGAAATATAGTCCTTCCGTGTCCATCTAGGGATGTATACACAATGATAGTGATGATTTGCTTTTGAATGAATCAAAATTGCGTGTATATGAACCATTAGGACAAAATTATAAGAACAGTGAATCCAGTAATTAGTATTGTGATGTATATAAAATTTATATTGGGTATTTGACCCTTGTCCATGATTGATGGTAGAGCTTTGACCTTCCTGATCTTTGTCTTGGCTGAGGGTTGTGTCTACCTGACCTTTGTCATCTTTTAAAAAGATGTTAAATACTTTGAACTGAGTTCAAGGCATAACCTTGTTTACCAACCTAGAATGTTCTAGAAGCAAAGTTTTTATCCACATCATGGTCATTTTACTGTGTCTTTGATTGAAGTGAAATTAGTATATATATATATAGAATGTGGTAAGTAAAATTATTCATTCCTGTTTTAAGTTCAGTCTTTTTACCATTATTAAAATACTCTTTTTCAAACTTTTTTTCTGACTTTAGAAAGCTTTTGGTGTTAGGGCACTATTATGTAAAATGGAACAATAGAAATGGCAGCTTTTTAAAAAGATAATAATGTACGCGCATACACATGAGTAACACTCATGTATGTTCCTTTGCGTACATAAATGTATCTATTTCTAGACTTTTTTCACAAATCCAAATAACCTACGTTCTGATGAAGATAAAACTCATTTCTTCGATCTCTTCTGCATAGCGAATTTCCGAAGCGTATGAAACAAGAGCGTATCAGATTACTATGAAATATGACATTATCGAGTATGTTTTTTGCATCTGTATACCTGCGTATTTCCATTTGTTTCTGCAGGAGTATGAGTGTTTATACTCCAGTATTGGCATTCTGTCTTTGAGTTATATTTCGATCAAGATAATTAGAAGTTTTTATATAGAATGTATTACAAAAGAGACAAAACTGTCCTTTATGCAGGACACTGGAGATCTGATTTTAATCAGATTGGCTCTCAATCAAAACTGTATTAGTCTGGCTTGTTTCTTATATGAAATTTAATTTGTGGGGATCTATACACAATTCGGGTTACAAATTAGAAGCTACATCGAAATAATAATAATCATAACCAATCCATATAGAGCTAATTACGATGCAGACATATCGCGCCCCAGTTGACAAAAGAATTAGAGATTCTACAGTATTTTCACTGGCCTGCCTCTGCTTGGGCTTCGCAAACTAAAAGGGAGAGAGAGAGGGAGAGAGAGAGAGAGAGTTCACCTTGAAGTTATAATGTTCTCTTTGTCATGTCGAAATGAGAATGCGTATCCAGAATATGTTGTTCCAAAATCCAACGCTACCGACAATATCTTATTTGATGACATCATCTAGCCACAAATTTGAAATAAAAATAAGATTTAAATATAGAGACAGACAAGAGCGACTAATCTGAAAAGAAATAAGAGTTAAATATAGAGACAGACAGAAATACTGACATAGCGACTAATCTGAAATAGAAATAAGAGTTAAATATAGAGACAGACAGAAGTACTGACAGAGCGACTAATCTGAAATAAAAATAAGAGTTAGATATAGAGACAGACAGAACTACTGACAGAGCAACTACTAATCTGAAATAAAAATAAGAGTTAGATATAGAGACAGACAGAACTACTGACAGATATTTGTATAATCAGAGGAAGGACGACATATACAACATACATGCATACATAAGTGCATACACAAGTATGTAGGATATATAGACTGACTGACAGACATACATACAAACTCATAGACGGACATAACCGTATGATTACAGACCCGTTTTCATAAAAGTTGGAAAATGGCTGGTAATGTAGGGTGGAGGATGATTTGGTTTAGTCTGACAGCGGATTATTAACAAATGATGCATAGATCTATAAAATGAAGTTATATTGAAATTTGAACTTTACAAATATTTACAGAAAATTAAAAGAAATCAGTAAATCCCTTCAATGTGTGGATTTCATAGTCCTTAATAGTATCAATGGAAATCAAACGTAAACTACGTTACACTGTGCAGTCAACTTCAAAAAGCAGTAAGTTTACTTTCCCACCAAAGACATTCATAATTTATTGTTGTTTGCTCTATCTGTGTTTTAGTATGTTTCCTCCATATAATTATGTTTAGCCTGTCTTGTGAATCTTCTGAATTCTTTTGGGGTTACAAGTGTATCGTCATCCTATTTGTCACCGTGAGTAGTGAAGGGGGGGACTATACGTACAATGGGAATTAGCATTAAAAACACCCTTGGGGCACTATACGTACAATGGAAATTTAACATGGAGAAAAATCGTGGGGCACTTTACGTACAATGGGAATTTAACATGGCGATAAATCGTGGGGCACTTTACGTACAAGGGGAATTTAACATGGGAATAGAGTTTGGGCTTGTTTAGGGATAAGGGGAATTTAACATGGGATTTTTTTTAAAAAAAATTTTTAAAAAAGGGGTAGGCAATTCAAAAGACTATCTCTTTTCGAGAAATATGGCTGGCCCTGAAAAGGGCCTTTGGGTTTTCTTCTTCTAATTTCTTCTTTTCCTCCACCAACTTCTTATTTTATCTCCAACACTCTTTCTCTTCTTTTTTTTCTCCTTCTCTTCTTTCTTCTCTTCCTCCTCTTCTTCTTTCTTCCTCTTCTCATTTTCCTCTTCTTTTTCAATTTTTTCGTTCCATGTTCTTATTCTTATCTTTTCCTCTTCATCCTCCTTCTCCTCCTTGATCTCTTTCATGACACCACTAATCTTGTCCTTTGCTTTCCTTAAATTATTAATTTCCATCTTTACACGATGGGGACTATAGGAATAATGGTCTTCAACGAGTCTTATTAGCATCTGTTCCATTATTCCTAAGTTGTCTAAAACGTCTTGCAAGGTTTGTAATTTGTCCATTTGGTTTGACGCCATCTTCTTTTTATTCTTTGCAGAATGGTTTGAACGACCAACACTGTGGGTTCTTATACGAAAAGCGCGAACGTGAAGGAAAACATCCCCCTAAAACATAAAATGGATCTTACCTAGATCATGACCCAACAACGCGCGGACGTGAAGGAAAACATCCCCTACTTTTTTCATATAATATAACCCTAACTATACTCTTCACATACGCTAAGAAACCCATAATCTACTATTCACACAAACTTACTTCACCATTTACAAACACAAACACACAAACACACACTTCCACTATTAATAAAGAGTTAGTGTTTATATTCACACTACTCTACCTACACACATTGGCAAATTAATAGTCATTTCTTTTCTAGAGTATTGGTTAGCCCTGAAAAGGGCTGTTTTGTTTGGAACTTCATGGACACCTGGTTAATGGTGGCACCTTCCAGGCCTGGCGCCACATACACATCTTATCCCCCAGTTACTTTTTACCTTTTGGGGGGAGAGAGCAGAGGCAGGATATGTCGCTTCAGAATCCCAATTTTCACTCTCTGGGATTCTGAAATTTTTTCTTCTCTCCTTTTCCTCCTCCTCTTCTTTATATCTTCTCTCCTCCTCTTCTTTTTTTCTTCTTTCCTCCTCTCTTATCCTTCCCTCCTCGACAATGGCTTCAGCGGCCAGTTCATTTAATATGCGCCTGGCATATTCCAGATGCACATGAAGTTCCAACAGTTTCTCCAGTCTCGTGTTCATTTTTGGTGTTGATCAATCAACAAGGGTAGCTGGACTGCCGAACGAGTTTCAATTTATACTGAAAGCGCGGATGTGAAGGAAAACATCCCCCTAATAACATAAAATTCATCTTACCTAGATCATTAACCAAAAAACAACAACAACAACAACGCGCGGACCTAAAAGAAACACTCACTCACTTTTTATGCTACCCATTACTATTGTAAAATTTTTATAAATCACTTCAATAGACTATCCACATACGCAAAGCAATTCAATCTAACCCAAAATATATACCTCTAACAGCCAAAAAACTAACATTATTTTAATCTACTATCCACACCAACCTATTTTACCACTTACAAACACAAACACACAAACACACACACTTCCACTATTAATAAAGAGTTAGTGTTTATATTCACACTACTCTACCTACACACATTGGCAAATCGATCGTTATTTCTTTTCTAGAGTATTGGGTAGCCCTGAAAAGGGCTGTTTTTTTTGTTTTGCTATGGCATTCTTTTTTAGTTTCTAAGAATGCGATGTCCTCTGAGGATAGACTTTCTGGCAATAGGTCTGCTTCTTCGGAAAGAGAAGAAGAATTCTTTGGTGTCGATACGACAATCGACAAAGCCTCTGTCAGCTTCAGGTTGCTGCTGCTGTTGCTGTTGTTGCTGCTGTTGCTGCTGTTGCTGCTGTCTCTGAAGTCTGTACTTCTCTGTCCATTCTTCTTTCTCCCTGTTCATTTCTTCTCTGAAGAGCTCTTCTATCAGGTCTTCAGTGATTTTTAACATTCTCACATTCTCTATTTCTTCTGGCTTCGGTATCAGACTGTGTCTGACCCTATGCAAATTCACGTAGGCTTCGTTGAGCTTAGCTAGTTTGGAGCACATCTTCTTAGGAGGATGAGTCGACAATGGATGGTTAGACTGGGAACAAACCGGTTCTTAAAGTTAAAGCGCGGACGTGAAGGAAAACATCCCCACACGGTTTTCGAGCCGCAACGTTCATGAGAGGGATAGTAAGAAATGAAAGAGCATCAATCCAACATTCTTATAGCTAAACAAAAGACAAAGGCATTTTTTTCAAAACACAACATTTTTTATTTAAAAATCACTTAACACTAAACAACAACATTTTTAACAATAATCCAACACTATAACATCAATCAATTTTCTTCAAATCACAAACATTTTTTCTTCAAATACTAACTACTTTGAACAAGGCTGACAACGTTGTGAATGAAATTGTGATTTCCACTGTTGGAAATCATTAGGCCATTGATGGACACTACGTTTCCTAGCTTGAGACAAAAGATAAGCATAATGGTCACAAAACCATCGGTCTACTTTCACATCGTTTCTAGCAGAAGAACGAGGATCGAAATGAGTCACTAAATGTTCTAAGGAATAGCCCAGGCTGCGATGATGCAGAAAATACACACAATATTGTCCACACACCAAGGAATCTGTGCCTTGTAATTTCACATTATTGAATCGGGTGGTTTGAGCATTTCTTCTCATAAAGTCAATGATATCGTCTTCCAAAGGGGGCAATCCGTACGAATCGAAATATTCCACACATCCTTCTTGAGGAAAGTAGATGGCTACCCAGTGGGTTCCTGGGAGATGACTGTCGTCCGTGTTGATCACGTAAGCTTGATGGTCTTTAGGTTTGCGATGAGGGAGTTCATCTTTAGCACAGACGACAGGATTCCAAGAAGCCGTATACGAACTGTGGTTCAAAAGGTAATAAAGTTCCCAGGTATCCATTGATTTGTGTGTGCTTTTTTTCTTCTTCACAGGTAATAATAAGTTGTCAATTCGATCCTGACTTTTTGCTTGAAAATGTCTGACGAATAAACGGTTATTCGTTCTGTTTCCTCACTCTGATTCAGGAGAGCTTCGATACGATGGATCTCTTGACTGGTTAATGGTGGACAAGAATGTTCACGCAAGTCTTTATACCACTGGTGCAACACGTCTTTGTTCGAGATGAGACTCCAAGCTTCGTCCAGATACTCGTCCAATTTTTCTTCTTGACTTAACATCAGGCATTTATCGTGTTGAATTTGACTGGGATGATCGTTTTGACATCCATAGCAATTTTTCTTGATCAATTCCGTCATTTTGTCGACCAAGTGTTTGGCAAAACAGGAGACTAAATGGGCTTCTTGTTCTGGCCATCTCGACTTCATCATGACAATTTCTTCGTCTTGGGATTCTCCTTCCACGGTCTCCTCACATTCCATGTCCAAAGTTTCTTCACTTTGTAAAGAGGGATAACAGTCTTCCATGGCTTCTAGTAATCTAGAATGACTTCTCTCAAACTGTTGATTTCTATGGTATTATCGAATTCTGCATACAGGAGGACGTTCACCGTGTCTGGTAGAGCATTAGTAAACTGAAGTTCCACACGAATCTGGCCGGATTTTATAGGGTGGAAATGTCCCTCGTCGCTGCCTTGGTCTGGAGTGAAATCGAAAGCCCACAAAGCGTAGCCTCCTGCATAATCGTCGTACTTAATACCGTGACTGGTGTTGGTTCCTAACTGTCCGGTAGCTTCGTACAGGGACAAGTACGATCTCAAGTAATTGTTCTGGGCAAAGTTAGGCTCGAAAGGTCGGGTACACAAGGTCTTGCCGTCGCGACTGACTTCAATCTCGGACACATTGTAATGTTTAAACTCAAAAGGATTTTCATGGTAGGCTCCGTTGAAGGCTGAATTCTTGACGATACCAACAATCAAACGCTTGGGTAACTGTCCTTGGAACAGATGATCTTCGATCATGGATCGCTGTCCAGCAGGAATGGTGAAGGTTTTCACTTCCACTCTTCGTATCGGATACTTTGCGTTCGTTCTGCTCAACGTCTGACTGATGTCGTTACCTACTTTAGGCAACACTTCCACACGACGCACATAGAGCCTGGCTTCTTGGATCATGGTTTTGTAAGTGGCATCATGAGCAGCCATCAAATGGAAAGCGGCACTGCTCCGATTCAGTCTCAGGCGGATGTCTACCCCGTTTAGCAAATACTTTTCTTGCAACCACATGTCTAGATGCAAGCGATCCGTTAGTTCTAAAACACGACTTCTAGCAATTTTCTTTTGTCGTTCTACAAATCCCGTTGGATTTGAAGCATCCCCAGCAAGTGTAATGCCGTTGAACTTAGTCGCCTGGTCAGGTCTCCATACCACGCAAGCATCCAGATGACTGTCCTTGGCATTTATTCCGTACGTCAAGAGATTCTCCAGGTAGGCTCGATAAGGGTAAGTATCCATGCTGCTGCTGACTAGTTTGTTATTCAAGTACAAGTCCACCTCGCTAAACAAGGAATGCATGAAATTGTTGACGGGAGCTACTGCTTCATCAGCGTCTATGTTAGTGTTGGGTGGTTCGATCACTTTCACTTTCAAGTATAGGTAACTACTATTCAGATCGATGTAATCTTCGGGCTGTCCTTTGATTTCAAACTCGATGGGAGCGGAATCAGTCAATGAGGAGACGGGATGAAATTCCACCCACTGGGATTCTTGCATCGTCATCATGGTGGGGGGCATGGCAAACATATCCAGTTCCGTCTTGGAACAAGCGCAAGACTCTCGGTGCATCATTTTTTTTTGTTGCTGTGTCTCAATAATCGAAAACGTCTAAGTCTCGAACGGTTCTTCTTTTCTTGGACTTTCTAGCCTGAAGTCTGGTGAAAGGGTGTTTTCTTCGTCGTCTCTTTCTGCCTTGTCCTTGCTGAATGCCAGACTCGGTAGCGTGCAGGGCATTTATAGGTGTGTCTCGTCGGCCTAAAATGTCTTTGCCCGTTTGCAGCAAGACATTTTTGCCTGCCCTCATGAAGGCTTCTTTAGGGTTTTGTTTGTCGATGATGACATTTTGGAGAAATTCTTTGCCTTGCGTCAGTGCCGCATCTTTCAAGGCGTGCAATCCGCGTGTCACCATCGGTTTCAACACCGGGGCCACCGAACGAAAGGCCGATTTTAACATATCTCCTAAACCGTGTCCTCGCTGTCGAGCCACCCCTCGGTACACTGGATACATGACTTGCTTACGAGTCGTGAGAGAACCGTTTTCGAAAATGGAGTTTCACCGTGACTTTTCCTTTGGTGAATGGAATATTTTGTCCCAAATCTCCTTTTATAGTAATGTTGACCGTGTCCAAATACGACTTGCTAACGGGCAAATAGTGAGGATGGACAAATTCGCGGTGGACGTGGTAAGTGTTTCCACCTTCCTCGTCAGCGTTTGCGGCAGAATCCACTTTGAAAGGAATGACACGCAGTAACGGTACGGAGGTGTGTCCCACCACGTTGTATTCCACCACATCGGAATACACAAACATCAAATTCAGTCCTTGGTTCAGTTCTACCGGGGTATTAAAATACTGGCCAAAAGACTCGTTGTCGTAAATGATTGATAATTCGGGGGGTTTTTTTTGTTGTTCTACTTTCTTCCTCATCTCCATGTTACCGCCCAACATGTCAAACAATTCATCACAAAAATAGAAACCCATGATTTTATCCTCAGGAAATTTTATCAGTAAGCGACGAGCTGTTTTGTGGTATTCCAGGGTGACAGTTTTGTTCTTGACATTCTTAAAAGCTTCCCCAAACACGCCATTAAACCTGGTGGCTATGGTGTTGACCAAATGTTGACCACTAAAATAATAACCTGGGGGAATGAACAAGTGATAGATGGTGTAATGTCGATTTTTTGTGCCAGGGGTTTTCTTGTCATATTTGCTATGGGTATCCATCCACTGTTGTATTTGTTCGTCATAAACTTCCACATCAAATTTATTTTGATTGGCAACGACATTGAGGACTTGGGTCGGGTGAATCATTTCGACTAAAGCCACTTCCCAATGGGCTTCGTGATCTAAGGGGATGGCTTGAGGTAATTTGGCCGTGTAACAGCACAACGTGTTGTTGGGAAACACCTCCATGGAACTGTCACTGGGTAAGGTTAAGTAAAATTGGTTTTGGTGACTCATAATTCCAGAGTTCTGTGGCTGTCCGAGGGAATATTAGTGGATGTCAGAGGTGTCTCTCCGCCCAAAATGGGGTTCTGATTGTGGTTGTTGGAGTGGTGACTGACACTGGCACTGGACACAACGTTCCCGTTCGAGGAGAATTTCAGGGAGGGATTGGGAAGCAGGTAACCGATGCAACTGCTCAATAAAATGGTCCACAATTGTTTGTCTCCTTGTTGCAAACTCAAATTGGCGATGGCTGCCCCGATGACACAATACACCACGAAGATTTGGCAGAAAAAGACGATTTGCGTTTTAGGCACACGTTCTCCACACCACACCCACAAGGGTTGTTTTTGTAAATCTTGCACAGAAGAACTAGGGGAAGAAGGAGTGGTCGACGTAGCTGCGTCTGTTGCTGTGTGAAAGGGCATGATGGTCACTTCTTCTTTTTATAGTCGATGACTTGCGAAGCGTCGATCCAAGAATCGAAACTGGGTGGATATCCTTTCCAACGTACTTTGACTTCTTTGACACGTCGTTTGCCCACTTTACGGGTTCTGCGTTCGAGAATGCTTTCGATGTCGTACACGTCGTCTTCTTTTTTGGTGACACGTTGTAACTCGGGCAAATAAAACGTTCCTTTGAGTACTTCTCCGTTCATGTCTTCCAATTTATAGACGGCAGGATGACGGCCATGCACTCGTCCAGTGACGCGAAACAATTCGGTCGTCCAGTTAGGTAAGTAACCTTTGTCGAAAGTGCGTTTGGTTTTGCCAATGCGCACCCAATCTCCTACGGTCAACTCTCCACTTTTCTTGGGGACAGCCCTCGTCGGGGACGTACCAAACAGGCGCTCAAACACCAGCACTTCGTTGTCGGGAGTCACGTCTTGCGGGGCACGTCCGATGCTTCGATGGTAAGATTGGTTGTACGCTTGCACCAGGTGCGGTAAGATGTCGATGTACTTCAGAGTGTGGTGATGCGTAAAATATTTCCACATGCGTTCTTTCAAAGTGCGTTGAAAACGTTCCACGATGCTGGCTTTGGTTTCGGGATTCTCGGTGGTAAATAAATGAATGTCACGTTTCTTTAATTCTTTTTGGAAAGCTTGGTTCAGAAATTCGGTGCCTTTGTCTGTTTGCCATCGAAGAGGGTGACGACCGCTTTGTTTCAACACCCGTTGCAGGGCTCGCACTAACTCGCTGCTGGATTTGGAAGTCAAGGGCACGACCCAGGCAAATTTGGAAAAGACGTCGATGACACAAAACAAATATTTGTAGCCGCGATTGTAGCTGGCCAAATGAGAGACATCGGCTAAATCGGCTTGCCATTGATGATCGATGCCTTCCACTCGGGTGCGACTTCTGGCAAACTTGCGTCGAATGGGTTTGTGTAAAGTGTAGGTAGCTTGTTCTTGTAACCATCGTTGTACTTGAGGTAAACGGAGACTTTTCAGTCGCGTTTTGGCAGCACGATACAATTTTTGAACTCCTGCGTAACCTGCAGGATGGGAGGGATCGTAGTAAATGCTGGCTAAGACTTTTTCCATTTTTTATTTTTTGTGTTGGTGTGTTAATAAGTCACCCACTCTTCGGTGATGCTACTTTGGGTGGGTCGAAAGGGTGGTTTGGAAACGGATTTACGTGTCCGATGGGCTACGGGAGTAGAAGTCGAAGGTAGTGGTGGTGGTGGAGGTGGCAATGGAATGGCTTTGGTTTTCTTTTCTTTTTTCGCTTCTGGTTTCTCTTCTTTCTTTTTCACTTCTGTCGAAGAAGGTGTGGACATCATCTTTTTAACCCAAGCTTTCATTTCTTCTCGTTGGGGTGTGGGGGACGGGGTCAATAAGGATGCTGCAATCTTACTCGAAATGGGAGCTGCTGACGGTGTTTGAAACACTTCGCGCGTCTCTTCTTCCTCAGGTCTTCGTGGGGTAGCATCTCTGGTGACGGTTGGGGATGACAGTGGTGGTGGTAATGATGATGATGGTGCTGGACTTTTCATCAAGGTCTTAAAATCTTTCAGAGTGGGTAAAGCTGTTTCGTCTAAAGCTTTCTGGTGAAAGAGTTGCAGTCTTTGTAAGAGTTGACCGTACTTTTGCGATTTTTCTGTTTCGGACAAATCTTGGCGATCCATCAAGGATTGCAATTCGTGTTGTAACTGGGACATCTCGCTCAAATTGGGATTGGGAGGTAAATGCGGGGTGCGTTGTTCTTGCCACCGATGGTATTCCATCCATCGTTTGTAAGGCACTAAAGCTAGTTTTCGTCCTTCCATGGGGTTGTCAGGGGTGAATTCTGAGATCTTGGGACTTCCGAAGGCCTTTTTATCTTGCTCCCATCAGTCCTCCCAACATGGTTCCCAAGACTCCTTTTAGTATGGGGCCTAACAAGAGAGGTAAAATGCCTCCACGTTGGACCAACATCTTCTTTTTTTGACGAATGGGAATTTTCTTTTGAACCATTTTCCGAAGAACGTGACGATGTTTGCCTAAGCATTGTTTCTGGTGTTTGGACAAAGGGATCGTGCCTTTCAAGACGTTCAAACAACATTCGCACACGGTATCGATGACCTCTTTGGAGGCCGTTTGAATGAGTTTTTTTCGTAGGGGTGGAGAAGCTTTGGACAGGACAGATAACATGTCCCCATGTTTGGCTAAACGTGGTGGCAGTCCTTTCCTTTTTTTTCCTTGGGGTTTTCTGGAGGGTGACATCTTTGAGTCTTTAGGAACACCTAAAAACACTGATACTCTACTCGGTCACAGGCCTTTTTTATACTGGAACGCGTCGCCACTGATTGTCTTTACGGCGTATCAGTTTGAGGACAGGCATGACACGTCGTGCAGGGGTACGTAACGGACTAAATCGAGCCAGTTCTTGCTTGGACAAATCCAGTAAACTTTGTAACATGCCCGATCTTTCATGGACTTTGATTTTGGGAGAAGGTACTTTGTGAGCAGCAGCCACTGCCGCTAAATTGGAAGGTCCTGCCACTGGGGAAGTTCTTTTGGGTGTCATCAACGGAGAAGTTCTTGGTGTAATCAACGTCTCCAAGTACTCTTCAGTTCCTGGTGACATCAACGGAGAAGTGGACAAACGTGAGGCTACCGGAGACGTTGTGGCAGGTCGTGGCTTGCGAGTGTAAGGTTGCGTCCTGGCCGAAGTACCTCTCTTGCGACTAGTTTTCTTCTTCTTCTGTGGACTTTTCTTTTTCTGGGGACTTTTTCTCTGTTTCTTTTTCTGGGGGCTTCTTTTCTTTTTCCGGGGTAATGGTGGTGGTGTCTGGTCAGAGGAGGGTCCTGCCACTGGAGAAGTTATTCTTCTTGGGGACTTGGTCTTTTTCTTTTTCTTCTTGGGGCTTCGTTGAACTTTTGTCTTGGGGATAACTTTGGGGGCATTAGGATCCCATCTTAAGAGTGAGCGAATGATGACCCCTCCTAGAGTACCGCTCCCTCCAGGTTTCAAAATGATTTGTTTTTTGGTTTGAGTGTCGATGCGGGGATCGGCCAGTTGGACCAAAGCGACTTTGTTTCGATCGAAAAAGCGTTGGGTTTGATGAGGAATCTGAATGATTCCTTGGAGTATTTGACGTGCCGTCACCGTGAACCATCGTAAGACTTCTTTGAGACTAGCTTCTAAGACACGAGCTCGTGTTTGTGGATCTTTTTCTCGACTGATGCCATACAAGGCACGAATCAATTTGACGGGAAGATGCGACTGAAGGGACGTCATGTTCACACTGTGTGAGACAGACGAAAAAGGGTCTGAGGTTTTTATAGATTTTTTTCATGGGGAGTGAAATGAAGTCGAGGACGGAGACGTGTACAGGACAGGCCCTCCGTCTTGGCACCAGTGGTGAAACAAGTGGGTACGAAATCGCAAATCCTCGGGGGTCGTAGGTTTCAAATCGACGAGTAAATAGGCGTGTGGAGTTTGAGTGGCATCGTCGTACGCCTGAGTCAGCCAAGGCGTTCCTAACTGTTTGGCTAAGACTTGCACTTGCGATTTATCTCGAGGACTTTTAAACAAGACCACGTAATGCGCATTGAGACTGATGGTGCGATGGGCTTTACTTTGTTGAAACAAATTTTGGGTGATGTAAATGACACTGGCATTACGGTGATGCCCTTTGCGCGTGAACCACAATTTAATTTCTTCTTCGTCTTCTCCTAACATGTCGTCGAAAATGACCAAATGGGTTAGACGGGAGTCAGAGACGATGCCGTCGTCTTCTTTAGGAATGCCTTCCACAAACACGATGGAATCGCCTTGACTTTCTCGCAAAAGGCTGTACGCCGATTGCCACTCTTTGTAACACCACACGATCCGTTGAGGGGGCCGATCGATCAAATGATGTTTATGTTCGATCAAACGTTTGACGAATTCGGTTTTGCCAGAACCGCTAGGTCCAGCAATGAGCATGTTAAAGGGATGGCGAAGATACAAAGCCTCCCAACTGGCACGATCTAAGTGTTCGTCGATGACTTTGACAGTAGAGGAAGAGGGAGCAGAGACAGCAGAGGTAGCCATGGTGTGAGAAATGTCATTTGTGACACGAAAAACAAACAAGACAAGAGTTTATATACTTTTTCAGAACACGTTTATTGAATGTTTCAAATATGAACACGAAAGACAAAAATACATACAACCCAAATAGTGATGTACAGGAATATAAAACACAGCAAAGCGATCAAAGTGGAATATAAACAAGTGTCTGTACAACATGTTTTTGGTAACCAAGATGTCCTAGGGACAGTGTGTAATGTTCTTACAGTCTCTACATGAGGTATTGTCACACAAGTGTCCTCCCGGAATGACCTTTCAGGCCTGTCCATGACAGTCCTGTCCTGAAGCGAGTGGTTGTTCTCGGTGACGGGTTCTTCTGGCACCGTCACTAACACAGGTTGAAAAGTAACTTTTTTCCTTGAACAACTCTTGTGCATACTGGGCCACTTCTTGGGTCCAAGCCTCAAAACCCCCCTTTTTCCAGTCACGAACATCTGTCCAATGAGGGTGTAAGTCACAAGCTACACACACATCGTCATACACGTCTTGGGTAGCTAAAAGTTGACGAATCTTTTTTTCCTGTTGAGGTCGAGAAGTATCCAGATGAAACCGCAAGGCTTTGAGCAAAAGGAGTTTTTCGTGACCATTTAAGGCCATGGAGGTGGTAAGTACTGATCGTAAAGAGTCCACAAAGAATCGGCTGGTAAACGAAATCCCAGAAAACAAGTCACTAAGACACACACCACTTGTCGTCCCAAATTGAATGGATACAGTTCTTGTAATAATTGATGGTAATGATCCACGGTTTGAATATGGTCATTGAGTTCCTTCCACGGAATCTGTTGGATGACATGTGACATAAACCGTGGCATGGCAGCCTGTTTTTATATTCTCTTTTTTTTGGATGCAATACACGTACTTTCTAGCCAGAGATCTTCGTTCTCCAGTAGGGAATCTAAATCTTGCATACTGTAACCGAAACGTCAGAGTTCGTTTACGTGTTTCCTCTTCCGCTAAGCAGATTCCACGTAAAATATGTTTGTAATCCTTTAACTTGTCTTCCTCAATGCGTTGCACTAGGTGAATCTCGAAGTAACCATAATCATGAACATGTCGATCATTAGCGACCTCAAAGTTTTGAACAATGTCTGACCATTGAAAGAATTTCTGACGAATCAGTTCCCTTATACCATTCAGGTACCAGTGGTTAAAGATCTGGTGACGTATCGGATGCAATTGTTCTTTACGTTTGACTTGTATTTTGACCAGCTCTCGGTAAATGCGTTCTCTCAGCTCCACAGGCAAAACACGAATGTTCTCTTGTAAAGTATCCATGAATAGGTCATACTAAATCCTCTTTGGTCTGACACAAGAAATGTACTGTTTGCACAAACATGGTTTTAATTCATTGTCGAATCTAAATCGTTTCACCACTAATTTACACATTACAATTCGTTCAGAAGTTTCCTCTTTCACCAAGTTGACATTGCGTGAAAGATGTTGGTAATTCGTTAACTCTTCCTCTGGAATTCGATGCAGTACGTTTACAATGTAGTAGATAGAATCGTCCATACCAAACCATTCCTTTTTATAACCAGGAGGTCGTTGATCAATGTCTGTCCAATGGAACACTTTTAACTCAATCAGTCCTTGTATAGCCTGAAGGTACCAGTGGTTCAAACACCGGTGACGTAACGGATGCAATTGTTCTTTACGTTTCACTTGTATTTTGACCAGTTCTCGATAAATGCGTTCTCTCAACTCCACAGGCAAAGCACAAATGTTCTCTTGTAAAGTATCCATGAACAGATTATTATGGTAAGAAGTTACTTCAATGTCTCGGTCCCACTAAGGGTAAGTAATGACAATTCGGTGACCATCGAGCATGTTCTACGTAGGCCGAATCTTGCGGTTCCCAGTGGTGAAGTGACACACCGCAACTGAAGCACTTGACTTTATCTCCTTCGCCCAAGTAGAAAAATCCGGCTCTGGCTAATTCTTCGGGGGTCGGTCCTCCCAGATACTTAGGCCATTTTCCTTTGAACGATTGAAGACGATTTTCAAAGTCGCAGTATTCCGACAAACGCACAGGGAACGAATATTCGTCTTTCACAGGTTCGTTTCGATGAGGGTTGAGTGACATGGGTAGGAGTTTGCTCAGGGCTGGATGACATCCGTAGGGGGGTAGACGTGAAGGTGAACATTCCCCTTTAAAACGAAACCCAGTAAAATGTCCAAGAGGACGAGCGGCATCACTTTCACATCCCACAGGTTTGACACGCACAGCATCACTTTCCATGATAGGGGTAGGGGCACTAAAGTTCCCATGATGCTTTACGGCATCGCTCAGGTCACAAGGTACAGCATCGTACCCATCGCAAGGCTCACAATCGCATTCCACTTCCGAAGCCTCACACTTGAATTGTGCCCTTCTAAACAACTTGTTCTGTGTTTCTCTGAAAGTATTCATCTTGTTCGCTCGGTCTTGGTAGTCACAATGAACTATCGATTTTGCCTAGGGTTCCTTTTTATATACAGACCAATACCGACGTGACCGTACGGTAAGGTGAAATGATTGGGAAGTCGAACTCGCTTCTGGTATACAATTTGATAGATTTTTTCCAAGGGTCGACTGACGATGTGGTGAGTGGGTAAACGTACAATCTTGTTCGGTTGATAGGTGGTCACTTTAAAGTTTCCATCCTCTCCCGATTGCAAGGCTTCTTTCAATACCCCAAAGTTGACCACTCGACTGGTACGATAATTCAGAGTCAGTCCTTTCACTTTGCACGTCGTGTGCACTTCTCCTTGTTTGTCCCGGTATTCGTAGCCGTAATTTTTGGGACCGCCACTGACGAAACTTAAAATCTTGTCGTCGGGATGCTCGTCTGTCCAGGCTCCTAAACGGTCTCCTTCGATGTCAGGGTGATGTTGAATCGGGTGATGGATGTAAATGCAGCTGTCCGTGTCAAAGTACAGGACGCGTTCCCCTAACAGTTCTAAAGCCTCGTACAATTTTAAGCGAGCATGGGCTGTCACGTAAGCCGCAATGATGACATTTCCAAAAGGGTCGTCTTGTACAAAGTCCAGATCTTCTTCGTAATTGACCAAGATCAAATTCTCTCGAACGACGTCCACGTGTTTCATGTATTTGGTTTTGTCGTGAATCATCTGGAAGTAGCGGGAAGGTTCTGTCAAATATTCCGTCTTGGGTAAACACGGGCGTTGTGCCATTTTACCCCACAAGCAATTTAACATCACTTTGGCAAACGATCGCCTGCCTTCGTTTTTCTCGATGTGGTCTAAAGTGATGCCTTCTTGTTCGTAGTATTTCTCTTTGAATTGTATTTGGTCTTCGGGAGTGTGACACCAGGACGGATAGCCGCTGGCTTCTTGTTTCAGTTTCAAAAAGGCATCCACGTAGTCGGCGAAAATGCCTTTCTGACTGGGGTCACCCTTGCAGTATTGTTGTGTCTTGGGAAAGTGGCAAATTTCGTACACTTCTAACAGTTGGTATCCCATGTCCAGAGCTTTGAACAATTCCACGCTGACCCAGGTTCCCGTCAAGGCCCGTTCTTCTTGGGTGTGCTGACAAGGTTGGTCTTGGTTGCACGTTTCGGCACAAGTACGGCACAAGGGAAACATCAGTTTGCCTTGACAATGGTGAGGTAAGACGGGATGGTATAGGTTCGTGGGAGGCAAAACTTTACACTTGATCAAGCCTTCGTATTGTCTAATGTTGACCAGGTCGATGTGTTCCGTCAGCAATTGCGGGTGCCCTACGGGAAAACGACAATATTTGCACACGTAGGGATACAGCGAACACACGTCCAAGTATTTGATTTCTTCTCCTTTCTCTTCGTCGGCTTGGTACAGCAAACAGGTGGCATTGGTCCTTCCTCCGTACAAACTATCCCTCGGGTTCAGCGGGTCCACGAACTGGTAACTTTCCACGAGGCGTTTAAACTCGGGATCGGTTTTCATACGGTGATCGTACTCGTGTTCCCACATTTTCACCACTTGGTATCCTTGCTGTTCCAACTTTAGGCGCCGCTGACAAGTGTCCTGGTACAAGTCTTCCATGGTTCGTTGCAAAAACTGATTTTTAGTGCCACGGTCAGGGTAACAGACGGGACATCCGTGAAATAAGCAACCGTTAAACTCGTACACGATCTTGGGGTTTTCTAAGTCCCAGCCATCGACCGAATACGTTCCGATGGTCTTTTCGCCCCCTCCGTTGCGGGCATGCTGAATCCACTTGTCTTCCTTGTCGCACAAGTAATGTAACCAACGTAGGGCTTTGACCGAGTATTGACGTTTGACAAAGTGGGTCGTTTGAGGACTGATGACAGCCACGGTCTTTTCAGGCATGAATCGTTGTCGATACACTAAGGAACACGCTTTGGCAATGGTGCAAGCTTCTTTCAAAGGATCGACCCCTCCGTGTTCCATGAACAGTTCTCGAAATTTTCCACAGCAACGTCGTAAAATGTCCACGTCGGAACGACAATACTTTAGCATTTCTTCCTGAAAGTCGAAAGGGTCCGAGGCGTGAGCCTGGTACCAAGCGTAGAAAGCTTTTCGTTGTTCGGTACGCATGTTGTCGGGGTCGTAATAGTGAGCCTCAGGTAAATGGGGTAGAACGGCGTGTTGATTGGCTTCCGTATTGAAAAAGTGTGGAAAGTACCCTTTAGCCATTTCTGTCATTCCAAACGTTTTAGGCATTCGACTCAAAGGCATGGCCAAATAGCTCATCGAATCTTTAAACTGCACTTGTCCCACTTGCATGAAAATGATTTTGGCTCCGTTCAAAGTCACTTTAGGACGTTCGGTGCCTTGTTCCGTATAGTACCTCAAAAGAAACTGTCCATCGTATCCGGAGAAATTGTGAGCCATCACCGTGGCATGACGATGACAATCTCCGTAACGTTCGATGTCCTCTTGGCTCCACGTCTTGTCGACGGGGTCTAAGACCCATTGGGCAAAATCGGCTAACGTGTTTGGTCCCCGAAAGATTTTTTCACGCCCTCCGGGTATCTTGCTGCAGTGAGGGCAATGACTGAAGATAGGTTCTTGAATGCACTTCTCGCACGCTCGATGAGCCACGCAGAAATTAGGAATGTGAATGCCGGTCTCTTGCATGCATTCGAAATCGAAAAAGATGAAATTGCCTTTCTTCTTGTGACCGTCCTCTTTCTCTGGTGGGGGTTGGTATTTTTGCACGTAACATTGGTGTTCCAAGTCCACGATGTGGTGACAAATGTGACATTTTTTCTTTCCTGAACATACGTGTGCCTTGGTATTATTGGTACGTATGACTTGTTCACACGTAGAGCACAATCTTAGCAGTTGACAAGCGCATTTCTTCTGTGAACCTTGCGTTTTCAGATGTTGTTGGTAACAGGTAGGGCTGACAAACGTGCGCAGACAAGTTGAACAAGGCACTGGTTCTTCGCTCAGACAGGGTGAAGAGGCCAAACATCCTGTGCATTTCGATCCACAATGCTTGTGTTGCTCTCGATTGTTATAACCATGGTCACATTTCTCACAGTAATAACTGTATTTCAGGAATCCGGTGATACTGGTAATGGTATCGAAATGTTCATCGTGATGATAAAGGTGAATGTATTTTCCGTCCTTAAAGTCTTGGCCTCGAAACAACAGAGTTCCGCGCACTTCTTGAGGGTGCACTTTCAAGGTGTATCGTGGAGCTAGGGCATCTTGCAATTTTTGCATCTCAGGAATACCACAGGGTGTGTCTTTGGACAGGCCGGCTTGTCGTAACAGGAGTTCTGCTTCGCTTCGTTGTTTGGCTCGATAGGAACGTTGAATAGTGTTCCAGGTTCTTTTCCATTCTACCGTGTCGTTCTTGTTGGCATAGGTTCGTCCCACCACGATGGCACGGGCTAAACACATCTGGTCATGAGGATTGTGAATTTGGACAAGGCTACGCTTAATGCTGCGAAGGTCGTTCACCAATAACATCTTTTTGCGTCCGGTCCCTTGAGGAGGAGAGACGTGGGTCATGTCCAATGTGGCTTTTCCATCGGTGATGTCAAACTGGTCATTAGATTGTTGCACGTGTTGAATCTTGTCCATGACTTTGGAAGCGGTCAATTCTGCAGGGGTGCTAAACTCGATCCAAACAGGGGATTTCAAACCGTCGTGTTGTATGGAAAGTCTCAAGCGATCGTCTTCTTTGGGTTGACATTGTTGCTTGAGTGAAGTGAGCAAAGAATCCCACACCTCAGTGATGAACACTTCTGCTTTCTCTAACGGCACTTCAGCCTTGAAATCTTTAAACTTCACCGTGTATTTGTAAGCCGTGGTTCTAAATTTTCTAGAGGAGCGCTTTTCCGTCTCTCGAATGGAATAGTATTTTTCAGGGTTGACTAAGGGTGGTGAACTTGTTTTAGAGGGTTCTGATTCTGGTTCACTCATGTCCTCTTCAAAATCACTGGCATGAATTTGTGCCAAGATTTCAGCTCTGGTACGAGGCGATAGATCACGTTTCTGCCTCTTACTTTCTTCTTCTTCTTCCTTCTCAAATGAATTAGATCGTTTCATCTTGAAAGCAAAAAGTCAAATGACTCAAGTTCAAACACCATAAACTACTTTATAGTCGTAGCAGACCAGCGTATATAAAAGGGTGTGTGTCTTGTCCTTTCACTATTCATTTCACTCTCAAGCCGAGCACAACGATGGAAGAGACTGACCAGATGGAACGTTTCGTTAGAGCTTTGCGAGGGGTCATTAGAAAATTCTCTTCAGACCAGCCGACAGACTACTCTCCTTCCTTTCGAGATAAAAGTCAAGATACTTGCTATATCTGTCAGAAGAAAGGGCATTGGTCTTCAGAGTGTCCAGACCGTCAAAAAAGAACAAAAACAGGGACTAAAAAAGACAAAAGTCAAGATACCTGTTATTATTGTAAAGAAAAAGGACATTGGTCTCCAGATTGCCCAAAAAAGAAACAAGAGGAATCAGAAGAAAAGAAGGATTCTTCAGAAGAAGAGAGGGGTTCTTCAAAGGAAGAGAGGGATTCTTCAGAGGAAGAAAGCAGACAGGTGAAGAAAAAGAAACAGGAGAAGAAAAGAAGAAGGGAAGAAAGTGAGGAGGAAGAAGAGGAAAAGAGTGTGACGGTGAAGAAATTCAAAAAACAGAGAGACTAAACAAGGAGACAGAAGAAGTCAATGAACTTTTTATTATAGTGTTGTGATGTGAATTGTGAATTGGATTGTAAAAAATGGAGAAAAGAATAAATTAATGATATAAGGTAAGAGTCTTTGAGTTTTGATTTTAAAATAAGAAGCTACACTCACGCACTCATACACAGACACGTACTATAAGGGTAAAAATGGGTAGGGGTTTATTTTTGAGTTATTGGCAAATTGAAATTGTATTTCTTTTCGAGAAATGTGGGTGGCCCTGAAAAGGGCCTTTTTTCTTTATGGTGCAGGGGTGAGTTTAAGCAATCAACTTTAACTGCCTTATGCCTTTGCCACGGCCAAGGCCTACTTCTGAACTGCGTAATGCTGATGATGATGATTGGGTTGAAATCACCAAGGGTGGTACGGTAGGCTTAGTCACAGGGTTGACGTGTTTAGCTCGGGAAGGTCGTATTCTCTTCGGTCGTAATAAAGAAGTCTGATACATTTGTTTCAGACTTCTTAACTCCGCTAAAATGTCCAACAGTACCGTGACCGTTTGATTTTCACCCTCTTGTTTCTTTGCTGCTACTACTTCTTCTTGCTGTTGCTGCTGTTGTTTTTTTCTTACCTCTTCTTCTTCTTGTTGCTGTTGCTGTAGGAGAAAAGCCTGTTCCGCTTCCTTTTGTCGTTGTATAAATTTCTCCAATTCTTCTTTTTGTCTCTGTCTAAAATTTTCCACTTGCGGTAATGAAGAAGGTAACGAAGGTTCCGGAACAAATTCTTGCGAGGAGAGAAAATCCACAAAATCCCAATTCACTTCTTCTGAAAGTAAGTCCGAGTTCCCTTGGGCAGTCTCTCCTGCTGGTGCACCCCAATGGATCGTTTTCTGAGTTTCCGTCATGTTGAATCACTGTCGCATAGATTGACTGCACACAAGCGCTAGCGAATCTATATAGACTAAGTGACGTCACATACTGCACTCTTACGATTGGATGCGGGCTGACTGAATTCTGTAACGCGTGTTTGGATTGGTGAATGAACTCAATCCGTTTCAATCCTTTCTGTCCCTATAAATAAGCGCAGTTCACTGCATTGAGTCACCTATTCTCGGAGCCTCAACATGTGGACCGACGTTGAATCTTCAACCCTTGTGTCAACAATGATGTTCAGGACGGACATGCTCATGTATGTCCGATCCAAGTGGACCGTTGTCCACAGGACCAGCAGCAGCCTGTGGATAAGAAGAGTCTATATAGAGAGACAAGGTTGCCTCAAGAGGACTCTGATGTATGGCCCTGCTGTAAGACGAAGTTTGAGGAAAAGAAGATGTCGCAAATGCCCTCTATGTTAAGGGCATATTAACATAAACCAAAGGCCCTTTTCAGGGCCAGCCATATTTCTCGAAAAGAGATAGTCTTTTGAATTGCCTACCCCTTTTTTAAAAATTTTTTTAAAAAAAAATCCCATGTTAAATTCCCCTTATCCCTAAACAAGCCCAAACTCTATTCCCATGTTAAATTCCCCTTGTACGTAAAGTGCCCCACGATTTATCGCCATGTTAAATTCCCATTGTACGTAAAGTGCCCCACGATTTTTCTCCATGTTAAATTTCCATTGTACGTATAGTGCCCCAAGGGTGTTTTTAATGCTAATTCCCATTGTACGTATAGTGCCCCCCTTCACTACTACCGTGTGTAAGAATATCGCACATGGTGCACCTCTTAATGGGATAAACCTACACTGCAGCAAAGTTGTTGCCCAATACATACATACATACATACACACACACACACACACACACACACACACACACACACACACATATATATATATATATATATATATATATATATATATATATATATATATATATATATATATATATATATATATATAATCGAGATATCTTAAACGTGCTTGTCTGACTCCATCTCTCACGTACTTTATGAATTGTTGCAATCTATCTTGTGTTGATCTAATACTTTACAAATAAAATTGTTAACTAATGTTCATAACAGGCGACAACTTTGAAAGAACGGTCATCAAGAAATTATGTCAAATTACAGATATCAAGAAGGCACGACATCCTATGATCCAGTAGGTAATGGTATGTGTGAGCGATGGAATAGAACGCTGTTGGACATGTTGGGGAACTATCAATCCAGATCGTAAAGGGGACTTACAAATCTACATGGGAGCAGTAGTTCATGCATACAACTGAAGGTGACAAGTCAACGCTGAAGGAGTTTTTAACGATATGCCCAAATCAACTTCAGAATCCATCATTTCAGTTATGGTGGACACACATAAATGACGAGGACAACATTTAAATATGTGGTAGAATTAATTATAACCAGATAATGTATCAATTTATATAATATTCCATCTTAATTAGTTAGTATCAGATATTGTATCATTTTATATAATATTCCATCTTAATTAGTTAGTATCAGATATTGTATCATTTTATATAATATTTATTTGTGATTGCAATAGAGTAACCAGCTGCAATCATGGTTATTCTTTATTTGGTCTACCCACTGAATCAATTAGGCAGCCTTGGATAAGGATTACCTTTTCAATTTTTGTTTGTTTTCAGTCATTGCGATTTGACTAACCCGACTATATGTTCATGCTGTTCATTTTCTCCAATTATAGGACAATCGATAACCAATTTTCTCATTTGTCAATTAGAAAAATGATAATGTACTATCCCCATGCACTCATCACTTTGTGATGAACACCAGCGATAGAAATAGATTCAGACATACTAGTAGATTTTCCTGAACTGTTTACAACTGTAATGGCGTTATGGAGGCATGGATTGTAGAGGGATGCAAGTGTGGTTATATTTGAGGGTGCTATTTCAAATGTGACCTTTGCTCCGTATGATCAGGCTAAAAATCCCACGTGATTTATTTTCCATCCACGCATCCTTCTAAAGGGACAATGTATCCATTTGATAAAAATGAAAAACACTAAATTGATTTGAGTTTTTTATGAGCCCACGATTGGTCTTTGCTGGCCATGTTACGGGTCTAATGAGAAAAATACTAAAGTCAAATATATTTCCTGAACGCCTGAAGGAAGCACAAGTAGGTCCGATTTTCAGAAAGGACAATCTTCTTTCTAAAAATAATAAGACGTTTTAGTATTCTACCAGTTATATGCAAACTGTTTAAGAAATCGCCCAATTATCTTAATTTTTTCGATAATATTTTTAACAAATATTTGGGTGCTTTTTGAAAAGGCTTTGGATGCAGGGTCACACTTTTAGTTTCCTTGAAGACGGGAAGAAGGCCCTTGATAAAAACAAATATGAAGCCGCAGTTCTGGTGGATTTATCTAAGGCTTTTGACTGTCACCTTCATGATAATGATATTCTCCTCCGAAAGCATGGAGCATGTAATCTGCCAAGATGGCTCAATAAGTTTCTTACTAAGCAATCTGTCAAATCGTAATCAGCAAATTAAGGTGCGGAGAGAGAGAGAGAGAGAGAGAGAGAGAGTAGATCTACCGAAATTCAAAAATGGGTTCATCATGGGTTGTTCCTCAGACCTTTACTCCTTCATATTTGTATCAGTTATAATTTTTTAATTATTTAAATATGGCTCTTTATATAACCAACAATATATGATGTCAATACTCTTTTCTTTTTCTCCCCGAACTGTAATTGACAAACTTTAAATAAAAAAAAGTTCAACGTTCTAATTTGCTGGTTCACTGCTAACAAACTGCACGCCAACCGTGAAGGACACACCATATTCAATCCGTTGTTTTCACGTGACGTCACAAAACGTGTATACTTCTATATCCGCCATTTTGAGTCCCTAGCCCCGCAAACCAGCACCTAATAGCAATGTTCTTTCCGCATAATTACGAAGGCACGTCTCATTTTGTGCGTAAGAATATAATAATATATCTCATTCTGTTGTGCCTGTCAACCGCACGAGACCGAATGCGTGACTTTTCTACGTGCTTTCTTCAAGTAAAACATCTAAATTTCAACTATCTTTGTTATTCTTTTATAAACAAATAGATCGATCAATAAACAAACGCATACACAAATGGATACACAAACAAGTAGAAACATGTAATGATTTTCAATTTTCTTTGGCTGAAATCAATCATTTGGTTATCGTTCAAGTTATAAAGCTAATTGTTAATATATAATTTCATATTTCTAAAAGCATTTCAGGAAAACTTCGTATTGACATTCGACACAAAGTCATGTTCCGTTAGGCACGTGTTTCGTTTGAACACACTGAAGATGAAACTTCTTTGAATGGTTATCGCTTTCATTCATTATCATCCTACGCCCATCATCTCCATCACAAATACAATATCTGACCATACTAATTAAATTGGTTTGTCAACTGTCTTTGGCACAAACACCTGTTGACGCGAAAAGTATTTGTACGTAAAAGTTCTGACATAAAACACATGCTATGAAATTTTAATTCGTAACTGATATTGTATCCCGAAAATCATTGTCCGGAAATACTCTTTCAAGATGACAAGCTTAGGGATATGATACGAAACGCTTAAAAAATGTCAGTATTGTCTGTTTGTAAAAAAATAAAATAAAAAAAAATAACTGCATTTTTATTTTAACGCAATATGCACGATTACGGTTAAACTTCGCTATTCTGTCTTTCGATATAAGCAAGGGAACTTCCGGCTTTATTTTTATTTTCGTGCTATATGGCACTTAATTTTAAGTATAATCTATGTATCGACAGTTAAATCAGATTATTATCTTGAATATACAAGATGACTATTGTTGACTAAGGTTTGTTAGAGACTCAAGATGGTGGCGCAAGGTGCACCCGCGTTGCATTGTGGGTATCTGCGTACCCAATCGTGACGTCTGTGAAAACAACCCATATCAAACATGTACTTATCACAAGTATTACTGTCATCAACTATGAAGAAATTGTCAAATTGGCTCTAGCGATTCACATGTAAAGTATATTTGTAGGAAAGCGTCAAAACAACTGTCATGAAACGTATTGGTCTAAAGATAACAAGGCTCAGCAAACTGACAGTCTTACATGCATGTATCCTATCCAGTTCTAACTTCCGTGTCCAGCCTAGCACTTCCGCATTGATATGCATACAACTAAACTTGAAACACAAGAGCGTGCCCTAAGATTTGTAACTGATGATTACACAGACAGTCACCACAAACACTTACTTAATCAAAAGTATGAAACATCATAGGTGGTGCATATTATATTTAGTGGATTTTTATTTATATACTGTGATTTCAAATCATAAAATACTACTATTTGCCTATTATATGTGGTAGCTTGGACATTACATGCAGTAGTTTCGACATTATATATAGTTGTTTTGTTATGATATGCTGGGTTTTTGTTATTATATGCAGTGGTTTTATCAATATATGTGGTGCACGTGTCTACATTTGGAGCTCTACTATTTTTCCTTATATTTTATGGCTACGGAGGCGCTCTGCAGAATTAATAAACTTTTCTTCTGATGTATATTTAATTTACATTGTCTGTTAGTTAGGTTTTTTTTATAAATCTAATTATACGCTATTGATAATGTAACACTGTATGTTGGACTTGACCCTGTCCAAAATTACGTTCATTTTCTACCTGATCCGAGTCATCGATTTTGGTTTTGTAGTGTCAAGAGCAGTGAAATTTCACATGAATTGCCAGGTCTACCTATTGTTTTCTACACATTTTATATTTTAATTTTAGAAATGGACTTCTAATTATCACTACGATTTGATTTTGTAAACACTGGGAGCCTCCTAGAAGATTATTTTCCAATGGGATTTCTTTTAAAAATGCTAATTGTGACCTGAGGTCAAGTAGAGGACTATATGAGCTTGTTTTTCTATATAAAAAAAATTAATCGTGCTTTAAGATCCTAGCAGAATCAATTGTGATCTTGTTGCGTCCGAAAATTCGGTTGAGCTGACTTTTTTACAAAATTATTTAAATTCAAATGATTCTATTTTGAAAATGAAAAGTGCTCTTCTAAATAACATTCTTAGAAATAAAGACAGGAATTTATACGAAAATGTCAAATAAGGATTTTTTCTTGGATTGAATTATTATGATCGAACAAAAGACTGTCTAAACATCACTATGACACGTACCACCACAGGCACATCAAACACTTCCAGCACTGGATTTAATGTGGATTTCCACTAAAGGTTTATTTCGAACTTTAATCATTATGACTTGTGTCTGTAATTCTATGATTATTTGGGATTTAATTCGCAATACAGTAAGTTCCGTTTTTACATTTTCACTTTGTATTCTGCGGAAATAAATTATTTGTTCAACTTTATACAGAGTGTTGCTTCTCATTCTTTTATATTGCTTTGTTTACGACCGTAGAAATGTAATAAAAATTTGGAGGCTCCTCCTTAGGATACTAATTTCTCTAAAGTAATTGACCAAACTTTGGTTTGAAATTTAAATTCATATTTGTTTTAGTACTTTCTAAGTCCCACATATTATTTCACATTTTAGAAATCTTTAGCGAACCCATCAATTTTTCACAAAGTCATTTAAAGTGGAGAACTTTATTTCAAATCCTACCCAAAAACAGTTAGACTCCTTCAAAAGGGATAAATCGCCAGAGCGTATGATCTTTTTGAGGCAAAGGTTTATTTCACGATGCAAGAAACAAAACACATTTTGGCCCTATATTTGGTGGAAAAGTATGTTTTCGATAAACGTTCTTTGGATTTGATTAGTGAGTTTCCATCTAGCCCTAACTTGCAAGTGTTGCAACTGAACACTGCGTATTCCTTAGCACATAACGTTTATTTTGTCACTAAGTCTTCCGCTCAGCAATCTTCTGGTACTTTTCAACGTTTCATGAATGTGATTACATCTGGCATAGATAATTGCGATGATTGCATCGATGATGTCATCATCTTCAACGGTAACTGGATCACTTAGAGACAATTCGGATATTGTTTGACAGACTCAATGATGCAGATTTGACAATTAATTCATCCAAAGTGATTTTTGCCGTGCTTGTGTTACATTCTAGGACATACTGTAGGCCATGGACAAGTTAAATTTATAGACGCTAAGCAATGTAGTTCCATACAAAAGTGCAAATTGTAAACGAACGCATGATAAAGTCAATGACTCTCGAGACTTCGAAATTCTGAATAAGTGTACTCCCCGATATTTTGATGATTTGATACGTTTTAAATAACATAAATATAATCTGAGATATCCAGATATCTTAGATGTTCCTAAAATTAAAGCCACTGCATATGGCTTTCGACATGAATCAAATTTTAATTCATTTAAATCATTAATTTTATCCTGGAATGGTAAAGACTGTAAATGTAATATTTGCAAATAACACACACACACACACACACACACACACACACACACACACAAAGTTTTCATCTGCCATGATGAGGACAACTAATATATATGATTATGTTTTGTTTACGGTCTTTCTCTTACGTACGATCAAGTGCTCTACTGCTACCTACTTAACTTAAATTTTAAATTTTAAGTAAAGACCAATTTTCATTTAAATTCATGTTTTTAATTTAAATTTATTTAAAATGTAGCTTATATGTTGCCTAATCGTCTTTTTAGCATCATTCATGTCCTAATTGTGGTTTCTTGAATTACCTAAATAATAAATTCAATTTTTACAACTGTCATTTGAAATGCATTGCTCGCTGGTATTTCAAGTTAGGTGCTATATGATTTGTCCCACTGTATTCATGAACTCTGAAGAAATCTTGATAATCATGTTATCTTAATATCTTGATTGATATGTCATGTCCGTAAAACGCTCATTACTTTGAACCGAGCTTGTATTTAATCGCACGTACGTGATTGAACAAACATATTCTCGTGTATTATACAGATCACACATTGGCAGGTAGCGTTCAAAGATTGATGTGTACAGTATTTTGAGAGAAAAAATATGAGTAGATATAATGCGGCAATTATTTGCCCGAACAATGGAGTGTTTCTAACGTTACGAAAAATATTAAATCGCTTATCTTGCATAAATGAGTCATATAGATTTCTCTAAGATTCTCAAAAGCTACTTGAAAAATTAATCGACTTGGAGATTTTGTTGTAAGAACAACGACGTAGGCTCGTTTTATAATGCAAAAAACTTGCTGATGTTAGCCGAGTCGTCGGTGAGCGATGAAGACAATGAAAAAAATCAATTACAGAAATACTTTCATTATTAATATGATAATGATATCAAGACTCTACATCTATTGCGAAGTATTGTTCAATGTTGTAGAAGCGGAGTGGGGCAACCATTCTGAAAAATGTTCAGAGATCTTGCCAAAAACAATAAAGCAACAAATATGGCCACTATGTTGGATGTTGTTGCATGTGTATATATGTATGTATGCATGTGTGTGTGTGTGTGTGTGTGTGTGTGTGTCTAAAAATAGTGTAATCTGAACTGAACGCGTGATGAGTTGCGGAACTTTCTGCCAGGAAGCTGCATCATCTGACCGGTGCTAATAGCATTGATAGTGATTTTGTACTGCTTGTTGATGCATATTAGCATGGAAGCCGTGTTAATCAACCATCGCATACACTGAAATATACTTTTGTTAATGGCCAAATACAAATTACGTGTTGGGACCACCAAAATGTATCAAGACAATCTCAAAGCCAGCACGCAAAAACACCTGGTCGTTGAACACACCACCTGATAGGAAAACACTCAATAAAGATGTGGAGTTCACCGACAAATCCACCCCGTTTGTATTCTACGTTGATTTTGTTACTCCCACTTAGATTCAATCAAGAAAAGAAACCTGGACTGTTACTAGTCAAGAAAGCAGTTTTTCCATGATTTTTGTGTGCAAAGATAAGATTGATCTTTTCAGAAACTATTTAATGGCGCAATCAGTATCGTTTTTACGAACGTGCCACCAAGCTCCAAGAACGCACAATCGCTTTAGACTTAAATATTTCTCGTGCAGATATTTTCAATTAATGTATGACATTTGTACCAATAACAAGGATTAATTGGTTAGAAGAGCGTCACAATTATCGACTAATTATACTTCATGGTCATATTATTAATAAAAGTACTATCGCATATCCTCAAAATTACTGACGCGAGAAAATAATCGGAGCGGAAAAAACGCTGCGAGATGAAATCACGATGAGAACCGCACTACCCGTGAAATACAAACTCAGGTGTGTGGTTGTTGATGCTGTTTGCGGAATCGCCGTGGTAAACACCATTTGTCTGGGAATCGCAACCGCAGTAACGATTACAGTCACACCAATCGGAATTGTTGTTGGAGCATTTCAATAGTAACCGGTGTGACTGGCGGCGCTGATAATATAATTTCGTTAAGCCTGCATTAGGAAATATGTGTTTAATCAAAACTTATCGCGGCATCACAAAGCAATATCTATGTCTATTGAAAACGAAATGATTAGAATGGATGAGTTCGACACAGTATTAGCGGAAAAGGAAAACCACCGGCGACTCCAAGCACAGATACGAAACCGGTGCATCAACGATCCTGATTTACAGGTAAGGAAAATCTAGTAAACTGTTTGCTAGTGTACTGTGAACTTCACTTATGGGGCTATACTCATATGGTTTTTCGTGATTCCGAACCGTAATTATCATTCGTATGGTTTCGTAATCGAGTGATTGACCATAGTAGTATGATAACTGCGGTTTTGCTTAGTTACTGATCTGGGTTGAAATCTTCTACCTCACGTGACTTTCCTCTGGCATGGGCGCCTCATAGTAACATTCACGCGTGAGTGACAAAGTGATGGGGGTGGCGTGAAAGAATATAAGGAACAATATTCAAAAACTGCTATTAACATACTTCTACAAATATAGTTTGGCGGAGGAATAACCCGGGAAGAAAGTAGTGAAGTGGGGCACCCTAGCGACAATGGGAATTAGCATTACAGGACCCCCTGGGACAATCTGGCGACAATGGAAAATTAACATGGAGAAAAATCGTGGGACAATCTGGCGACAAGGGAAATTAACATGGAGAAAAATCGTGGGTTACTCTAGCGACAAGGGGAATTTAACATGGGGAATAGAGTTTGGGCTTGTCTAGGGACAAGGGGAATTGAACATGGGATTTTTTTTTTTTTTAATTTTTTTTTTTTAAAAAAAAGGGGTAGGCAATTGAAAACTCATTCTCTTTTCGAGAAATATGGCTGGCCCTGAAAAGGGCCTTTGGGTTTATGTTAATGTATTCATTAACATAAAGGGCACCGCATTGGTCTTCTTCTTGTCCTTAGGCTGCGTCTCATTGTTGGCCCGTAAATCAGCACTCTTTTCAGGCATCCTTGTCTTTCAACGTAGATCCTACGTATCCACAGGCTGGTGTTTGTCCTGTGGACAACGGTCCACTTGGACCGGACATACATGAGCATGTCCGTCCTAAATATCATGGAAGACACAAGGGTGGATGATTCGACTGTGGTTCACATCTTGAAGCGACGAGAACAGGTGAATCAATGCAGTGAACTGCGCTTATTTATAGGTAGAGGAAGGATTGAAACGGATTGAGTTCATTCACCAATCCGAACAGGCGTTACAAAATTCAGTCAGCTCGCATCCAATCCGAAGTGAGCAGTCTGTGACGTCACGTAGTCTATATAGATTCGCTAGTGCTTGTGTACAGTCAATCTATGCGACAGTGATTCAACATGACGGAAACTCAGAAAACGATCCATTGGGGTGCACCAGCAGGGGAGACTGCCCAAGGGAACCCGGACTTACTTTCAGAAGAGGTGAATTGGGATTTTGTGGATTTTCTCTCCTCGCAAGAATTTGTTCCGGAACCTTCGTTACCTTCTTCATTACCGCAAGTGGAGAATTTTAGACAGAGACAGAAAGAAGAATTGGAGAAATTTATACAACGACAAAAGGAAGCGGAACAAGCTTTTCTCCTACAGCAGCAAGAAGAAGAGGTAAGAAAAAAACAACAGCAACAACAGCAAGAAGAAGAAGTAGCAGCAAAGAAACAAGAGGGTGAAAATCAAACGGTCACGGTACTGTTGGACATTTTAGCGGAGTTAAGAAGTCTGAAACAAATGTATCAGACTTCTTTATTACGACCGAAGAGAATACGACCTTCCCGAGCTAAATACGTCAACCCTGTGACTAAGCCTACCGTACCACCCTTAGTGATTTCAACCCAATCATCATTATCAACATTACGCAGTCCAGAAGTAGGCCTTGGCCGTGGCAAAGGCTTAAGACAGTTAAAGTTGATTGCTTAAACTCACCCCTACACCATAAAGAAAAAAGGCCCTTTTCAGGGCCACCCACATTTCTCGAAAAGAGATAGCCTTTCAATTTGCCAATAACTCAAAAAAAACCACCCATTTTACCCTTATAGTACGTGTCTGTGTATGAGTGCGTGAGTGTAGCTTCTTCTTTTAAAATCAAAACTCAAAGACACTTACCTTATATCATTAATTTATTCTTTTATCCATTGTTACAATCCAATTCACAATTCACAACAGAACACTTTAATTAAAAGTTCATTGACTTCTTCTGTCTCCTTGTAGAGTCTCTTTTTTTGAATTTTTTCACCGTCACACTCTTTTCCTCTTCTTCTTCCTCCTCCTCGCTTTCTTCCCTTCTTCTTTTTTTCTCCTGTTTCTTTTTCTTCACCTGTCTTCTTTCTTCCTCAGAAGAATCCCTCTCTTCCTCTGAAGAATCCCTCTCTTCTTCTGAAGAATTCCTCTTTTCTTCTGATTCCTCTTGTTTCTTTTTTGGGCAATCTGGAGACCAATGTTCTTTTTCTTTACAATAATAACAGGTATCTTGACCTTTGTCTTTTTTAGTCCCTGTTTTTTTTTTCTTTTTTGACGGTCTGGACACTCTGAAGACCAATGCCCTTTCTTCTGACAGATATAGCAAGTATCTTGACTTTTATCTCGAAAGGAAGGAGAGTAGTCCGTGGGCTGGTCTGAAGAGAATTTTCTAATGACCCCTCGCAAAGCTCTGACGAAACGTTCGATTTGGTTAGTCTCTTCCATCGTTGTGCTCGGCTTGAGAGTGAAATGAATAGTGAAAGGACAAGACACACACCCTTTTATATACGCTGGTCTGCCATGACTATAAATTAGTCTATGGTGTTTAAACTTGAGTCATTTGACGTTTTGCACTCAAGATGAAACGATCCTATTCATTCGAGAAGAAAGAAGAAGAAAGTAAGAGGCAGAAACGTGATCTATCGCCTCGAACCAGGGCTGAAATCTTGGCACAAATTCATGCCAGTGATTTTGAAGAGGACATGAGTGAACCAGAATCCGAACCCTCTAAACCAAGTTCACCACCCTTAGTCAACCCTGAAAAGTACTATTTCATTCGAGAGACGGAAAAGCGCTCCTCTAGAAAATTTAGAACCACGGCTTACAAATACACGGTGAAGTTTAAAGATTTCAAGGCTGAAGTGCCGTTAGAGAAAGCAGAAGTGTTTATCACTGGGGTGTGGGATTCTTTGCTCACTGCACTCAAGCGACAATGTCAACCCAAAGAAGACGATCGCTTGAGACTTTCCATACAACACGACGGTTTGAAATCCCCTGTTTGGATCGAGTTTAGCACCCCTGCAGAATTGACCGCTTCCAAAGTCATGGACAAGATTCAACACGTACAACAATCTAATGACCAGTTTGACATCACCGATGGTAAAGCCACACTGGACATGACCCACGTCTCTCCTCCTCAAGGGACAGGACGCAAAAAGATGTTATTGGTGGACGACGTTCGCAGCACCAAAACAAGTCTCGTCCGAATTAACAACCCTCAGGACCAGATGTGTTTAGCTCGAGCCATCGTGGTGGGACGAACCTATGCCAACAAGAACGACACGGTAGAATGGAAAAGAACCTGGAAAAGTATTCAACGATCCGATCGAGCCAAACAACGAAACGAAGCAGAACTCCTGTTACAACAAGCTGGACTGTCCAAAGACACACCCTGCGGCATTCCTGAAATGCAAAAATTGCAAGATGTCCTAGCTCCACGCTACACCTTGAAAGTGCACCCTCAAGAAATGCGCGGACCTCTGTTGTTTCGAGGCCAACATTTTAAGGACGGAAAATACATTCATGTTTATTATCACGATGACCATTTCGATACCATTACCAGTATCACTGGATTCCTGGGATATGCTTATTATTGTGAGAAATGTGATTATGGTTTTAACAATCGAGAGCAACACAAGCATTGTGGAATGAAATGTCCAGGATGTTTGGCCTCTCCACCATGTCTGAGCGAAGAACCAGTGCCTTGTTCAACTTGTCTGCGCACGTTTGTCAGCCCTACCTGTTACCAACAACATTTGAAAACACAAGGTTCAAAGAAGAAATGTGCTTGTCAACTCCTGAAATTGTGCCCTACGTGTGGACAAGGCATATGTACCAATAATGCCAAGGCACACGTATGTCGAGGAAAGAAAAAATGTCACATTTGTCACCACATCGTGGACTTGGAACACCAATGTTACGTGCAAAAATACCAACCCCCACCAGAGAAAGAGGACGGTCACAAGAAGAAAGGCAATTTCATGTTTTTCGATTTCGAATGCATGCAAGAGACTGGCATTCACATTCCTAATTTCTGCGTGGCTCATCGAGCGTGCGAGAAGTGCATTCAAGAACCTATCTTCAGTCATTGCCCTCACTGCAGCAAGATTCCCGGAGGGCGTGAAAAAATCTTTCGGGGACCGAACACGTTAGCCGATTTTGCCCAACGGGTCTTAGACCCCATCGACAAGACGTGGAGCCAAGAGGACATCGAACGTTACGGAGATTGTCATCGTCATGCCACAGTGATGGCTCACAATTTCTCCGGATACGATGGACAGTTTCTTTTGAGATACTATACGGAACAAGGCACCGAGCGTCCTAAAGTGACTTTGAACGGAGCCAAAATCATTTTCATGCAAGTGGGACAAGTACAGTTTAAAGATTCCATGAGTTACTTGGCCATGCCTTTGAGCCGAATGCCTAAAACATTTGGAATGACAGAAATGGCTAAAGGGTACTTTCCACACTTTTTCAATACGGAAGCCAATCAACACGTCGTCCTACCCCATTTACCTGAGGCTCACTATTACGACCCTGACAACATGCGTACCGAACAACGAGAAGCTTTCTACGCTTGGTACCAGGCTCACGCCTCGGACCCTTTCGACTTTCAGGAAGAAATGCTAAAGTATTGTCGTTCCGACGTGGACATTTTACGACGTTACTGTGGAAAATTTCGAGAACTGTTCATGGAACACGGAGGGGTCGATCCTTTGAAAGAAGCTTGCACCATTGCCAAAGCGTGTTCCTTAGTGTATCGACAACGATTCATTCCTGAAAACACCGTGGCTGTCATCAGTCCTCAAACGACCCACTTTGTCAAACGTCAATACTCGGTCAAAGCCCTACGTTAGTTACATTACTTGTGCGACAAGGAAGACAAATGGATTCAGCATGCCCGCAACGGAGGAGGCGAAAAGACTATCAGAACGTATTCGGTCGATAGCTGGGACTTAGAAAACCCTAGGATCGTGTACGAGTTTAACGGTTGCTTATTTCACGGATGTCCCGTCTGTTACCCTGACCGTGGCACTAAAAATCAGTTTTTGCAACGAACCATGGAAGACTTGTACCAGGACACTTGTCAGCGACGCCTAAAGTTAGAACAGCAAGGATAACAAGTGGTGGAAATGTGGGAACACGAGTACGATCACCGTATGAAAACCGATCCCGAGTTACGCCTCGTGGAAAGTTACCAGTTCATAGACCCGGTGAACCCGAGGGATAGTTTGTACGGAGGAAGGACCAATGCCACCTGTTTGCTATACCAAGCCGACGAAGAGAAAGGAGAAGAAATCAAATACTTGGACGTGTGTTCGCTGTATCCCTACGTGTGCAAATATTGTCGCTTTCCTGTAGGTCACCCACAATTCTGACGGAACACATCGACCTGAAAAACGTTCGACAATACGAAGGCTTGATCAAGTGCAAAGTTTTGCCTCCCACGAACCTATACCATCCCGTCTTACCTCACCATTGTCAAGGCAAACTGATGTTTCCCTTGTGCCGTACTTGTGCCGAAACGTGCAACCAAGACCAACCTTGTCAGCACAGCCAGGAAGAACGTGCCTTGACGGGAACCTGGGTTAGCGTAGAATTGTTCAAAGCTCTGGACATGGGATACCAACAGTTAGAAGTGTACGAAATTTGCCACTTTCCCAAGACACAACAATACCACAAGGATGCCTTTTTGAAACTGAAACAAGAAGCCAGCGGCTATCCTTCCTGGTGTCACACTCCCGAAGACCAAATACAATTCAAAGAGAAATACTACGAACAAGAAGGCATCTCTTTAGACCACATCGAAAAAAACGAAGGCAGGCGATCGTTTGCCAAAGTGATGTTAATTTGCTTGTGGGGTAAAATGGCACAACGACCGTGTTTACCCAAGACGGAATATTTGACAGAACCTTCCCGCTACTTCCAGATGATTCACGACAAAACCAAATACATGAAACACGTGGACATCGTTCGAGAGAATTTGATCTTGGTCAATTACGAAGAAGATCTGGACTTTTGTACAAGACGACGCTTTTGGAAATGTCATCATTGCGGCTTACGTGACAGCTCATGCTCGCTTAAAATTGTACGAAGCTTTAGAACTGTTAGGGGAACGCGTCCTGTACTTTGACACGGACAGTTGCATTTACATCCATCACCCGATTCAACATCACCCTGACATCGAAGGAGACCGTTTAGGAGCCTGGACAGACGAGCATCCCGACGACAAGATTCTAAGTTTCGTCAGTGGCGGTCCCAAAAATTACGGCTACGAATACCGGGACAAACAAGGAGAAGTGCACACGACGTGCAAAGTGAAAGGACTGACTCTGAATTATCGTACCAGTCGAGTGGTGAACTTTGGGGTAGTGAAAGAAGCCTTGCAATCGGGAGAGGATGCAAACTTTAAAGTGACCACTTACCAACCCAACAAGATTGTACGTTTACCCACTCACCACATCGTCAGTCGGCCCTTGGAAAAAGTCTATCAAATCGTGTACCAGAAGCGAGTGCGACTTCCCAATCATTTCATCTTACCGTATGGACACGTCGGTATTGGTCTGTATACAAAAAAGGAACCCTAGGCAAGATCGATAGTTCATTGGGACTACCAAGACCAAACGAACAAGATGAATACTTTCAGAGAAATGCAAAGAAGTTGTTTAGAAAGGCACAATTCAAGTGTGGGGCTTCGGAAGTGGAATGCGATTGTGAGCCTTGCGATGGGTACGATGCTGTACGTTGTGACCTTAGCGATGCCGTAAAGCATCATGGGAACTTTAGTGTCACTACCCCTATCATGGAAAGGGATGCTGTGCGTGTCAAACCTGAGGGATGCGAAAGGGATGCCGCGCGTCCTCTTGGACATTTTACTGGGTTTCGTTTTAAAGGGCAATGTTCACCTTCACGTCTACCCCCTTACGGATGTCATCCAGCCCTGAGCAAACTCCTACCCATGTCACTCAACCCTCATCGAAACGAACCTGAGAAAGACGAATATTCGTTCCCTGTGCGTTTGTCGGAATACTGCGACTTTGAAAATCGTCTTCAATCGTTCAAAGGAAAATGGCCTAAGTATCTGGGAGGACCGACCCCCGAAGAATTAGCCAGAGCCGGATTTTTCTACTTGGGCGAAGGAGATAAAGTCAAGTGCTTCAGTTGCGGTGTGTCACTTCACCACTGGGAACCGCAAGATTCGGCCTACGTAGAACATGCTCGATGGTCACCGAATTGTCATTACTTACCCTTAGTGGGACCGAGACATTGAAGTAACTTTACCATAATAATCTGTTCATGGATACTTTACAAGAGAACATTCGTGCTTTGCCTGTGGAATTGAGAGAACGCATTTACCGAGAGCTGGTCAAAATACAAGTGAAACGTAAAGAACAATTGCACCCGTTACGTCACCGGTGTTTGAACCACTGGTACCTGAAGGCTATACAAGGACTGATTCAATTGAAAGTGTTCCATCGGACAGACATTGATGAACGATCCTCTAGTTTTAAAAAGGATTGGTTTGGTATGGACGATTCTACCTACATCATTGTAAACGTACTGCATCGAATTCCAGAGGAAGAGTTAACGAATTACCAACATCTTGAACACAATGTCAACTTAGTGAAAGAGGAAACTTCTGAACGAATTGTAATGTGTAGATTAGTGACTGAACGATTTAAATTCGACACTGAAGTAAAACCATGTTTGTGCAAACAGTACATTTCTTGTGTCAGACCAAAGAGGATTTAGTATGACCTATTCATGGATACTTTGTTAGAGAACATTCGTGCTTTGCCTGTGGAGTTGAGAGAACGCATTTACCGAGAACTGATCAAAATACAAGTGAAACGCAAACTCAAAGTGATTCGACCGTTTTAAATTATGCTATGGTCCAAAGTACAAGAAGACTGATTATGAGTGGATATTACATTAGGCACAAAGGTAAACGAGGCTATTGGCCACCACCCAATGATTCCAAAAACAGTGTGTATACTTATGGATACTTTACAAGAGAACATTTTGGGCTTGCCTGAGGAGTTGAGAGAAAGGATTTACCGAGAGCTGGTGAAAATACAAGTGAAACGTAAAGAACAATTGCATCCGTTACGTCACCAGATCTTTAACCACTGGTACCTGAATGGTATAAGAGGACTGATTCGTCAGAAATTTTTTCAGTGGTCAGACCTTGTTGAACACTTTCAGTTTATGGATGATGATGGACCAGACGTTCGTAATTTTGGTTACTTCGAGATTCACTTACTGCAACGTATTGAGGAAGACGAGTTAAAGGATTACCAACATTTGTTACATGGAATCTGCTTAGAAAAAGACGAAACATCTAGACAAACTCTGACGTTTCAGTTACAGTATGTAACATTTAAATTCCCTACTGGAGAACGAACATGTTTGGTTAGAAATTACCTTTATTGCTTTCGAAACAAAGACACTTTAAAATCAAGTTGCCATGCCACGGATTATGTCACATATCATTGAACAGATTCCGTGGAAGGTACTCAATGACCATATTCAAACCGTGGATCATTACCATCAATTATTACAAGAACTGTATCCATTCAATTTGGGACGACAAGTGGTGTGTGTCTTAGTGACTTGTTTTCTGGGATTTCGTTTACCAGCCGATTCTTTGTAGACTCTTTACGATCAGTACTTAACACCTCAATGGCCTTAAATGGTCACGAAAAACTCCTTTTGCTCAAAGCCTTGCGTTTTCATCTGGATACTTCTCGACCTCAACAGGAAAAAAAAGATTCATCAACTTTTAGCGACCCAAGACGTGTATGACGATGTGTGTGTAGCTTGTGACTTACATCCCCATTGGACAGATGTCCGTGCCTGGAAAGAATGGGGTTTTGAGGCTTGGACCCAAGAGGTGGCTCAGTATGCACGAGAGTTGTTCAAGGAAAAAAGTTACTTTTCAACCCGTGTTAGTGACGGTGCCAGAAGAACCCGTCACCCAGGACAGGACTGTCGTGGACAGGCCTGAAAGACCCTTTCGGGAGGACACTTGTGTGACCTTACTACCCCCTACTATAGAACTGGTTAGAACATTACCCAAAACATGTTGTACAGACACTTGTTTTTATTCCACGTTCATGGTTATCACGTGTCTTTTATTCTTGTACTTAAGCCTTTGGCTTTTATGTATTTTTGTCTTTCGTATTCATGTTTGAAACATTCAATAAACGTGTTCTGAAAAAAGTATATAAACTCTTGTCTTGTTTGTTTTCGTGTCACAAGTGACATTTCTCACACAATGGCTACCTCTGCTGTCTCTGCTCCCTCTTCCTCTACTGTCAAAGTCATCGACGAACACTTAGATCGTGCCAGTTGGGAGGCTTTGTATCTTCGCCATCCCTTTAACATGCTCATTGCTGGACCTAGCGGTTCAGGCAAAACCGAATTCGTCAAACGTTTGATCGAACATAAATATCATTTGATCGATCGGCCACCTCAACGGATCGTGTGGTGTTACAAAGAGTGGCAATCGGCGTACAACCTCTTGCGAGAAAGTCAAGGCGATTCCATCGTGTTTGTGGAAGGCATTCCTAAAGAAGACGACGGCATCGTCTCTGACTCCCGTCAAACCCATTTGGTCATTTTCGACGACATGTTAGGAGAAGACGAAGAAGAAATTAAACTGTGGTTCACGCGCAAAGGGCATCACCGTAATGCCAGTGTCGTTTACATCACCCAAAATTTGTTTCAACAAAGTAAAGCCCATCGCACCATCAGTCTCAATGCGCATTACGTGGTCTTGTTTAAAAGCCCTCGAGATAAATCGCAAGTGCAAGTCTTAGCCAAACAGTTAGGAACGCCTTGGCTGACCCAGGCATACGACGATGCCACTCAAACGCCACACGCCTATTTACTCGTCGATTTGAAACCTACCACCCCCGAGGATTTGCGATTTCGTACCCACTTGTTTCACCATTGGTGTCAAGACGGAGGGCCTGTCCTGTACACGTCTCCGTCCTCGACTTCATTTCACTCCCCATCAAAAAATCTATAAAAACCTCAGACCCTTATTCGTCTGTCTCACACAGTGTGAACATGACGTCCCTTCAGTCGCATCTTCCCGTCAAATTGATTCGTGCCTTGTATGGCATCAGTCGAGAAAAAAATCCACAAACACGAGCTCGTGTCTTTGAAGCTAGTCTCAAAGAAGTCTTACGATGGTTCACGGTGACGGCACGTCAAATACTCCAAGGAATCATTCAGATTCCTCATCAAACCAAACGCTTTTTCGATCGAAACAAAGTCGCTTTGGTCCAACTGGCCGATCTCCGCATCGACACTCAAACCAAAAAACAAGTCATTTTGAAACCTGGAGGGAGCGGTACTCTAGGAGGCGTCATCATTCGCTCACTCTTAAGATGGGATCCTAATGCCCCCAAAGTTATCCCCAAGAAAAAAGTCCAACGAAGCCCCAAGAAGCAAAAGACCAAGTCCCCAAGGAGAACTTCTCCAGTGGCGGGACCCTCCTCTTACCAGACACCACCCCAGAAAAAGAAAAGAAGCCCCCAGAAAAAGAAACAGAGAAAAAGTCCCCAGAAAAAGAAAAGTCCACAGAAGAAAACTAGTCGCAAGAGAGGCACTTCGGCCAGGACGCAACCTTACACTCGCAAACCACGACCTGCCACGTCGGTGACTGTGTCTCCGGCAGCCTCACGTTTATCCACTTCTCCGTTGATGACACCAGGAACTGAAGAGTACTTGGAGACGTTGATCACACCAAGAACTTTTCCGTTGATGACCCCCAAAAGAACTTCCCCAGTGGCAGGACCCTCCAATTTAGTGGCAGTGGCTGCTGCTCACAAAGTACCTTCTCCCAAAATCAAAGTCCATGAAAGATCGGGCATGTTACAAAGTTTACTGGATTTGTCCAAGCAAGAACTGGCTCGATTTAGTCCGTTGCGTACCCCTGCACGACGTGTCATGCCTGTCCTCAAACTGATACGACGTAAAGACAATCAGTGGCGACGCGTTCCAGTATAAAAAAGGTGTGTGACCAAGTCGGGGGTATCAGTGTTTTTTGGTGCTCCTGAAGACTCAAAGATGTTACCCTCCAGAAAACCCCAAGGAAAGAAAAGGAAAGGACTACCACCACGTTTAGTCAAACATGGGGTCATGTTATCTGTCCTGTCCAAAGCTTCTTCACCTCTACGAAAAAAACTCATTCAATCGGCCTCCAAAGAGGTCATCGATACCGTGTGCGAATGTTGTTTGAACGTTTTGAAAGGCACGATCCCTTTGTCCAAACACCAGAAACAATGCTTAAGCAAACATCGTCACGTTCTTCGCCAAATGGTTCGAAAGAAAATTCCCATTCGTCAAAAGAAGAAGATGTTAGTGCAACGTGGAGGCATTTTGCCTCTCTTGTTAGGCCCCATACTGAAAGGAGTCTTGGGAACCATGTTGGGAGGTCTGGTGGGAGCAAGATAAAAAGGCCCTCGGAAGTCCCAAGATCTCAGAATCGACCCCTGACAACCCCATGGAAGGACGAAAACTAGCTTTAGTGCCTTACAAACGATGGATGGAATACCATCGGTGGCAAGAACAACGCACCCCGCATTTACCTCCCAATCCCAATTTGAGCGAGATGTCCCAGTTACAACACGAATTACAGTCCTTGATGGATCGCCAAGATTTGTCCGAAACAGAAAAATCGCAAAAGTACGGTCAACTCTTGCAACGACTGCAACTCTTTCACCAGAAAGCTTTAGACGAAACAGCTCTACCCACTTTGAAAGATTTTAAGACCTTGATGAAAAGTCCAGCACCATCATTATTACCACCACCACCACCACCACTTCTACCATCCCCAGGGGTCACCAGAGATGCTACCCCACGAAGACCTGAGGAAGAAGAGATGCGAGAAGTGTTTCAAACACCGTCAGCAGCTCCCATTTCAAGTAAGATTTCAGCATCCTTGTCGACCCCGTCCCCCACACCCCAACGAGAAGAAATGAAAGCTTGGGTTAAAAAGATGATGTTCACTCCTCCTTCGACAGAAGTGAAAAAGAAAGAAGGGAAACCAGCAGTGAAAAAAGAAAAGAAGACCAAAGCCATTCCATTGCCACCTCCACCACCACCACCACTACCTTCGACTTCTACTCCCGTAGCCCATCGGACACGTAAATCCGTTTCCAAACCACCCTTTCGTCCCACACAAAGTAGCATCACCGAAGAGTGGGTGACTTATTAACACACCAAAAAAAAAAATGGAAAAAGTCTTAGCCAGCATTTACTACGATCCCTCCCATCCTGCAGGTTACGCAGGAGTTCAAAAATTGTATCGTGCTGCCAAAACTCGACTGAAAAGTCTCCGTTTACCTCAAGTGCAACGATGGTTACAAGAACAAGCTACCTACACTTTACACAAACCCATTCGACGCAAGTTTGTCAGAAAACGCACCCGAGTGGAAGGCATCGATCATCAATGGCAAGCCGATTTAGCCGATGTCTCTTATTTGGCCAGCTACAATCGTGGCTACAAATATTTGTTTTGTGTCATCGACGTCTTTTCCAAATTTGCCTGGGTCGTGCCCTTGACTTCCAAATCGAGCAGCGAGTTAGTGCGAGCCCTGCAACGAGTGCTGAAACAAAGCGGTCGACACCCTCTTCGATGGCAAACGGACAAAGGCACCGAATTTTTGAACCAAGCTTTCCAAAAAGAATTAAAGAAACGTGACATTCATTTTTTTACCACCGAGAATCCCGAAACCAAAGCCAGCATCGTGGAACGTTTTCAACGCACTTTGAAAGAACGCATGTGGAAATATTTTACGCATCACCACACTCTGAAGTACATCGACATCTTACCGCACCTGGTGCAAGCGTACAACCAATCTTACCATCGAAGCATAGGACGTGCCCCGCAAGACGTGATTCCCGAGAACGAAGTGTTGGTGTTTGAGCGCCTGTTCGGTACGTCCCCGACGAGGGCTGTCCCCAAGAAAAGTGGAGAGTTGGTCGTAGGAGATTGGGTGCGCATTGGCAAAACCAAACGCACTTTCGACAAAGGTTACTTACCTAACTGGACGACCGAATTGTTTCGCGTCACTGGACGAGTGCATGGCCGTCATCCTGCCGTCTATAAATTGGAAGACATGAACGGAGAAGTGCTCAAAGGAATGTTTTATTTGCCCGAGTTACAACGTGTCACCAAAAAAGAAGACGACGTGTACGACATCGAAAGCATTCTCGAACGCAGAACCCGTAAAGTGGGCAAACGACGTGTCATAGAAGTCAAAGTACGTTGGAAAGGATATCCACCCAGTTTTGATTCTTGGATCGACGCTTCGCAAGTCATCGACTATAAAAAGAAGTGACCATCATGCCCTTTCACACAGACGCAGCTACGTCGACCACTCCTCCTTCACCTAGTTCTTCTGTGCAAGATTTACAAAAACAACCCTTGTGGGTGTGGTGTGGAGAACGTGTGCCTAAAACGCAAATCGTCTTTTTCTGCCAAATGTTCGTGGTGTATTGTGTCATCGGGGCAGCCATCGCCAATTTGAGTTTGCAACAAGGAGACAAACAATTGTGGACCATTTTATTGAGCAGTTGCATCGGTTACCTGCTTCCCAATCCCTCCCTGAAATTCTCTTCCAACGGGAACCACGGGAACCTTGTGTCCAGTGCCAGTGCCAGTCACCACTCCAAAAACAACCACAATCAGAACCCCATTTTGGGTGGAGACACTCCTCTGACTTCCAGTAACCCCTGGGACAGCCACAGAACTCTGGAATTATGAGTCACCAAAACCAATTTTACTTAACCTTACCCAGTGACAGTTCCATGGAGGTGTTTCCCCACAACGCGTTGTGCTGTTACACGGCCAAATTACCTCAGGCCATCCCCTTAGATCACGAAGCCCATTGCGAAGTGGCCTTAGTGGAAATCATTCACCAGACCCAAGTCCTCAATGTCCTTCCCAATCAAAATGTTTTTGATGTGGAAGTTCATGACGAACAATTGCAACAGTACTTGGATACCTATGGCAAATATGACAAGAAAACCCCTGGCACAAAAAATCAAAAGTACACCACCTATCACTTGTTCATTCCCCCAGGGTATTATTTTAGTGGTCAACATTTGGTGAGCACCATTACCTCCAGGTTTAATGTAGTGTTTCTGAAAGCTTTGGAAAGTGTCAAAAAAAGTGTCACCATGGAATACCACAAAACAGCTCGTCGCTTCTTGATGAAATTTGACGGGAGTAAAATCCTGTCCATTTTATTTTGTCCTGAATTGTTTGACATGTTGGGCGGAGACATGGACATGAGAATGGCTATGATGAAGAAAAACGAATCACCCATCGTTTACGACAAAGAGTCTTTAAGCAAGTTATTTCGTGCCCCGGTAGAACTGAACCAAGGACTGGATTTGATGTTTGTGTACTCCGATGTGGTGGAGTATAACGTGGTGGGACACACCTCTGTACCGTTACTGCGTGTCATTCCTTTCAAAGTGGATTCTGCCACGAACGCTGACGAGGAAGGTGGAAACACTTATCACGTCCACCGCGAATTTGTCCATCCTCACTATTTACCGGTCAGCAAATCGAATTTGGACACGGTCAACATTGCTATAAAAGGAGATTTGGGACAAAATATTCCATTCACCAAAGGAAAAGTCACGGTGAAACTCCATTTTCGAAAACGGTTCTCTCACGACTCGTAAATCATGTATCCAGTGTACCGAGGGGTTGCTTGACAGCGAGGACACGGTTTAGGAGATATGTTAAAATCGGCCTTTCGTTCGGTGGCCCCGGTGTTGAAACCGATGGTGACACGCGGATTGCACGCCTTGAAAGATGCGGCACTGACGCAAGGCGAAGAATTTCTCCAAAATGTCATCATCGACAAACAAAACCCTAAAGAAGCCTTCATGAGGGCAGGCAAAAATGTCTTGCTGCAAACGGGCAAAGACATTTTGGGTCGACGAGACACACCTATAAATGCCCTGCACGCTACCGAGTCAGGCATTCAGCAAGGACAAGGCAGAAAGAGACGACGAAGAAGAAAACACCCTTTCACCAGACTTCAAGCTAGAAAGGCCAAGAAAAGAAGAACCGTTCGAGACTTAGACGTTTTCGATTATTGAGAAAGAACAAAAAAATGATGCACCGAGAGTCTTGTGCTTGTTCCAAGAAGGAACTGGATATGTTTGCCATGCCCCCCACCATGATGACGATGCAAGAATCCCAGTGGGTGGAATTTCATCCCGTCTCCTCATTGACCGATTCCGCTCCCATCGAGTTTGAAATCAAACGACAGCCCGAAGATTACATCGATCTGAATAGCAGTTACTTGTACTTGAAAGTGAAAGTGATGGAAGGAACACCCCCCGTTAACATAGACGATAAAGAAGCAGTAGCTCCCGTCAATAATTTCATGCATTCCTTGTTTAGCGAAGTGGACTTGTACTTGAATAACAAACTAGTCAGCAGCAGCATGGATACTTACCCTTACCGAGCGTACCTGGAAAATCTCTTGACGTACGGAAAAGAAGCCAAGAACACTCATCTCGATGCTTGCGTGGTATGGAAACCTGACCAAGCGACTAAGTTCAACGGCATTATACTTGATGGGGATGCTTCAAATCCAACGGGATTTGTAGAACGACAAAAGAAAATTGCTGGAAGTCGTAGTTTAGAACTGATGGATCGCTTGCATTTGGACATGTGGTTGCAAGAAAAGTATTTGCTGAACGGGGTGGATATCCGCTTGAGACTGAATCGCAGCAGTGCTGCTTTCCATTTGATGGCTGCTGATGCCACTTACAAAACCATCATTCAAGAAGCCAGGCTCTACGTGCGTCGCGTAGAAGTGTTACCTAAAGTAGGTAACGACATCAGTCAGACATTGAGCAGAACGACCGCCAAGTATCCAATCCGACGCGTGGAAGTGAAAACCTTCACCATTCCTGCTGGACAGCGATCCATGATCGAAGATCATCTGTTCCAAGGACAGTTACCCAAGCGTTTGATTGTTGGTATCGTCAAGAATTCAGCTTTCAACGGAGCCTACAAAGAAAATCCTTTTGAGTTTCAACATTACAATGTGTCCAAGATCGAAGTCAGTCGCGACGGCAAGACCTTGTGTACCCGACCTTTCGAGCCTAACTTTACCAACAAAAATTACTTGAGATCGTACTTGTCCCTGTACGAAGCCACGGGCCAGTTAGGAACCAACACCAGTCACGGCATTACGTACGACGATTATGCAGGAGGCTACGCTTTGTGGGCTTTCGATTTCACTCCTGACCAAGGCAGCGACGAGGGACATTTCCACCCTATAAAATCTGGCCAAATTCGTGTGGAAATTCAGTTTGCAGAAGCTTTACGCGCAGATAACACAGTTAACGTCATCCTGTATGCAGAATTTGATAATACCATAGAAATCAACAGTTTGAGAGAAGTCATTCTAGATTACTAGAAACCATGGAAGACTGTTATCCCTCTTTACCTAGTGGAGAAACTTTGGACATGAAATGTGAGGAGACCATGGAAAAAGAAGAAGAAGTGATCATGATGAAGTCGAGATGGCCAGAACAAGAAGCCCATTTAGTCTCCTGTTTTGCCAAACACTTGGTGGAAAAAATGACGGAATTGATCAAGAAAAATTGTTATGGATGTCAAAACGATCATCCCAGTCAAATTCAACACGATAAATGCCTGATGCTGAGTCAAGAAGAAAAATTGGACGAGTATCTGGACGAGGCTTGGAATCTCATCTCGGACAAAGACGTGTTGCATCAGTGGTATAAAGACTTGCGTGAACATTCTTGTCCACCATTAACCACTCAAGAGATCCATCGTATCGAAGCTCTCCTGAATCAGAGTGAGGAAACAGAACGAATAACCGTTTATTCGTCAGACATTTTCAAGCAAAAAGTCAGGATCGAATTGACGACGTATTATTACCTGTGAAGAAGAAGAAAAGAACACACACAAATCAATGGATACCTGGGAACTTTATTACCTTTTGAACCACAGTTCGTATACGGCTTCTTGGAATCCTGTCGTCTGTGCTAAAGATGAACTCCCTCATCGCAAACCTAAAGACCATCAAGCTTACGTGATCAACACGGACGACAGTCATCTCCCAGGAACCCACTGGGTAGCCGTCTACTTTCCTCAAGAAGGATGTGTGGAATATTTCGATTCGTACGGATTGCCCCCTTTGGAAGAGGATATCATCGACTTTATGAGAAGAAATCCTCAGACCACCCGATTCAATAATGTGAAATTACAAGGCACAGATTCCTTGGTGTGTGGACAGTACTGTGTGTATTTTCTGCATCATCGCAGCCTGGGCTATTCCTTAGAACATTTAGTGACTCATTTTGATCCTCGTTCTTCTACTAGAAATGATGTGAAAGTAGATCGATGGTTTTGTGACCATTGTGCTTATCTTTTGTCTCAAGCTAGGAAACGTAGTGTCCATCAATGGCCTAATGATTTCCAACAGTGGAAATCACAATTTCATTCACAAAGTTGTCAGCCATTTTTAAAGTAGACTGTATTTGATTGAAGAAAAAAATGTTTGATGTTGTCATGTTGGATTATTGTTTAAAAAATATTAGAGTTGTTGTTGGTTAGTGTTAAGTGATTTTTGAATAAAAAAATGTTGTGTTTTAAAAAAATGCCTTTGTGGTTTGTTTAGCTATAAAAATGTTGGATTGATGCTCTTTCATTTCTTACTATCCCTCTCATAACACTCATTGAACGTTGCGACTCGAAAACCGTGTGGGGATGTTTTCCTTCACGTCCGCGCTTTCACTATAAGAACCGGGGTTGTTTCCAGTCTAACCATCTATTGTCGACCCATCCTCCTACGAAGATGTGCTCCAAACTAGCTAAGCTCAACGAAGCCTACGTGAATTTGCATAGGGTCAGACACAGTCTGATACCGAAGCCAGAAGAAATAGAGAATGTGAGAATGTTAAAAGTCACTGAAGACCTAATAGAAGAGCTCTTCAGAGAAGAAGTGAACAGGGAGAAAGAAGAATGGACAGAGAAGTACAGACTTCAGAGACAGCAGCAACAGCAGCAACAACAACAACAACAACAGCAGCAGCAGCAGCAACCTGAACCTGACAGAGGCTTTGTCGATTGTCGTATCTACACCAAAGAGTTCTTCTTCTCTTTCCGAAGAAGCAGACCTATCGCCAGAAAGTCTATCCTCAGAGGACATCGCATTCTTAGAAACTAAAAAAGAATGCCATAGCAAACAAAAAAAAAACAGCCCTTTTCAGGGCTACCCCAATACTCTAGAAAAGAAATAACAATCCATTTGCCAATGTGTGTAGGTAGAGTAGTGCGAATATAAACACTAACTCTTTTTTTAAAAAATGTTTGTGTGTTTGTGTTTGTAAGTGATAACGTACGTTAGTATGGATAGTAGATTAAAATGATGTTTTTTAGTGTTTGAGGTGTGGGAGAGTATATTTTGGGGTTAGATTGATTTGAGTATGTGGATAGTCTATTAAAGTGATTGATGAAAAAATTTTTTAAGATAGGAATGGGAAGTATAAAAAAGTGAGTGAGTGTTTCTTTTAGGTCCGCGCGTTGTTTTTTGGTCATGATCTAGGTAAGATCAATTTTATGTTTTTAGGTGGATGTTTTCCTTCACGTCCGCGCTTTCAGTATAAATTGAAACTCGCTGGACAGTTTAGCTACCCTTGCTGATTGTTCAACACTAGAAAAATGAGCAGCAGACTGACTAAATTGATGGAACTTCAGATGCATCTGGAGTATGCCAGATGCCTCCTGAATGAGCTGGCTGCAGAGGCCCTTGTAGAAGAAGCCAGGATAGAACAAGAGGAAGAAGAAAGAAAACTGAAAGAAGAGGAAGGAAAAAAGAGAGGGATAAGGTCTCACGTGTTCATGATAGAGAAATGTGAGGTGAAGCCCTGGGTGATGGAACCTCCACAGGCAATGACTGCACCACAGTTACAACCACAACAAGAGGTAAGGAGACCAATTGTTCATCCTCGAATGAGGAATAGAAGACAAAGAAGACAAAGGGAAGAAGAAGAAGTGTTCACTATTCCGCAAACGGAGGAGTGGGATAGTGAAGCCACTCACCCCCCGTCAGCTCTTCCAACAACTTCAGTCAATTGGACCAATGATTGGAGTAGGCGTTGTGTCTGTGGTGCCAGACCCGGAAGGTGCCACCATTAACGAGGGCCTCTGAAGTTAAAAACAAACAGCCCTTTTCAGGGCTACCCCAATACTCTAGAAAAGAAATAACGATCCATTTGCCAATGTGTGTAGGTAGAGTAGTGTTAATATAAACACTAACTCTTTATTGATAGTGGAACTGTATGTGTTTGTGTGATTGTGTTTGTGTTTGAAACTGTTCACGTAAGTTTGTGTGAATAGTAGTTTCTTTATTGTTTCTTAGCGTATGTGGAGAGTATAGTTTTGGTTTTATTATATGAAATGAGAAAGTAGGGGGATGTTTTCCTTCACGTCCGCGCGTTGTTGGGTCATGATCTAGGTAAGATCAATTTTATGTTTTAGGGGGATGTTTTCCTTCACGTCCGCGCTTTCACTATAAGAACCCACGGTATTCGTCGTTCAAACCATTCTACAAAGAAGATGGCTTCTAACCAAATTGACAAGATGCAAACATTGCAAGAGGTTTTAGACAATTTAGGAATGATGGAGCAGATGTTAATAAGACTGGTTGAAGACCACTATTCCTATAGTCCCCATCGTGTAAAGATGGAAATTAATAACTTGAGAAAGGTAAAGGACAAGATAAGTGGCGTTATGAAAGAGATAAAGGAGGAGAAGGAGGATGAAGAGGAAAGTATAAGAATACGCAAATGGAACGAAAAAATTGAAAAAGAAGAAGAAAATGAGAAGAGGAAGAAAGAAGAGGAGGAAGAGAAGAAGAAAGAAGAGGAGGAGAAAAAAAAGAAAGAAAAGAAGAGAAAGAGTGTAGGAGAGAAAATAAGAAGTTGGTGGAGAAAAAGAAGAAATTAGAAGCTGAAGAAGAAGAAGAAAAACCAAAGGCCCTTTTCAGGGCCAGCCATATTTCTCGAAAAGAGAATGACTTTTCAATTGCCTACCCCTTTATTAAAAAAAAAAATTAAAAAAAAAACAAAATCCCATGTTCAATTTCCCTTGTCCCTAGACAAGCCCAAACTCTATTCCCCATGTTAAATTCCCCTTGTCGCTAGAGTAACCCACGATTTTTCTCCATGTTAATTTCCCTTGTCGCCAGATTGTCCCACGATTTTTCTCCATGTTAATTTTCCATTGTCGCCAGATTGTCCCAGGGGGTCCTGTAATGCTAATTCCCATTGTCGCTAGGGTGCCCCACTTCACTACTGAAGAACCACCGACGCTGCTGCCAAACATTTTACATACCTAGGTTAGCAGAGCCGTATCTCGAACCCAAGGTGAGATGTGCATGACTTGTAATGATGAGCGCCTTAGACCACTCAGTCACCCAGGGCCCCAACACTGAATACGTTTAGCACATGGTGAGGGTGGCGGATGGGCATTTAAGACCAAATTAATTGGTTCGTTCAAATTTATTGGCGTTAACTTGGTGTGGACGGAAATCGGGAGAGCACTATGTATCCATGCATACATACGTACGTACATACCTACCTGCGTACATACAAACACACATGCAAGTAGTGAATGGGGGCACTTTACGTACAATGGGAATTAGCATTACAGACCCCCCCTGGGTTAGATTACGTACAATGGAAATTTAACATGGCGAAAAATCGTGGGTCAGATTACGTACAAGGGGAATTAACATGGCGAAAAATCGTGGGTCACTCTACGTACAAGGGAATTTAACATGGGAATAAATCGTGGGTTAATATACGTACAAGGGGAATTTAACATTACGGAAACCCCTGGGGCATATAGCCTCAAGAGAATTTAACATATGGAAATTGAACATGGTGGGTCTGTATAGCGTCAAGGGGAATTGAACATGGTGGGATTGTCTAGGGACAATGATGGTAGAGGGTCAAACACAACAGAGAAAGAAACATACATACACTAGTACAAGCGTGGGATTTATATATAAAGCATTACCAAGACCTGAAATCTTGCTGGGGTGTTCAAAAATTTGCATAATTGTAATGATGCTATAAATAGCTATAATCAAGGAAATGCTCAACGACAAAATGGATGTGACTAAAAGTAACGTTAAAATGACGAAATTGTCCCAGAATTTAAAGGAAAATAAACATATCCCCGAAAATTAAGTTACAATGGTTTAGACTAAAATGGATAAAATTAGTAACTACTTACAAAATCAACTTCTGTGACGATCGTGGATAAATACCTATGTATCTATAATCAGCTGAAATTCCTATGAAATCCCACTATCTATTTATAGCTCCAACTTGTGGGTTTTTCCTTTGGAAAATCCCACTATCTTTTTATAGCCTCAGCTTGAGTGACGTTCCTGTTTATGAATTCTATCATATATGTATAGCTACAAAATGTGGAAATCCCCAAGTCGATATTTATAGTCTCAAAATTTCCAGCGTCAGTGACGTCACTGTACTGAACACTAGGGGATAAATGGCAACAGTGTTGCAAGTGGCTGACCTGAATACGCGCTACTGTAGGTAGGAAGGTAGAGTGTATCTGATAGGGATAAAGTGAGTTTTATACGGACAAACAGAGACCAATAGACACACACACAAACACACACACACACACACAACGTACGCGCGCAGACACACACACACACATACACACAAACACACACACACACACAACGTACGCGCGCCGACATACTCACACACACACACACACACACAGAAACACACAACTTACGCGCGCAGACATACTCACACACACACATAAACACACACACACTATAAAATGGATAAAATTAGTAACTACTTACAAAATCAACTTCTGTGACGATCGTGGATAAATACCTATGTATCTATAATCAGCTGAAATTCCTATGAAATCCCACTATCTATTTATAGCTCCAACTTGTGGGTTTTTCCTTTGGAAAATCCCCCTATCTTTTTATAGCCTCAGCTTCAGTGACGTTCCTGTTTATGAATTCTATTATATATGTATAGCTACAAAATGTGGAAATCCCCAAGTCGATATTTATAGTCTCAAAATTTCCAGCGTCAGTGACGTCACTGTACTGAACACTAGGGGATAAATGGCAACAGTGTTGCAAGTGGCTGACCTGAATACGCGCTACTGTAGGTAGGAAGGTAGAGTGTATCTGATAGGGATAAAGTGAGTTTTATACGGACAAACAGAGACCAATAGACACACACACAAACACACACACACACACACAACGTACGCGCGCAGACACACACACACACATACACACAAACACACACACACACACAACGTACGCGCGCCGACATACTCACACACACACACACACACAGAAACACACAACGTACGCGCGCAGACATACTCACACACACACATAAACACACACACACTATAAAATAGATCAAATTAGTAACTACTTACAAAATCAACTTCTGTGACGATCGTGGATAAATACCTATGTATCTATAATCAGCTGAAATTCCTATGAAATTCCACTATCTATTTATAGCTCCAACTTGTGGGTTTTTCCTTTGGAAAATCCCACTATCTTTTTATAGCCTCAGCTTGAGTGACGTTCCTGTTTATGAATTCTATTATATATGTATAGCTACAAAATGTGGAAATCCCCAAGTCGATATTTATAGTCTCAAAATTTCCAGCGTCAGTGACGTCACTGTACTGAACACTAGGGGATAAATGGCAACAGTGTTGCAAGTGGCTGACCTGAATACGCGCTACTGTAGGTAGGAAGGTAGAGTGTATCTGATAGGGATAAAGTGAGTTTTATACGGACAAACAGAGACCAATAGACACACACACAAACACACACACACACACACAACGTACGCGCGCAGACACACACACACACATACACACAAACACACACACACACACAACGTACGCGCGCCGACATACTCACACACACACACACACACACAGAAACACACAACGTACGCGCGCAGACATACTCACACACACACATAAACACACACACACTATAAAATGGATCAAATTAATAACTACTTACAATATCAACTTCTGTGACGATCGTGGATAAATACCTATGTATCTATAATCAGCTGAAATTCCTATGAAATCCCACTATCTATTTATAGCTCCAACTTGTGGGTTTTTCGTTTGGAAAATCCCACTTGTTTCTGTTTCTTCTCTTTTCTCGTAGGGCACTCTGAATTCCAGTGTCCTTTCTCCTGACAACGATATTAGGTATCTTGACTTTTGTCTCTCTTTCTTAGACGAAGCAGGTATTTTGGAGACAAATACCCATTTACCTTTGCAGATATAGCAAACTTCATTAGCACACACTTTCGTATGACTCTCATCAAATCAACGACCAAAAGAGTAAGTTTTGTTGCCACTTTCGCCTGTGAATTATGCTTTCGTATGACTTTTAGCAAATATTTGACCAGCAGGTCGATCTGTGCTGACTCTTCCATCTTCTTGATCGTTTGAGAGTGGGATGAATACTCTGACGCTAAGACACTCTCCTTATATACAGGGACCTGCTGCGTATGAAACCTAGTCAAATGTAATTTTGCAATAAGATGAAACGATTTCATTGAGGAAGTAAAAGGCAATGATGTACCGTATCGCCTCACACAAAACCTGAAGTGTTAGCTCAGATCCGTGTCAGCGATTTCGAAGACGACATAACTGAGCTTTCATCAATGCTCTCCATTTATGCAACAAAACCACGAGTCCTGATTCACGCCAAAAGAAATTTCGTTCGGTCCATAAAAAATAGTATCACATCTGAGAAACGCAAAAACGAACTTCCAGAAAACTGAGAACGACGGCTTTCACCTACAATGTGAAATGTATGAGTTCAAGTAGTGCGTAAAACTTAGTCAAATTAAATTTTTATAGTCAAGACGAAACGATCTCTTTTCGAAGAAGAAAGCAGACACCAAGCGACAATGGCGATCTGTGTCACACAACACTTTTCAAAATGTATATGATCAGAGGTTTGTTCTAGCGATCTGCACGGTTAAATTAAATGTTGATGTATTTTGTAATAAGACGGACACAATTTCCATGGGATCGCCCATGGAACAATTGTTCGTGCATTAGTTTAATTTTTTAAAATATTTTTTTAATATAAATCGCCTATAGGATAGACCCAGTAAAGCATGGCCATTCTCGTCACTGTCTGAATAGCTACTCAAGTCAATTCGAAGTGAACGCGGTAAGAAAATAAGTATAGCCAATGAAATGGCTTACAACGGGTGATGCATTGTTTTGTTCTAGGACTGTGGCATAATAATCCCTATGTTCTTGCGTTGTTACCATTACAGTGCAGACAGACTGAAATGTGAACTTACAAGCCCTCTTTGTGTGTGTTGTACCATTTCTTCTTACCACATCAAAATACTGAGCGTCACAGTATTGGTTCGCGTTTTCAAGCTGACCATTTTTTTATATCTCACTTAAACATTTTAACATAAACACTCACACTTACATCGCTAGAGTCAGAACAGACGTGTTACAGTACTGAGGGGCATGTTATCTTTTTTTTTTGTTTGTTTGTTTGTTTTTTTTTAAACTAATAAATTTGGGGTTTGTATGAAGTAAAGAACTCAAGGATGATGACCCAATCTGTCTGTCTATTGATGCGTGTATTTACTTAAGAAGAAATATGACCTCTAAAACACAAAGAGATACGGCAAGCATGATTAGAATGAACACAACGATGTTTTCCTTCACTCCCGTGTAATTTAGAGCTTCAATCCTTTTTGAAGACAAACTTGGTCTCCTTTTGTAGGGCTTGAAATAATAAAAAACCCTGAAAAAATCTTAAGCACTTTGTTATAGATAATTTCATCAACAGACTAACAACATAAATACCGTTACAACACTAGAAAGCCTTAAATCTTCTATCAAAAAGAAATGCATGAAAAAATTAAAGATTAACGATAACTAACCAATGAAACCGAATTTAACAAAGGCAATGACATGTGAAGAAATGGCTCTCACTTTGGAAAGGTAGGCGAATGTACTCTGTCATGCACCATCAACTTGAAAAAAAATTATAAACAGAGAGAAACCTGAATTCAAAATTCAGTTGTTTTTTTTTTTCAAAATTATTTCGTTTCTTTTTTCTTTTTTTTTTTTTTTTTTTTTTTTTTGGAACAAATCTAAGCACTAATATAGAGTGGAAAAGGGAAAATGCACATACAAGCTTTGATATTTCTGAAAAAATGAGGGGATATTCCTAACGTTCATAACCACCTATGGACTTGGACTTTTCTGTGACTTATCCACAAAACAAGATGTACATATTTCTGGTCCAGCTGCAAGTGTGTGCGTGTTTTTGAAAATGGTAAAAATTGGATATACAATTTTCTCGTGACACATAAAGTGCAGAGTCTGTGCAAGTGTCAAAAGCCAAAGTCATATAAGTTTTGTATTTTGTACGGCTTGTAAAGATTTCCACTTTAGAAAATGTGAAGTATCACAAGTTATTATCACAAACAGAAGTAGAACATAGGGGCTTGCAAGAAAGAAAATAACCCAGACAGTTGGTGTCATCAAGAGTGCTAGAGACGGTACCCGAACTTGCTTGCTTGCTTACTTGAATTAAAGTGATTTTCGCTCGAATGGAGCATATATCACTGGTTTAATAACGCACCGCGTGATTTTTAATTACTCCTGGGGAAGGAAAGAGAGTCTCATCCCCCAGGCTTTTATGTACTCACAGACTACTTTTAAATTTAGCCACTCAGGTGTAGGACTAACTAGTCCTTAACAACCTGACTGAAAGGCTTTAAACATGAGTGGGAATAGTCTCACCACACACTCATTTTTCTGTTCGAGCGTGGTAAAGGAGGAAAAAGGTGCTCAAAGAGACAGCCATGGGTGTTAAGTACTCAACAAAACGCTAGCCCGTACTTATTTCAAATCAAGTCCCGTTTTTGCTAATGGACAGTAAAAAGTACCAATAATGTGTTAACCACTTGTGCAATTAGTTCAAATCTAACGAGTCTGTTAAATTTCCTACTTCCTAACATATCTATCTAATATTAGTACTTAGTGTACATAAAAATAGCCATACTGATCTTATTTAAATCATTATGTCTAAGAGACATATACCAGTTTGGTCACTGTTAGGTTTAAAAAGTTAAGTTTGTTGCGGTGTTCCAATGGGTCAAGTTTGTTTCGAGAATAGTTTAGTGAAGGAGGGATACCAAGCCAAATATGGTTCCCTAGTTAATAAAAAGCAATCTTTTGGAGCCCTAAAAAAGGCTGTTTTTTTTCTGTTAGAAGGTAACACGTCTCTCTTTTGCTTTCACGTTCTTTCCCGCACTCCTAGTCTCATGAGTCTTGATATCAGGAAATGCGTAGCCATGATGGGCGGCAATGTAAGCAGCGGCTTCTACCAGTTGACTGAGGGGGTATCCAGTGTAGGTTTGTCTGTAGAATTGGGGAAGAACTCTGACCCTAATCCCCATTGAGAAGGTCTTGGTTTAAATGTGTCTAGAGATTTGTAGGCAACGTATTGTATGGCTCTAATAAACTACCCTGCTTGATCTAGTCCCATTTCGGTGTACTTCTCAACCGGGGTCAGCGTCCCCCTCCTCCTCCTCAACCGCCTCAATTTCCTCTTCCGGTTCTGATACTAATTCTTTAGTTGAGGTAGATAGTTTCAAATCCGCTGTTATGGTGTCTGTCGCTGTTATTGTTGCTGTGGTTGTTCTTTCAGCTGAGATTGCCTGTAGTATCGGAGTGAGAAAAGAAAGTTGTTGTTGTTGTAGGGTTGAACGCCATTTTTCAGCACGCGATATACATGGCGGCCAGTATTAATGGTGGAAGAAGAACCCGGGAAAAACCCAGAAAGAACCACCGACCCACGAGAAGCTACTGGCAAGCTTTCTCACATACCCACGTTAGCCGAATCCGAGACTCAAACCCACTCAGACAAAGGTGAGATGACAGTGATCCGTAACGGAGAGCGCTTTAGACCACTTGGCCACTCGGGGCCCCAGAAAAGAACGTAGTGCCTCCGATAATTACATTTGAGTTTGCCTTACCGTTTGTCTAACATAATTGGCCCTTTGTTTTTGCCACCACTCTTTCCGGGGCATGTTGTTTGTTAGGTATAGTCGGATGTTGACTAGATGTTATTTGTGTTCTCGAGGTGGGTGGAGTGCTAACTAGCTAGGTCTGCATTTCTTGCTCCCGCTACTGTTGCGTATATTTCTTCCCTCCACACCGAGTTCTGGGCCTAATTCTTTTAATTTCGTTGTACCCGAACTTACATTATCCATATTGTCACCAACAAAAAAAACCGCACAAACCTAAAAGAAACACTCACTCACTTTTTTGCAGAACATTACTATTTTTAAAATTTTGGTAAGCGACGGAAACGAAGGACTTAGAGTCACACTTTCTAACCAAGATAAAGAAATCATGTGCTGATAGACTCTTCTGTATTTTTTCTTCTAACTGACTAACATATCATAGGCAATGGAATGTTATTTCTTTTCGAGAGTATGGGGTAGCCCTGAATTTTTTTTTTTTTGGAACTTGAAGCTATGGCGGTCGCTTAGGTTATAAGATGGCGACCTACTCTGACGACAGGCTTTCTCACAGGATAAGGTATGCTTCTTCGGAAAAGAGAAGAAGAACTCTTTGGTGTCGATACAACTGTTGACAAAGCCTCTGTCAGGTTCATGCTGCTGCTGTTGCTGCTCTCTCTGCTGTTTATGAAGTCGGTACTTCTCCATCCATTCTTCTTTCTCCTTCTTGAATTCCTCCTTGAAGAGCTCTTCCTTCAGGTCTTCAGTGACTTTTAGCATTCTCACATTTTCTATCTCTTCTGGCTTCGGTATCAGACTGTGTCTGACCCTATGCAAATTCACGTAGGCTTCGTTTAGCTTAGCTAGTTTGGAGCACATCTTCGTAGGAGGATGAGTTAACAATGGATGGGCAGACTGGAAACTTCCCCCGATTCTTAAAGTCAAAGCGCGGACGTGAAGGAAAACATTACTACACGGTTTTCTAGCCGGAACGTTCAAATAGTGTTATGGGAGGGATAGAGAGAAGTCAAAGAGCATGAATCAACATTCCTATAGCCAAACAAACCACAAAGGCATTTTTTTCTTCAAAACACAACATTTTTTTATTCATACTAACAAACAACTCTAACATTTTTTTTAACAATAATCCAACACTATAACATCAAACATTTTTTTCAAATGCCAAACATTTTTTTCAATTCACACTCTACTTTAAACAGGGCTGACAACGTTGTGAATGAAATTGTGATTTCCACTGTTGGAAATCATTAGGCCATTGATGGACACTACGTTTCCTAGCTTGAGACAAAAGATAAGCATAATGATCACAAAACCATCGATCTACTTTCACATCGTTTCTCGAAGAAGAACGAGGATCAAAATGAGTCACTAAATGTTCTAAGGAATAGCCCAGGCTGCGATGATGCAGAAAATACACACAATATTGTCCACACACCAAGGAATATGTGCCTTGTTATTTCACATTATTGAATCGTGTGGTCTGAGCATTTCTTCCCATAAAGTCAATGATATCGTCTTCCAAAGGGGGCAGTCCATAGGAATCAAAATATTCCACACATCCTTCTTGAAGAAAGTAGACGGCTACCCAGTGGGTTCCTGGGAGATGACTGTCGTCCGTGTTGATCACGTAAGCTTGATGGTCTTTAGGTTTGCGATGAGGGAGTTCATCTTTAGCACAGACGACAGGATTCCAAGAAGCAGTGTACAAACTGTGGTTCAAAAGGTAATAAAGTTCTCAGGTATCCATTTTTTGTTTTTTTTTCTTGTTCACAGGTAATGATAAGTGATCAATTCGATCCTGACTTTTTTGCTTGAAAATGTCTGACAAGTAACCGTTTCTTCGCCTTGTCTCCCAACTCTGATCCAACAGAGCTTCGATGCGATGGATCTCTTGAGTTGTTAATGGAGGACAATAATGTTCACGCAAGCCTTTATACCACTGTTGTAACACGTCTGCTTCCGAGATGAGACTCCAAGCTTCGTCCAGATATTCGTCCAATTTTTTCTTCTTGACTCAGCATCAGGCATTTATCGTGTTGAATTTCACTGGGATGATCGTTATGACATCCATAGCAATCTTTCTTGATCAATTCCTTATGTTTTTTCTGTCAAGACTATAGCATAACAGGAAACTAAACGTGATTCTTGTTCTGGCCATCTAGACTTCATCATGATGACTTCTTCGTCTTTGTCTTGGGGTTCTCCTTCCTCAGGATCTTCACATTCCATGTCCAAAGAATCCCTATGATACAAACATTGATAAAAGTCTTCCATGACTTCTAATAGTCTAGAATGACTTCTCTCAAACTGTTGGTTTATATCGTATTGTCCAATTCAGCATACAGGATGACGTTCACCGTATTATCTGCGCGTAGATTTTCTGCAGACTGAAATTCCACACGCATCTGGCCGGATTTTATAGGGTGAAAATGTCCCTCCTCGCTGTCTTGACTTACAATTCGTTAGAGAACCGTTTTCGAAAATGGAGTTTCACTGTAACTTTCCCTTTGGAGAATGGAATATTTTGTCCCAGATCTCCTTTTATAGCAATGTTGACAGTGTCTAAATACGACTTACTGACGGGCATATAGTGAGGATGTACAAATTCACGGTGTACGTGATAGGTGTTTGCACCTTCCTGGTCATTGTTTGTGGTACTATCCACTTTGAAAGGAATGACACGCAGTAACGGAACAGAGGTGTGTCCCACCACGTTGTACTCCACCACATCGGAATACACAAAGATCAAATTAAGTCCTTGGTTCAGTTCTACCGGTTTTCCAAAAGCTCTGTAAAAATCCATATTACTTTTGATCTTGGGGCTCATATTGTTTGCGACCATTTCTGCATGTCCACCCAAAATTTCAAACAAACTACCATTGAACCTGAGGGACAATGTGTCCGTATCTTGAAATTTGATCACGAGACGATGAGCCACTTTATGGTACTCAATCTTCACACTTTTTTTGGCTCTGTTCAGTGCTTTGCCAAAGGCTAAGTTGAACCTGTCCGCAATAGTGTCCACCAAATGTTCACCACTAAAATAATAACCTGAAGGAATTTTCAAGGTGTAGATAATGAAGGCTGGATTGCTGGCTGGTCTTGTGTCCCCTAAAAACCCGATTTTGTTGATTTCTTCCTCCAATTGGGCATTCAGGATTTCCACCTCGAAAGTGTTTTGCTTTTCGGTGATGTTTTTGATTTGTGTTGGGTGAATGATTTCCACTAAAGCCACTTCCCAATGGGCTTCGTGATCTAACTGGATGGCCTGAGGTAATTTGACCGTGTAACAGCACAACGTGTTGTTGGGAAACACCTCCATGGAACTGTCACTGGGTAAGGTTAAGTAAAATTGGTTGTTATTGCTCATAATTCCAGAGTTTTGTGGCTCTCCGAGGCGATACTGGAAGTTAGAGGAGTGTCTCCGCCCAAAATGGTGTTGTTGTTGTTGTTGTGGTTGTTGTTGTTCGACTGGTGACTGGCACTGGCACTGGACACTAGGTTCCCGAGGTTCCCGTTCGAAGAGAATTTCAGGGAGGGATTAGGAAGCAGGTAACCGATGTAACTGCTCAATACAATGGTTCACACGTGTTTGTCTCCTTGTTGCAAACTCAGATTGGCAATGGATGCACCGATGACACAATACACCACGAAGGTTTGGCAGAAAAAGACGATTTGCGTTTTAGGCACACGTTTTCCATACCACACCCACAAGGGTTGTGTTTGTAAATCTTGCAGAGAAGAATTGGGTGACGGAGTGATCGCAGTAGCTGAATCTGTGTGAAAGGGCATGATGGTCACTTCTTTTTATAGTGCGAAGCGTCGATGCAAGAATCAAAACTGGGTGGATATCCTTTCCAACGTACTTTGACTTCTTTGACACGTCGTTTGCCCACTTTACGGTTTCTGCGTTTGACAATGCCTTTGATGTCGTACACGTCGTTTTTTTTTGGTGACACGACTTGATTTGAAATAAGTACGGGCTAGCGTTTTGTTGAGTACTTAACACCCATGGCTGTCTTTTTGAGCACCTTTTTCCTCCTTTACCACGCTCGAACAGAAAAATGAGTGTGTGGTGAGACTATTCCCACTCATGTTTAAAGCCTTTCAGTCAGGTTGTTAAGGACTAGTTAGTCCTACACCTGAGTGGCTAAATTTAAAAGTAGTCTGTGAGTACATAAAAGCCTGGGGGATGAGACTCTCTTTCCTTCCCCAGGAGTAATTAAAAATCACGCGGTGCGTTATTAAACCAGTGATATATGCTCCATTCGAGCGAAAATCACTTTAATTCAAGTAAGCAAGCAAGCAAGTTCGGGTACCGTCTCTAGCACTCTTGATGACACCAACTGTCTGGGTTATTTTCTTTCTTGCAAGCCCCTATGTTCTACTTCTGTTTGTGATAATAACTTGTGATACTTCACATTTTCTAAAGTGGAAATCTTTACAAGCCGTACAAAATACAAAACTTATATGACTTTGGCTTTTGACACTTGCACAGACTCTGCACTTTATGTGTCACGAGAAAATTGTATATCCAATTTTTACCATTTTCAAAAACACGCACACACTTGCAGCTGGACCAGAAATATGTACATCTTGTTTTGTGGATAAGTCACAGAAAAGTCCAAGTCCATAGGTGGTTATGAACGTTAGGAATATCCCCTCATTTTTTCAGAAATATCAAAGCTTGTATGTGCATTTTCCCTTTTCCACTCTATATTAGTGCTTAGATTTGTTCCAAAAAAAAAAAAAGAAAAAAAAAAAAGAAAAAAGAAACGAAATAATTTTGAAAAAAAAAAAACAACTGAATTTTGAATTCAGGTTTCTCTCTGTTTATAATTTTTTTTCAAGTTGATGGTGCATGACAGAGTACATTCGCCTACCTTTCCAAAGTGAGAGCCATTTCTTCACATGTCATTGCCTTTGTTAAATTCGGTTTCATTGGTTAGTTATCGTTAATCTTTAATTTTTTCATGCATTTCTTTTTGATAGAAGATTTAAGGCTTTCTAGTGTTGTAACGGTATTTATGTTGTTAGTCTGTTGATGAAATTATCTATAGCAAAGTGCTTAAGATTTTTTCAGGGTTTTTTATTATTTCAAGCCCTACAAAAGGAGACCAAGTTTGTCTTCAAAAAGGATTGAAGCTCTAAATTACACGGGAGTGAAGGAAAACATCGTTGTGTTCATTCTAATCATGCTTGCCGTATCTCTTTGTGTTTTAGAGGTCATATTTCTTCTTAAGTAAATACACGCATCAATAGACAGACAGATTGGGTCATCATCCTTGAGTTCTTTACTTCATACAAACCCCAAATTTATTAGTTTAAAAAAAAACAAACAAACAAACAAAAAAAAAAGATAACATGCCCCTCAGTACTGTAACACGTCTGTTCTGACTCTACCGATGTGAGTGTGAGTGTTTATGTTAAAATGTTTAAGTGAGATATAAAAAAATGGTCAGCTTGAAAACGCGAACCAATACTGTGACGCTCAGTATTTTGATGTGGTAAGAAGAAATGGTACAACACACACAAAGAGGGCTTGTAAGTTCACATTTCAGTCTGTCTGCACTGTAATGGTAACAACGCAAGAACATAGGGATTATTATGCCACAGTCCTAGAACAAAACAATGCATCACCCGTTGTAAGCCATTTCATTGGCTATACTTATTTTCTTACCGCGTTCACTTCGAATTGACTTGAGTAGCTATTCAGACAGTGACGAGAATGGCCATGCTTTACTGGGTCTATCCTATAGGCGATTTATATTAAAAAAATATTTTAAAAAATTAAACTAATGCACGAACAATTGTTCCATGGGCGATCCCATGGAAATTGTGTCCGTCTTATTACAAAATACATCAACATTTAATTTAACCGTGCAGATCGCTAGAACAAACCTCTGATCATATACATTTTGAAAAGTGTTGTGTGACACAGATCGCCATTGTCGCTTGGTGTCTGCTTTCTTCTTCGAAAAGAGATCGTTTCGTCTTGACTATAAAAATTTAATTTGACTAAGTTTTACGCACTACTTGAACTCATACATTTCACATTGTAGGTGAAAGCCGTCGTTCTCAGTTTTCTGGAAGTTCGTTTTTGCGTTTCTCAGATGTGATACTATTTTTTATGGACCGAACGAAATTTCTTTTGGCGTGAATCAGGACTCGTGGTTTTGTTGCATAAATGGAGAGCATTGATGAAAGCTCAGTTATGTCGTCTTCGAAATCGCTGACACGGATCTGAGCTAACACTTCAGGTTTTGTGTGAGGCGATACGGTACATCATTGCCTTTTACTTCCTCAATGAAATCGTTTCATCTTATTGCAAAATTACATTTGACTAGGTTTCATACGCAGCAGGTCCCTGTATATAAGGAGAGTGTCTTAGCGTCAGAGTATTCATCCCACTCTCAAACGATCAAGAAGATGGAAGAGTCAGCACAGATCGACCTGCTGGTCAAATATTTGCTAAAAGTCATACGAAAGCATAATTTACAGGCGAAAGTGGCAACAAAACTTACTCTTTTGGTCGTTGATTTGATGAGAGTCATACGAAAGTGTGTGCTAATGAAGTTTGCTATATCTGCAAAGGTAAATGGGTATTTGTCTCCAAAATACCTGCTTCGTCTAAGAAAGAGAGACAAAAGTCAAGATACCTAATATCGTTGTCAGGAGAAAGGACACTGGAATTCAGAGTGCCCTACGAGAAAAGAGAAGAAACAGAAACAAGTGGGATTTTCCAAACGAAAAACCCACAAGTTGGAGCTATAAATAGATAGTGGGATTTCATAGGAATTTCAGCTGATTATAGATACATAGGTATTTATCCACGATCGTCACAGAAGTTGATATTGTAAGTAGTTACTAATTTTATCCATTTTATAGTGTGTGTGTGTTTATGTGTGTGTGTGAGTATGTCTGCGCGCGTAAGTTGTGTGTTTCTGTGTGTGTGTGTGTGTGTGTGTGTGAGTATGTCGGCGCGCGTACGTTGTGTGTGTGTGTGTGTGTTTGTGTGTATGTGTGTGTGTGTGTCTGCGCGCGTACGTTGTGTGTGTGTGTGTGTGTTTGTGTGTGTGTCTATTGGTCTCTGTTTGTCCGTATAAAACTCACTTTATCCCTATCAGATACACTCTACCTTCCTACCTACAGTAGCGCGTATTCAGGTCAGCCACTTGCAACACTGTTGCCATTTATCCCCTAGTGTTCAGTACAGTGACGTCACTGACGCTGGAAATTTTGAGACTATAAATATCGACTTGGGGATTTCCACATTTTGTAGCTATACATATATACTAGAATTCATAAACAGGAACGTCACTGAAGCTGAGGCTATAAAAAGATAGTGGGATTTTCCAAAGGAAAAACCCACAAGTTGGAGCTATAAATAGATAGTGGAATTTCATAGGAATTTCAGCTGATTATAGATACATAGGTATTAATCCACGATCGTCACAGAAGTTGATTTTGTAAGTAGTTACTAATTTGATCTATTTTATAGTGTGTTTGTGTTTATGTGTGTGTGTGAGTATGTCTGCGCGCGTACGTTGTGTGTTTCTGTGTGTGTGTGTGTGTGTGTGTGTGTGTGTGAGTATGTCGGCGCGCGTACGTTGTGTGTGTGTGTGTGTTTGTGTGTTTGTGTGTGTGTGTGTGTGTCTGCGCGCGTACGTTGTGTGTGTGTATGTGTGTGTTTGTGTGTGTGTCTATTGGTCTCTGTTTGTCCGTATAAAACTCACTTTATCCCTATCAGATACACTCTACCTTCCTACCTACAGTAGCGCGTATTCAGGTCAGCCACTTGCAACACTGTTGCCATTTATCCCCTAGTGTTCAGTACAGTGACGTCACTGACGCTGGAAATTTTGAGACTATAAATATCGACTTGGGGATTTCCACATTTTGTAGCTATACATATATACTAGAATTCATAAACAGGAACGTCACTGAAGCTGAGGCTATAAAAAGATAGTGGGATTTTCCAAAGGAAAAACCCACAAGTTGGAGCTATAAATAGATAGTGGGATTTCATAGGAATTTCAGCTGATTATAGATACATAGGTATTTATCCACGATCGTCACAAAAGTTGATTTTGTAAGTAGTTACTAATTTTATCCATTTTATAGTGTGTGTGTGTTTATGTGTGTGTGTGAGTATGTCTGCGCGCGTAAGTTGTGTGTTTCTGTGTGTGTGTCTGTGTGTGTGTGTGTGTGTGTTAGTATGTCGGCGCGCGTACGTTGTGTGTGTGTGTGTGTGTGTGTTTGTGTGTATGTGTGTGTGTGTGTCTGCGCGCGTACGTTGTGTGTGTGTGTGTGTGTTTGTGTGTGTGTCTATTGGTCTCTGTTTGTCCGTATAAAACTCACTTTATCCCTATCAGATACACTCTACCTTCCTACCTACAGTAGCGCGTATTCAGGTCAGCCACTTGCAACACTGTTGCCATTTATCCCCTAGTGTTCAGTACAGTGACGTCACTGACGCTGGAAATTTTGAGACTATAAATATCGACTTGGGGATTTCCACATTTTGTAGCTATACATATATAATAGAATTCATAAACAGGAACGTCACTCAAGCTGAGGCTATAAAAAGATAGTGGGATTTTCCAAAGGAAAAACCCACAAGTTGGAGCTATAAATAGATAGTGGGATTTCATAGGAATTTCAGCTGATTATAGATACATAGGTATTTATCCACGATCGTCACAGAAGTTGATTTTGTAAGTAGTTACTAATTTTATCCATTTTAGTCTAAACCATTGTAACTTAATTTTCGGGGATATGTTTATTTTCCTTTAAATTCTGGGACAATTTCGTCATTTTAACGTTACTTTTAGTCACATCCATTTTGTCGTTGAGCATTTCCTTGATTATAGCTATTTATAGCATCATTACAATTATGCAAATTTTTGAACACCCCAGCAAGATTTCAGGTCTTGGTAATGCTTTATATATAAATCCCACGCTTGTACTAGTGTATGTATGTTTCTTTCTCTGTTGTGTTTGACCCTCTACCATCATTGTCCCTAGACAATCCCACCATGTTCAATTCCCCTTGACGCTATACAGACCCACCATGTTCAATTTCCATATGTTAAATTCTCTTGAGGCTATATCCCCCAGGGGTTTCCGTAATGTTAAATTCCCCTTGTACGTATATTGACCCACGATTTATTCCCATGTTAAATTCCCTTGTACGTAGAGTGACCCACGATTTTTCGCCATGTTAATTCCCCTTGTACGTAATCTGACCCACGATTTTTCGCCATGTTAAATTTCCATTGTACGTAATCTAACCCAGGGGGGGTCTGTAATGCTAATTCCCATAGTACGTAAAGTGCCCCCATTCACCTGCGCGCGTACGTTGTGTGTGTGTGTGTGTGTTTGTGTGTGTGTCTATTGGTCTCTGTTTGTCCGTATAAAACTCACTTTATCCCTATCAGATACACTCTACCTTCCTACCTACAGTAGCGCGTATTCAGGTCAGCCACTTGCAACACTGTTGCCATTTATCCCCTAGTGTTCAGTACAGTGACGTCACTGACGCTGGAAATTTTGAGACTATAAATATCGACTTGGGGATTTCCACATTTTGTAGCTATACATATATACTAGAATTCATAAACAGGAACGTCACTCAAGCTGAGGCTATAAAAAGATAGTGGGATTCTCCAAAGGAAAAACCCACAAGTTGGAGCTATAAATAGATAGTGGGATTTCATAGGAATTTCAGCTGATTATAGATACATAGGTATTTATCCACGATCGTCACAGAAGTTGATTTTGTAAGTAGTTACTAATTTTATCTATTTTATAGTGTGTGTGTGTTTATGTGTGTGTGTGAGTATGTCTGCGCGCGTAAGTTGTGTGTTTCTGTGTGTGTGTGTGTGTGTGTGTGTGTGTGTGTGTGTGTGTGTGAGTTTGTCGGCGCGCGTACGTTGTGTGTGTGTGTGTGTTTGTGTGTATGTGTGTGTGTGTGTCTGCGCGCGTACGTTGTGTGTGTGTGTGTGTTTGTGTGTGTGTCTATTGGTCTCTGTTTGTCCGTATAAAACTCACTTTATCCCTATCAGATACACTCTACCTTCCTACCTACAGTAGCGCGTATTCAGGTCAGCCACTTGCAACACTGTTGCCATTTATCCCCTAGTGTTCAGTACAGTGACGTCACTGACGCTGGAAATTTTGAGACTATAAATATCGACTTGGGGATTTCCACATTTTGTAGCTATACATATATAATAGAATTCATAAACAGGAACGTCACTCAAGCTGAGGCTATAAAAAGATAGGGGGATTTTCCAAAGGAAAAACCCACAAGTTGGAGCTATAAATAGATAGTGGGATTTCATAGGAATTTCAGCTGATTATAGATACATAGGTATTTATCCACGATCGTCACAGAAGTTGATTTTGTAAGTAGTTACTAATTTTATCCATTTTATAGTGTGTGTGTGTTTATGTGTGTGTGTGAGTATGTCTGCGCGCGTAAGTTGTGTGTTTCTGTGTGTGTGTGTGTGTGTGTGTGAGTATGTCGGCGCGCGTACGTTGTGTGTGTGTGTGCGTTTGTGTGTATGTGTGTGTGTGTGTGTCTGCGCGCGTACGTTGTGTGTGTGTGTGTGTGTTTGTGTGTGTGTCTATTGGTCTCTGTTTGTCCGTATAAAACTCACTTTATCCCTATCAGATACACTCTACCTTCCTACCTACAGTAGCGCGTATTCAGGTCAGCCACTTGCAACACTGTTGCCATTTATCCCCTAGTGTTCAGTACAGTGACGTCACTGACGCTGGAAATTTTGAGACTATAAATATCGACTTGGGGATTTCCACATTTTGTAGCTATACATATATAATAGAATTCATAAACAGGAACGTCACTCAAGCTGAGGCTATAAAAAGATAGTGGGATTTTCCAAAGGAAAAACCCACAAGTTGGAGCTATAAATAGATAGTGGGATTTCATAGGAATTTCAGCTGATTATAGATACATAGGTATTTATCTACGATAGTCACAGAAGTTGATTTTGTAAGTAGTTACTAATTTTATCCATTTTAGTCTAAACCATTGTAACTTAATTTTCGGGGATATGTTTATTTTCCTTTAAATTCTGGGACAATTTCGTCATTTTAACGTTACTTTTAGTCACATCCATTTTGTCGTTGAGCATTTCCTTGATTATAGCTATTTATAGCATCATTACAATTATGCAAATTTTTGAACACCCCAGCAAGATTTCAGGTCTTGGTAATGCTTTATATATAAATCCCACGCTTGTACTAGTGTATGTATGTTTCTTTCTCTGTTGTGTTTGACCCTCTACCATCATTGTCCCTAGACAATCCCACCATGTTCAATTCCCCTTGACGCTATACAGACCCACCATGTTCAATTTCCATATGTTAAATTCTCTTGAGGCTATATCCCCCAGGGGTTTCCGTAATGTTAAATTCCCCTTGTACGTATATTGACCCACGATTTATTCCCATGTTAAATTCCCTTGTACGTAGAGTGACCCACGATTTTTCGCCATGTTAATTCCCCTTGTACGTAATCTGACCCACGATTTTTCGCCATGTTAAATTTCCATTGTACGTAATCTAACCCAGGGGGGGTCTGTAATGCTAATTCCCATAGTACGTAAAGTGCCCCCATTCACCTGCGCGCGTACGTTGTGTGTGTGTGTGTGTGTGTTTGTGTGTGTGTCTATTGGTCTCTGTTTGTCCGTATAAAACTCACTTTATCCCTATCAGATACACTCTACCTTCCTACCTACAGTAGCGCGTATTCAGGTCAGCCACTTGCAACACTGTTGCCATTTATCCCCTAGTGTTCAGTACAGTGACGTCACTGACGCTGGAAATTTTGAGACTATAAATATCGACTTGGGGATTTCCACATTTTGTAGCTATACATATATAATAGAATTCATAAACAGGAACGTCACTCAAGCTGAGGCTATAAAAAGATAGTGGGATTTTCCAAAGGAAAAACCCACAAGTTGGAGCTATAAATAGATAGTGGAATTTCATAGGAATTTCAGCTGATTATAGATACATAGGTATTTATCCACGATCGTCACAGAAGTTGATTTTGTAAGTAGTTACTAATTTTATCCATTTTATAGTGTGTGTGTGTTTATGTGTGTGTGTGTGAGTATGTCTGCGCGCGTAAGTTGTGTGTTTCTGTGTGTGTGTGTGTGTGTGTGTGTGTGAGTATGTCGGCGCGCGTACGTTGTGTGTGTGTGTGTGTTTGTGTGTATGTGTGTGTGTGTGTCTGCGCGCGTACGTTGTGTGTGTGTGTGTGTGTTTGTGTGTGTGTCTATTGGTCTCTGTTTGTCCGTATAAAACTCACTTTATCCCTATCAGATACACTCTACCTTCCTACCTACAGTAGCGCGTATTCAGGTCAGCCACTTGCAACACTGTTGCCATTTATCCCCTAGTGTTCAGTACAGTGACGTCACTGACGCTGGAAATTTTGAGACTATAAATATCGACTTGGGGATTTCCACATTTTGTAGCTATACATATATAATAGAATTCATAAACAGGAACGTCACTGAAGCTGAGGCTATAAAAAGATAGGGGGATTTTCCAAAGGAAAAACCCACAAGTTGGAGCTATAAATAGATAGTGGGATTTCATAGGAATTTCAGCTGATTATAGATACATAGGTATTTATCCACGATCGTCACAGAAGTTGATTTTGTAAGTAGTTACTAATTTTATCCATTTTATAGTGTGTGTGTGTTTATGTGTGTGTGTGAGTATGTCTGCGCGCGTAAGTTGTGTGTTTCTGTGTGTGTGTGTGTGTGTGTGTGTGAGTATGTCGGCGCGCGTACGTTGTGTGTGTGTGTGTGTTTGTGTGTATGTGTGTGTGTGTGTCTGCGCGCGTACGTTGTGTGTGTGTGTGTGTGTTTGTGTGTGTGTGTCTATTGGTCTCTGTTTGTCCGTATAAAACTCACTTTATCCCTATCAGATACACTCTACCTTCCTACCTACAGTAGCGCGTATTCAGGTCAGCCACTTGCAACACTGTTGCCATTTATCCCCTAGTGTTCAGTACAGTGACGTCACTGACGCTGGAAATTTTGAGACTATAAATATCGACTTGGGGATTTCCACATTTTGTAGCTATACATATATAATAGAATTCATAAACAGGAACGTCACTCAAGCTGAGGCTATAAAAAGATAGTGGGATTTTCCAAAGGAAAAACCCACAAGTTGGAGCTATAAATAGATAGTGGGATTTCATAGGAATTTCAGCTGATTATAGATACATAGGTATTTATCCACGATCGTCACAGAAGTTGATTTTGTAAGTAGTTACTAATTTTATCCATTTTAGTCTAAACCATTGTAACTTAATTTTCGGGGATATGTTTATTTTCCTTTAAATTCTGGGACAATTTCGTCATTTTAACGTTACTTTTAGTCACATCCATTTTGTCGTTGAGCATTTCCTTGATTATAGCTATTTATAGCATCATTACAATTATGCAAATTTTTGAACACCCCAGCAAGATTTCAGGTCTTGGTAATGCTTTATATATAAATCCCACGCTTGTACTAGTGTATGTATGTTTCTTTCTCTGTTGTGTTTGACCCTCTACCATCATTGTCCCTAGACAATCCCACCATGTTCAATTCCCCTTGACGCTATACAGACCCACCATGTTCAATTTCCATATGTTAAATTCTCTTGAGGCTATATCCCCCAGGGGTTTCCGTAATGTTAAATTCCCCTTGTACGTATATTGACCCACGATTTATTCCCATGTTAAATTCCCTTGTACGTAGAGTGACCCACGATTTTTCGCCATGTTAATTCCCCTTGTACGTAATCTGACCCACGATTTTTCGCCATGTTAAATTTCCATTGTACGTAATCTAACCCAGGGGGGGTCTGTAATGCTAATTCCCATTGTACGTAAAGTGCCCCCATTCACTACTCATGCATGATAGGAACCTGTATTCTTCTCTACATAGGTTTCAAACTACCTATATACATACCAGCCATAATGCATACATACATACATGGAGAATAAATACACATAAAGACAAGCTGAGATGGATAGCTGGAATTAGGCAGAAAAATCAGCCCCACAACTGTGATAATATTGACTAACATTTATAGGCTGATATTGCCTATTCATTTAAACTACAAAATTGACAGCTAATTTGTCTGCACATATCGGTGTAAATTTTATACACTTAACGGTATTTCTCGCTGCTGTGGAGCTATCGTAGGCTGAAGGATTCTTTAGCGATATGTACATTATATTTCCGAAGCAAAATCCTTTATTTGTCAACTTGTAAATCCAAGTGGAGCATTCCTCTGTCCTGTTGCTTTTTTGAATTTCGCGCTAGATATAACTGTTACCAAATACTGGTAAAAGTCTAAAGTGTACTCAGGTGTGTTCTGAATAAAAACTGCATTCAGAAAATTCGCATATTTTAATAAAAAGGTGACATCAGACCCACATTCACCTATCAGTATCAACACAGACTGGGAGGTGGGGTGATTTATCGGACTAAGCTGGAGTGAGATCGAGAGATTGTAGCGGTTGCTACTGGTGGTGTGGTATTATGAGGTTGTACCTTCTTACAAGGTGTCCGCTTTATTTGGCTATCGTTAATCCGAGGGTGATCGCCCTCGGTATTGTTGCCCGGATCGAGTAAATTTTAAAATAAAGTGTGAAATTATAGATCGAATAAATAGATATCTGAGCAGATATACAGAACAGATTGACACGAGCCCCCGTACAATGAAAAACAAAACAAAATTAATCAGTTACATAAATAACTGGAATAATACACTACATTAGAAAAATACACTTCTTTTTTAAATAAATCATTCAGCGAATTTCAGACACAAATATATTTATATAAAAGACACAAATATATTTATATAAATAGCCAATCTGTTTTAAATGATAGAATTAGTTCATCATATAATCGAGTGAACGATCGAAGTCATTACCTTGTACAACTTCATTACCTGCTTATTCCAGTCTACTCCAACTTCACTGTGGTGGTTCCTCCAGGTCCTTTCGCTTTTTTTTCTTTTCCGACCTCCCTACTGTCTCGCCTCTTTCGGCCCTCAAACTGTGTGTGGGTAGGAGGATACGTAAGTACGTATATTCTTGGATACGTAGGTACGTAGATACATCAGTGGATACTTCCGTCGATACGTCAGTGGAGCTATTTCCCCTTTCAAAATAAACAGAAACAATCTAAATCTTCTGTCGGTTGTCCTACTGGGAACAGATCATTGCTCCCCTCTCGTTATGTTAGATATCGTTCTATCGGAATTCCAAGAGACCAAAGGCTATCTGGTCAAGCTAAACATAGCAGACCATAAACAAATCTAGTTTCACAAGATAAATGTACTTCCTTATGGCTATTCCATCACACTGATTCCCATTAACATTACACGAAACATAAGTTCCGTTCTCGTTTCAATTACACAAATGAATGAATGACATTCATTAGATGCTTAACTACGTTATTTTCAGTGAATACACACATTCAAGTCTTTATCATACACGAAATCATCTACGATCGGTGAATTCAAACGGATTCTCGTAACTCATATCAACTAAAGTAATGCATGAAATTCATAGATTCCTATAACAACCAAGACGACAAATTCAAACAATTCGTCAAACTTATATAAAGAAGATCGTTGTACGGATTCAGATAGTTGAACTCACAGTTTTACTCATATCGAGAATATTGTTCTACGGATTTAAACAAATAAATTCATGCAAATAGAAGCAATTAAATTCAAGCAAATCATTATACTGGTATCAACGAACTACATGAAATTGACGCAAATATCTTGTGCATTCAAGCTTTATTCGCTTTGTTCGCCAGAATTGTGTCCGTTGACTTTCCAGACATCCGGTCCCTTTGACCAATGTTTTACGAGAGAATTTCTTTCAAATTCACTCTCTTAGTCCCTTAAATATTCACTCTTGCAGGAAAATTGCTGACTGACTAGATTTCTTTCGATGATGGCAATTTAACCCCAAGAGATCTTCGTGTGGGAGCCTTGCCCCTTATTTAGCGTAGCCAATCAGGATTAAATATATTTACCGCCTTTTTATAACTAGGTGCAAAAACTGCGGTCAACATGACTTACAGAATTCCAAACAACAGATCTGAAAAATTTCAAATCTGACAGTTCCTATATAAAATCAAAGGTACCCTTCCCTTTTCAAGTCGTCTAACGGTTAAGATTAAGAATCACTTCTTCTCCTGACACAGACATTAGAAATCATTGCAGTATAGCGATTTAACAAGCGCCTGTCCCTATTAATCTAATTAATTGTTCTCTGGCCCAAATTAATGTGCTCATTATCGATCGACAGAAATTTGCATCCTTATATATATATATATATATATATATATATATATATATATATATATATATATATATATATACATATACACATAACGATAGATGGAAAAGGTAACCGACCTGTCCAACTTATTTACGATGGAACCGTTTTATTCTTTTAAAGCTTTTATTATCAGGAAGAAAGTACACAAGCCTGCAAAAAAGATAAGTTTATTTTTCAAACTACCTCAGTTGAATTTCCTCTGGACAGTTTTTAACATTTAACATTGATTAAATGCAAAGAAAAAGTTATATAAAAAGGGCGTGAAAAATACGTTTTTCTAAAATGATCATTCCCTAAAAATGAACTGAAAATGTATCTCTCATTTAAATGCTTCCTCCGTTTTGAGGCCCGCGCTAGCTCAGTTGGTATAGCATTGGACTATCATTCCAAAGGTCACATGTTTAATACCGCCTCAGGCAAGTCATCGTCGGCTGCCTGAATGTGTCCTTGTGAAGCCACTTGTCTTCCACCTTCTTGGCATGATATAACAAATTATACGTTAAATATCCACTTTAACCAACCAACCAAAAGTACTTCTCTGTTATTGTTTTCATCTAGTTCATCGGGGTTGTTTAATTTTCCGTACTACCCACTAACTTTACAAGACACTGAATGCTAATCTTGCTTAAGAAACATGGAAAATTTTGAATAATTTTCTTGAGACTCTAAAGTAACATCGCTTTGGGTTCTCGGGACATATTAAAAAAACATTCTTCTTTTTCTTTACTTTCTTCTTTTCTTTCCTCATAAGCTGTACTCCAGAGAAGCCCGCAAAATTATTTTCGGGGGTGGGGTGGGGTGGGGTCAAACATGTAGTGGTCAGCTATTAAGTTTTACGGGTGTAGCCCCAATCATGTTTAGAGGTAAAATCGGGGGTGAGGAGAGGGGGCGACCACGATGTAATGGCTCTAATGCTTTCCTACAAGACCTACTTAATACTTATAACTGGAAATGTGTTCGTAAAACATAGCTGTTCCTCAACAGTTACTTAAATGCAAAGCTTACCGGACGTACGAACAAACAAATAGAACATTTTTGCCCCACACGTTTGTAACGGGGAATACAGAAGGCTAAATAATTATTTAGGCAAGGTCCATCACAAAAATCCAATTTGTTTATTAGTGAAACAAGAGTAAATGAATATATTCTAAATTATAATTATTTATAGAACTACATAAATCACTTACCTACAGCACGACCGACAGACTTCCTGTTATGGTTTTCTACTTGTACTTTCATATTCCCTTCCCGTTACAATCATTTAGTCGTAAATTGATTTTTGGTAAATGTTTTGTGCTCAATAGGCACGTTTACTTTGGACGAGCCACGGCAGACACAGGTGCCGGATACAAGTTTTGATACTGAAATGGATTAAAGTCATGCAAGTATCGCGTGTAAAGTAGGTGAAGACAACAGATTCAAGACACATCCAACACACACACACACTCGCACGCATTCACTCACTTAATATTATGCTCATGATTTAGACGCATTTCAGTCTCAAGCTTGCGCCAGGTATGTCTTTTAGGATTATTGGATGTGAGTTGCTTGATAATACGACATACATGACATACATGAGAGGCATCAAATGATAAATCTAAAATTTCAAACATTGTCAAATAAAGTTGTCAGCATTGGCGCCTACACGTAGGCTCAAGGGATGGATAAGTGGACTTAATAGCTGACCACTACATGTTTGCCCACCACCCCCGAAAATAATTCTAAGGGCGTCTCTGGAAACCAGTACTCTAGATTCGTGAACCATTATTTGTTCCCTGTATTTTGTACGACAATCTGTCAAAAGAAGAAAAATAAAGGTACCAAAAGGTATACAGGTTTTGGGACTGTTTTATGAAGAAGAAAAAAATTACAGACTTTTCTGCTTGATATCAACAAAGAAAGTCTAATTGTAAATCAGTTAAAAGGATGATCAAAAAAGAATTCGCGCGTAAATTGATTACGTCGCAGACCCTGCATCTATCTGCCATTACATATTTACTTCTACCAACTGGGACCTAATTTTGTCTGGCATACTGATTATTGCAATCGCAATTGCCTCCATCCTAATAGGTGTTACACACACACACACACACACACACACACACACACACACAAAGCTATGTTACGTCTGTAAAATTATGTTTCATATATGTGAAAAAGTCAAATTTTTCACATATAAAATTACTTTCCTCACCTGTGATAAAGTATGTCCACATATGTTAAACAAAAAACGGATAAATAATAAAACGGCTTGCACCTCACATGTGTGGAACATTTTTCACTCTCACGGAAACTAGGTTAAACAATGATAATCGACGTCTGTCTTTTCCTTTTTGCATTTAATATTAAAGGGAATTTTATTGTGTTGTTTATCAAGTATAACACATATTTATCATTCCTTCCCACCACCACCCCACATTAGTGTGTTTTGATCCACAATCTGTACACTTGTAAGATAATATTTCAGATGCAATTTAAGCAGCAACTAGCCAGGTAAAGCTGTTACGCTGGTGTATGAAAACCACAGCCCTAATGAACAAGCTACGTAATGTTGATTGTTGTATATTTTAAGAAAAAAAGAAAGATAAAAGAGAAAATAATAGCGAGAACAATATTTATAGTTAAATTATATTGATTTATTTGTCTATTTAGCATTCTTCACTAGTATTTTTAGTACTTTTTATAGTAGTAATAACTGTATGTATCAACACGCATAGGGGTGATACTGTAATGATCCAAACAACTCTTACAACAGTAATGATTCTACGACCATTTCCAGTATTTTTTAAAAACTAAAATAAATTTTTGCGTAAGTTTCAATATTGTTTAGATTTCGGAGTTCTTTTGTTTGTCAGAAAACAATGAAGAGGTGTACTCAGCTGTAGGTGAAGGATAGCACTGTTTTCCTAATTTAACTACGCATGTATGGGCTTATAGCTTATACAAGAACTGTAACAGCATAAACACAAGGGGGAGGAACTCACCGATCTTTTAAGCACATAACAAGAATGCACAAATAATATAATTTTCAATTAGAAAAACAAAGTCAGGCATATGTGAATAAAAATTAATGAATTTTATTAGGAACTTGATAAAAAGTTTCATACTGAAATTTTTACAACAACTCTAATGAATGTTTAATAACGCTAAAATTAGATCAAAATATTATGAACGCTTCAAAAGCCCAAATAGAGTTTCCTCATAATATGTTAACTGAGGTAAAGTTATTACGGACGACGACCATCGCATAAGCTCGTATATTTACGACGCTCTACTGGTATTGAAACCAAATTGATTTTGGGAAATCTCTCAACGAGAGATTTAGTAAGGTAATGCAATAAAGAATAACCAAAGTTATGCTAATATGAAAGTAAATCCAACATACGAATCTTTAATCATTATGTAGGAGAAATACCGTTTATATTTTCATTATCTATTCGTGTTATCACAGATAAGTAAAATCACAGGTGCTCGACGCGAGCTTAAAGTTGAGCACAAAAAAAAAAATCAGAACTAAAAAAGCATAGTGACTTCCTCTATCATACTATATAAGAGACTGTAAGTAACTTCCAAATACTTGGTTCCACCCATGACCTTATTTCCTTGTTCTATTTCCGTCTTTAAAGGCACACGACTGTACTATATGGTTTATTTTACTCCTGTGATATTTTTCTATTCATCAAGCCATACTGATGTTTCTGCGTTGCACCAAACTGAGGTTACGGGTTCCGAAACTTGATTTTCGCAAATTTTCCTGCAGAGTGTAATTTTAAGCTCGAAATAAATAACATAACTCAGCTTTATCACTTTAATCTCACAGTTCATGCTTAATTTTAATTAATTTCTTTTGTCTCACAGAGAGACTCCAAAATCAATTGGTTTCAATACCAGTAGAGCGTCGTATAATATACGAGCTTATGCGATGGTCGTTGTCCGTAGGTTTTACCTACAGAGACATTTCTTATAAAAATATTAAATTTGGTTCTTTAAAGCGATTGTAAGTTATCTATTAAAATTTAATATTCAATTTGTTGTCTATAAAAGTTGTTGATTAGATTCCTATTTTATATACTTTTTTAGATTTTGCGATAAATTCAAATAATTAATTAGTAGTGTTCGTTGCACAAAAAGTTAAATATTAATATATTTAGTAGTATTTTATTCAGTCTTTTACTATCTTAGTGGGTTATCTCCCCTGTAATTCTGCAGTTATTTTTCTTGACAACTGGAAATCTCTTTGCAAGATGAATTGACACTCGTAAGGTCTCAACGGATAGTTTCGTATTTTGACACTTCCCTAATTTTAAGGTAGAAGTCATGAACTTAATTATCATAAGCCTAGCATTTATAAATTCACAGAGAAGCTAAATATGAAATGTGCTTTAGATTTACTTTGAGTTATGCTTGAAAATTGGTTGGCTTGTTTGGTGTCTGCCTGTCACAATCAGACTAGCACTAGAGATCAGATGCGTAACTTTGGCTGCAAATGAACAGCCAAATTGGTTTACGTATTTACGTATGTCTGCTACAGAGGTAAATATCTAAAAATCAAAATGGTTGAGGGGTGATGAAAAGTATGCTAATTTGTTACAGTACTAGTGATAAGGCACTTACTGATTCTTTTATCTGCCTTGTCGCAGGAAAATATTCAAAATAGCTCTTTGCTGTCAAAAATGAATGTAAAAACGATGGGTTGGTGGCAGTGTTGGTTCAGTATAAAAGCCACCAGTTGTATAACGAATTAACCTGATTGCCGCAGTCAAAATCTCACATGCATGCTTTCAACAAAATTCATTAGTTTGTTTTATTTGTATCTTCAGTGTAAAATTATTCTCATTTTTCTGCAATAGGTCATTGCCGGATGAAAATTCACCAGATAAACTGTCCAGTGAGGCCTAATGTTGATCTGTATCTATTGAAGAGCCCCAAAGGTTAGAGGTGATTCGGAGTTATGGCTGTCTCCGTTAGAAGGAATTTCAACAGATAAATAATTAAGATCTGCAAATAATTAAGATCTTAGGTATGTTATGTAAAAGTACATGTCTCTTGTAAACTGAGATCGAAAAGGATCTTGCAGTTTCAGATTACAATGTTTAATACAGTTATGTACTCGCTTATAAAGAAATCGAACTACAAACAACAAACATCCTGATCTGCCGTAGCATAACGCGCGCGCAGAAAAGGGTCTATGCTGCTTCTTCTACTGATTTCTTCTTACAAACTGCACAGATCCAGATCTGCCGACGCGTTATGCGGTGGCAGATCTGGGTATGTGGAGTTCACAGTCTGATTCGTCTCATAGGCAAGCATAGAATGTATCAAAAAGGACTCGAGTTAAATTTTGTATGAAACTGTTTTTTTTACTGTATTCGCCACTAGTTTTCGCGCTTATAATTAGATCCGTTTTGAATGTATGTGCTATGAATGAAGTTCTGTTCAATGATATGTCTCGCCCTTTTCAGTTGTACAGTATATAATCCAAAAACTTGGCATAGCAAGTTTAGAAAGAAATGTAGATCATTTATACATCTATAGCTGTTAATATATCGGAATGGAGAGAGAGAGAGAGAGAGAGAGAGAGAGAGAGAGAGTAAGCGTTTATGCCAAAAAACATTTATTCGGTGTCCACGATCCCTTTACACGGCACATTATTTTTATTGTATATTGCTCTCAAACAAAGGATCAGAACTACTTTGCGCCTAAGAAAATGTATTATTTATTGTACATTCCAACTGCTTTATGCCATTCGCAATAATAGTCAATATTTTTTGTTACCACGGAATATAACGCGACAGCATTAAAGTATACTCTATCATAAGGAACGCCAGTAATGTCTTTCGTTGCTGACTTTTTATATATACAGTGCTTATTTCATTATACTTGGAGGATATTCCATTATGTGATGCATATATCATTATATGTGGTGCGTATTTGGATATAGGTTGTGCATATCTCATTATACGTGGTGATTATTTCATTATACGTGGTGTATATCCCGTTCTGCGTGATGCCTATTTCATTATTCATTTACGTTGTGGATTTTCCATTACACTTGGTGCATATTTCATTATACATAGTGCATATCCCATCATGAGTGGTGCATATTCTATTATACTTGCACTAATTCCATATTACGTGGTGCTTATTTCATTATTTGTGGCGTGTTTTCCATTATACGCGGTGCATTTTACACTACACGTGGTGCATATTACGTTCTACGTGGTACATATTCCAATATACGTGATACATTACACTTTACATGTAAAGCTTTTCTACATTATACTATTTGAGTAATATTATTTCCGATAATCCTACGGACATTACCGAGAACTAACGAAGATGGACTGATTTCATGCTACAAATGTTTAGCAATGCAAATTCAGAGTTTCCATGAACAAAATGAAAACGATACACTTTTCGAGTCGTTGTTTGATGTAGACTCGGCTAGGAAGCGAGTTAACACAATTGTAGACCGGGTCCGATTGAAGGAGCAAGTTAAACATCTGAAGACCGCCAGCGAAGACACGAGTGATCTACCATCTGCGTCTGAGCAGTCTACCATCTGCGTCTGAGAAGTCTACCATCTGCGTCAAGCAAACTTCTGAGCAAATAAGATTCCCGATATTCGCCATAAAATGAAGACGTTCGCCTAGGGTATATCATTATTTTCTTTAAATATTTCATTTGTATTAAACCATGGATTTAATTGTGTACCGTGTGGCGAAATATACAGATTGTTAACGTATAACAAGACGAGTCGAAGTCCAGATTATTTTACTGATTACACCCCTTGTGTTTGCCCAATAAGGTTTTACTAACCTGTACACAACTGAATTCATGCTATGGTCTAGATCTGTAGTCAATTTCTGAGAAAATAAACCATATTCCGTTCGATTTCATGCAGGTGTATCTCGACGAAAGGTCATTCAGGTGTGCCGGACCGGCTAGAAAGAGACTACCCCATGCCGACACCAAATGGTGTCGGCGAATTCCAACTTTTCGATAGGGAATAGACTCTGACCCTACACCCCAACATTCAAAATATCGAAAATAGGGTGGCAAGGGTCAGAGGAAACTCGGACTATCTTATATATACATCATAATTTGCTAAAATGAATGGTAAACGTTCTTAAAAGTTACATGTTTGCTTTGCTTTGCTAAGAAAATTACTTATATTCCCTAGGTGACCGTCTTCACTTACGATCAATATCAGGAATCAAATTTGCTTAATAGAACTTTACCTGAAGCAGACATTACATTTTGGTCGATGAAATGCTGAACAAGTGTTCCTATCAAAATCGAAGTGAGCTCACATATCAACTTTTCAAACATTTTTCATATAGTGTAAGGGTTAGCTCATTAAATCCTGGACATTTTTGTCTTTTTCGCCTAAAATGTGAGTAGGAAACACATTTTGGGGGCTGCTTCTGAATATATCAAAATAAATATATTTCCGTTTAGCCTGAAGCCTAATTGTGTTAGAAACATTGTTTTTCATTGGTTATTTCGCTCGCGTATGTGCAGAGTGGTAAACACTTACTGGAACTATCATCTTCGTCTCCTGGCCACTTTGTACTTGAAATCCCCAACTTATTATAAAGGTTAACCTGCTATTTTGTAATGAGAGTAGATTTTTTGGTATCCTTATAGAACTATATCTGTTTACTTTTCTGTAATACCATCAATTTTGGTGTATCTTACAGTGTATCCCCTAGGGGTGCAAGACTGAGAGTCAAACATCTCCTTGGTGTCAAAACTGGAGGTCAGACTGAGTAAAAAACAAACTTTGGTATCAAACCCAGAGGTCCAATTAAAAATTTGGGGGGTCTCTGAAGCGCAGATTAGGGTACAGGGAAACACTGAAATCTTAAATGACCTTGACACTACAGAGCTCGGAAGTACGGTACTACCTCCTGGAGCACAAATGTGGCGCCAGGGGTTAATGAGTTAACTTTGAGTGCACTCGGTGACATCCGTAAGAGATATGGAAAGTATCATATTACTGAAATAGTATAATGCAAAATGCACTACTTATAAACTTGAACGGATCATGTATAGAATGGAATATATACCACGTATAATGGAATATGCGTCGCGTATAATGGTAGTAGTTGTTGTTATTGTTGTTTGTTGTTGTTGTAGGGTTTAACGCCATTTTTAGCACAAGATAGGCTATACATGGCGGCCAGTATAAATGGTGGAGGAAGAACCCGGGAAAACCCCAGAAAGAACCACCAACCCACGAGAAGCTACCGGCAAGCTTTCTGACATAGGCCGAACCCGCGACTCGAACCCACGCAGACAGAGGTGAGATGGCAGTGATCCGTAACGGTGAGCGCTTTAGACCACTCGGCTACTCGGGGCCCCAGCGTATAATGGAATATGCATCGCGAATAATGACATAAACACCACGTATAATGAAATATTTACCACGTATAACGGAATATCCACTACGTAAAATGAAATACGCAGCACAAATAAGGAAAATACACTACGTATAATGGATAACGTAATAACATCACGTATAACGTAATGTACACCACGTATAATGACTTTCTCTTCAGCTGGTGTTTGTTTTGTTTTGTTTTTGGTAGATTCGTCAAATTAAGTCGTTTATGTCTCCCCATGAACTAACTTTTTAGTTATTTAGTTTCTAGCTCTCTGATATCACAGTAACCATATTTGTGTAAAAATATTTACACACACACACACACACACGCACACACACACACACACGCACGCACACAAACACCAAAAGTGGTCGGAATATGACCCACTGACGATAATGGCAAGGATTATCCAATTCCAGTCTGATTAAAAGATTATCTCCACTATCCTACGCAGAATGGTTGGAATACGACCCATTACCCTAGTGGACATTTAAAATGAAACGTTTTAAGTAGAACTACAAATTAACAGTAAAAAGAAGCTGATAGCAGGCAAGTCAGTTGTTGTTCTTGTTGTTGTAGGGTTTAACACCATTTTCTGCACATGATAGGCTATACATGGCGGCCAGTATTAATGGTGGAGGAAGAACCCGGGAAAACCCCGGAAAGAACCACCAACCCACGAGAAGCTACCGGCAAGCTTTCTGACATACCCACATTGACCGAATCCGAGACTCGAACTCACGCAGAAATAGGTGAGGTGGTAGTGATCCGTAACGGTGAGCGCTCTAGGCCACTCGGGGCCCCCGGCAAATTAGTAATTGACATACACTGGTTGCATACACTTCCTTTTAACTAGACACTTAAATATATACTTCTGCAGGATCCTCTGTGTGTGTGTCGTAATACACCAAACCAAACCATATGATCGTAAATACAGCCTGATCCAGGTGATGTGACTTCAAAGGCAGGTGACACCTATGTCAGTTTGCAGTCGTGGATATCAAGCACACCGCATGCAATATTTTAGAGACAGCAAATCTGTCTCAAGAGTAATTTACCTATACTTCTTTCTATTAACTCTTCAAGTTTATCACTTTCAGTGTGAAAAATCAGGATTTGACTATGTTCACAAAGAAATTTAATAAGATTAGATTATTGTAGATTTATTGACAAAAGAAATTACCAGGTACACTCACGATTTACATGAGATTGACGCAAATACCTTGTGATTTCAAGCTTTGTTCGCTTCTATAGCCAGAATTGTGTCCGTTGACTCTCCAGACATCCGGTCCCTTTGACAAATGTTTTAGGAGAGAATTTCTCCCAAATTTAATCTCGGAGTCCCTTATATTTTCACTCTTGCAGGAAAAGTGCAGACTGACTAGATTTCTTTCGATGAAGGCAATCAATTTAAACCCAAGAAATTTCGTGTGGGAACCACGCTCCTTTTTAGCGTAACAAATCAGGACTAAATATATATACCGCCTTTTATATAAGGGCGCAAACATTGCGGTCAGCCTGACTTCTAGATTTCCAAACCTGATTCTGGAAAAGAAAAAAAATCAGCTCTGACAGTTCCGATATAAAATCGAAGTTAACCTTTTCCTTCCAGTTTGTCTCACGGTTAAATAAACGAAGGATTAATTAAGAATCACTTCCTCTCCATAGTCAGTTATTAGAAATCATTGCAATATAGCGATTTAACAAGAACCTGTCCCCATAAATCTAATTAATTGTTTTCTGGCACAAGTTAATGTGCTCTTCAAAGATCGACAGAAATTTGCATCCTTACAATGATAATTGACCACAATTTGACACTGTTGAGTCTGGGCAGACGTGACACTCTTTTCAAGAGCAATTCAGGTGTAGTGCAAAAATGGTGATTTTTTATCATTAAGTTAATTTTGAGACTGTGAATTTGTGCTACGTCACATACCATCAAACTGAACATGAATTTAAGTGTACTAAGGAGCATCCTTGCATCGCAAATTGCTTTTAAAATATAAAGATGATTATTTTCGTTTGGTATTTTCTTAGATCAGGTGTGGGAATTTGTTTTATTTTCAAAAATCCGGCCGCCAAATATCTCAAAGAAATATCATTGCTCTAATTTGTAGAAAGAACCAATTGACTATATCCTTTTATTCACTAAAGTTTTATTTTTTCTTATGGTTTCAAAAAATATCCAATTAAAAGAAAATAATAACTGACAAAAATATATTGTTTTTCTTTGTTTTTTGGAGACATGTTCGATCAGGATTTATGCTATCTGCATTAAATATGTTATTTTTCGTTGTTTCTTGGAGACGTGTTCGATCAGGGTTTATGCTATCTGCATTAGATATATTGAGAATATTTGCTAACAGATCTTCTTGAAGAAAATACGTTGTTTAGGAAAAGAGTAGACTTTTTCAGCGTTAATTCACTTTTTTGTGAAAGTTTCATAAGTTAAACACCCTTAAATTAGTGATTGGAATGGTCAGATGTAGTCCAGGTTTCGTAGAAGCAAAGCGTGCGGTCAGCTTTTTGTATGACGTCAGTTGGGAAAATAATGTTATCTCATTTAGAAATAGAGATAGTTGATATTATTAAGCTAAATATAATGGCCAATTAGATTCATCAGTATAGTAGGGTTGTTGTGAACGGAGTTGACCGTCAGTCTACCTTGTCGTTATGCGGCATGGCTATTGACCGTTCGATGACCTAGGCTTTGTGGGCTTGATAGCAGACACTAGACATTGATAGCGAATACCATGTTGTAAGCAGTGGATGCATTTGAAAAACCCGATGCAGTAAGGTCAGATTACAGACGGAGTATATGTAGGTAGTAGACAGCGTTCAGGTAAAATTAACCACTAATGGGTATTCCAATCATTGATTTCACTGGATTAGATGTCGAAGAGGGCGAACCACTTGGAGATAAGGAACGTTCCCTATTCAAAAAAGTGGTATCACAAATAGAGGAAGCGTTTAGAACTGTTGGATTTTGTTACTTGAAAAACCATAGGATTCCCTCTGCACTGGTCTAGGGTTGCTGGCTTAAGGCTTAGCATTGAGCTGATGCCAGAATGTTGCGATATCAGCTTTTGGTGAAGATGGCGTTTTGAGAGAAGCGAGAGAACCACACCAGGAGCAGTTTGCCAGAACACGGATTGTGACTGGTAGTCCGAGTTTTCTCTGACCCTTGCCACCCCATTTGGATATTTATGTTGGGGTGTAGGGTCAGAGCGCATTCCCTATCGAAAAGTTGGAATTTGCCGACACCATTTGGTGTCGGCATGGGGTAGCCACTTTCTAGCCGACCCAGCACACTTGAACGACCTTTCATCGAGCTCTACCTGCATGAAATCGATAGGAATATGATTTATTTTCTCAGAAATTGCGATCATAGCATTCGTTATGTCTTTAATCCGCTGATAGACGAGAAGAAAGTACATCGTTGCTAACATTTGACCTCGATCTGGCCATTTGTATTCCTAGTCACGTGACTACACAGCTCTCGTAACCTACATCTCAATGACATCAGAGGTCATACAGTCACGTGATATCAACAACAGACCATTTCTAGAGTTGCTGTAGGAAAACAAATCGAACATATAAATAAAAGTCATGTAATTTTTATAGAAAAATGAAAAAACAAACTTCTCAAAATATTAATTGTGAAAACAATGACGGAAATGTTGCAAAAATTTGAAGAAAACCAGATTCACTACGAAGAGCACGTGTCACTTTGGTAGTCACGTGACACGAACAAAAATATCGCTGACACGTGCTCGGTACTTCTTGAAAATGGTTTTCTCCACCCTGCTGCGATACCGACATGTTTCTGTTCGTTGTTCTCAGAAAAAATATGTTGAGAATTAAGTGTGCATTATATTTATTTACAAACATTAAGTGACTTCTATATAATGTGTCCAAATTCTATGAACGACAACTTGGGAAATTGGTATATTCTTGATATCACGTGACTATATGACGTCTTATGTCATTGACATGTAGGTTCCGAGAGTTGTATAGTCATGTGACTCTGAATGCAAATGACCAGATGCAGGTAAAATTTCAGCAACGACGTACTTTCTTCTCGTCTGTCAGCGGATTAAAGACATGACGAATACTATGCTCACGATTTTTGAGAAAATAAATCATATTCCTATCGATTTCATGCAGGTGTATCTCGATAAAAGGTCGTTCAAGTGTGCTGGGTCGGCTAGAAAGCGGCTACCCCATGCCGACATCAAATTCCAACTTTTCGATAGGGAATGCGCTCTGACCCTACACCCCAACATAAATGTCAAAATGGGGTGGCACATCCACGATCCCTTTACACGGCACATTATTTTTATTGTATATTGCTCTCAAACAAAGGATCAGAACTACTTTGCGCCTAAGAAAATGTATTATTTATTGTACATTCCAACTGCTTTATGCCATTCGCAATAATAGTCAATATTTTTTGTTACCACGGAATATAACGCGACAGCATTAAGGTATACTCTATCATAAGGAACGCCAGTAATGTCTTTCGTTGCTGACTTTTTATATATACAGTACTTATTTCATTATACTTGGAGGATATTCCATTATGTGATGCATATTTCATTATATGTGGTGCATATTTGGATATAGGTGGTGCATATCTCATTATACGTGGTGATTATTTCATTATACGTGGTGTATATCCCGTTCTGCGTGATGCCTATTTCATTATTCATTTACGTTGTGGATTTTCCATTACACTTGGTGCATATTTCATTATATATAGTGCATATCCCATCATGAGTGGTGCATATTCTATTATACTTGCACTAATTCCATATTACGTGGTGCTTATTTCATTATTTGTGGCGTGTTTTCTATTATACGCGGTGCATTTTACACTACACGTGGTGCATATTACGTTCTACGTGGTACATATTCCAATATACGTGATACATTATACTTTATATGTAAAGCTTTTCTACATTATACTATTTGAGTAATATTATTTCCGATAATCCTACGGACATTACCGAGAACTAACGAAGATGGACTGATTTCATGCTACAAATGTTTAGCAATGCAATTTCATTGTTTCCATGAACAAAATGAAAACGATAAAATTTTCGAGTCGTTGTTTGATGTAGACTCGCCTAGGATGCGAGTTAACACAATTGTAGACCGGGTCCGATTGAAGGAGCAAATTAAACATCTGAAGACCGCCAGCGAAGACACGAGTGATCTACCATCTGCGTCTGAGCAGTCTACCATCTGCGTCTGAGAAGTCTACCATCTGCGTCAAGCAAACTTCTGAGCAAATAAGATTCCCGATATTCGCCATAAAATGAAGACGTTCGCCTAGGGTATGTCATTATTTTCTTTAAATATTTCATTTGTATTAAACCATGGATTTAATTGTGTACCGTGTGGCGAAATATACAGGTTGTTAACGTATAACTAGACGAGCCGAAGTCCAGATTATTTTACTGATTACACCCCTTGTGTTTGCCCAATAAGGTTTTACTAACCTGTACACAACTAAATTCATGCTATGGTCTAGATTTTTGTCAATTTCTGAGAAAATAAACCATATTCCGTTCGATTTCATGCAGGTGTATCTCGACGAAAGGTCATTCAGATGTGCCGGACCGGCTAGAAAGAGGCTACCCCCATGTCGACACCAAATGGTGTCGGCGAATTCCAACTTTTCGATAGGGAATAGACTCTGACCCTACACCCCAACATAAATGTCAAAATATCGAAAATAGGGTGGCAAGGGTCAGAGGAAACTCGGACTATCTTATATACACATCATAATTTGCTAAAATGAATGGTAAACGTTCTTAAAAGTTACATGTTTTTTTGCTTTGCTAAGAAAATTACTTATATTCCCTAGGTGACCGTCTTCACTCACGATCAATATCAGGAATCAAATTTGCTTAATAGAACTTTACCTGAAGCAGACATTACATTTTGGTCGATGAAATGCTGAACAAGTGTTCCTATCAAAATCGAAGTGAGCTCACATATCAACTTTTCAAACATTTTTCATATAGTGTAAGGGTTAGCTCATTAAATCCTGGACATTTTTGTCTTTTTCGCCTAAAATGTGAGTAGGAAACACATTTTGGGGGCTGCTTCTGAATATATCAAAATAAATATATTTCCGTTTAGCCTGAAGCCTAATTGTGTTAGAAACATTGTTTTTCATTGGTTATTTCGCTCGCGTATGTGCAGAGTGGTAAACACTTACTGGAACTATCATCTTCGTCTCCTGGCCACTTTGTACTTGAAATCCCCAACTTATTATAAAGGTTAACCTGCTATTTTGTAATGAGAGTAGATTTTTTGGTATCCTTATAGAACTATATCTGTTTACTTTTCTGTAATACCATCAATTTTGGTGTATCTTACAGTGTATCCCCTAGGGGTGCAAGACTGAGAGTCAAACATCTCCTTGGTGTCAAAACTGGAGGTCAGACTGAGTAAAAAACAAACTTTGGTATCAAACCCAGAGGTCCAATTAAAAATTTGGGGGGTCTCTGAAGCGCAGATTAGGGTACAGGGAAACACTGAAATCTTAAATGACCTTGACACTACAGAGCTCGGAAGTACGGTACTACCTCCTGGAGCACAAATGTGGCGCCAGGGGTTAATGAGTTAACTTTGAGTGCACTCGGTGACATCCGTAAGAGATATGGAAAGTATCATATTACTGAAATAGTATAATGCAAAATGCACTACTTATAAACTTGAACGGATCATGTATAGAATGGAATATATACCACGTATAATGGAATATGCGTCGCGTATAATGGTAGTAGTTGTTGTTATTGTTGTTTGTTGTTGTTGTAGGGTTTAACGCCATTTTTAGCACAAGATAGGCTATACATGGCGGCCAGTATAAATGGTGGAGGAAGAACCCGGGAAAACCCCAGAAAGAACCACCAACCCACGAGAAGCTACCGGCAAGCTTTCTGACATAGGCCGAACCCGCGACTCGAACCCACGCAGACAGAGGTGAGATGGCAGTGATCCGTAACGGTGAGCGCTTTAGACCACTCGGCTACTCGGGGCCCCAGCGTATAATGGAATATGCATCGCGAATAATGACATAAACACCACGTATAATGAAATATTTACCACGTATAACGGAATATCCACTACGTAAAATGAAATACGCAGCACAAATAAGGAAAATACACTACGTATAATGGATAACGTAATAACATCACGTATAACGTAATGTACACCACGTATAATGACTTTCTCTTCAGCTGGTGTTTGTTTTGTTTTGTTTTTGGTAGATTCGTCAAATTAAGTCGTTTATGTCTCCCCATGAACTAACTTTTTAGTTATTTAGTTTCTAGCTCTCTGATATCACAGTAACCATATTTGTGTAAAAATATTTACACACACACACACACACACGCACACACACACACACACGCACGCACACAAACACCAAAAGTGGTCGGAATATGACCCACTGACGATAATGGCAAGGATTATCCAATTCCAGTCTGATTAAAAGATTATCTCCACTATCCTACGCAGAATGGTTGGAATACGACCCATTACCCTAGTGGACATTTAAAATGAAACGTTTTAAGTAGAACTACAAATTAACAGTAAAAAGAAGCTGATAGCAGGCAAGTCAGTTGTTGTTCTTGTTGTTGTAGGGTTTAACACCATTTTCTGCACATGATAGGCTATACATGGCGGCCAGTATTAATGGTGGAGGAAGAACCCGGGAAAACCCCGGAAAGAACCACCAACCCACGAGAAGCTACCGGCAAGCTTTCTGACATACCCACATTGACCGAATCCGAGACTCGAACTCACGCAGAAATAGGTGAGGTGGTAGTGATCCGTAACGGTGAGCGCTCTAGGCCACTCGGGGCCCCCGGCAAATTAGTAATTGACATACACTGGTTGCATACACTTCCTTTTAACTAGACACTTAAATATATACTTCTGCAGGATCCTCTGTGTGTGTGTCGTAATACACCAAACCAAACCATATGATCGTAAATACAGCCTGATCCAGGTGATGTGACTTCAAAGGCAGGTGACACCTATGTCAGTTTGCAGTCGTGGATATCAAGCACACCGCATGCAATATTTTAGAGACAGCAAATCTGTCTCAAGAGTAATTTACCTATACTTCTTTCTATTAACTCTTCAAGTTTATCACTTTCAGTGTGAAAAATCAGGATTTGACTATGTTCACAAAGAAATTTAATAAGATTAGATTATTGTAGATTTATTGACAAAAGAAATTACCAGGTACACTCACGATTTACATGAGATTGACGCAAATACCTTGTGATTTCAAGCTTTGTTCGCTTCTATAGCCAGAATTGTGTCCGTTGACTCTCCAGACATCCGGTCCCTTTGACAAATGTTTTAGGAGAGAATTTCTCCCAAATTTAATCTCGGAGTCCCTTATATTTTCACTCTTGCAGGAAAAGTGCAGACTGACTAGATTTCTTTCGATGAAGGCAATCAATTTAAACCCAAGAAATTTCGTGTGGGAACCACGCTCCTTTTTAGCGTAACAAATCAGGACTAAATATATATACCGCCTTTTATATAAGGGCGCAAACATTGCGGTCAGCCTGACTTCTAGATTTCCAAACCTGATTCTGGAAAAGAAAAAAAATCAGCTCTGACAGTTCCGATATAAAATCGAAGTTAACCTTTTCCTTCCAGTTTGTCTCACGGTTAAATAAACGAAGGATTAATTAAGAATCACTTCCTCTCCATAGTCAGTTATTAGAAATCATTGCAATATAGCGATTTAACAAGAACCTGTCCCCATAAATCTAATTAATTGTTTTCTGGCACAAGTTAATGTGCTCTTCAAAGATCGACAGAAATTTGCATCCTTACAATGATAATTGACCACAATTTGACACTGTTGAGTCTGGGCAGACGTGACACTCTTTTCAAGAGCAATTCAGGTGTAGTGCAAAAATGGTGATTTTTTATCATTAAGTTAATTTTGAGACTGTGAATTTGTGCTACGTCACATACCATCAAACTGAACATGAATTTAAGTGTACTAAGGAGCATCCTTGCATCGCAAATTGCTTTTAAAATATAAAGATGATTATTTTCGTTTGGTATTTTCTTAGATCAGGTGTGGGAATTTGTTTTATTTTCAAAAATCCGGCCGCCAAATATCTCAAAGAAATATCATTGCTCTAATTTGTAGAAAGAACCAATTGACTATATCCTTTTATTCACTAAAGTTTTATTTTTTCTTATGGTTTCAAAAAATATCCAATTAAAAGAAAATAATAACTGACAAAAATATATTGTTTTTCTTTGTTTTTTGGAGACATGTTCGATCAGGATTTATGCTATCTGCATTAAATATGTTATTTTTCGTTGTTTCTTGGAGACGTGTTCGATCAGGGTTTATGCTATCTGCATTAGATATATTGAGAATATTTGCTAACAGATCTTCTTGAAGAAAATACGTTGTTTAGGAAAAGAGTAGACTTTTTCAGCGTTAATTCACTTTTTTGTGAAAGTTTCATAAGTTAAACACCCTTAAATTAGTGATTGGAATGGTCAGATGTAGTCCAGGTTTCGTAGAAGCAAAGCGTGCGGTCAGCTTTTTGTATGACGTCAGTTGGGAAAATAATGTTATCTCATTTAGAAATAGAGATAGTTGATATTATTAAGCTAAATATAATGGCCAATTAGATTCATCAGTATAGTAGGGTTGTTGTGAACGGAGTTGACCGTCAGTCTACCTTGTCGTTATGCGGCATGGCTATTGACCGTTCGATGACCTAGGCTTTGTGGGCTTGATAGCAGACACTAGACATTGATAGCGAATACCATGTTGTAAGCAGTGGATGCATTTGAAAAACCCGATGCAGTAAGGTCAGATTACAGACGGAGTATATGTAGGTAGTAGACAGCGTTCAGGTAAAATTAACCACTAATGGGTATTCCAATCATTGATTTCACTGGATTAGATGTCGAAGAGGGCGAACCACTTGGAGATAAGGAACGTTCCCTATTCAAAAAAGTGGTATCACAAATAGAGGAAGCGTTTAGAACTGTTGGATTTTGTTACTTGAAAAACCATAGGATTCCCTCTGCACTGGTCTAGGGTTGCTGGCTTAAGGCTTAGCATTGAGCTGATGCCAGAATGTTGCGATATCAGCTTTTGGTGAAGATGGCGTTTTGAGAGAAGCGAGAGAACCACACCAGGAGCAGTTTGCCAGAACACGGATTGTGACTGGTAGTCCGAGTTTTCTCTGACCCTTGCCACCCCATTTGGATATTTATGTTGGGGTGTAGGGTCAGAGCGCATTCCCTATCGAAAAGTTGGAATTTGCCGACACCATTTGGTGTCGGCATGGGGTAGCCACTTTCTAGCCGACCCAGCACACTTGAACGACCTTTCATCGAGCTCTACCTGCATGAAATCGATAGGAATATGATTTATTTTCTCAGAAATTGCGATCATAGCATTCGTTATGTCTTTAATCCGCTGATAGACGAGAAGAAAGTACATCGTTGCTAACATTTGACCTCGATCTGGCCATTTGTATTCCTAGTCACGTGACTACACAGCTCTCGTAACCTACATCTCAATGACATCAGAGGTCATACAGTCACGTGATATCAACAACAGACCATTTCTAGAGTTGCTGTATGAAAACAAATCGAACATATAAATAAAAGTCATGTAATTTTTATAGAAAAATGAAAAAACAAACTTCTCAAAATATTAATTGTGAAAACAATGACGGAAATGTTGCAAAAATTTGAAGAAAACCAGATTCACTACGAAGAGCACGTGTCACTTTGGTAGTCACGTGACACGAACAAAAATATCGCTGACACGTGCTCGGTACTTCTTGAAAATGGTTTTCTCCACCCTGCTGCGATACCGACATGTTTCTGTTCGTTGTTCTCAGAAAAAATATGTTGAGAATTAAGTGTGCATTATATTTATTTACAAACATTAAGTGACTTCTATATAATGTGTCCAAATTCTATGAACGACAACTTGGGAAATTGGTATATTCTTGATATCACGTGACTCTATGACGTCTTATGTCATTGACATGTAGGTTCCGAGAGTTGTATAGTCATGTGACTCTGAATGCAAATGACCAGATGCAGGTAAAATTTCAGCAACGACGTACTTTCTTCTCGTCTGTCAGCGGATTAAAGACATGACGAATACTATGCTCACGATTTTTGAGAAAATAAATCATATTCCTATCGATTTCATGCAGGTGTATCTCGATAAAAGGTCGTTCAAGTGTGCTGGGTCGGCTAGAAAGCGGCTACCCCATGCCGACATCAAATTCCAACTTTTCGATAGGGAATGCGCTCTGACCCTACACCCCAACATAAATGTCAAAATGGGGTGGCACATCCACGATCCCTTTACACGGCACATTATTTTTATTGTATATTGCTCTCAAACAAAGGATCAGAACTACTTTGCGCCTAAGAAAATGTATTATTTATTGTACATTCCAACTGCTTTATGCCATTCGCAATAATAGTCAATATTTTTTGTTACCACGGAATATAACGCGACAGCATTAAGGTATACTCTATCATAAGGAACGCCAGTAATGTCTTTCGTTGCTGACTTTTTATATATACAGTACTTATTTCATTATACTTGGAGGATATTCCATTATGTGATGCATATTTCATTATATGTGGTGCATATTTGGATATAGGTGGTGCATATCTCATTATACGTGGTGATTATTTCATTATACGTGGTGTATATCCCGTTCTGCGTGATGCCTATTTCATTATTCATTTACGTTGTGGATTTTCCATTACACTTGGTGCATATTTCATTATATATAGTGCATATCCCATCATGAGTGGTGCATATTCTATTATACTTGCACTAATTCCATATTACGTGGTGCTTATTTCATTATTTGTGGCGTGTTTTCTATTATACGCGGTGCATTTTACACTACACGTGGTGCATATTACGTTCTACGTGGTACATATTCCAATATACGTGATACATTATACTTTATATGTAAAGCTTTTCTACATTATACTATTTGAGTAATATTATTTCCGATAATCCTACGGACATTACCGAGAACTAACGAAGATGGACTGATTTCATGCTACAAATGTTTAGCAATGCAATTTCATTGTTTCCATGAACAAAATGAAAACGATAAAATTTTCGAGTCGTTGTTTGATGTAGACTCGCCTAGGATGCGAGTTAACACAATTGTAGACCGGGTCCGATTGAAGGAGCAAATTAAACATCTGAAGACCGCCAGCGAAGACACGAGTGATCTACCATCTGCGTCTGAGCAGTCTACCATCTGCGTCTGAGAAGTCTACCATCTGCGTCAAGCAAACTTCTGAGCAAATAAGATTCCCGATATTCGCCATAAAATGAAGACGTTCGCCTAGGGTATGTCATTATTTTCTTTAAATATTTCATTTGTATTAAACCATGGATTTAATTGTGTACCGTGTGGCGAAATATACAGGTTGTTAACGTATAACTAGACGAGCCGAAGTCCAGATTATTTTACTGATTACACCCCTTGTGTTTGCCCAATAAGGTTTTACTAACCTGTACACAACTAAATTCATGCTATGGTCTAGATTTTTGTCAATTTCTGAGAAAATAAACCATATTCCGTTCGATTTCATGCAGGTGTATCTCGACGAAAGGTCATTCAGATGTGCCGGACCGGCTAGAAAGAGGCTACCCCCATGTCGACACCAAATGGTGTCGGCGAATTCCAACTTTTCGATAGGGAATAGACTCTGACCCTACACCCCAACATAAATGTCAAAATATCGAAAATAGGGTGGCAAGGGTCAGAGGAAACTCGGACTATCTTATATACACATCATAATTTGCTAAAATGAATGGTAAACGTTCTTAAAAGTTACATGTTTTTTTGCTTTGCTAAGAAAATTACTTATATTCCCTAGGTGACCGTCTTCACTCACGATCAATATCAGGAATCAAATTTGCTTAATAGAACTTTACCTGAAGCAGACATTACATTTTGGTCGATGAAATGCTGAACAAGTGTTCCTATCAAAATCGAAGTGAGCTCACATATCAACTTTTCAAACATTTTTCATATAGTGTAAGGGTTAGCTCATTAAATCCTGGACATTTTTGTCTTTTTCGCCTAAAATGTGAGTAGGAAACACATTTTGGGGGCTGCTTCTGAATATATCAAAATAAATATATTTCCGTTTAGCCTGAAGCCTAATTGTGTTAGAAACATTGTTTTTCATTGGTTATTTCGCTCGCGTATGTGCAGAGTGGTAAACACTTACTGGAACTATCATCTTCGTCTCCTGGCCACTTTGTACTTGAAATCCCCAACTTATTATAAAGGTTAACCTGCTATTTTGTAATGAGAGTAGATTTTTTGGTATCCTTATAGAACTATATCTGTTTACTTTTCTGTAATACCATCAATTTTGGTGTATCTTACAGTGTATCCCCTAGGGGTGCAAGACTGAGAGTCAAACATCTCCTTGGTGTCAAAACTGGAGGTCAGACTGAGTAAAAAACAAACTTTGGTATCAAACCCAGAGGTCCAATTAAAAATTTGGGGGGTCTCTGAAGCGCAGATTAGGGTACAGGGAAACACTGAAATCTTAAATGACCTTGACACTACAGAGCTCGGAAGTACGGTACTACCTCCTGGAGCACAAATGTGGCGCCAGGGGTTAATGAGTTAACTTTGAGTGCACTCGGTGACATCCGTAAGAGATATGGAAAGTATCATATTACTGAAATAGTATAATGCAAAATGCACTACTTATAAACTTGAACGGATCATGTATAGAATGGAATATATACCACGTATAATGGAATATGCGTCGCGTATAATGGTAGTAGTTGTTGTTATTGTTGTTTGTTGTTGTTGTAGGGTTTAACGCCATTTTTAGCACAAGATAGGCTATACATGGCGGCCAGTATAAATGGTGGAGGAAGAACCCGGGAAAACCCCAGAAAGAACCACCAACCCACGAGAAGCTACCGGCAAGCTTTCTGACATAGGCCGAACCCGCGACTCGAACCCACGCAGACAGAGGTGAGATGGCAGTGATCCGTAACGGTGAGCGCTTTAGACCACTCGGCTACTCGGGGCCCCAGCGTATAATGGAATATGCATCGCGAATAATGACATAAACACCACGTATAATGAAATATTTACCACGTATAACGGAATATCCACTACGTAAAATGAAATACGCAGCACAAATAAGGAAAATACACTACGTATAATGGATAACGTAATAACATCACGTATAACGTAATGTACACCACGTATAATGACTTTCTCTTCAGCTGGTGTTTGTTTTGTTTTGTTTTTGGTAGATTCGTCAAATTAAGTCGTTTATGTCTCCCCATGAACTAACTTTTTAGTTATTTAGTTTCTAGCTCTCTGATATCACAGTAACCATATTTGTGTAAAAATATTTACACACACACACACACACACGCACACACACACACACACGCACGCACACAAACACCAAAAGTGGTCGGAATATGACCCACTGACGATAATGGCAAGGATTATCCAATTCCAGTCTGATTAAAAGATTATCTCCACTATCCTACGCAGAATGGTTGGAATACGACCCATTACCCTAGTGGACATTTAAAATGAAACGTTTTAAGTAGAACTACAAATTAACAGTAAAAAGAAGCTGATAGCAGGCAAGTCAGTTGTTGTTCTTGTTGTTGTAGGGTTTAACACCATTTTCTGCACATGATAGGCTATACATGGCGGCCAGTATTAATGGTGGAGGAAGAACCCGGGAAAACCCCGGAAAGAACCACCAACCCACGAGAAGCTACCGGCAAGCTTTCTGACATACCCACATTGACCGAATCCGAGACTCGAACTCACGCAGAAATAGGTGAGGTGGTAGTGATCCGTAACGGTGAGCGCTCTAGGCCACTCGGGGCCCCCGGCAAATTAGTAATTGACATACACTGGTTGCATACACTTCCTTTTAACTAGACACTTAAATATATACTTCTGCAGGATCCTCTGTGTGTGTGTCGTAATACACCAAACCAAACCATATGATCGTAAATACAGCCTGATCCAGGTGATGTGACTTCAAAGGCAGGTGACACCTATGTCAGTTTGCAGTCGTGGATATCAAGCACACCGCATGCAATATTTTAGAGACAGCAAATCTGTCTCAAGAGTAATTTACCTATACTTCTTTCTATTAACTCTTCAAGTTTATCACTTTCAGTGTGAAAAATCAGGATTTGACTATGTTCACAAAGAAATTTAATAAGATTAGATTATTGTAGATTTATTGACAAAAGAAATTACCAGGTACACTCACGATTTACATGAGATTGACGCAAATACCTTGTGATTTCAAGCTTTGTTCGCTTCTATAGCCAGAATTGTGTCCGTTGACTCTCCAGACATCCGGTCCCTTTGACAAATGTTTTAGGAGAGAATTTCTCCCAAATTTAATCTCGGAGTCCCTTATATTTTCACTCTTGCAGGAAAAGTGCAGACTGACTAGATTTCTTTCGATGAAGGCAATCAATTTAAACCCAAGAAATTTCGTGTGGGAACCACGCTCCTTTTTAGCGTAACAAATCAGGACTAAATATATATACCGCCTTTTATATAAGGGCGCAAACATTGCGGTCAGCCTGACTTCTAGATTTCCAAACCTGATTCTGGAAAAGAAAAAAAATCAGCTCTGACAGTTCCGATATAAAATCGAAGTTAACCTTTTCCTTCCAGTTTGTCTCACGGTTAAATAAACGAAGGATTAATTAAGAATCACTTCCTCTCCATAGTCAGTTATTAGAAATCATTGCAATATAGCGATTTAACAAGAACCTGTCCCCATAAATCTAATTAATTGTTTTCTGGCACAAGTTAATGTGCTCTTCAAAGATCGACAGAAATTTGCATCCTTACAATGATAATTGACCACAATTTGACACTGTTGAGTCTGGGCAGACGTGACACTCTTTTCAAGAGCAATTCAGGTGTAGTGCAAAAATGGTGATTTTTTATCATTAAGTTAATTTTGAGACTGTGAATTTGTGCTACGTCACATACCATCAAACTGAACATGAATTTAAGTGTACTAAGGAGCATCCTTGCATCGCAAATTGCTTTTAAAATATAAAGATGATTATTTTCGTTTGGTATTTTCTTAGATCAGGTGTGGGAATTTGTTTTATTTTCAAAAATCCGGCCGCCAAATATCTCAAAGAAATATCATTGCTCTAATTTGTAGAAAGAACCAATTGACTATATCCTTTTATTCACTAAAGTTTTATTTTTTCTTATGGTTTCAAAAAATATCCAATTAAAAGAAAATAATAACTGACAAAAATATATTGTTTTTCTTTGTTTTTTGGAGACATGTTCGATCAGGATTTATGCTATCTGCATTAAATATGTTATTTTTCGTTGTTTCTTGGAGACGTGTTCGATCAGGGTTTATGCTATCTGCATTAGATATATTGAGAATATTTGCTAACAGATCTTCTTGAAGAAAATACGTTGTTTAGGAAAAGAGTAGACTTTTTCAGCGTTAATTCACTTTTTTGTGAAAGTTTCATAAGTTAAACACCCTTAAATTAGTGATTGGAATGGTCAGATGTAGTCCAGGTTTCGTAGAAGCAAAGCGTGCGGTCAGCTTTTTGTATGACGTCAGTTGGGAAAATAATGTTATCTCATTTAGAAATAGAGATAGTTGATATTATTAAGCTAAATATAATGGCCAATTAGATTCATCAGTATAGTAGGGTTGTTGTGAACGGAGTTGACCGTCAGTCTACCTTGTCGTTATGCGGCATGGCTATTGACCGTTCGATGACCTAGGCTTTGTGGGCTTGATAGCAGACACTGGACATTGATAGCGAATACCATGTTGTAAGCAGTGGATGCATTTGAAAAACCCGATGCAGTAAGGTCAGATTACAGACGGAGTATATGTAGGTAGTAGACAGCGTTCAGGTAAAATTAACCACTAATGGGTATTCCAATCATTGATTTCACTGGATTAGATGTCGAAGAGGGCGAACCACTTGGAGATAAGGAACGTTCCCTATTCAAAAAAGTGGTATCACAAATAGAGGAAGCGTTTAGAACTGTTGGATTTTGTTACTTGAAAAACCATAGGATTCCCTCTGCACTGGTGCTAGGGTTGCTGGCTTAAGGCTTAACATTGAGCTGATGCCAGAATGTTGCGATATCAGCTTTTGGTGAAGATGGCGTTTTGAGAGAAGCGAGAGAACCACACCAGGAGCAGTTTGCCAGAACACGGATTGTGACTGGTAGTCCGAGTTTTCTCTGACCCTTGCCACCCCATTTGGATATTTATGTTGGGGTGTAGGGTCAGAGCGCATTCCCTATCGAAAAGTTGGAATTTGCCGACACCATTTGGTGTCGGCATGGGGTAGCCGCTTTCTAGCCGACCCAGCACACTTGAACGACCTTTCATCGAGCTCTACCTGCATGAAATCGATAGGAATATGATTTATTTTCTCAGAAATTGCGATCATAGCATTCGTTATGTCTTTAATCCGCTGATAGACGAGAAGAAAGTACATCGTTGCTAACATTTGACCTCGATCTGGCCATTTGTATTCCTAGTCACGTGACTACACAGCTCTCGTAACCTACATCTCAATGACATCAGAGGTCATACAGTCACGTGATATCAACAACAGACCATTTCTAGAGTTGCTGTAGGAAAACAAATCGAACATATAAATAAAAGTCATGTAATTTTTATAGAAAAATGAAAAAACAAACTTCTCAAAATATTAATTGTGAAAACAATGACGGAAATGTTGCAAAAATTTGAAGAAAACCAGATTCACTACGAAGAGCACGTGTCACTTTGGTAGTCACGTGACACGAACAAAAATATCGCTGACACGTGCTCGGTACTTCTTGAAAATGGTTTTCTCCACCCTGCTGCGATACCGACATGTTTCTGTTCGTTGTTCTCAGAAAAAATATGTTGAGAATTAAGTGTGCATTATATTTATTTACAAACATTAAGTGACTTCTATATAATGTGTCCAAATTCTATGAACGACAACTTGGGAAATTGGTATATTCTTGATATCACGTGACTATATGACGTCTTATGTCATTGACATGTAGGTTCCGAGAGTTGTATAGTCATGTGACTCTGAATGCAAATGACCAGATGCAGGTAAAATTTCAGCAACGACGTACTTTCTTCTCGTCTGTCAGCGGATTAAAGACATGACGAATACTATGCTCACGATTTTTGAGAAAATAAATCATATTCCTATCGATTTCATGCAGGTGTATCTCGATAAAAGGTCGTTCAAGTGTGCTGGGTCGGCTAGAAAGCGGCTACCCCATGCCGACATCAAATTCCAACTTTTCGATAGGGAATGCGCTCTGACCCTACACCCCAACATAAATGTCAAAATGGGGTGGCACATCCACGATCCCTTTACACGGCACATTATTTTTATTGTATATTGCTCTCAAACAAAGGATCAGAACTACTTTGCGCCTAAGAAAATGTATTATTTATTGTACATTCCAACTGCTTTATGCCATTCGCAATAATAGTCAATATTTTTTGTTACCACGGAATATAACGCGACAGCATTAAGGTATACTCTATCATAAGGAACGCCAGTAATGTCTTTCGTTGCTGACTTTTTATATATACAGTACTTATTTCATTATACTTGGAGGATATTCCATTATGTGATGCATATTTCATTATATGTGGTGCATATTTGGATATAGGTGGTGCATATCTCATTATACGTGGTGATTATTTCATTATACGTGGTGTATATCCCGTTCTGCGTGATGCCTATTTCATTATTCATTTACGTTGTGGATTTTCCATTACACTTGGTGCATATTTCATTATATATAGTGCATATCCCATCATGAGTGGTGCATATTCTATTATACTTGCACTAATTCCATATTACGTGGTGCTTATTTCATTATTTGTGGCGTGTTTTCTATTATACGCGGTGCATTTTACACTACACGTGGTGCATATTACGTTCTACGTGGTACATATTCCAATATACGTGATACATTATACTTTATATGTAAAGCTTTTCTACATTATACTATTTGAGTAATATTATTTCCGATAATCCTACGGACATTACCGAGAACTAACGAAGATGGACTGATTTCATGCTACAAATGTTTAGCAATGCAATTTCATTGTTTCCATGAACAAAATGAAAACGATAAAATTTTCGAGTCGTTGTTTGATGTAGACTCGCCTAGGATGCGAGTTAACACAATTGTAGACCGGGTCCGATTGAAGGAGCAAATTAAACATCTGAAGACCGCCAGCGAAGACACGAGTGATCTACCATCTGCGTCTGAGCAGTCTACCATCTGCGTCTGAGAAGTCTACCATCTGCGTCAAGCAAACTTCTGAGCAAATAAGATTCCCGATATTCGCCATAAAATGAAGACGTTCGCCTAGGGTATGTCATTATTTTCTTTAAATATTTCATTTGTATTAAACCATGGATTTAATTGTGTACCGTGTGGCGAAATATACAGGTTGTTAACGTATAACTAGACGAGCCGAAGTCCAGATTATTTTACTGATTACACCCCTTGTGTTTGCCCAATAAGGTTTTACTAACCTGTACACAACTAAATTCATGCTATGGTCTAGATTTTTGTCAATTTCTGAGAAAATAAACCATATTCCGTTCGATTTCATGCAGGTGTATCTCGACGAAAGGTCATTCAGATGTGCCGGACCGGCTAGAAAGAGGCTACCCCCATGTCGACACCAAATGGTGTCGGCGAATTCCAACTTTTCGATAGGGAATAGACTCTGACCCTACACCCCAACATAAATGTCAAAATATCGAAAATAGGGTGGCAAGGGTCAGAGGAAACTCGGACTATCTTATATACACATCATAATTTGCTAAAATGAATGGTAAACGTTCTTAAAAGTTACATGTTTTTTTGCTTTGCTAAGAAAATTACTTATATTCCCTAGGTGACCGTCTTCACTCACGATCAATATCAGGAATCAAATTTGCTTAATAGAACTTTACCTGAAGCAGACATTACATTTTGGTCGATGAAATGCTGAACAAGTGTTCCTATCAAAATCGAAGTGAGCTCACATATCAACTTTTCAAACATTTTTCATATAGTGTAAGGGTTAGCTCATTAAATCCTGGACATTTTTGTCTTTTTCGCCTAAAATGTGAGTAGGAAACACATTTTGGGGGCTGCTTCTGAATATATCAAAATAAATATATTTCCATTTAGCCTGAAGCCTAATTGTGTTAGAAACATTGTTTTTCATTGGTTATTTCGCTCGCGTATGTGCAGAGTGGTAAACACTTACTGGAACTATCATCTTCGTCTCCTGGCCACTTTGTACTTGAAATCCCCAACTTATTATAAAGGTTAACCTGCTATTTTGTAATGAGAGTAGATTTTTTGGTATCCTTATAGAACTATATCTGTTTACTTTTCTGTAATACCATCAATTTTGGTGTATCTTACAGTGTATCCCCTAGGGGTGCAAGACTGAGAGTCAAACATCTCCTTGGTGTCAAAACTGGAGGTCAGACTGAGTAAAAAACAAACTTTGGTATCAAACCCAGAGGTCCAATTAAAAATTTGGGGGGTCTCTGAAGCGCAGATTAGGGTACAGGGAAACACTGAAATCTTAAATGACCTTGACACTACAGAGCTCGGAAGTACGGTACTACCTCCTGGAGCACAAATGTGGCGCCAGGGGTTAATGAGTTAACTTTGAGTGCACTCGGTGACATCCGTAAGAGATATGGAAAGTATCATATTACTGAAATAGTATAATGCAAAATGCACTACTTATAAACTTGAACGGATCATGTATAGAATGGAATATATACCACGTATAATGGAATATGCGTCGCGTATAATGGTAGTAGTTGTTGTTATTGTTGTTTGTTGTTGTTGTAGGGTTTAACGCCATTTTTAGCACAAGATAGGCTATACATGGCGGCCAGTATAAATGGTGGAGGAAGAACCCGGGAAAACCCCAGAAAGAACCACCAACCCACGAGAAGCTACCGGCAAGCTTTCTGACATAGGCCGAACCCGCGACTCGAACCCACGCAGACAGAGGTGAGATGGCAGTGATCCGTAACGGTGAGCGCTTTAGACCACTCGGCTACTCGGGGCCCCAGCGTATAATGGAATATGCATCGCGAATAATGACATAAACGCCACGTATAATGAAATATTTACCACGTATAACGGAATATCCACTACGTAAAATGAAATACGCAGCACAAATAAGGAAAATACACTACGTATAATGGATAACGTAATAACATCACGTATAACGTAATGTACACCACGTATAATGACTTTCTCTTCAGCTGGTGTTTGTTTTGTTTTGTTTTTGGTAGATTCGTCAAATTAAGTCGTTTATGTCTCCCCATGAACTAACTTTTTAGTTATTTAGTTTCTAGCTCTCTGATATCACAGTAACCATATTTGTGTAAAAAAATTTACACACACACACACGCGCGCGCGCGCGCGCACATGCACGCACACAAACACCAAGAGTGGTCGGAATATGACCCATTGACGATAATGGCAAGGATTATCCAATTCCAGTCTGATTAAAAGATTATCTCCACTATCCTACGCAGAATGGTTGGAATACGACCCATTACCCTAGTGGACATTTAAAAAGAAACCTTTCAAGTAGAACTACAAATTAACAGTAAAAAGAAGCTGATAGCAGGCAAGTCAGTTGTTGTTGTTGTTGTAGGGTTTAACACCATTTTCTGCACATGATAGGCTATACATGGCGGCCAGTATTAATGGTGGAGGAAGAACCCTGGAAAACCCCGGAAAGAACCACCAACCCACGAGAAGCTACCGGCAAGCTTTCTGACATACCCACATTGACCGAATCCGAGACTCGAACTCACGCAGAAATAGGTGAGGTGGTAGTGATCCGTAACGGTGAGCGCTCTAGGCCACTCGGGGCCCCCGGCAAATTAGTAATTGACATACACTGGTTGCATACACTTCCTTTTAACTAGACACTTAAATATATACTTCTGCAGGATCCTCTGTGTGTGTGTCGTAATACACCAAACCAAACCATATGATCGTAAATACAGCCTGATCCAGGTGATGTGACTTCAAAGGCAGGTGACACCTATGTCAGTTTGCAGTCGTGGATATCAAGCACACCGCATGCAATATTTTAGCGACAGCAAATCTGTCTCAAGAGTAATTTACCTTGTCACGGAATGGTGTAAATGTCGTTAATTAAATACATGTACTCGGGTTTCGTTTCTTTTCTCTGTACAACGATACCCGAGGGTGATTATAATATGGTCTATGTATTTCGAAATTGTGAGTACGATTCGTCCTATGCCACACGTGCAAGGTGCGTTCGATAAGGAATAACGAAAATTCTAAAGGTATAAATACGTTACTACATGTAAAGGACCTGGACAATACTAATGGTTTTGTCAGCAAGCGACCTGCTAAAAGGATTCGCACAACTCCAGCTGTAGGGCTGAGTTTTTGATGGTAGGAATATCCGGGGTGTCCGGTGTTGTCAGAGTGTAGAAACGTCCGTGTGTCCGGAGCGTTTAAGGTGCCGGAGCGTCTAATGTCTAGCGTCCGGAATGTCAAGAGTGACTAAGGTGACCCAGCTGTAGAGCCGTCAAAGGACCAGGGGGTCCGGAGGGTCTAATATTTCAAGTGTCCGGAGGGTCTAATGTTTCAAGTGATCATAGTATTCCGAGGGTCCGGAGTCATATTGGTTGTGAAATTGATTCGGAGGAGCTGTGGAGCGGATATGGTGCACGGGTGACGGAGTGCCTCTCCACACATGTATTTTTAGCTGTATGCTAATTTTGGGGTAGTAAGACCCAGTGTATTATTCAGGACTGGAAGGATAGATTGTATATCCGTTCTTGTTTAGTGACATAATTTCGCTACCTGAGCGAATACATTTTTTTACTATGTGTAAAGACTTGCATCGTTTACTATTTGAGTGAACTATATTCATCTTTCCATTATTGAATCATTTGTGAAATCATTTATCCTGTATTTTAGGGTTACTGAACTAAATTTATTTGTATATTTTTTCCATCTTTGAAACTGCGTTTTTTGTTAAATAGATCCAATATTTGGATTATAAATACGCACACATCTTCATAATCCACTACTCATATAAATCGCCACATTAAACCATATATCTGTGTCGTCAAAACGTGTTCTGTTGTTAATCCGAAATATCCCACCCGGTTATCTTGTTACTAATGGTGTCAGAAGTGGGATCATTTCGGATATAACAGAGCACTGAAATTGTTTTATATTTGTATGCTTTTTGTGTGCTTCCGATGCGCTTGACAAAGCACCAAGGTTAGGTAGATACCTAATATTACTTTATTTTTTTGTATTTAATATTTTTGTTGCATTTCGTGAAAGAAAATACGGTTTGTGGTAATTACGTGTTTTGTATAAAACTGCACTTTAAGGTTGGTCACCACCAAACTTTTGAAATGTCTTCTATGAAAGAACTGGTCGAACTGGGGAAACAGTTTGGTTATGAGGGGGAGTCCCTTAGAAATTTCGTTCGTGAAGAACAAGCCCGGGAGAGGGACCAAAGATTAAAGGAGAGGGAATTAGAAAGGGAAACCAAGAAGGAAATGATAGAATTAGAGAAGTGTAAGATCTTACTAGAGAAACAGGCTGAGAGGGAATTAGAAAGGGAAAAATTTGAAATGGAACAACAAATAGAAAGGGAAAAAAGGGAAACCCAGAAGGAAATTATAGAATTAGAGAAGGGTAAGATTGAACTAGAGAAACAGGCTGAGAGGGAAAGGATAGAATGGGAAAGGGAAGCAGAGAGGGAGAAGTTAGAAGGGGAAGATAGAAATCGGCAGAAGGAATATCTAAGAAATTCTGAGCTATTGCAAGCTAAAAAAGAGAGGGAACATGACGTTAAACTGAGAGGTCCAAAATTGCCCCCATTTGAAGACGATAAAGATAATATGGATAGTTATCTAAATAGGTTTGAGAGGTATGCTACGGTACAAAAATGGAAGAAAGACGATTGGCCGCTCCATCTTAGCGCGTTATTGAAAGGTAAAGCGTTAGACGTGTATTCGCGTTTATCCACGGCCGATTCGCTCAGTTACCTCGTGTTGAAAGAGGCACTTCTCAAGAAATATATGAACTAACCGAGCAAGGGTTTCGCAAGAAGTTTAAATATAATAAACCAGAGAGAGGCGAAACATTCACCCAGTTCGTCAGTAGGACTTGCAATTATTTGCAGCGATGGGTGGAATGTGCTAAAGTCGTCAAGACATTTGAGGGTCTTGTCGATTTCTTGCTTCGTGACCAATTGTTAACAACTTGTGGCAAGGAGTTATATTTATTCTTGAAGGAAAGGTCCTTCACAAATATACATGAAATGGCCACACAGGCGGATTTGTTCGCCGAAGCTCGGGGAGGTTCGCAGAATGTCATCACGCGAGATGTCAAAGGTGGGAATCAGGTCAACGACAGAAAACCCAGGGAACCTGAAAAATCTGGTAGGAGTAACCAGGGGAAACGGAGTGACATGCAATGTTTCATTTGCAAGGAAGTGGGTCATATCTCCCACTATTGTCCTAAGCGGAAGGGACCAGTCCAGAAAGTAGCGGTAGCCATTAGAGGCAGAAGATCGGTAAATGGAAAACTTAATGTTTCCCAGCAAGTTAAGCGGAAAGCGGTGCGTGAACCGGTGGTGCGTTCAGAGACCAGTCGCGATGTGATCCAATCAATCGGCACGTGTATTTTTCCAGAGGCACGGGTGCCGACCGCAAACGGCACTGTTAACGGACAAGAAGTCACCGTTCTACGAGACACGGGATGCACTACTCTAGTCGTGAAACGGAGCTTAGTCCGCGATGATCAATTGCTTGGGGTTAAATCACCTTGCATGTTGCTTGACCTGACAATCGACCACGTTCCAGTTGCAAGGATAATGATAGATACACCTTTTTTGACCGGGACTGTGGAAGCTTTATGCGTAGCCAACCCGATCTATGAACTGACGATTGGCAACGTACCGGGTTCTAGACTCCCAACCATAGCAGATTTCCGATTCCTTATCATCCAGGCAGTGCAAACTAGGGCTCAGGTAAAGGAGGAAAATAAACCTTTGCGTAAGTTAAAAGTACCGGAAGCCATTACTGATATATCCCGCGAAGAATTCCAAAATGAGCAAAAACGTGACGCGTCTTTACGTGCAACCTCTGAGAAGGCATTAACGGGTACCGTGAGAAAGTGTAAGAACGGGGGTTCCTCTAAATTCCTTGTTCGAAAGGGTTTAATGTACAGGGAATACTCTACATCGGATAGGAAGTTCTTGCAATTAGTGGTTCCCCAGAAATTTTGGGCACATGTACTAAAGGTCGCGCACGAGTCGAGTATGGCAGGTCATTTAGGCGTAAAGAAAACAACGGATAGGGTATTAAGAGAATTTTATTGGCCTGGCGTCAATAGCGACATAGCGCGGTTCTGTCGCTCGTGCGACGTTTGCCAGAAGACGATCTCTAAGGGCAGGGTAACTAGAGTAACGTTAGGTCAGATGCCCTTGATAGATACTCCGTTCAAACGAGTAGCTATCGACATTGTAGGACCAATATTTCCGCATACAGATCGGAAAAACCGATACATCTTGACACTGGTAGATTACGCTACCAGATATCCAGAAGCCATAGCTTTGCCATCAATTGAAACCGAACGTGTAGCCGAAGCGCTCGTAGACATGTTCAGCAGGGTCGGAGTGCCCGAAGAGGTTCTTACGGATTGTGGAGCGCAATTCACCTCAGATCTCATGGCAGAAATTAGTAGGTTGTTGTCCCTTAAACAGTTACGCACAACACCTTACCATCCTATGTGCAATGGATTGGTCGAGAAATTCAACGGCACATTGAAGCAAATGTTGCGGAGAATGTGTGCGGAAAGACCGAAGGATTGGATAGATATATGAACGCCCTTCTGTTCGCATATCGTGAGGTTCCTCAGGAAAGCTTGGGTTTCTCCCCGTTTGAACTATTGTACGGTAGGACAGTTCGTGGTCCTATGCGCATACTTCGTGAACTGTGGATAGACGAGGTCGCGGACGAAGAAGTTAAGACCACATACCATTATGTAGTTGATTTGCGCGAAAGATTAGAAAGTACTTGTCAAATGGCGCAAGACGAACTCGCGAAATCTAGTCGTAGGTACGCCAAGTACTACAACCGAGGAACTCGGAGTAAAAAGTTTGACGTGGGCGATCAAGTGTTGGTGCTTCTCCCAACGAATAACAACAAGCTGCTAGTCCAATGGAAAGGGCCATATGAAGTCAGACAGGTGAAAGGCGAAATGGATTATATCATTGATATAGAGGGGAAGTCCAAGACATTTCATGCCAATATGCTTAAACTCTACATAGCGAGACCTGGACAAACGATGGATAAAGGGATTTTGAATGTAGTATGCGTTGCGGTGATAGAGGATAGGTCTGGTGACGAAGCGGAATTCGTCTCCAGCACAGAAATACCCCTTGAATACCCCATGGACGTTGGTAAAGAAAGTACTGACCAGATAAATGTATGCCCGGAGTTATCGGAGGGTCAACGTACACAGATGATGGAGGTTTTGTCCAAATATCCAGATGTGTTCACGGACAGACCAGGCCGTACGGGTCTAATTCGACACGAGATCAAATTGAATACCACTGAGCCTATCAGGATTAAAGGATATCCGATACCCTTTAATGCACGGGAGACAATCAGCGAAGAAGTGATGAAAATGTTAGACCAGGGAGTGATCGAACCTTCAAACTCCCCATACTCGTCCCCCGTGGTGTTAGTCAGAAAGAAAGACGGGACCAACCGGTTTTGCATCGACTTTCGGCAATTAAACAAGATCACCGTATTTGACGCAGAACCAATGCCAGATATGGAAAGTGTATTTTCAAAATTGGCAGGTCATAAATACATTTCCAAATTAGATCTAAGCAAGGGATATTGGCAGATACCCATCGCCGATAATGCACGCGAGTTAACGGCATTCGCGACTCCCAAAGGACTGTTTCAATTTAAAGTTATGCCTTTCGGTTTAGTCAACGCCGGTGCATCGTGCGTTCGTCTCATGCGCAAATTGTTAAACGGAACGGAAAACGTCGACAGCTTCGTAGACGACATCTTTGTTTACACGCATACATGGGATGAACATGTTAAGGTATTACGGGATCTGTTCGATAGACTTCACATTGCAAACCTTTCAGTTAGGCCTACTAAGTGTAGCATAGGGTATTCCAGTCTGGAATGTTTGGGACATCTGGTAAGTGGACTAGGCCAGTTGCAACCTCATCCAGATAAAATAGGAGCAATCAGGGATGCCCCTAGACCAGAGACAAAAAAACAAGTAAGGTCTTTCCTAGGTCTAATCGGGTTCTACAGGAAATTTGTCCCCAACTTTTCGGCTATTGTCAGCCCATTAACGGATTTGACTAGGAAGGGGCAACCGAATAAAGTTTCATGGGATGTATGCCAGGAAAAAGCGTTTAACACTCTAAAACACAAACTGGTAAGTGCACCAATTTTAAAGTTGCCGGAAATAGATAAACCTTTTATACTGAGGACTGATGCGTCCGATACGAGTCTTGGGGCTGTTTTGCTACAGGAGCAAGGGGGGATGAAATTGCCCATTGCTTATGCAAGTAGGAAATTGCTCCCTAGAGAGGAAAAGTACTCCGTGATTGAAAAGGAGTGCCTAGGTTTAGTATGGGGAATAGGAAAATTCCATACATATCTTTTTGGGACGGAGTTTACCTTGCAAACGGACTATCAGCCGCTTTATATTTGAATAAAGCAAAGGTCACCAATGCAAGATTGATGCGTTGGGCGTTGTCTTTGCAACCATACAGTTTTCGAATCGAGGCAATTCGAGGGTCAGAAAATGTGGGAGCTGATTTTTTAAGTAGGGTGTAATTAGCAAATCATTTCGTTCGGTCTGAAAATTGGAAGTTTTAATAATGATTCATTGTTCACATTCCGTGATTGTTCTAAAAGTGATACCACTTTTTTTTTTAGGGGGGAGGTATTGTCACGGAATGGTGTAAATGTCGTTAATTAAATACATGTACTCGGGTTTCGTTTCTTTTCTCTGTACAACGATACCCGAGGGTGATTATAATATGGTCTATGTATTTCGAAATTGTGAGTACGATTCGTCCTATGCCACACGTGCAAGGTGCCTTCGATAAGGAATAACGAAAATTCTAAAGGTATAAATACGTTACTACATGTAAAGGACCTGGACAATACTAATGGTTTTGTCAGCAAGCGACCTGCTAAAAGGATTCGCACAACTCCAGCTGTAGGGCTGAGTTTTTGATGGTAGGAATATCCGGGGTGTCCGGTGTTGTCAGAGTGTAGAAACGTCCGTGTGTCCGGAGCGTTTAAGGTGCCGGAGCGTCTAATGTCTAGCGTCCGGAATGTCAAGAGTGACTAAGGTGACCCAGCTGTAGAGCCGTCAAAGGACCAGGGGGTCCGGAGGGTCTAATATTTCAAGTGTCCGGAGGGTCTAATGTTTCAAGTGATCATAGTATTCCGAGGGTCCGGAGTCATATTGGTTGTGAAATTGATTCGGAGGAGCTGTGGAGCGGATATGGTGCACGGGTGACGGAGTGCCTCTCCACACATGTATTTTTAGCTGTATGCTAATTTTGGGTTAGTAAGACCCAGTGTATTATTCAGGACTGGAAGGATAGATTGTATATCCGTTCTTGTTTAGTGACATAATTTCGCTACCTGAGTGAATACATTTTTTTTACTATGTGTAAAGACTTGCATCGTTTACTATTTGAGTGAACTATATTCATCTTTCCATTATTGAATCATTTGTGAAATCATTTATCCTGTATTTTAGGGTTACTGAACTAAATTTATTTGTATATTTTTTCCATCTTTGAAACTGTGCGTTTTTTGTTAAATAGATCCAATATTTGGATTATAAATACGCACACATCTTCATAATCCACTACTCATATAAATCGCCACATTAAACCATATATCTGTGTCGTCAAAACGTGTTCTGTTGTTAATCCGAAATATCCCACCCGGTTATCTTGTTACATACCTATACTTCTTTCTACTAACTCTTCAAGTTTATCACTTTCAGTGTGAAAAATCAGGATTTGACTATGTTCACAAAGAAATTTTATAAGATTAGATTATTGTAGATTTATTGACAAAAGAAATTACCAGGTACACTCACGATTTACATGAGATTGACGCAAATACCTTGTGATTTCAAGCTTTGTTCGCTTCTATAGCCAGAATTGTGTCCGTTGACTCTCCAGACATCCGGTCCCTTTGACAAATGTTTTAGGAGAGAATTTCTCCCAAATTCAATCTCGGAGTCCCTTATATTTTCACTCTTGCAGGAAAAGTGCAGACTGACTAGATTTCTTTCGATGAAGGCAATCAATTTAAACCCAAGAAATTTCGTGTGGGAACCACGCTCCTTTTTAGCGTAACAAATCAGGACTAAATATATATACCGCCTTTTATATAAGGGCGCAAACATTGCGGTCAGCCTGACTTCTAGATTTCCAAACCTGATTCTGGAAAAGAAAAAAAATCAGCTCTGACAGTTCCGATATAAAATCGAAGTTAACCTTTTCCTTCCAGTTTGTCTCACGGTTAAATAAACGAAGGATTAATTAAGAATCACTTCCTCTCCATAGTCAGTTATTAGAAATCATTGCAATATAGCGATTTAACAAGAACCTGTCCCCATAAATCTAATTAATTGTTTTCTGGCACAAGTTAATGTGCTCTTCAAAGATCGACAGAAATTTGCATCCTTACAATGATAATTGACCACAATTTGACACTGTTGAGTCTGGGCAGACGTGACACTCTTTTCAAGAGCAATTCAGGTGTAGTGCAAAAATGGTGATTTTTTATCATTAAGTTAATTTTGAGACTGTGAATTTGTGCTACGTCACATACCATCAAATTGAACATGAATTTAAGTGTACTAAGGAGCATCCTTGCATCGCAAATTGCTTTTAAAATATAAAGATGATTATTTTCGTTTGGTATTTTCTTAGATCAGGTGTGGGAATTTGTTTTATTTTTAAAAATCCGGCCGCCAAATATCTCAAAGAAATATCATTGCTCTAATTTGTAGAAAGAACCAATTGACTATATCCTTTTATTCACTAAAGTTTTATTTTTTCTTAAGGTTTCAAAAAATATCCAATTAAAAGAAAATAATAACTGACAAAAATATAGTTTTTCTTTGTTTCTTGGAGACATGTTCGATCAGGATTTATGCTATCTGCATTAAATATGTTATTTTTCGTTGTTTCTTGGAGACGTGTTCGATCAGGGTTTATGCTATCTGCATTAGATATATTGAGAATATTTGCTAACAGATCTTCTTGAAGAAAATACGTTGTTTAGGAAAAGAGTAGACTTTTTCAGCGTTAATTCACTTTTTTGTGAAAGTTTCATAAATTAAACACCCTTAATTTAGTGATTGGAATGGTCAGATGTAGTCCAGGTTTCGTAGAAGCAAAGCGTGCGGTCAGTTTTTTGTATGACGTCAGTTGGGAAAATAATGTTATCTCATTTAGAAATAGAGATAGTTGATATTATTAAGCTAAATATAATGGCCAATTAGATTCATCAGTATAGTAGGGTTGTTGTGAACGGAGTTGACCGTCAGTCTACCTTGTCGTTATGCGGCATGGCTATTGACCGTTCGATGACCTAGGCTTTGTGGGCTTGAGAGCAGACACTGGACATTGATAGCGAATACCATGTTGTAAACAGTGGATGCATTTGAAAAACCCGATGCAGTAAGGTCAGATTACAGACGGAGTATATGTAGGTAGTAGACAGCATTCAGGTAAAATTAACCACTAATGGGTATTCCGATCATTGATTTCACTGGATTAGATGTCGAAGAGGGCGAACCACTTGGAGATAAGGAACGTTCCCTATTCAAAAAAGTGGGATCACAAATAGAGGAAGCGTTTAGAACTGTTGGATTTTGTTACTTGAAAAACCATAGGATTCCCTCTGCACTGGTGAGCTATTTTTGTTCAGTAATGTCATTAATATGTTCGTGAATCAGACGACAGATTGTGAACTAGAATTTGTAACCTAATTTCATCAGATCGCTTGCTAGCTCACAGACATACAGTGTCGTATAGACCAACAAGTACATCTCCGCTTTAAAAAAAAAAAAAACACGTACATTATTAGTAGCGGAGACCAACTGGGCTGGGCCACAGGAGCTCGTTACAGAGAAAATAAAGGGATGGGGGTTCTAACCTGTAAACCCCCATCCCTTGATTTTCTTTGTAACGAGCCCCTGTGGTTGAGCTAGGTCTGGTATAGAAGTTTCGGTTTGCATTAAATGAAATATTTCACAGATTAACCACGAGAGAGAGAGAGAGAGAGAGAGAGAGTTAAACCATTAGTAAGTTGCTACTTATCTGTATTATATATGGGCTAAGTGAGAAAGACAGGGGCTCTGGCATTCCTTAAACGTATATTTATAAGCCAAACCTAGTCCTATATGTAAGACCTTGACGCTAGTTCTGTTGTGAGCACTAAAACAAAAACAACATGTGCTATGTCTTACATTGTAGGACTAAGCCAAACCTTGGATAAGCATACGAAGTCGAATGCCCAACCTAAACATCGGTACCAAATTTGTTATTATGCTACGCGAAATGTAGCTTGACTTATCAGCGATGATTTGACACAGGTCGCGCGAGAATTGAGAGAAGTGTGCTCCCTTGCATTCTTATAAAGTAGTACATGCATTTACTCGTTGTTAAATTGTGAAAAATTATACGAGCCCCTGTGCTCAAACTGAGGTAGGTACGCGGACCACTTGTGGTCCGCGAGCTCCATTCAAGCGGACCTCGGAAAGGTTTACTGTAGTTGGCCGACATTAAGAAAGAGCATTAGCTGCGGAGAACGTCAGGGATGTTAAAGTGGTACGCGAAAAACTGAACCACTGCTTTAAGGGGTACAAAAAAAACCCTCTTCACCACTTCACATTTACAAAACAGTTCTTCCGTGAATTACGTAACTAACAGCATTGCTAGTACACAATATGTGACTGTAGTGTCAGCCTCGTTTTGAGAAGTCATTTCAGTTACGCTTTCTGTTGATTTTAAGCGACAAAAAATAGGTTAACAATAACAGTGCTAGGGTTGCTGGCTTAAGGCTTAACATTGAGTTGATGCCAGAATGTTGCGATATCAGCTTTTGGTGAAGATGGCGTTTTGAGAGAAGCGAGAGAACCACACCAGGAGCAGTTTGCCAGAACACGGATTGTGACTGGTAGTCCGAGTTTTCTCTGACCCTTGCCACCCCATCTGGACATTTATGTTGGGGTGTAGGGTCAGAGCGCATTCCCTATCGAAAAGTTGGAATTTGCCGACACCATTTGGTGTCGGCATGGGGTAGCCGCTTTCTAGCCGACCCAGCACACTTGAACTACCTTTCATCGAGCTCTGTCTGCATGAAATCGATAGGAATATGATTTATTTTCTCAGAAATTGCGATCATAGCATTCGTTATGTCTTTAATCCGCTGATACACGAGACGAAAGTACATCGTTGCTAACATTTGACCTGGATCTGGCCAGTTGTATTCCTAGTCACGTGACTACACAGCTCTCGTAACCTACATCTCAATGACATCAGAGGTCATACAGTCACGTGATATCAACAACAGACCATTTCTAGAGTTGCTGTAGGAAAACAAATCGAACATATAAATAAAAGTCATGTAATTTTTATAGAAAAATGAAAAAACAAACTTCTCAAAATATTAATTGTGAAAACAATGACGCAAATCTGTAAATGTTGCAAAAAGTTGAAGAAAACCAGATTCACTACGAAGAGCACGTGTCAATTTGGTAGTCACGTGACACGAACAAAAACATCGCTGACACGTGCTCGGTACTTCTTGAAAATGGTTTTCTCCACCCTGCTGCAATACCGACATGTTTCTGTTCGTTGTACTCAGAAAAAATATGTTGAGAATTAAGTGTGCATTATATTTATTTACAAACATTATGTGACTTCTATATAATATGTCCAAATTCTATGAACGACAACTTGGGGAAATTGGTATATTCTCGATATCACGTGACTATATGACGTCTTATGTCATTGACATGTAGGTTCCGAGAGTTGTATAGTCATGTGACTCTGAATGCAAATGACCAGATGCAGGTAAAATTTCAGCAACGACGTACTTTCTTCTCGTCTGTCAGCGGATTAAAGACATGACGAATACTATGCTCACGATTTTTGAGAAAATAAATCATATTCATGCAGGTGTATCTCGATGAAAGGTCGTTCAAGTGTGCTGGGTCGGCTAGAAAGCGGCTACCCCATGCCGACACCAAATGCGCTCCGACCCTACACCCCAACATAAATGTCCAAATGTATTTTTAAAAAAATGGGGTGGCAAGGGTCAGAGGAAACTCGGACTATCTGACTGGCCGAATGCCTTTGACGATACAATAGTAAACTTACGGATTGTTTCCTTTACGGATAGAAAGGCGGTGGCTGACAGGTTGGCGTACATGTTAACAGACTTAAAGGGCTCGGTTTCAAATCCTGCCCAGACCAGGTCGCGTAAGCCTCTGCAGTCTGCCCCAGACACAGGCACTTGATTCTGGGGTAAACTAATGTGTATATCGTGCAAACCGAAATTACTACCATTAAACATCAACCGACCAATCCCATAAGAATAATTGATATATTAAATGCGATTAGAGCTCAATCTCTTTAGTCATTCCGACTAAAGTATTTTGCAGCACAAATCCGTATGTTTTTTTGAACGTTTAATGAAATTTGTAGCAACAAGTCTTCAAACTAGCATATCTTATACTTTGTTGGCATATTGTAGTACGCAGAGTTATATGATTTTCATAAAGATAAAAGCCAGGTTTATCAATTCGGCAAGTGAAGTGTTGCCTTAAAATACCCGGATGTAAAAATCACCATTACATGTACATGCGCGTGACACATTATTGTGAGCTTATCTGCAGTTATTTATGAATTCAGATCGAAGCATTCCGAAAGACGTCCAGGGGCTTTTTTGAGCAGCCAGTTGAGTACAAACATAAATATGCTCGTCCTCAAGACTCTAACTTTGGCTGGGTGGCCCTGGAAAGAGAACGGTAAGAAAACTAGGATATATGAATTGTATTTGGGGCTTGTACAAGCACATATTCGTGTCTGATTTAGTATGTATTCTTTAAAGTGTGTATCTGTCAATGTACTAGTCCGAGTTTCCTCGGTACTTTCCCATCCCGATATAGATACGTACATTTGGATACTTTTGACACCCCCAACAGCCACCACATAATGCCTATACTGTGCTGAGAAATGGCGTAAACCCAATACAACCACTTCCCCAACAAAAAAGTAAAGATATCAAATACAGGGTGGGAAATGGCAATTCATCTTATGGGTGTATGTGATAATCGAAATCCGTTGGGCTTTGTTTGAAAAATGTATAATTCATTTTCTCAAATTTTGGGTTAAAACTTGAATTATGAAACTAATTTTCAGTACACATTTTTATGAATCATTTTAAAAATATTTTCATCCACAAGGATCATCGGGAGGTATTTATTTTTGATGCATTTCACAGTGATCACTTTGGAATGTTTACTGCACATTATTATGCATATGTCATACGACAAGTACATATGTGTTTCCGTGGTGTGTTTGTCTCTGTGTGTGTGTGTGTGTGTGTGTTTGAGAGAGAGGGAGAGAGAACTTTACCTTTATAAAGAAGCGAATTTATCTACACGGAATCTCCATGTCCACAAAAATCCATACTGTCTTGATTCGATAACGATTGTGTCCAGAATACCCTGTAGCAAAATTGATGTAAAGATATTATTGCAATAAATGTTCTCTCTCTCTCTCTCTCTCTCTCTCTCTCTCTCTCTCATTTAAATATCAACAAAAACAGTTACTGAACATGACAAGTAACATGAAGACAAAACACATATATCGCTTTTCCACTGCATACGGCTGCGTCTTTGTTGTGTTAAGGCTTTTGACACACACGCGCGCGCGCGAAAGGAAAACAACTCTCGTGGCGAATAATAGTCTATTCAAGTGCACAGGATCCAGTAAGAGATCGCGTGTGTCAGGTATGGATAAAGGTAAATGCAGGAAACTGAGAACGAAAAGAGCAAAACAAGTTTGTAACTAGCCCAGATACTTTCAACTGTTATTGAGTCTTTGTTAAAGACCATTGCAAATCAGACACTAGACAAATAATGAACATAAAAGAAAGCGTTCAAATTACTTTGCCTGAAAATATTCGATCTCGCGCTTAATTAATTTCAACTCTGATCAAAGAATGACAGCCTTCTTGGTATTGACATACAAAAGGAGGAGCAACAGCGACATCCCTTAAATAAGGTAAAATGGTGCATCCGTGGTTTCTATCGGTGATAATTTATATTTTTCTGTAATGACCATAACAATAATATCAGCAAGAATTACAAAAAAAACATTAGTAATTATAGATGAGTGAGTGAGTGGTCAGCAAAATAAATGAATTATTTATTTTTAAAAATGCAGGTTGTGTAACAGATGCTTATTTTTATTTGCGCCTAAGCATCCTTTTGGAGTCTTTACTTTAATTTAATTTGAGATGCACCTATTTAGGAAACATTTGGACAGCAATTTTAATGATGCAGGTTGATTATTACTACCAATATGTTAGTTACACAAATGTATATTAAAAAAGGAAATTCATTTATTGAAATAAACCAGATCTCTCAAATAAATATATTCAAGCGCCATGATGGCTGATGACGATAAATGGTTCAGCTGGGCGAGGACCTCTGCCCTAAATGGCTAAGTTTAGGAACGGTAAACGCGACAAACTATTCGTATTCCTTCGACTTTAATGTTTGTTTCTTTTAGATCAAAAAATTGGAAAATCTGTATGTTGAAGGGTTGAGAATATACTGACGGCTGACTTTGAAAAGTAACATTAAGTTAGTATTGTTGCTGTTAATAATAGGACGCCAGTAGATATATATTATATGTAAAAAAAATTAGCAGACGAGATTAAGCCTTCCGCAGAACCCTTGTCTTATGTACATGGTGTGTGAGTTGATTAACTTTCATTACTGATACTAGGTTAAATCCAGAGAGACCAGGGGACTACAAGGAGGCCTTCAATTTTACTCCAGCAGACGACAATAAGGTACGTAAAGCCATCTTAAGTATTGTATCGAATTCGATTTAACAGTTGGTCGTGTACAGTGAAACCTGTTTATATTAGACAACAAACTGTTTTCCTTTTTAAGAGTTATTCTTTATATCTCTCTCTATCGTGAGATTAGATCCAGATTGACCAGCAGTTTACAAGAAGGCCTTCAATTTTACTCCTGCAGACGACAGTGATGTACATAAAGCCATCTTTAGTATCGAATTCAATTTCACAATTGGTTGTGTGCAGTGAAATCTGTCTGTGTGTGTATATATATATATATATATATATATATATATATATATATATATATATATATAGTGGGGGGAGGGGGGTTAAGCAGGTCAGAGAAGTAAGAAACTGTTATTAAATATTGTTCAGGATAACATTTGTCCTTTATTTATAGGTTTCCACGAGACAAGTTTCACTGAATGATATGTGTTTGTATTTCCGTGTCAAAATGTTTGAGAGAGAAATGGACTTAATTAAAAGGCGTATCCAAAATCGGAAAGACCGTATTATCCTATTTTGCACAATAAATTTAAAGCCATCACCAAAACGTTCAAGTATTCTTCACCGTTTTCCTGTTTTTGTTCTCTTTCGCTCTCTATCGCCTGCATCATCAGCGTATCCGTCAATGGGCAGGAGTGACGACGTCAATAATTTTAAAATTGGATACTTTTTGTTGCAACTTTGTTGAAAATTACATACACAGGTGAGAAGTGGTTTTCAATCAAAACCATTTGTTTAAATATTTAGATACCTCAGCAAAAGTAAAGCTTTACAAGGTAATCAGATGTGGAAAATCTTAAGAATGTATTTTCTATACTTTTTAAGTTTCAAACTCGTTCTGAATACACGAAATACCACACATAACAACACCAACTAAACTTTTCCTTATATTTAATTGAAACAATATTCCAGTGCACTATAGGCGGCGATGTAAGAAAACGTTTCTTTGGACCAGACATTGGTGTTTTTAAGATTTTTTAAAATTTATCTGTGCTCATTTTGATAGCGGTTTTCCTTTACCAAGAAGCCGTTTTTATACTAATTTCGAGAAGGTAAGATAGAAAGAGAAAAGTCAGAAAAGGAACATAGAAACTAGAACTTAAGGTCGATGAGTATGATTACCTTTACTAGACGAAGCCGAGAATTTAAATGGAACTTTGTAGGAAATATAAGTGATTGATGTCTTTGTGCAGTAACCGACAAATAGCATGCCTGAAATACTGAGGTACGCACGTCTATGATTGAATGTAGGCCGACAAACCAGCCCCACACCCGTGATGATATAGTTTGACGGTTTAGAGTCGTCCATCCGATTCAGCACAGATTTTGATTTATCGGACTAGACTGAATTTACATCGAGTTTGAAACATTACTTTTATGTCGACTGCATAACAAAATTATGCAACTTATATATTGTATTCGACAGCTGGTTTGTCCGAGTGATATCGCCATTGAGCCGGAGGAATCCGGAGCTAACCACCCCTCGGCTGATGTGTCAGTGCAATATCGGCATTGAGGTGGAGGAATACGGGGCTAACCACCGACTTTGGCTGGAAAATCAAATCTATTGGATAAGTGAATGTTTGTTTCGGAAATCGAACTCTGGACCGTAGAGGCTCACTGCCGCGTTTCCTTCTTGCCACGTATTGTAAAACCTAACTCAACAAGCCAAAATACTTGGCAATATTAAGAAATACATTCCTTTTCCAATAGTAATACTAATAATGATAATGTAAAAACATGAAACAAAGTCAGAAAAACATAAGGAAGTTCACTATGTTGTAATACCTTAATGGTATTGTGAATGGAGTTTTGCATGCACATTGTCCAATTAATGTGTGAAGATTATTTAATGTTAAACGTTGAGATGGGAGATTATGTTTGACCTACAAGACTTTGGCATATTTGATCATGTCATTTTTATCTGTCACTGAAAACATCTACCACGTGTGAATTACTTCTTCCATTCCTGAACATAGGCCACCCACCCACCATTATTTATATCGCCATCTACATCTCTCATAAATGTGTACTCTTTGTTTTATACTAAATGTGTGAATATAAAACCCTGCTCTGGTCCTCGTAATGTCATGCTGCTGTCATGAGTATTCATGAGTTCGTCAAGGAATTCATCTAAAGACATCAACAGTTCTACAAGCCCTGGGACATCAACATTAAGTGGAAAGAAGTTCGCATGTTAGCAGTTATTGTGCCATATTCATTTTCATGTTGGACTATGCGTGTGTCGTGCTGGAATTTCCTGTGAATAGTTTAGGAAATAAATTATCTTACCTTCCATGATTTTGGAATAGCAAAGCCATAAATATGATGCTAGTCCATAAATTAATGACATCAACCATCCGGTGGAGCTTTGTTACCGAAACAGCGGGGATGCAGGATAGTGATGTAATCAATGTGCCCGGCCGAAGAATCACATTTCTCTTGTCAGACTGTTGTTGAACAATAAATTTGAACTAATATTACTGTTCATTATTGTAAGTTCTTGGTTATGTAGAACTTGTTGTTTACCTTAATGTGCAAAATAGTACGGATTTTATAGGGACTATTTCTAACCGTATTACGACTCAATGCATAATCAGTTCATTGTACGCTCGCCCGATTCGCATCGAAATTCGCTTGTCGTTTCGTTCAGTTCTACGTAATCATGGGTATGAATATACAAATAAGATTAAAAGTGAAAACGCACACCACGGACATTGAGAGGACAACATAGTTCTGTCTCAATCTTGTGTTCAGATGGATTTTTCCATGCAGTTTGAACCACAGGGACCCGTTGCAAAGAAAGTTCGGAGTATCCGTCCATGAATAAAGGAAGGGAGGTTCTAACCTGTAACAATGTATCATGAATTAAGGGATGGGGGTTCTAACATGTAACAATATATTGTTACAGGTTAGAACCCCCATCCCTTGATTCATGGACGGAGACTGCAACTTTTCTTTGTAACGAATCCCTGTGGTTTGAACAGTTGACTAGGTTACCGCAGAGGCTAGCCCTGATGACAAACATTGATTGCTAAGGTCATGTGATGTGAATAGGAGTCTATAAATACATAAATACGAGGGCAGTCAGTTCACTAGCAGATAGCTGCCAGAGCGGCAAAGTATGAACATCTACCTAGAAAAGAATTTCGCGCATGTATTCTAAAACCATCAATTATATATTTTTACACAACCGGTACTAACTTTGGCACTTTAAAATCCTAAGACTGAAATCAACTTATCATGAGAAATTTTAAATGGATTTATTACATGCAGGGCCGACGCTACCATATAGGCAAACTAGGCAGCCGCCTAGGGCGCTGATTTCAGGGGGCGCATATTTAAAAAAAAAATTATTGTTTATAAATTTTGAAATTGATAATTTCGGAGGGGGGTGGGGGTGCCAGAATATAACTTTGCCTAGGGCGCCAGATAGTCTGGCCGGATCTGGCGCCGGCCCTGATTACATGATTGCTAATGAATTTAAATGTTGTATAAGTATGCTATAATTCTGTATAAAGCCGCTGCTATCACCCACCACACTGCTCAAGTACATTAGTACTAAAATCATTTTTCCCCACTCAGATCACGCTATGTCAGAATGTGTTACAGTCAATCTAATAAATTCTGCTGTCAATATACACATGAATTAAATAATATAATTAATTTCACCATAATATGGTGTATTACTGCGTTTTCGTTTAGACGCACAATGCTCTATATTATCAGAAGTTGATATTGTTGTGCCACACACTGTTGATGTAAAGTGATACGATATTGAAAGGCATGTTCTATCCCACCTTTATTATTTATATAAAGCATTTTTAAGTCTTGAACTTTGGTCTTATATATATATATATATATATATATATATATATATATATATATATATATATATATATATATATAACACGGGGCGTTACATTATTTACTTAGTTCATTACGACCCTTTCTTTGTAGTGTTGGCCGGACCGCACACCAGAGTTTCAGGGTCTTTGTCACGAATTATTCCAGCAATGCACGAAGCTCTCGTTCCGAATATTTGATGCACTGTCCACAAGTCTGGAACTGAAGGTATAGTTCATACATAGTTCCTTCTTCTACTCTTTAATTATATGGAGGATATTTTCTTTAAACGAGTGAATAACGGATATATTTCATCGAGTGGATGAAAATACTAGAGTTTTTCCACCCACGAGATGAAATGTATCCGTTATTCACTCATTTCAAGCAAATATTCTTTTTATTTTATGCTCACATACGTTGGCTACCTAAAGTTTGTGACACAGGGAATTAGCAGATTTCTTACGGTAATGTCAGCTGTTTACCGTACATCTTATGCTATGCTGTGTACCTGCGCACAAAATTAGTTCCGATTCAGATTGATAAAAATTAACTGATATGTCCAAACAAACTACAAGTTTCAAGGATAACTTACAGGGATTATTAAAAAGAAAACAATCACTACATAAGGAAAAAGTAGTTCACTGACAGAAAATCAAAGGGAGGTAAGTATGTTCTGACCCAAAAAGTAGTTCCTGTAGTGAAAAAATATTATTTTTTCACTACAGTGAAATAACAATATTATTTTAATTAGAAAATCAAGTAATTCGCTGCTTAGCATAAAATAAATCCATATATCCCACTTCAGTTTTGTTTATCTGTTTGTTTTTATTTTTCTACCTATTTTAGTACGATTAATATTTGGAATCAAGATTGACACACCTTCAGTCTTGCCATTAAAAACGGAGTGGACTGACATTTGTATCAGTTTCTCTTAATTTACATTTTATTGCACTTAACATGTCACTTTATTTACTTCCTTTTATAACTGTCTTATTAACACGGTGTAGGCATTGCGATAAAGATTCGATCCCTTATATGGTCTTTTTGAAAATCTTGTTATTGTTAGTCTTCTTTTAAAAGGGTTTACACGGTTCAGTTGAAAGAACATGAAACTAGTAATCCAAGAGTCGCAGGTTTGCTACGAACTCATTCCAGCCACGGTTAGCTTCCTCTATGTGTTCTTGGGAAAGGCACTTAGCTCCCATTTTCTAGATATGCTATAGTCCATAACGTGTTAAAAGTGACGTTTATTCCATCCCCCCCCCCCCGAAAAAAACCCACAAAACAAATCAATACTTTTACAAATTATGCACTGGGATCGTTTTGAGTGATGGTTTGCACCAAAACTAGCCTTGCAGTATATAGTTGGTCATGGATGAAAGCAATGACAGGCTTACTGACAGCTTAGCTGGTAATTGACCATCTTGATAACTTTGTTTATACTACTGCTATTTGAGAGCACCTGTCATATCGTCATGGAAGTTTTACTGAAGTTCTTCCCGCAAAATAACATTGGGCTTTGATGAAGAAGATGATCTGACAACCAGAAAAGAGACGAGGGTGTCCATTTTGATATCTCAGCGTTATCATCATTAAGGATGGTTGTACTTACACGAGATTTTCACTAATACTTGTGTCGTAGTGTAGTGGATCCTAAAGGAATGGTGTAATCTAACATCCAATGTTACTATCATAGTGGCTATCTTCAATACCTTTTTAAATATTGTCCTAGTGGGTGGTCATATTGACATGTAGTTCTCATTTAAGGACTTTTGATGACTTGTAATTAGATTTAATAAATATTTACCATGGGCTTTGAACACCATTACTTCATAAAATAAGAATAGATGTTGACCAAGGTTGGTATCTTTGTATATTTAAGGAGTATTGTGAATGAATTTGAAAGCTTAATAACTTGACCTTTGGGTTCAACATCAAAACGTCACCTCTTAGATTTCAGAACTTAGTGAGCTTATGAGCACATTGACTTTCAAACATAATTTGATCAATGGTTTATTATATTTCAGCAAATAAGTTGATATACAGTACTCTCTCTGATATCAATTTCAAGGTCAAAGGTCATTTTATAATGTACTGGCTTGTGCGTATGTTACCACAAACATTGATAAATGGATTATATCAAACCTGGTTTGTGGATATATCTGAAGAATAGCTTGAATAAATGCTAGTTAATTGGTCAAATCCTTATGAGATTTCTGACTGTAATCAGTAGTGAATATGCGAATTCAAATAATAACTATACATTTTACCTAACAATTGCATGTAGCTTGACAGTATCTGAGACGAGATCAACGAGCTTTCGTCTGGGACATCAGTCTCAAGGTATTCGGTATTTTAAATTGCATTTATCTTCCGAATATTTTGACTCAACATGCACAAATTTGTTGGTGGTTTTTTATTTAAGAGGCAAATTTGGCATGTTTTAGTTTTTTAATGATATCTGAAATGTTTTTTAAAAATAGGAAGCTAAAAGTAAAACAAAAGATGGAAGATACTTGTCGTTTATTCAGTAACGCATTAATCTCTTTGAGGGACTCTTGTTCAGAAAGGTTGGTGTATATTTTGTTAACGCTCGGGATTTTTCATTTGCCTCTGTGTTTGTGTGTGTGTGTGTGTGTGTGTGTGTGGAGTGGGGTAACGTACCTTTAACAATTTGACAAATATTGATAGGATGTCTGCAGTGTGGCAATTTATAGTGATATCTAGCACTGGGGCATCATACCGCAGGCATGTAGGTCATGTCCCACCCAGTCACATTATCCTGACACTAGGCCGCCCAGTCCTAACACTAACCTTTTAATCCTAAGCGCCAAGCGAGGCAGCTGTTATCACTATTTGTTAAAGTCTTTTGTATGACTGGGGTGGGGGTCGAACTCGCGAACTCCCGCATCCGAGGCGGACGCTCTTACTACTTAAGCCACCAGAGCCGTTGACATATGCAGAATCGGAAGAGCAGTTGCCTCAAATGCAGAACAGTAATACTACGATAATTGCAGTTGCCGAGACGCAGAGGAGTAATTATTAGGATAAATTCAGTTGCCCAAAAGGACGAATTAAAAGTAAACATGAAAGTGTAGAAATCTTTTATATAAGGCTTGCGATTCCACATTTGTCTTCCAGTAGTTCACACTACCTGTATTCTACTCGATCGACTATCAATAAGTTCTTATATGTATCTTTTTGTAATTGTGATCTTGCCATATGGCCATTTAAGCAATTGGTATATGTTGGAATGGGGTGATGAAACCCTGGATTTATATCCGCCATCATTAAGGCACAATCAAACTGTAGAAAGATGCAGTCCCCCACGTTATAAGATTTTCTTGCCAGAAGTCTGTCCTTGAGATCTTTTAGGCATCAGTACGTATCGGAATGTATCGAGAGAGAGAGAGAGAGAGAGAGCACCATATCAGTTACCCATGTTTGCTTGTGTGATATGATTGATCTTTTCTGAGAAACGTCTGTAATTGGCATTATTAACACCTGTAACATTTTTTATATAGCTCCTTAAGTCGTATCAATTTCTTTTGTATAGCTGATGATGCTGATTATCTTTTTCACGCAGGAACGTTCATTTTTAAGAGACTGTCACAAAAGTATGGGCCAGAAGTCGAATGCAACAACACTGAGAAGCTTGTTTTACCCCACAATTACACCCGACTCAAGTAGGTACTTTCTATACATGACCATTGTGTATACCAACAGATTCAAGTACGTCATTTTTGTACATCATTAGTATGTATATCAACATACTCCGGTATGTAGTTTCCATACGTATAGCAGCAGACTCATGTATGTAATTTCTATACATGACCATTGTGTATACCAACAGATTCAAGTATGTACGTCATTTCTGTACATGATTGTTATGTATATCAACAGACTCAAGTATGTACTTTCTATATATGACCATTGTGTATACAAACAGATTCAAGTATGTACGTCATTTCTGTACATGATTGTTATGTATATCAACAGACTCAAGTATGTAATTTCTATACATGACCATTCTGTATACCAACAGATTCAAGTACGTCATTTCTATACATCATCATTATGTATATTAACAGACTCAGGTATGTAGTTTCTATACCGGTACGTATCATTGTATCATTATGTATACCAACAGAAGGGATGGAGTCGGGACAGCGTCTCATGAAAAAAAAAAAAAGGTCAGTTTCGCCTTGACGAGGAATTATAACATACAACAATATTTGGTTTCTAAATGCTGCAACGAAGACTAGGAAAACATAGGATTTTTTTCCACATGATAGATGGGTCATACTTATGTGTAAGAAGAAACCGAATCATTAGTGGGGAAAAAGTGTCAGTATTACAATGAATGAAAAAAGAAAATGATTTCTGCACAGAAACTTGTATCTATACTTACCAGAGATCGCACATTTTTGGTATTTTCCATATATACGACCTAGCGTGTATGCTTCTCAGCCTTATTTCAACCTTTACTAAGCAGGAAGTACATGCATTTATTTACTTTTTTTATAGCTCTGCTGACCATGGGCTAGAATAGCTTACCCAATGACTTTTCGTCCGTCCATCGGTTGTCCTTTATCAATCTACTTCTTCAACAACTGGAGGTATTGCCATATGACTTGATGCACACAATAATCTCAGTGTGAAATTGGACCTACATTAGAAAGATGCCTATAGGACATCTAGTATAGCCGCTACCGCATGCTTATTGAAAATCTTGCATTGATTACTCATCCTGAAATGATGGTTATATTGACTTCGGGTTTTCACAAAGTGGCATCATAATATCTGGTTGATCTTACATGAGAATGATGCTGATGTGACAATACTATGCTCACTGTGTATTCAAAATCTTGTTGTGGTTGGGCTTCGAGAATGGATGATGTTATCCACATCAGATTTTCATTAAAATAAATTCTTATGATACCAATTGGTATTTAAGGTGTAGGTGACAATTAAGTTTTTGCTTTTGAGTTGCTCATTTCACAGGGTTAAAAATGTAATGGAACTCTATTCCCCTGATTTTCCCAACTGGTAAACCATGTTATTAAACAGTAAAATGTATAATGTGAGGTTTCAAAGACCTGTCTCTGTCTCTGTCTCTCTCTCTCTCTCTCTCTCTCTATATATATATATATATATATATATATATATATATATATATGAATGATGGTGTTGATTTTTCCCCAACTGGTATAATCAGTGAAATGCTTAATTTATGAATGATGGTGGTGGTTGGTTTGAGTTTGAGGCTACAGATGAACACAGCTACTGCAATCCTTTCTTTTAAATTTACATCTTACAGAATGGTTGCTACCTCAGTATGACTGTTTTCACTTTCTAAATTGTGTTATAAATTTTATATTTGCGCTGATTATAATTTTCAAACATTTCACTAAATGCACTTTAAGAAAATAGTAATGCCTACACTGTGAAAATTTATTTCAGTATATTAACGGCAGGTAAAGTTAGTTTACTAGACGTTATTTCAGGAGCAACCCAGAGCACACAAAAACAATCAATTTTTATCAGCTGTTGGCTTTCTACAGCACTCAGGTTTTTCTAATAGTGACTAAAAAAATGTCAAATAGAGTAAGTGAATGACATTTATATGTTTATTAACTTTCTCTGCATTATTAGAATTTTGGAGTAGCCTGCGACGTGCTACAAAATTCCAAAGTGGACCCTTAATGACCAAGCCTATACTATTATTGCATGGCATAGTTGGGGTGGAATAGCTGAAAGATTTGAACAGTAATCATTCATTTCTTTTGCAGAACAGTATTAATTAATACCAAAGTCTCACAAATACACTCTTCACTTAGTACCATACAGATATGAATAGTAAGCTATCTTGTGGAGCAAACAACATTGCCTTATGCCTTTCCCACCTTCAGCGGTGCTCTAAAATGCTGGAGCAAAACAAAATTACACCTCCAATATGGTCGCCATCTTGAAACTCTTACCATGGCTTGTTATCCTAAAACAATAGACAAATTTACATGATGCTTTCACCAAAAGTCTTCTCATGATATGTCGTTGGTCCTAAATGCAAATGTTGCTTATCAGATCTCAATATGGCAGCCATTTTAAAAACATTGTTATTGTTACTGAACACAGAAATGGGTTTTCACTAAAAATACTTTTTATTATATCTGGCTGGTTCTAATGAAAATGGTGTTTGGAACTAGACCTTCATGATGGATATAATGATTTCCATGCAATAATAGAAAGACTTCTCATGATATGTCATTAGTCCTAAATGCAAATGGTGCTTATCAGATCTCCAATATGGCAGCCATTTTAAAAACATTGTTATCATTACTGAACACAGAAATGGGTTTTCACTAAAAATACTTTTTATTATTTCTAGCTGTTCCTAATGAAAATGGTGTTCAGACCTAGAACTTCATGATGAATATAATGGCAATGGCAGCCATGTTGAAAATTGGTATTGATGCTTTTCTGGAAGTTATGGTCGCATCAGCATGAGTCTTTCACTAAAACACTTCTCATTATACTGTAGTTGGTCCCGTGTGATAATGATGCTGATCTGGCATCCCAAAGATCACATTATGGGTATTTCTCATGAATGGATCACGATGTCAGTATCTTTTGTTGAGATAACCTCTTCTTTCCTGCAGTATACAGATATTCCTATAGTAAAATTATCCAGTCCTTCCTCCAAAATGTCTGCCTTGATGTCCATCTCAAAATCTTTACATGACCAGCACAAAAGCATTGGTGTTCATACTGTTAGCTTGTAATTTCGTGCCTGTAATGCAAATAATTTATTTTATAATTAAGCAAAACATTATGTTTAGAAACAACCGAGAAAGCTAGAGATATCGTAATTGAACAGGAATATTGGGAGTCTAAGGGCATATATGTACATGAACAAGGGTAGCACTGATTTTTGTGGAGGGGTATTAAAAAAAACAAATATGCCAGTTGGAATGAAATAAAAAATTATCAACTTGTGCTGTTGAGCATAACAAAGCTGTTCATTACTTACAGATATCAAATCTGGACAGGTGAGATGTGGAGAACACTCAGACTATGGAAGTATTACTCTCCTCTTCCAAGACGATGTTGGCGGTTTGGAGGTATAATGTTTTTGTTTTATCTTACTGTTATGCAAGGAGCAGTGTCTGAGTGGATAGATGCAGAGTGGATAGATGTGGAGTTGATAGATGCGGAATCTAAAATGAGTTAAGATTGCAATATAGATGACAACATTTCATTTATCTTGCTGATTACTGTGTAGTAGCAATGATAAATACTGGATGACTATACCTACAATAAGTTAGAAGATCAATGGAAATAAATAAGAACAGAATGATAGATATAACAGCTAACATATTGGTAACTGACTTGATTGGTTCAATTTTCTTATTGTCATGTTATCAAATGAAAGGTCATGGCATGTCTATGAAATTAGTGTAAAGCACCTTGCCAAGACAGAGTATGGCAGGACCCTGTGCTGGCTGTCTTATAACTATATATATATACAGTCGGCTCCACTTAAATGCATATCCCTTAATTGCACAGATTAAGTGCATAGCGAAAGTATGGTCCTGTTTTTCATTGTAAATATTCATGAATTCCGCTTAAATGCATACTCTGTTTATATGCATAGCTTGAGTCCAGTCCCGAGGCTATGCATATAAGCGGAGTTGACTATATATATATATATATAGAGAGAGAGAGAGAGAGAGAGAGATATTAATCAAGTTGACATACCCATAAACCATCCAGTAATTGGAAAGATAACAAGAAATGAATAAACACATCCCTTTACAGGTGAGAGGTGTGGATGGCATTTACATACCTGCAAACCCTCTTCCTGACACGGTTCTAGTTAATATTGGAGATCTCATGCAAAGATGGACGGCTGACAAGCTGATAGCAACGGTTAGATCCAGTACTTTATTTATTCCTTGCCAACATCCATGTCTACATGCATCCATATATGCATGCATCTATCCATATCAGAACCGAGTCATTATTTGTTCAAAAAGCCACTTGTGCATATTAACTAATAATATGAAAGAAGCATACACTTAAGAAGGTACTAAAGCTGAAATTGTGATACATTTTTGCACACATACACAAATACAGGCACACCATAATTTTTTTACATGGTTTAATGAAAATAATGGAGTAATAGATGCTTTTATCCTTAAGAAGACATTCATTGAGTAACAAGAAATGTGTATTCCTATTCTGTAACAAGAAATGTGTATTCTTATTCTGTAACAAGAAATGTGTATTCCTTTTCTGTAACAAGAAATGTGTATTCCTTATCTGTAACAAGAAATGTGTATTCCTATTCTGTAAAAGAGAAACGGTGAAGATGAAGATATTCTTTTGAACATGCATTATGAGAAAGGCTACAGAAAGGTAAGATCCTAAAATGAAGTCGACATGTTATAATATTCAGCACGTTTCATTTATGTTTATATGTACATTAATATTTTAAAGTATAACATTTTTATCTAGATTACAAACTTTCACTTTTTCATTTTATTTTCAGCCATCACATGATTGCTTTAACAAATAATTGTTTTTTTTCTTTCATTTTCTTAAAGAAACACAGAGTATTAATACCTGAAGAAGAATTGAAAAAGCGTCAGTGTCGTCAGTCATTTGCATTTTTTGTTCACCCTGATGATGATTGTATGATCGCATGTTTGGATGGGTCCAACAAGTATGAACCTATAACCAGCAAGGATTATTTGGATTACCGGTTTAGCCTGACATATTGAAAACAAAATTGCCACTGCAACTTCATGCAAAGCTGGGAATCGGGTCTCAAAGGCCGTATATGATATCAAGGCTGAAAGTGGCATTGATTAAATTGAATACATTATGAAAAGGATTTCAGTGAAATGCTGACCAGTGAATACAATTCTGAATAATCATGTAGTTGCATTTTGACTGTAACTAATTTCTTAAAGAGTAATATTTCATTTAAACTTGATCTCTTATTTCGGCATTTTGGTCACAAATTGTGATGATATGTTAAAAATTATTGTTCTGTATAAATTAAAAGCACAATTATGGGATTTATCGGAAGCGACTGACATTTTGTGATTGATAATATATTCAAGATTATGAAACAGTTCTATAAAGATGCTACAGAATTTTATAACTATATACCTTGCAATTATTGTCGATCAATTTATGAGTCATAATTTCATTGTCAGTGAATTGAATATACATTTATGTCAATGATTTTTATGCTGACTGTTAAATTATTGATAATTTTACTTTTTACTTGATAAAATTTTATTGAAATCTTGAATTATATGAACATTATAAGCAGATGTCTTTTAACTTTAGTATGAATAACTAAATTTTCTAGAATTAAATCATTTATTTAACTAGTGCGTGTATCAAATTTCCCTTTTCTCTGTGATGGAAAAAAGTAGTTCCTATTGAAACTGATGGGTGCAGCTTCAGAGGCAAAGTACCTTATGACAACAGACTATGAGTAGCTTTAATGTCCCTTATATTTAAATTTTGATAGATTTGGCAGAATCGAGAATGTTTCAACATGGATGGTTCATAATTCTCCATGGCAGAGTCAAACTGGCGTTTGTTTGACCCAACTAATGTATTGCTTTCTATACAAAACCGTGACTTTTACCTTTTCAATAAGAGCATTTTGAAAATATGTCTTTATTCAGTAGCTTGTTTTGAAAACTGTAGCAATCTGAAATGATGTGCCCTTTCTTCTTACAATAAGGGCACATAGGAAGAGATGACAATTTCTGATCAGTCTTATCAGAAGCTTGAATTCTGAATGCTGTGCTGGATTGAGATTTGGAAGTGCTTATATGAGACTGAGTTGAATTCTGAATGTTGTGCTTGATTGAGATTTGGTAGCTCTCATATGAGACTGAGTGGAATCGTAAGTGTTGTGCTGGATTGAGATTTGGAAGTACTCATATGAGACTGAGTTAATTCTGAATGTTGTGCTGGATTGAGATTTGGAAGTACTCTTATGAGACTGAGATGACATTTTGCCAAAGAAAACTATGAAGATGACGATTTGTTGACAAGGAATAATTGGCAGCTGAGCTTACAGTATTTTCCAAAGTTTCCACCTTTTGCTCATCAAGCTTGATCTTGACATCATTACGGATGCAGTTCTGTAACTCTTCAACTATAGAGCTGTCTGAGTTTATTGTAATCTTGATCAACCTTTTTGGCTGAGCACCACCTATCAAATAGTTATTTTCTCTTGCAAACTCGACATGAGTTTGTTCAGTTTCTTTTCTACAATTTCTAAATGTTTGTCGATCTATCTTGGGTACCAACTCATAACCCTTCAAGATACATCTCGTCACCATATCATAATCAGCACTTTGTTCTGCTGACGTTGAAGTGTATGCTTCACAAGCTCTGTCTACCAATATGACCACTTTGTAATAACAATGTCCAATGCTTTCTTGATCATTTAAAGTTTTCAGCAGTTTTTCTCAAAATGAGGAAAGTATTCTTCAACTTGTTTTTCCTGAAAAGGGGTTAGTAACCTAATATTTATAGAAACATCAAAACCTGAACATGTGTGTATATGGGGGTGAGAGAGAGTGCACCACCTGCCAGTTGTAATTGTGTTAATCTATAGGGCATTTCTTTTTCTTCAATCTGCATTTGTTCCCTCTCTCTTCTCCCTCTCTCTCTTTCTGCATTTGCATCACCCTCTCTTTCTCTTTCTGCATTTGTTTTCTTCTCTGTATCTGCACTAGCAATTGTATTTCCCTCTCTTCTTTTTCTTTGCCTTTGTATTTCTCTCTCTCTGTCTTGGTCTCTCTCTCTATTTGCATGTCTCATTTTCTCTTTCTGGTTGCTATAATTTCTTTCTGAAGGTGAAGTTTTCTTAATTCCAATTCCATCTGGGGCTTTGTATTTGTAATTCCTTTAATTTTGTGTCAAAACCAGAGGCAGGCTTATTAATTAAACCCAAGGCACTATCATACAACATTTCCTTTCCCACCAAATACTGACTCAAAATATTATTTCTTGGTTTTGCTTTCTGATGGCATAATGTCTGGCAATCTCAAGAAACTCACCCTTTTTGCTAGAATCTAACCCCCTCTGGATAGGATTTAAAACAAAGTCCTATACATTAGATGTGAATGTTTGTTGTAAATTCACTAAACATTTCAAGAATGTGTGAAAATAAAGTCTTTACCTGGGACAATGAAAATACAAAACAAAGCGATTTTAAATTTTAAAGACAATTTTTTAATATCTCTGAAATGTATTAAAGAAAATCAGAACTTGGATGAGTTTCTGTTAAGTGTGTATGGTCTTACACTATGTAACAAAAAGAAGCAAAACGAACAAGTTTAGTCAAACTTAACAAAGAGCTAATCTCCTTTGAATACAAAGTGGAAATTGAAGAGGAACTTTTAATATTGTGAATTAAATCCCAAAGTAGTATTTTAGTCCAAAACCTAAATGAGCATTTTGTAATTCCAGTGAATAATTTAAATAAATGATATCTGTATCTGAACACAACTGAAATTGATTCCACAATTTTAACATGGAATGAATACTTGTTTATTAAGTTCTTTATATACAGACTTTCACCAGACTTATGATGCAACAAAAATGCTCTGGATGATGGTCATTTCCAGTTGAAATTTCCATAATATTGTGAACAGGTTAACCCAAACTCATAAACAAGGCTAAACATAGGTTCAGATTTAGTAAATATCTTAGAAGCATGACAATTGTCAGTTAGGCCACAACTCTACTAGCAATCACAGACAAAGGTCAAGTACACAATATAAAATTTAATATGCATAAAACTGTGTTACTTTTAGATGTACTGTGCCACATTCATCAAGTACTGTATTGGTTTGTCTGTTAAACCCACAAAAAATAACTTTCAGATGCTAGTTAGTAACCTCGATGATAAGGGAATTTATGTACATTTATTTTGTATGCAAATGTCAAAATGTGTCTCATTAATGATTATTAACAAATTGTTGTTAGTACAAAAACTTTGACTGAAAATAGTCAACAAGGTCCTTGTTAAAATACGGTTATAAACTTAATAAATAATATTTTCTAAATGTGCTGAAACCATACTGAAAATCAAATTCATATTCATAACTTACATTCCGTAAATATATGTTATGAATATGAAATTTACTAATGTGACTAGTCTACCTATGTTTTCTTCTGACAAATGAAAGAGAGCTCTAATACATGGAGCAACAACACAAGATCTTACAAAAATTGCCTGAATACCACGGAGACACAATTTCATACAATTAGAATCTCTCATATTAAGTTCAGCTATCTAATTCCATGCATAAGAATGGTTAAAACGTACATGTGCACGTCAGTGCTATCGCTGTGGAAAGAATATTATGAACTTTATCTTTTCGGATCAGTGCGATTACAAGTCGCTACAAAAGACAGTGTATAACAAACAATGAAAGTAACACAGTAGCAAAACTGAACTTTTACAAGGAATTAAAGAAAAAGAAGAAACTATTAAGCTCTGTTTCATTAAGATAACATTTACAAGTGGATTGTAGCAGCGTTGAAAACTGAATGTAAATTTACTTTCATGTGTTTCAGGACCTTCGCATAGTGTTTACTTAGATAAGACCTTATTTTGTTACATTGAAAAAAGTTTTGGTCTTTTACAATATATTTATAAGACAGTTAACACTAATTTTTCATTGACTAACCAAGGCATGACAAGACAGATGTATTGATCACACATTTTTCCCTAAAGAAGCTGTATTGAAAGTGAAACGTCATTGCGAGTCTATTGTTTTAATATGGTGGTCAAAGAATAGGTCATGGTGTTGCTATATAAAATTTAATAACTTCATAAACCAAATACAGAGAAGACAAACTGACATTATGACTATATGTGACTTTCATTGTTACTAATATTCATGTTGAAATGGACGAAAATATTAAATTTTATAAAGATTCTAACACAACTTTATCAAATTTTCTTATGTATAAGATCCGTCTTGTTGAGAATGCATATTGACTTTCTCATGCTTATCCATATTTCCTCCATCTATCTGCATTTTCCCAATATTTCCGAAAAAGCATATTATTTTGTAAATTTAAAAACTGCATACTATTGAATGTTGTAATACCCATCTGGACTTGCAATATTTAAAATAAATGTTTCATATTTGTCGGGTTTTAAAATTTATTTTTCCGATTTCTGTTTTGGCCATTTATTAGTCAATAACATTTAGCCAAGGAATATAAACAAGCAGATGAACAACGATGGAGTAGGTGAAAGACGAGGTTAAAAAAAAAGAAAGAACTGAACTGTCGGTTGAAATGTGTAGAACTTTGTGTAGAAAGTTGACAAAGTAAGGCAGAAGGAAAGATAAACAACAAAACAAAGGAAGAAAAAGTGAGATCAAAAGTGAGCAGTACTTCCTTCAAGAGCAGAAGCGATAAGGAATCATTTGGAAGATGGTGAATTGCTGTTTCAGTCGTTTCTGACCCTTGGAAGTGCGTGTGTTCTTTTAAGTAAATCTTTTTTGCTTCTAAAATAAATTTATGAACAGCAATAAAAATATGAAAGTGTACTTCCTACGGAAGCGTTGTATCACCATATAAGAGGGTATTTAAAGTTAAATGTATAAATGGACTAAGGATTTTAAACAGTTCGATCCGGTAATAAACGCAATAAAATGAAATATATTTAAAACTGAAATTGTATACTTTCTACCGAAACACATTTGCAAAGAGGTCGTCTGAATATATTCTTTGTAAATGAATGTTAATTAAGCAAGCAACGAGTCGTTCTAAGTCAGGCACGAAAAATTTGAAATTTCTTTCTACACCAATAAAAGTTTTCTGGGAACATAATTGCCCTTATTATTCTAATGCACTTTTGAAATTGTTAATTGGGTCACTTTGACGAGTCTCGTTAGATAATGTATTCCAATCTAGAAGGACCGAATGAAATAAAACGAGTTATAAAAAGACGTTTTGATTCGAAATGTGTAATATCACTAAAAGTTGGTGCAGTCAGAGATAAGTAGGGCTTGAAACATTTTTAATTTTATACAAAGTGCAAGTCTGTGTTTTTGTCATCTGGATTTAAGTCTTTCTCGTACTATTTCTCAACTGCAGCTCCGCACTAAATGTTGTATTACATTGTCGTATGCTACAGAGAATTAGTACATGCAGTGGAAATTAATGAATCAACATGAAACACATTTATCTCATTTATTAGAGCTATACCATCTGCAAGCATTGTGTAATGGTTTGTATGTTTTTGTAGCAGCACACGTTGTCGTGGTCAGCATGACAAGTTATCATTAAGATTGGTGTATGGGCTAGGCTCACAATACATTGCTGCCTGCGAAGGATGGCATATACTGTCTGGGGACACAATTGTATTTTAATTAGGACCCGCTAGGAGAACGTTCCAACAGAAACGGTAACACAGGGTCAAGAAGAGGAATACAACAAAGTAGACACAATCCAGAGACAATTTGTGCCATTTGAAAATTTGTCATAAAATGAAACTTTCTAGAAATAGTTATTAATATAGGCGGAATAGAGAGAATTTGTCTAGCTTCGATGGGTGTGTAAAATTTGGTGGTTAGAGAAAATTAATCCCAGTTGGATAAGCTAAACGAGGGGGTGTTTTACCCGACAAAATTCGAGCTTTTAAGTAATCTTCCTCGCGAAATTAGTCAGTCTCAGTTTATGTCAAGCCAGAATTTAGCTCAGAAAAATAACAAGAAAATATCGTTAAATTGTCCAAAGAACGGGGATCTGGGAGAATTTGAGAAACCCGGAACCAGTGAGAGATTTGGCTGCATTGAAAGAGCGAGTTTAACATTCGGTGGCTCGTGTTATTCTACATCTTTGCTTAGATTTCTATTATTCCATCCATTAATTTCATATTTTTGTTTGATTGGTTGCTCGATCCATGCAATAACACCATGGTCTATCATCTCCTAGATAACGATAACCAAAGCACCATAACAGGTGTGGGAGTATATCACTCCCACCCCCACACATAGCTATGCAGAGAACGCCCATTTTTTTCTTGAGTTTTTAATGGATTTTCCTTCTTGCAAATTTATATTTTCACGAATAAAGCATTTTTAAAGGTTCCACAGTGCTATTTCAACCTCCGTGGTAAATCTCTGGAAACTCCATTATAATATAAATTCACTAACTTCAATTTTTAAATGGTCACGATCAAACATATGCTTTCCGTACAGACACATCCTTGAAGCATGTATCTGTTGGACAATATCATGTGAGCCGAGACATTTTCCCCTCATGTGCTTCATCCATGCTTTTGAATTATGCGCGTAAAAAAATACCGAGTGGTCCAAAATCAAGTCTGTCAAACGATTGAAGTGTATTTATACCCAGGATATCTACGTATTTTTAGTAGATATATGGAAATATTTCACTCATGGAGTGGAAACATTGTAATGTCTAGAGTGGCGAAGCCAAGAGTGAAAGTACAAAATGTTTCCACTTCAAGAGTGAAATATTTCCGTATATTTACTTAAAACATGTTGATATTCTTTTATATTATATATTTTAAAGGCAAATATTGTATATTTGCATGGGTTTTCTCCATTATGTGCCAGTGCAGTTCACAGCTGCATTATATCGATTAAAAGATCGCTCCGGTGGCCTAGTGGTTAGAGCGTCCGCCTAGGATGCGGGAGGTCCAAGTTAAACTTGTTTCTCAAAAATTACTATATTACTATATTTAATCTCGATTTTCTCTTAAATAAAAACTGAAATACTATATAAGTAACATATCAACAGCACATGTTGGTTCAGTCACTGACATTTCCCATGATTTAAGTGGAAAACTACTTATTAAAAGTTAATACGGGAAATGTACTTTTTGCTGTTTGGAGTTCGTTTTTAAGCAGTTCTTGATGGCACCTCAGTGACTGCAAAAAATGTACATTAGAGGTCTACGTTTGGCACCTTTTAAGATCTGCACAGCCTGATATGGAGAGAGAGAGAGAGAGAGAGAGAGAGAGAGAGAGAAGAAAATGTTGTGTCTAAACATTGAAATCAGGGTTTCAATAACATGCGTGCGGACGTATTTCCCAAATGGCAGAGACGAGGGGGATGTTTGATTTATTTTCAAACCAAAAATATTTTTTCTCTATTAACTCAACATAATTAATCCTTTTCATATAAACTAACTGAATAGTTTATTTTCCACAAATCAGAGCGATATTTTTTAAAATACATACCGTAGATACTGGTACAACGCAGAAAAGTCGATGATGGTTTGATGGATAGAAAAATATCTCGGGAGTAAAACAAGCAGTATAGTATGTAAATGTGCCTTTAAAGACGGAAATAGCAGAAGGAAATCGAGGGTCATGGGTGGAACGAAGTATTTGGAAGTTACGTACATTCTCTCTTTTATATTATGATAGAGAGGGTCCTATGTCAGAACGGGTCATGGGGGTAATCTAAGGTATTTTTGTCACTGTATCATTTTTTCCCTTCAGATTATTGTGTTTTTTTCTTCTCAACATCAAGCTCGCGTCGAGCTCCTGTGGATGACCTCACTTGTTTGTCATAGTTGACCTCATCAGCCTAATAGGTAAATAGGTCAGCCCACTAACCATAATACGTGTCAGCGTTACATTGAAGGAGGTGTGCAGATTATTTACATTTTTAAGAGCATTTTCGGCATTTGTGTTCAGAACAATATCTCAGACGGTATGTATTTCAAACAAACTTTTTGTTGTTGTTTATTGCACTTTTTCTCAAGGAGTGGCTGTATGGATGCGTTATTTCAATAAGGGATTCCAGTTCCCTGACCCGTTTGTAGAGGGGTTTTGAGCAAATTATGAACACAGGGGCTAATATCTTTGCTTATAATTTACCTGTCATACATGTACTGTAGTTATTATATAGTACATGTATGACAGGTATGTTGTACGCAACGATACGAGCCCCTGTAATTATGAATAGGTTAGTCTCTTTTTTCTTTTGCTGGACACTTATTAAAAATATTTGTATCTTTGGTTTTTGGGGACTGGTGGTGACAGTGGGTAGCAGGATATTTTATCTGAACCTGGCCCGAGTTCCTGTGACCATTACCACCCTACCTTTTTGATATTCATGTATATGTTGACCCCAGCATAAATGTCAAAATATCTCAAATGAGGTAGGATAGGTCAGATGAAACTATTTTGAACCAGGATAGATTTTCTGTCATCTAATGATTATTTATTTTTGATTGAACGAATATAATGGAAAAGAATTTTATTTCATACAATTCTGGGCAAGCAGAACGTTTTTTTCCAGCTGTTGGTCCTGATGGGCGGACATTTTTTTTTCACTAGAAAAATTCCTTGTCCTTCCCCTCCTTGCGAAAATGGCATTGTACGTCCATAAAAAAACACGCTCTTGCTACAGCGAAATAAGATGATAGTATTTATAATTAAGCTGAAAATGAACAAGTTATCACAATACTTTAGGTGACCCTTATCTTGATGTTTATAGTACATGACCCAACTACAGTAGCAATACAGGTCATTTTCTTTGACCGCTGCGACGTTCGCAATCCCGATACGTTCGTTCGTCCCGATGATATTTAGGCGCGTTAGCACAGAAATTGATAGACTTGTGCCTAAAACAACAAAATATTTTTAAATTTTGTAATGGTCATGAGCAGATAACGTTAGAATTTGAAGCTATTGTACACAAATTTTCATTTTGTTACAAAGTTTGTAGTTCTCAAAGTTTCCTTGTGACAGAAACCATATTACAGTAAACAAGAAGTATGAATCAAAGCCTACTTGATACAGACAAGTGGAATTTTGTAGTCATGTTGTATCCCCCATGAAGATGATCTGGAAGTTTTTCAAGTCATTACAGGGCTTTTTTTTTAAAAGTATCTTTTGGTGTTTTAACATTTGTCAAAAATCTTGTTATCACAAGGCAGCAATGACCATATGAGGCAAACATAGGAATTTATATTATTTAATCAATTCTGAAATTTGGTTTACTTTGAATAGCAGTCTTTGTAGCGGAGGTATAGAATTAACATGAACATTGTTTTCATCATCTGAAAAAATATGAAATGTGATATTTTGTGTATTGACATAACAAGGGTACCACAAATGGCATATGATATGCTAGTCTCATGATTATTTCCACTTTTAATAGCGTATGATATGCCAATCTCATTATCTTTTCCAATTTTAATGGCATATGATATGTTTTCCACTTTTAATGGCATACGATATGCCAATTTCATGATGTTTTCCACTTTTAATGGCATGTGATATGCCAACCTCATGATATTTTCCAATTTTAATGGCATATGATATACCAATCCCATGATCGTTTCCACTTTTAATGGATATGATATGCCAATCCATTGATCTTTTCCACTTTTAGTGGCATATGCCAATCTCCTGATGTTTTCCACTTTTCATGGCATATTATATGGCAATCTCCTGACCTTTTCCATATATAATGGCATTATGAAGTGCCAATCTCCTGATGTTTTTCACTTTTAACGGCACATGATATGCCGGTCTCATTATCTTTTCCACTTTTAATGGCATATGCCAGTCTCCTGATGTTTTCCAATTTTCATGGCATATTATATGACGGTCTCCTGACCTTTTCCACATAAAATGGCATTATGAAATGCCAATCTCTTGATGTTTTCAACTTTTAATGGCACATGATATGCCGGTCTCATTATCTTTTCCACTTTTAATGGCTTATAAGCTAGGGGCTTGACTCTTCAATGGTAATATGTATATCTGAGCATAATTTCTTGAAAATATCAGCTTGGATTAGATAGTGACATCTTGAATAAGGAATGAGGCCACTGAGTTACATTATTCCTCATGAATGGTATGGAGCACGGAGTCTTCTTCTAATATATACTTTGGTAAAGGTTCCTTTAAATATCTTGAGAAATGTAAAATTTACAACCAGGACATGACAATTAGTAAAACAAAACTGGATTTTCCCTTGCCATGTCCTTGACAGTGAGGCTATAATATACCCTTTCTCAGCATTATATATAATCAGCTAAAGTTTCATTAAAATATCTTCATTGGTTCAAAATTTGTTCTCTGGTCATGGATACAGGTTTCAACACCATTAAGTCATCTTTTATTAGGACTGTGCAAATGTGAAACAGTTTTGGAATGATTTAAGACAGTGGATTAGAAATTACAATAATTTCCAGCATATCTTTTCGCTTAAAAGAGACCAGAAACCAATGGAAATACAGAATAATAATAAAAGCACTATAGAAGGAAACCTGATTTTGAAGTATCATCTGCGACCGAAATGCCAATTGGAATATCTTCTTTGAGCTGAATTTCCGTGATCTCGTATGCAAAATTTCCGCGCCTATTCGGTTACTTTAGGGGTGTGACGTCATAGTAGCGACTCTAGCATCCCAACTGGGAGTGGCCACATTAAAAGACAATGCCGTTTTGCGTTGCTTACGTATGTAATAGCACATCAAGAAAAGCCCGTGGACAACATTTTTTCTTCTTCCAAAGATAAAAGTATAAAGAAAGTATGGATACATTATTACAAGCGAGTCGATTTCAAAGCAACACCATACAGCACTGTGTGATCATTACATTTCTAAAGGAATGTTACGAGAACGATACTGAAAAAATGACAGTCTAGGATACGCAAATGCTAGGCCTAGACTAAAAGTTGTCGCTGTTCCAGACATTTACTGTTGAATATTTTAAATCCTGTGAAAAGTGTTAAACGTGTGAATTACGAAAATAGGCAGAAAGCCGAGTAAGTGACCACAAAATACAACAATCAATTCACATATCTTTATCTACACCATCATTGCTAAAAATGTGATAGCCCGACACCCCGGGCCCCTCTAATTTTAGTTCGGGCCCATCCTGTATTCAAAGTTAGGTGCCAGTCGGGTTTGTCGGAAAAAAATTGTTTGCTTGAAGAAACTTTGATCGCGCTGATGAAATGGGTAAATGTATTTTCAAGATGTTGACATACATACACGGCACAATCGAAATCAAATCACCTCTTTCCTAGGTGAAATTGAGATCTGATTTTAATCAAATGGAAGCTTTGCTAAAAATAAGATTCTAAACCCCTGACACGGTCATGTTTCGAGAAAACACAATTTTCAATAATCTTAACAAATAATTAAATTTTTTTTTAAAAAATGTCTGTTACACGTAGTATGTATAAACGGTAATTTGTAATGATTGGAACTGATATAAAACTATCCCTTGGGATGTTTAAATAGCAGTGACTAAAAGAAAAGAGGTCAGTTATAAAATCAAAGTTTCAATTTAGCTGGCTGACAATAGAAAGTGGGGGGAGGCTACTGTTGACCCCACCCCTTGCCCCAATGTGCGAACGCCCATGGGACGCGCCATTTCTCCCTGTGATACGCCTTATTATCCCCCAGGACAAGACCCTTGTATCTTATTCTGCTCAGCTGTGGCTAAACTGCGTAATAGCTAAAGGTTAGACTTGAGTTCACAAGCATACGGCCATTGTGGCTAATTAACAGTTAATCCTTACCAATTTATCTTGTGATAAGGACTGCCCTTCGGACATACTTCAAAGAAACCATGTTCTACAATATGTATATGTAAACATCGGCATTGATTGGCAAATAAAACGATGCCCTGTTTTATTATAACTTACGATGCCTAGGACGTCATTTTAACAGTTAAAATCTGTTTTTCCCACATTTAAGTCCCATCTTATTTCCTTAGGTTTAAGTCTTAAGGCGTGTAACACTGTTTACTGAATAAAATATTTATTCTGAACTAGTTCTTATGGGGAACATATACTGCATGGTATGTTTTATTCGTTCTTTTAATTTAATCATGGTAATTAAACCTTACATATACGGTAGATGAATGTCATGCGTTAACTGGTCCTTTGGTGGAAATGGAGTTTAAGAAAAAAGTAGGCAACATTCACAGTGATCATTCATGGGATTTAAGCTAATTGGTGACAATTTTGTGTTTTTAATGTTTTTATTACTACAATTCTGTTGTAGTGTTTTAAAAAAATCTGAAATTTACGTGAATAATTTTAATCTTAACATTCTATTTACTGAAGAAAAAAACTAGTGTGATATTTATTATTTCGTCACTACAATATTCACAAGTGATAAAATAGAATACGGCATCTGTGGATTGTATTCGTTTTATCTATATATGTATGTTTTTTTCTTTTTCTTCTTTCTTCTGAGAAATGAATATTGGCAGACATAATGTAATAATAGGGAGTTCTCTGCGAAAACTCGCGAGATAGTACGAGATCGAGGGGTAGGTGTGGAAATACCCCAAACATCGGTAGGTTTTTCTCCCGGCTTGAGAGTTGACAGGTATGAACTGTCCGGGCTTGTGAAATTTCAGTCCGGGCTAGTTCCGAGCCTGGGCCTAAAAAAATTATATCAGCACTGACCAGTACAGTACATAAACTATTTATACCAGACATATATTTACTATCAGATTTGTCAATACCCTATATATGTAGCCTGTATGTAAAATACATTGTGATTGAATCACAAGAAGGAAGCTCCTTAATGGTTAAATTAATTACTTATGATTTCTGCTTCGCAGATTTATTTGTGGGTTTTTTGTGAATGTGAAAAACTAATCTTAAGTTTCGACGGATGAAAACCGTTCTCAGTGCCTTTTACACCTCTGAGGTAATGGATATTGTTTCACACACAAGTCTGTCCCCGTTCTAGTCTCTTCGCCCAGAATTCAGTATTATCTCTCAGCGTTTCAGTGTTGGATGTATATTTTCAAGATATCATACCTTCGGTGGTGGTGGTGGTGGTGGTGTGGGTGTGTGTGTGTGTTGGGGGTAGGTAATGAATATGCCATTTACATATAATACGATTGAACCTCATCCTTCTTAAATGAATTTATTGCGTTGTGGTAAATTTTAAATTTTTACATTGGGCACTATCATTTAATCCTTAACACATTTTTGCACAACACACGATGTATAAGTATTTATTTAAAAATTACATTGTTTTTTTTTAAAATTCCAAAATCTGAAATATGAGCACCTTCTTACTGTTGTACTTTTCTGCTGTCAGGTCTTAAACACGTTCTTAACACACAATTCAACAGATATAGTTATGAGCATAACTCGGAAGCATATTTAACTTTTGAATTAGCAACCCAAATCTGGTTTTCTCCTGTCAATGTCTCGCTCGCCATGTATATGTTTGTATTTGAGGACTGGTTAGTATTGCGTCAGGGGACCACGTGATCTGTCGTCTCTTCAAAGCTCGGAAAAGCTCGGCAATTTACGGAATCTTGGTATCTTCTGCGCAATATAATCACTACTCGCCTACGATATTTAATTTATAAACATCACAGTCCAATTAAAATTTGTAGAGAATTACATACATAAAGGATTTTTTTTGTTTCTGGTCTCCATTAAAGGAATCTTTTTTATGTATCTTAGAAGTAGACAATGTAATTCATTTCATATTGCTGATATCTAAAAGATACATATATATTATGTGCCATGAAAGAAAACTACCTCTACATTTGTTCAAAAACTTTGTAATACTATGCATTTTTGAGAAAGGAATTTGCCAAAAGAAAAAAGGAACTTGAATGTTTTCAAACTGATAGGCACACATTTATTATTTTTTTTGTAGTATAGCACAGTTAGTTTCTGTCTATAGGTTGTAATAGTTTAGTTATATTTCTGAAAATCAATTTTAAATTATCTCTTGGTTATATTTTATATATATATATATATATATATATATATATATATATATATATATATATATATATATATCATCTTAAACTAGTTTAATAAGATATATATGTATGCCTGTTACATACTTATAATCTTACATTACTGTAGTTCTGTTTCTTAATCTGTTCTGGTGCATGCATCTTTGCTTCTTTCACATTTCTCTCTTACATCTTATAGGAAGTGGTTTCATATATATATATATATATATATATATATATATATATATATATATATATATATATATATATATATATATATAATCATTTTTCTTCAGGCTATCTTCTTTTCCTCTTGTACTTTGTCCCCATTTTAATAGATTAAAATTTAGCTGATTGAATCTTTCATACAGTAGACAGACGCATGTAGAAAAAGAAAGAATTCTATGGTAGTCCGTGGGATGGCTCCCCAACCCACGGGTACCAATATATGGGGAATATTTCAAAAAAAAAAAAAAACATTTACAAAATCATATTTTCACTTGACATGATCCTGACTTTAAGGGATAAATTGTGACATCGCCTAGTCATAACATATACTTTGCAAGATCTCTACCGCTGGTGCAAAGTTATACGCAAGACAAGTAGATAGTAACAGATGGATAAAATGATAATGTAATATGCCATTCAAGACAGGTAAATATTAACAGATGAACAGATGGATAAAACCATAATATGTCATTCCAGACAGGCAAATGTTAACTGACGGACAGATTGACAAAGCCTTCATATAATATGCCATTCAAGACAGGCAAATGTGTACAAATAGACAGATTGACAAAACCTCCACATAATATGCCATTCAAGACAGGCAAATGTGTACAGATGGACAAAACCTCCACATAATATGCCATTCAAGACAGGCAAATGAGTCACTAAAGATGGACAGATGGACAAAACCATAACATAATATGCCATTCGAGACAGGCAAATGTGTACAGATGGACATATTGACAAAACCTCCATATAATATGCCATTCAAGACAGGCAAATGCATATAGATGGACAAAACCATAACATAATATGCCATATGAGACAGGCTAATGTGTACAGATTTAGAGATGGACAAAACCATGAAATAATATGCCATTCGAGACAGGCAAATGTGTACAGATGGACAAAACCATAACATAATACGTCATTCAAGAGAGGCATAACGAAGTTAATTTTCTGTCCGTTTCCCTGGTGTATTCTGAAAAGGGATCTGCAGTTTCTAAGCATACATGAAGGGGATCATATATCATAACCTGTATGGAGTGGGGTAGAGTTTCAGAAAAACCAGTGACACCCGTATAACATGCCGATGATAGTGATTATTATCACTATTATTAATATTGCTATCATTATTACTAATTTAATTAATTTATCATCTAATACAATAATTATCTTTACTAATGGATCACATCAAGATCATCATTATTTTACCTCATTTGTTTCCATGATCATGAGCAAAAAGAAGTATATAAACAAGGTCTATTTCAGTTCATGTGTTTATCAAGTGTTATTTATTGCTGGCATCAGGGTGTGAATACACAGTATTTTGGCCATTTTTGATGCCAATGTACTGACACGCTGGTGCAGAATGAAAATGTCTCCTTGATGTAGGTGGAGCATGGGGGAGTGTTAAACAGTTTAATTTTGTTAAGAAACCATCAACTATGGCAACTACATAAACAGCAATGGGTTTTCTGTCAAACATGTTATGACTTTTGCGTTACAGATGGTCTATAAAACAGGGTAGAAACATTTCATATGCTCTGTAAAACAGAACAGGGAAGAAACATTTCATATGCTCAATAAGACAGGAAAGAAATATTTCGTATCCTCTGTAAGACAGGAAAGAAACATTTCATATGCTCTGTAAGTCAGAGAAGGAACATTTCATATACACTGTATGACAGGGAAGAAAAATTTCATATCCTCTGTAAGATAGAGAAGAAACATTTCATGTGATCTGTAAGACAGGGAAGAAATATTTCATATGCTCTGTAGGACAGGGAAGAAACATTTCATGTGTTCTGTAAGACAAGGAAGAAACATATCATGTGATATGTACGACAGGGAAGAAATATTTAATATCCACTGTAAGATAGGGAAGAAACATTTCATGTGATCTATAAGACAGGGAAGAAATATTTCATATGCTCTGTAAGACAGGGAAGAAACATTTCATATGCTCTATAAGACAGGAAAGAAATATTTCGTATCCTCTGTAAGACAGGAAAGAAACATTTCATATGCTCTGTAAGTCAGAGAAGGAACATTTCATATACACTGTATGACAGGGAAGTAACATTTCTTATCATCTGTAAGACAGGATAGAAACATTTCATATGCTTTGTATGACAGGGAAGAAACATTTCATATGCTCTGTAAGACAGGGAAGAAACATTTCATGTGCTCTGTAAGGCAAGGAAGAAACATTTCATGTGCTCTGTATGACAGGGAAGTAACATTTCCTATGCTCTGTAAGAGAGGGAGGTAACATTTCATATGCTATGTATGACAGGGAAGTAACATTTCCTATGCTCTGTAAGGCAGGGATGTTACATTTCATGTGCTCTGTAAGATGTGGAAGAAACATTTCTTTGACTCTGTAAGACAGGGAAGAAATATTTCTTATGCTTCTTATCCTTATTCTTATAAGAAAGGGTAGTCACATTTCCTATGCTCTTTAAGACAGGAAAGAAACATTTCATGTGCGCTGTATGACAGAGAAGAAACATTTCATGTGCACTGTAAGACAGGGAAGAAATATTTCTTATGCTTCTTATCCTCTGTAAGAGAGGGTAGACACATTTCATATGCTCATTAAGACAGGAACGAAACATTTCATATGCGCTGTAAGACAGGAAAGAAACATTTCATGTGCTCTGTATGACAGGGAAGTAACATTTCATATGCTCTTTAAAACAGAGAAGAAACATTTCATATGCTCTTTAAAACAGGGAAGAAACATTTCATATGCTCTGTAAGACAGAAAAGAAATATTTCATATGCTCTGTAAGAAAGGGTAGAAACACTTCATATGCTCTTTAAAACAGGGAAGAAACATTTCATATGCTCTGTAAGACAGTGAAGAAACATTTCATATCCTTTGTTAGACAGGGTGGAAACATTTTATGTGATCTGTAAGACAGGGAAGAAATATTTCATATGCTCTGTAAGACAGGGAAGAAATATGTCAAGTGCTCTTTATGACAGGAAAGAGACATTTCATGTGCTCTGTAAGACAAATAAGAAACATTTCATATGCTCTGTAAGACAGGGAAGAAACATTTCATGTACTTTGCAAGACAGGAAAAAATATTTCATATCCTCTTTAAGACATGGAATACACTTTTAATGTGCTCTTTTAGACAGGAAAGAAACATTTCTTATGCTCTTTAAGACAGGGAAGAAATATTTCATGTGCTCTGTAAGACAAGAAAGAAAATGTCAGATGCTGTTTAAGACAGGGAAGAAACATTTCATATGCTCTGTAAGACAGGGAAGAAACATTTTATGGTCTCCTTAAGACAGGAAAGAAACATTTCATATACACTGTAAGACAGGAAAGAACCATATCATGTGCTCTGTAAGACAGGAAAAAATATTTCAGATGTTCTGTAAGACAGGGAAGACACATTTTATATCCTCTCTAAGACAGAAAAGAAACATTTCTTATACTCTATAAGACAGGGAAGAAACATTTAATGTGCTCTTTAAGACAGGAAAGAAAGATTTCATGTGCTCTGTAAGACAGGGAAGAAACATTTCATTTGCTCCGTATGATAGGGAAGTAACATTTCCTATGCTCTGTAAGACAGGGAGTTAACATGTCATACGCTCTGTAAGACGGGAATAAACATTTCATGTGCTCTGTAAGACTGGGAAGAAATATTTCATATGCTTTGTAAGACAGGGAAGAAATATTTCATATCCACTGTAAGACAGGGAAGAAACATGTCACGTGCTCTCTATGACTGGGAAGGTGTTTCTTTCCTGTCTTCCAGTGCATATGAAATGTTTCTTCCCTGTCTTACAGAGCATATAAAATGTTTCTTTCCTGTCTTCCCTGTCTTACAGAGCATATGAAATGTTAATTCCCTGTCATACAGAGCACATAAAATGTCACCTCAATGTCTTATAGAGCATAGGAAATGTTAATTCCCTGTCATACAGAGTACATGAAATGTTTCTTTCCTGTCATACACGCACATGAAATGTTTCTTCCCTGTCTTAAAGACCATAAGAAATGTTTCTTGCCTGTCTTACAGGGGATATTAAATATTTATTTTGTTTTTACAAAGCACATGATATGGTTCTTTCCTGTCTTAAGGAGCACATAAAATGTTTCTTCCCTGTCTTACAGAACATAATAAATGTTTCTTCCCTGTCTTACAGAGCATATGAAATGTTTCTTCCCTGTCTTACACAGCATATTAAATATTTCTTTCTTGTTTTACAAAGCACATGAAATGTTTCTTCCCTGTCTTAAAGAGCAAATTACAAGTTTCTTCCCTGTCTTACAGAGGATATGAAATATTCTTTTCCTGTCTTACAGAGCACATAAAGTTTTCTTCCCTGTCATACAGAACAGATGAAATGTTTCATCTTTGTCTTACAGAGCATATGAAATGTTTCTTCCCTGTCTTACAGAGCACATAAAATGTTTTTCCCTGTCTTACAGAGCACATGAAATGTTTCTTCCCTGTCATACAGAGCATATGAAATGATTCTTCCCTGTCATACAGAGCATATGAAATGTTTCTACCCTGTCTTACTGAGGATATGAAATGTTTCTTCCCTGTCTTACAGAGCATATGAAATGTTTCTATCCTGTCTAGCAGAGGATATGATATGTTTCTTCACTGTCTTACAGAGGATATGAAATGTTTCTTCCTTGTTTAAAGAGCATATGAACTGTTTATTGCCTGTCTTACAGAGGATAAGAAGCATAAGAAATGTTACTTCCCTGTCATACAGAGCACATGAAATGTGTCTTTCCTGTCTTACAGAGCATTTGAAACATTTCATATGCTCAGTAAAACAGGGAAGAAGAATGTATTATGCTCTTTAAGACAGTGAAGAAACCTTTTATGTGCTCCTTAAGACAGGAAAGAAACATCTCATATGCACTCTAAGACAGGATAAATCCATTACATGTACTCTGTAAGACAGGAAAGAAATATTTAATATCCTCTGTAAGACAGGGAAGAAACATTTCATGTGCTCTTTAAGACAGGGAAGAAACATTTCATGTGCTCTGTAAAACTGTGAAGAAACATTTCATGTGCTTTGTAAGACAGGGAAGAAACATTTCATGTGCTCTGTAAAACTGGGAAGAAACATTTCATGTGCTTTGTAAGACAGGGAAGAAACATTTCATGTGCTTTGTAAGACAGGGAAGAAACATTTCATGTGCTCTGTAAAACTGGGAAGAAACATTTCATGTGCTTTTTAAGACAGGGAAGAAACATTTCATGTGCTCTGTAAAACTGGGAAGAAACATTTCATGTGCTTTGTAAGACAGGGAAGAAGGAAGCATTTCATAGCTGTGTAAGACAGGGAAGTAACCTTTCTTATGCTCTGTAAGACAGAGAAGTAGCATTTCTTATCATCTGTAAGACAGGGAGGAAAGATTTCATTTCCTCTGTAAGACGGAAGAAACATTTCATATCCTCTGTAAGATGTGGAAGAAACATTTCATATGCTCTGTTAGACAGGGAAGATGGTACATTTTGGTAGTTCTTATTGGTAGCTTCCCTATTTCAGTGCTGACCAAAACACTTAAGCCCCCACACCGAAAACAAAAGTCGAATTTTTTTCCTCCCAAAATTGATTTAAATTGATTTGTGCATCTAACTGCACAGGCTTATCCCAGTACTTGAAGTGCTTAGTACATTATTTAAATTAATCATTATAATATATAATTTTTAAAAGAAAAAAACCTACCTACCCCCCTAATTTTAGAAACATGCAATAGGAAACATATTTTTGGTGTGTGCCTAATCTGTTAGTTTCTGAAATGCAGCTTTATAACCATAATTTCTTTATGCAAGACAATATAAGAATATTTCACTTTTTTTTAGTCCATCCTTCCTTCCATAAAATTATTGCAATTAGTGTTGGAAAAAATGAGATAATGAAACTTTGGAGTTATGTAAACTTACTGAAATTAAAACTTTTAAGTTATGTCAGAGAAATTTAAAACAAGTCAGGAAATAGATGAACTGACTTAGTTATATCCCATGCCACTTAACTTAGAAACAAGTTTCTGTCTTTCCAAACCATGTAATAGAATGAATATTGCAGGTCCTTCAAACGTTTTGGAAAGCTACCATATATACGAGTCAGATTCAAACTCCGCAAACCTGGATTTGTGCTTGCAGATTTTTGACTATGTAAGTTTTTTTTCTAGAACTAATAAATAGATACAAAATGATATAGACCCTGGTATGCCAGAACATTATGTGCCAGCAGGTCAGGGCCTGTTTGCAGTTGTATCTGACCTATAATAGATTGTAAATAGTAATACCTGTTGTTGATAGGTTAGATTGTGTTAGTAACACTACATCTGGTGTGTAGAGGAGTATTAGATTGTGTCAGCAACAATATGTCTGGTGTGTATTTGTGTATTAAATTGTGCCAGTAACAATACATCTGGTGTGTATTGGAGTATAAACTGTGTCAGTAACAATACATCCAGTGTCTAGTGGAGTAATAGATTGTGTTAGTAACAATCATCTGGTGTGTAGTAGGGTATTATATTGTGTTGGCAACAAAGCTTCTGGTGTGTAGTAGAGTATTAGGTTGTGTTGGTAACAAAGCATCTGGTGTGTAGTGGAGTATTAGATTGTGTTGGTAACAAAGCATCTGGTATGTAGTGGAGTATTAGGTTTTATTTGTGACAAAGCATCTGGTATGTAGTGGAGTATTAGGTTTTATTTGTGATAAAGCATCTGGTATGTAGTGGAGTATTAGGTTTTTTTGTGACAAAGCATCTGGTATGTAGTAGAGTATTAGTTTCTTTTGTATCAAAGCATTTGGTATGTAGTAAAGTATTAGGTTGTGTTGGTAACAAAGCATATGGGTTGTAGTGGATTATTAGATTGTGTTAGTAACAACACACACACACACACACACACACACACACACACACACATATATATATATACATATATATATATATATATATATATATATATATATATATATATATATATATATATATATATATATATATTTCAAAAGAATCTAATGTTTAATACACATGGCGTTTTGAGTTTATTATGCTATAACCCCATCTGTCTGTTTGTCTGTTATCTTTCATTTTCTGCATGATAACTAAAGTTATATGGCACCTACTGTCACCAAACTGTATAGCAAAGTTCTTCATCATCAAAAAGAGAAACACCTACTGGTTTTAGGGAAAAAGATATTTGTCACTGTGAGCAAAAGAGTGCTAGTGCTCATGTCTTGAGTGACTCTGAGCACTAGTGCCCCAGGTGGAACCAGCCAGTTTGCAGAGTAGGTTGTTTCAAGTATTAAGTTTTGTTTCAGGTTTCTTCGTGTAGTTGTAGAATGTCAGTGATCTGTCCAGAATCACACGAAGGTACATTGATGCTGGGTCGTGTTTTATTTACTGCCCACTGAGGAAGATGCAGAGCTCATGGTTTGCATTTGCATTATTAAGGTGGAAGACTCTGGAGACTGTCTTATTGTTGTGCTTGGCTGTAGATGCCATTTCTTGAAGTCCATCATATCATATCCTCCAGGTTCTTGTTCAGTACCTCCTCAAACTCAGTAATGGGTCCCGAGAGAAATGTCATCAGCATACATGAACTTGTGTGACTGTTACAGGTAAGTCATTGATAAAGACATTGAACAAACTTGGCGAAAAAACATACCCTTGTGGAAGTCCGTTAGTCTGATGCCTCCAGAAGCTGCAGGTCTCTGTGATGTGCACTCTGAAGTGCCTGTCGTAAAGGAACAGTTTGATAGTCTCAGCTATCTAGCATGGCAATACTCTAGAAATTTTCAACAAGAGCCCTGCATGCCAGACAATGTTATATGTCACTGTTAGACCAAGGAAAACAAATCTAGTTTTAAGGTTCCTCTGAAAACTATTTTCAACAAACGTAGTCAAGGCAGGACTTGATCGCAAGTGCTACGGCCATGCCTGAAGCCTGGCTGCTCAACAGTTATGGTTTTCTCCAAGTCTGGACCAATTCTTTGGAGAACCAGGATCTCCAGTACCATAAAACAGATGGAAAGCAAGAAGATTGGCCAATAACTCGCTGCATGGTGCGGATCATTGCCAGGCTTTAAGATCGCAATAAACTTTGCCTGGCACCACAAAGTTGGCATGCACTTTTCCCTAACAATCGCGTGTAAAATGCGGTGATCCACTCCTCTGCCTTCGTGCAAAGATCAGGCAGAATGTTGTCATATCCTGCTGCTTTGCCTGATTTGATGCTGCAGTATTGTCGCCACTCACCTCGAACTTAACGTCGGTGGTGTTTCTCCAGGGGTGCCTTTGCCACTTGTAATAAATGCCTAGCTACAGCTTATGGTTTTACAACAGTGAGCTTGAAATGGTGGTTGCTGAGCAGTGAGTGACAATTCTTCGAACCAAGCTCCAGCCTTTCCCGCTGGAGCACGTAAAGTTGAGTGATCCTATAATTTCCTCCTAGCAAGTGCGTCTGGCAGTGTCCAGGGATTCGATCAGTTGATTTGCTATGTCTAGGTCTCCAGATGCTTAAGAAGAGCCCGATATTCTTCATCCAAACATGGTGTATAGACTGGACAATGACCATGAGGGACAGACTGAATGGCTGCCTTGAATATGTCTCTTTGGAAGCAGTGGTAGGATTCCTTGATTGGGATGCAGCGAGATGGTATAGTGACTAATGTATGCTCCAGCATGTTGTACTTTGTCCAATCTACTTTGCAGCAGTTCCAGTGCCACTATGAAGAGATGTGTAGACGGCAGCTGAAGTCCAATACGGATAAGTATTGGTCTGTGTTGACTCAAGGGGAAGTCATCTAGAACAGTTTGGCTTACTTGTGAGGATGGTTACTGATGGAGCTGACCCAGCAGAGATCCGGTGAATAGTCCTTTTGTCATCTCGCAGAATGAAAGTTCCCATGTTGCTTGGAGTCGTGGGTCAGAAAGAGGCCCACTCTACCAAGTGTTCCCCGGCTTCATCGGTGTGTGATTAGCCTCAGTCAGGGTGATGACTTTTGAAGTTGCTGATATAGACGGCTGGGTGAGTAATGAATAAATACCACGAATTAGTGACTCATTTGTTGAAATTCTTCTTGGTGAGTATTGACCAAACATATGCGACAGTGATATTTTTATCTATGCTACTCCACTGTGTGATTGTTAGTCAATCGCCATATCACTCTATACAAGTATTAGAGAAAGTCAAATGTATTACTTTAGTTCCCAATTAGCTGATGTTACTGTTGACAGCATGCACACTGCTGCATACTGTTCTTGCAGATCAGCATATGTTATGTTTTATTTGATGATTTTAACTGAACTGACCAGCAGTGCATTTCATGTCGACAGATTCAAGTCTATATTGTCAGTAGTCATGTGTTTTGTTACAGAAACGAAGAAGGTACTCAGTTACTATGTTTCTGAGCCATGCCAGCTGGTAATGGTTAGATATAGCTAGCAAGTGTATAATAACAAAAAACAAATGCCAGAAGCTGCAATGAATAATTTACAAAGACATTTTTCAAGTTATTATTTCCTCTGGAAAAAATTCCACGTTGTACACTCAGACAGAGTCTAGTATTAACCATCAGTACTGGCTCATAGATATTACAATGTGACTCCAGGATTTGACAATTTAGGAACCAACCATTTTAATGGGAGTGGGGTAGGGTTTTTTCTTTTGAGCCTTTGGAGATCATTTGACTTCTTAGTTATAGTTATTGTGATAGTAAGTCCAATAATGGTTTCTGCACAGTAAATTTAATTCACTGAGCAAAAGTCAAGATAATTGAGACTCCTTAGTCAATAATCACCAGTATACTGAGACCAGTGGTCATTGCAGAGTTAACTATGATGCCCTGCTACAAGTGCCTTAGTCAGGACAAAGAAAACTTAGCTTGGTATATGAGGTGATCATAGTACTCATGTTATTGGGTGTGTGATCATAGTACTCTTGTTATTGGTTTTCTGTGATACCTGATTGAGCTGTATCAACACTTATAATGAAAGACACTTTTAAAAATAAAACAATAAAAACACTAAAATTTCATGACCTTACTGTGATGGCTTTCTTCTCATTCATGGCCTTGAACTTGTACTTTGCCTCAAGAATTCATTGGCATCTTAAGGTATTGTGATTATCTGACATTTGTAATTTCATATTGTCACAAGCCACAGGACAAACTTTCCTGCCTGGGGATGCTATTTGGAGCTAGCCTGATCAACACATTTGTTAATTAAACTGGTGTTATGGTCATAGGCTAGACTTAAGAAGTGTTGTATTGAGAAGTAGAGTCATTAAATGATTCAAGTACACATGAAACAGATGGCCATTTTAAAAGGTTTCTAAGAAACCTCAAAGAAATGTAACAATTATAAGGAAACCCAACACAAGAGTTGTGTGTCAATTTTTTTGTTAATAAAAACAATTAATCAAACAATGTAGTTTGTGTTTAAAGTAACATAACTATAACTCATGCAGAATATTATAACTATGACATACATATGATACATACTAACTTCTAATTTGGGTCAATCTGTACACTGCACAGACTTAGATCTGCCATCACACAGTGCACCAGCAGATATGAGTCTGTGTAGCTTGTTAGGAGTAATCATGAGATCAAAGATCGTTGACCCTGATCTGCTAGCATATTGTTTATAGTTGGACATATAATTAAGTGTCTCTGATAATGATTGAAGGTTGAAAGAAAATTTAGTACCTGCTAAATGTCCAAACAGATAAATAAAGAAAAGTATGATTGTTACAACTACAGGTACTCTGATAGGACAAAATGACTGCACTTCCACGACCTGGCATCTTGTCTGCAGTGAACAAGCTCAGAGGTTTAAAGGTGCTCTTAATTTCTGATGCCAAGAACAGTTTCACCAACAGAATCGAACAAAGCCTTAGAGGGTTGAAGGTAAGAAATGCATATTTTTCACAGAAGAGCTGAGAAATGATTAAAATCTATGTGAATAGGTCATCTGTTTCATTAGTTGCCAGAAATGACAAGATTATAAGTGCAACTTGTTGCTTCATATCCTCTTCACAAAATGTAGGTGTGTATTATGTTTACATCAGAGTAAAACTACTGAAGTTAAGCAGAGGACCAAGTTCTCCAGCACTTTAAAAATGTCTAATTTTACTGCATCTAATTATTAATATTGTTTGATCATACAGGAACATGCATTGCAAATATCTTAGAAGCAAGGGTTGTTGTTGATGTTGCTGCTGATATTGCTTTTTTTTTTACATTGGAGTGCTATTTTGTACTTTATAATATGGCCTTTTGTAACAACATGGGTCACCAGAACATGACGCCCATGCAGCCACTGTCAGATCTTCGCATAGGACAGTGGAGATCTGATTTTTATCAGATTGATGCAATATGGAATTGAGGTTATGGTGTAAGTAATATGGGACTGAGTGTATGGTATATGCAGTATGGGACTGAGTGTATGGTATATGCAGTATGGGACTGAGTGTATGGTATATGCAGTATGGGACTGAGTGTATGGTATATGCAGTATGGGACTGAGTGTATGGTATATGCAGTATGGGATTGAGTTTATGGTGTATGCAGTATGGGACTGAGTTTATGGTATATGCAGTATGGGACTGAGTGTATGGTATATGCAGTATGGGATTGAGTTTATGGTGTATGCAGTATAGGATTGAATTTATGGTGTGTGTAGTATGAAATTGAATACATAGTGCATGCAGCATGAGATTGAGTTTATGGTGTATGCATTATGGGATTGAGTTTTATGTATGCAGTATGGGACTGAGTTTATAGTGTATGCAGCATGGGATTGAATTTATGGCATATGCAGTATAGGATTGAGTTTTAAAGGTGTATGCAGTATGGGATTGAGTTTATGGTGTATGCAGTATGGGATTGAGCTTATGACATATGCAGTATGGGATTGAGTTTTAAAGGTGTATGCAGTATGGGATTGAGTTTTAAAGGTGTATGCAGTATGGGATTGAATCTAGGGTGTATGCAGGATGGGATTGAGTTTATGGTGTATGCAGTAAGGGATTGAGCTTATGGTGTATACAGTATGGGATTGAGTTTTAAAGGTGTATGCAGTATGGGATTGAGTTTATGGTGTTGTGCAGTATGGGATTGAGTTTTAAAGGTGTATCCAGTATGGAATTGAGTTTATGACATATGCAGCATGGGATTGAGTTTTAAAGGTGTATGCAGTATGGGATTGAGCTTATGGTGTATGCAGCATGGGATTTAATTTAGGGCGTATGCAGCATGGGATTGAGTTTATGGTGTATGCAATTTGGGATTGAGTTTTAAAGGTGTATGCAGTATGGGATTGAGTTTATGGTGTGTGCAGTATGGGATTGAGTTTTAAAGGTGTATCCAGTATGGAATTGAGTTTATGGCATAGGCAGTATGGGATTGAGTTTTAAAGGTGTATGCAGTATGGGATTGAGTTTATGGTGTATGCAGCATGGGATCGAATATATGGTGTATGCATAAAGGATTGAGTTTATGATGTTTACAACATGGGATTGAGTTTATGATGTATGCAGTATCGAACTGAGTTTATGGCATTCATACTATGTGAAAAGAATAAAATGTTCTTTCTTAATGTTATTAGGATCCCTTCCTCCAATGACATAGGATGTGAGGCTCCCTCCACTCAACTGCCTCTTACAGCTGCATGAAGAAGTATGCATCTGGACAATTCTTTGACCCTGAGCCTCTGATATATGGCTTCTAGAGTGTTTAGAAACATAACCAATCAGATGCAAGATCACCTCATTATTATGCATGAATGTTTCTCATATTCAAGTTCTTGCAAGATCTTGATGATATCATCTTTCAAGCTTTCAAACCAAATCTCATCAAATTTTGATCAGAAATAAAGCCAGTTAAAGTGTTAACAAAGTATGCCAATCAGATGCAAGATCACCAGTCATTCATATGCATGGATGTTGCTCATATTCAGACTCAATCTGTTTAGAACCAGAACTCCGCTGTCTTACATGAAGAATTGACAGTGACCACTTAGGGGTTATTCTGGTGCCCAATGTTATTACAATATTGCTGCCATTGCAACCATTTTGAAAATCTCGTTATCACTGCTCTTCCTGAATTGATAGTCATTTTCACTAAAGACTTCTTATGATGTCTAGTTGGTTCTAAATAAAAAATTGTGCCCATCTCGGTTCCAATATGGTTACATGGTAGCCTTGATGAAAATCATTGTATCACTACTTGTACATAATAGTAATAATAATAATAATAAATAATAATAATAATAATAATATTAATAATAATAATAAAGACTTTATTTAGAGAAGGTAACCCAGTTAGTTACAGAACTAATCTACCTTGAGGCCTTCTATCTGTTATGTACAATATATACAGTATATACAACATGATGTGAAGAATCTGGCTTGACACTAAATAATTAGGTAATTTTAAAATTCAAAGTATCAAGACTGGAACACATTCACAGGCATCAGTGAAAACATAAACATATATAAAACATAAAATATAATCCTGCATTTAAATATTCAGTTATGAAAATGATGTAAAATTACAGAAAAACAGGCGGTATTTTTTGTACTAGAACTGTTCAATTTTCTAAAGATTTCATCCATTTAAGACATTGATTGTGAAAAGATGAAATGCTAGGAGCCTGCCTTATGTCACCGGGAATGTTGTTGCATACCAGTGGACCAGTATATTGAAAACTTTTTTTAAACAATTCCTTCTTTGGCCTTGGTATAATGTAATTTTTTCTTCTTATGGACCTTAAATTTGGAGTGCCATCAACATCTCTTTGGTGAAAGATATTGCTTAGATAGACAGGAATGCCTTTTCTGGATACTTTATACATCAATTTGGCCTTTTCAAGAAATATTCTTTCATGTATTGTTAAAATCTTTATATTATTCACTGCATCCTGAAAATTGTCTATACTTTGATCTAGAATTAAATGGCAAGCCCTCTTTTGGAGTCTTAAAAGTGTTGTTATGTTTGAATTAGAGGTATTACCCCAAATTACATTACAGTAGTCCAGATATGGCTGAATATTACTTTTATAAAAGATGACCCTATACTGAAGAGGAATGTATGTTTTGATTTTCCTCAGTAGCCAAAGATAAGAGTTAACCTTTTTTGAAATATGTTTAATATGAATAGACCAAGTAAGATTGTTATCCATGAATACACCAAGAATTCTATCTTGAGAGGTCATATTGAGGCTCACATTGTCAAATAGAACCTGGAGTTTGTCGCTATCTAGCCTTGCTCGTTTTTGTTGTGTTGTAACTAGTAGGGCTTTCGTTTTTCTGTATTTATGATTATACTGTTTTCCTTGCACCATACTTGAAGTCTGTTGAGAGCATCTTGTAAGTTATTTTCAAGTACTGTTTTGGTTTTACCAATCTCAGACAATGTAGTATCATCTGCATAAAGGTCAGTGGAAGAAATTGAAGTTCCAATCTTAAGAGGTAAATCGTTGATAAATAGTATGAATAAGAGAGGCCCAAGGATAAAGCCTTGTGGTACTCCACAATTAATATTTTTACTTTCAGAAAGTTGACCATTTAAAGATACTTTTTGCACTCTATCGGTTAAGTAAGAAGTAAACCAGTTTAGAGAGGTTTCACTGCATTGATAGATTTTTAGTTTTTCAAGCAAAATTTCATGGTCTACAAGATCAAAAGCTTTATGAAAATCAACCATAATAGTGCCTACCATTTCTCCTTGATCTAATGCTTTCAGCCATTTATCAATCAAAGATACAAGTGCAGTTTCACAGGAGCTGATTCTGGCAAAAGCCAGACTGATTATCATGAATAAGATCATAAGTGTTTAAATAGCTGAGAAAAGAATCATGTTAACATGGATGGTCAAATCAACATGGGGTTTTCACTAAAGACTTCTTATAAGGTCTGGTTGTTCCAAATGATAATGATAATGTATGGATGTTCTAAATGATAATGGTGCTGATCTAACATCATTATAATGGCTACCACAGTGGCCTTCTAAACAATCCCTTATATCTGTACTCCTTCTGAAAAGAAAATCATACTGACATGGGTTTTTCACCAAAAGACCTTTTACATACATGCCAAGAATTCTGGGACCAAATCAGGGAGATCAGTGTTCACAGTCTGGAAGACTGGGTCCAAATCAGGGAGATCTGCATAACAAAAATTACTTTTTGTCTTAATTTAAGCATGAAAGTGCACATCATACCAAAACTTGGTAAATTAACTACAAGGATAAATAGTTACTCAACTTTATAAATATTTTATGTTTGTTTTCTCACTATACTTCCCACATTTAAATTTGATTATCCAAGAACTGATGGCATTAAAACGTATTTCCTTTTTTTTCTATGGCATATTTTCTTTTGATTCTGTTAGTGTAGGTTTCAATATGGCACCGTAATTATTATATTTCCAAAGAGATCAAGTACTGTTTTATTCTTGTCAAGTTGCCAGCAAACTGTTATACATGATACATTATTACTCAGTATTGAAATATTGATTAGTAAAACAACTTAAGTGTATACAATAAATGCATTAATGCATGTTGCACACTACAGTTTGATTGGTTGTTGTTTTAGATAGAAATACCTGTGCATGGTGGACACTGTTTTAGCTGGAACTACCTATACTTAGCAGATGTTGTTTTAGCTGGAAACACCTATGTTCAGCAGTTTTGTGGCCGAGTGCTTAGCCAAGTTGCTGTTAGTACCATTGTTATTAATTTTTGGTATGACTTGGGTGGGGTTCGAACCCATGACCACCCACATCTGAGGCAGACACTTTGACCACTAAGCCACCAGAGCAGTTGTATTGTAGAAAGACTTTTGCAGAATGTCATGTTTCACACACTCAACCATAGCATAATCCAAGAACTTTGCATAGTGGGTACATCCAGAAAAGTAGATCACTGTGAAGTTCATATTAGGTCATTGAGGTGGTTGACATTCCTAATATAAATACACCAATCTCATTTAACAACTGTACACACAGCAGTGTTAAAAAAGACTCAACTAGTGTGTGTATGTGATTTGGATTTTTAACATAGCTGTAACAATTTTCCAGTCATATCGCTATGATGTCAGTGGCGTGGCAGTTTAAAGTGATGTCTAGCACTGGGGCATCATGCTGCAGACATGTAGCATGATGTACCACCCAGTCACCTTATCCTGACACCAGCCAACCAGTCCTAAAACTAATGTCTTAATGCTGAGCACCAAGCGAGGCAGCTGTTAGCATCATTTTTGTAAATCTTTGGTATGAACTTGTTGCAAAACCTTTATATTTTTATCACATTAGCATTAAATGTAGGTCAAAGTGACATTTTTGCATGTGGTCAGTAGTACCTTTAAAGATAAATACAAACATTGAGGTTATTGATTATAACATTATCAGATAAAATGATTTAAAGATAAAAGACATTACATAATAACTGAGTTGGAAAAGTAGATTACCTTTGCCGTCCTTTCCAATTGCAGGTAGTACCTTCCAAGATGAATACATGCATACCATTTTAGTTTCAAGACTCTGCTTGTAGTTATGTCAGGAAAATTGATGCAATCTTTAGTTTGTGAAGGTTAGTCACTATGACCTACTTTTGCCAGTGAGCTAAATGCAGAAACTTAACATTATTACACAAATATGACTCAGCTAAATGCAGAAACATAATATTGACACCTACAACATCACTATCAACAACAATAATCATGCCACAAGTATGATCACAAGGACTTAACTGTACATGTGAGACAAAAATAAGTAGTAAATTGGTTCAGGTTGACCGTATTTGTTTATGCACCACTCTACCCTCAGTCCTGGATGTCTATGGGCGGGGGGTGTTACCCATGTGAAGCTGACAGTCCTATCCCATTCTGAATTCATTTCCACTCATTGTTTTACTTCTGAAAGACTTCTTAGAATTAAACCAAACTTTGTACGAGATATTGCATATGTCAATATTTTCACCATTTTCCAACATAATTTGACAGTTATGGCCCATTGTTTAACTTGCAATTGCAGCATAATTTTGTTTTGCTCCAAAACTTGTGAAAGTCTTCATGGATTCAAATGAAATTTGGTATGTGGCTTTCCATCAGGAACACCTAAATCACTTTCAGTTGTCACCCTTTTATAGCAAAATTGAATGGAGTTATGGGCCTTTATGACTTTTAAATTTTCTCATCATTTGCATCAAAGTTTTATGTCTGTCTGTCCAATAATTTTTGAAGGACTAAATGTACTGTAACCACATTTGGCATGATGCTTTATATTAGCAAAGCCTAACTCAAGTATGGTTTTTATTTTTTTCTGGCCAAATTTGTGAGATATGGCTGCAGTTCTTGTCTTGAAACTCTTCCTTTTAATAGTTTATACTACCACTGGTATTTTTAGTAGCTCCTGCTGAATGGACAGTCATATCATCATGGGGTTTTCACTAAAAGACTTCTCATGATGGTTAGTTGGTCTTGACTGAAAATTGTGCAATGTGGTATCCAGTGTGACTGAGATGGCAGTCATTTTGAAAATCAATTTTATTGTTACTCTCTAAGATTGGAGAGTCTTGTTGACATAGGGTTTTCACCAGAAGACTTCTTATGATATCTAGTTGGTCCTAAATGAAAATGGTGCCAGTCTTATTGCAGAATATGACTGCCATAGCAGCCATCTTTAAAATCTTGTTATCGCTGCTTCTCCTGAATGAAAAGTAATTTTGCCATGGGGTTTTCACCAGAATACTTCTTATGATGTCTATAGTTGGTCTTAAATATATTGTGTCACTTGCACATCAAATATCTCCTCAGTGGTGGCCATCTAGTTTTCACTGCTTCTCTTGAATGGATGGACATATCAACGTTGTTTTGTGACTAAATAACTTCCTTTGATGTCTTGATTGTCATAAATGAGAACAGTAACAATCTGACTTCCAGTCTGGATGCAATATTGGCCCTTTTGGAAATCTTGTTATACTCTTTAATGAACTGATACATCAGCATGGTGTTTTCACATAATTACATCTTATCATGTCTATATGGTTGTAAATGAAAATGGTGCCAGTCTGCTATCTTGAAAATATTGTTATTGTTTCTTCTCCAAAATGGAGTGCCATCAGCATGGACATTTGGCCAGAAGATATTTTATGATGTCTTATTGGTCCTAAATTATAATGGTGCTAAGCAGACATCCAAAGCAGCTAATTTTAATCAGTGCTGGCTGATTAAGGGACAGTGTTTGATTTGAACCAAAAGACTGGCTGATTCAGCTCAAATACGAGGCTGATTCGGATCATGTGAAATATTAAAAGAAAAATAATGGAACACACATACCTGATATATATTATAGTAGTTAGTACTGTTTTTACATGTATAGTAATATCATGTAAAAAAAATTATATTCAGCTCTTAGATTAAATTTTGATAGTTATTAGCACATTGAAATCAGAACAAAATAGATATGAAATGTTACAATGGGATTTTTTAAAACTAAAATAAATTGGCAGTAATTTTCAATAAAGAAATCATATTATTAACTTTCATAAATCAAGCAAGTATCAACACTATCAAACAGTATTCCATATAAATAGGTTCAATGTACTTACTGATTTCTCAAGCAAATCATGTTTGCTTATTATATTTGCAACTACAGAATTGTATAAAGAATTATTGATGAGTAAAACGATAGTATCACATAATTCACTGTTATCATTAGATTTTTTATCTACTGTTATCACTGAATTGTTGTCTTTGGAGTAAAATCTCAAACCAGTAAACCAACTTATTTTAATTTAGCCTTTGAAATATTGAAAACTATTTAATTTAAAGCACTTATTAAATCCATTAAATGTAGATTTCTGAATATAAATTTTGGACAATAATACATATATAATCTTGCATATTTAATATAATATTTCTACCATATAACCAAAGATCACAAAGTTATTACTGTCAGCAATATATGTTGTGTTCTAGAATGGTATCAGATTCAGTAAATTGGCAAATAACATCAAAAGTGTCAAATATGTTTGCTGGCACTGTGGAAGTCCTATGCTAAGAATCAGACCTCTAAATGTCCTGCTGAAGTTACGTGCCAGCATTTATGGACCAAGTTAGTGTCTCCATTGCTATACATATTATATACATACAATTATTTGAAATAATAATATATTGTCTTTTATCTTAGCTCTTGTACAGTGTCTGGTTTTAATAATAATATGCAGACACTTCAATAATACATTAAAAATGGTTATCTCCACTGCCCGCATTGGAGATTGTCATAATAATTTGTACTCCGATTCATAAGGGTATTGAAGATCTCCAATAATCCACAATGAAAAAGAGAAAATGGCTTGAGATATGAACTGGGAAATATTTTGATGTGGATGGAACTGAATTTTATCTTTTCAATCTTTCAGGCAGAAGTTGATTCTATTGCCACGAGAAAGGGAAAGGAGATGATCTCTGCAGTGAGTCATTTCAACCCAGAAATAATAGTCTGCCCATTTTTGACTGCCCGTGTCCCTGATGCAATCTGGAGTAAGAAAGAAAGGCCGTGCTTGATAGTCCATCCTGGAATTGCTGGTGATAGGGGTCCAAGTTCGCTTGATTGGGCGTTATTCACTGGAAAAAGTGAATGGGGTGTAACTGTTCTCCAGGCAGTAAAGGAAATGGATTCTGGTGATATCTGGAGTACTTCTAATTACCCAGTGGAAAAAGATGCAACAAAAACGTCCCTTTATGTTGGACCATTTTCTGATGCGGCGATGTCAACGGTTCTAGATGCTCTATGTCGATTTCAGGATAAAACACCACCGACACCATTGGACTACAATCATCCTGAAGTCAAAGGATGTCTGCAGAGGACAATGACAGATGATGACAGGATAGTGGACTGGACCAAATCTGCAGAAGATGTTTTAAGGGTGATTCGAATGTCTGACACTCAGCCTGGTGCAGTTGGAGAAATATTCCACCAATCTTTATCTGATGGAGTTTTTAGGCTTTATGATGGTCATATGGAAACTGGTGAATCCTCTGAAGCAATCAGGACATACCTCTCTGTCTGCAAACCTGGTGAAATAGTTGGGAAGAAAAATCAAGCAGTGCTGGTGAAAACGGGGGATGGAAAAGGAGTTTGGATTGGTTGTATGAAACGGGTAATATTGTAGTGACTGTTATTTATACTGGTCATATACCAGAAGATATTATGGGATGGTCTGCTGTCAGTCATCATATGTCCATCATCCTTCTGTCTCTTTGCACTAGTTTGTAATTGCTATACTAAACTACGTGAATGACTGCCATGAAACATTACACACACATTCATCCCATGCCCTAATTGGTCCTAAATTAAAATGGTGCCACAGTGGCCATCTTGATAACCTTGTTGTGGCTACACTTACAGAATGGATGGTGGTATCATCATGGTGTTTGCACTAAAGCACTTATTTAAAGTCTAAATGAAAATGGTGCCACTCTGGTGTCCAATATGTCCACCACATCTGCCAGCTTGAAATCTTATTATTGTTACACCTCTTGAATCAGGGTTCCCATAGGTCCTGGAATTTTGAAAAAGTTTTGGAATTTACAAAATAAATTACAAGGACTTTGAAAAGTCCTGAAATTTCTCATAACCGTGCAAAGATTTTAGAAAAGTCTTGGAATTTCTGACAATGGAGTTAACAAATTGGTAACTGCTTATTTCATTGAGTGCAGAGCACCTACTAACATGACACAATTATGAATGAAAAAGGGTTGACAATACTTGATAGTGTGGTCCTTTCATTTTGTGAAATGACCATGGAAAAGGTTTGGAAAAGTCATGCAATATTGTTTTTCTTAAGCCTTCAGAAACCCTGTTGAATGGAAAGTCATGTCAACATGGGGTTTTCTCTGAAAAGTCTTTCATGATGTATAGTTGGATGTAAATGATGCACATTTGATGGCTAATATGGCTTTCACAGTGGCCATCTTGAAAATTTTGTTATGGCTATGAATGGAAAGTAATATTGCCATGTGATTTTTACTGGAAGACTTCATACAAAGTCTAGTTGGTTGTAAATGAAAATGGTGCAGATATGATGTCCAACGGCCACTTGAAAGTCATTATTATTACTCCTTCTGTTGAATACTGGTAGTCACAGCAACATGAGGTTTTCAATAAAAGACCTTATATGATGTCTGGTTGGTCTTAAATGAAAATGGTGTCAATATGAAAGTCAGTATGGCCACCACAGTGATCATCTTGAAAAACTTGTTATTACATCCTTTGTACAAAAGGTAATATTGTCATTGGGGTTTTCACTAGTAGGGAGTCAAAAGTGCTTACCTTGACAGTTTACTCACCTTTCATTGCTATGTGGTTTTGAGTTTTTGCTTGACCAGAAAGTGTCTGTGAGAAGGCTAGCCAGTAGCTTTCCATGGGTTTGCAGTCATCTTCCTAAGTTCTTCCTCTATCAGATATACTTGCTGCCATGTATTTTTCTTGTACATGTGTTGGAAAATGAACCTCTCATCCAAGCATTTGTGAAGGATGAGGGGCATTATTGGAGTGAAGCCAGAGGCTGAGCATGATAAAGTATACATAGCATGTTACTCTGTCATTGGCAGAAACAAGCACTCTTCAAAGAAAGAAAAACATTTTTATCAGTCAAATGATGTGTCACCTGAAGTATGGTACATAAACAAGCCACCCGCATGAGGTGTCTCATAGTTTGAAGCGAAGTGTTTTGTTGTCTGTATTAGACAGGGAGGGAAAACCCCACTTTAGTAAAACCTCAACTCGCAACAAAGGATGGGTGGGTGTATGCATGCTCAGCTTCTGGCTATTCCAATAATGCCCCTCATCCTTCACAAATGCTTGGATGAGGGGTTAATTATTTTCCATAAAGCCATCAGTCTCACAGGTATACACAGCATCTTTAAAGATTGACAACAAAACATCTGCTAAAAACATCAGTAGGAAAAAGGGAACACATGCTAACCTGTAAATCATAATCAAACAAAAATGATTATTTATATGCTTATGATTATTTAACTGCTTCAGCAAAACCCTTACTATTAACCTGAATATCCCTTTGATAAAATTTGTGAAAAGTCTTTACTGATGTCCAGTCTGCTGTTTTCAATATATTATGCAACGAACTGCCTTGTCTGAAAGCAGTTGATGCTGCAGCAGTTCTGTAAGAATGAGCTTTGAATTTAGACGTACCAATTCCTGATTGTTCTAAACCATTGTTAACCATCTTGCAATAGTAGTAGATATCATAGCTATATAGGAACAATAAGATACCAGTCCTGTCAAGATATTGCATCAAAATATGCATAGCACAAAGCTTCATATCCTTATAATGTAGTAGTTCCAACTGGAAATTATTTCCTTGTCTTGAAGTTTTCAACAAATCTGAAAAACTGAATACTATTTTATCTGCCATACAAGTCATGTTATGTAAATTCAGATATTTTAGAGTTTTTGGTCTTGGAGCTGTAGTTAAAGAAATGAGAGCAACCAGCTTCATTGTTAATGATATAGTTTCCAAAGGAAAAAGGGTACACTGGTATCACTGGACAACAAATTTTTACAAAAGTCATGTTACTGAAATAAAATTAGTCAGTTCTTATCAATTTTTATGTGCTGAACACGAATATGACAGTCAAATTGCAAAATTGGCTCTAGTTTTTTTGTAATCTGCAAGAAATTAATGTTTACATAACGAAATGCATTCCAATAGTAAAAGGTCAACTGTAATAGCCTACCTATAAAAAATCAAGTCATTGACTACATCTTAGATTTCTTCGCCTGTCTCTTGTACAGCTGTTCGGGAGCATCTCTGAGGAGTGTCCAGCAGTAGTCAGCCAGCATTGTAGTGGACCATTTTCCCTGGTATCTTTGTTCCATTGTTGCGATATCTTGATGAAAACGTTCGCCGTGTTCATCACTAACAATACCACAGTTGCTAGGAAAGAAATCCAAATGGGAATGAAGGAAGTGAATCTTTAGAGACATATTGCAGCCAAGTTTCTTATACTTCATCAACATGTCTTCTACTAGTTCCTTATAGTTTTCTGCCCTAACATTTCCGAGGAAGTTTGTAGAAACTAGGCGAAAAGCATTCCATGCTTGTTTCGCGTCACCTTCCAGCAAGTTGTTGAACCGGTCATCTTTGAAAAGCTCTCGAATCTGAGGACCCACAAAAACTCCCTCTTTAATCTTTGCTTCGCTGAGTCGAGGGAATTTTTCATGCAGGTATCGGAATGCTGGCAAAGTCCGGTCAATGGCTTTCACGAAGTTCTTCATGAAACCTAGTTTGATGTGAAGGGGTGGTAGCAAGATTTTCTGAGCCTCAACCAGAGCTGGGTGTTGGATATTCTTCTCTCCAGTGGCTACATTCTGCCTGTGAGTCCATTCCTTCCTCATGTAGTGCATTTCCCTTGCTCGGCTATCCCACTCGCATAAGAAACACATGTATTTTGTATATCCTTGCTGCAGTCCCATTAAAAGGGCAACTACCTTCAAATCGCCACAGAGGTGCCAGCTGTACTTGTTATACTCAATGGAATTCAGTAGCTGCCTTAAGTTATCGTATGTCTCTTTCATGTGGACAGCATACGCTACTGGAATAGATGGAAGAATGTTTCCATTGTGCAAAAGCACAGCCTTGAGACTCAGTTTCGAAGAGTCCACAAATAGTCTCCATTCTTGTGGGTCATGAGTGATTTTTAAAGCATTCATGAGGCCCTCAATATCGGAACAGAATATCAGATTACTTTCCTTTCTGAAGAAAGGCTCCAATTGCTGGTGGCGCTTTCGATATGCAGTAATTGTGACATCTTCTTCTAGAAGATTCCATTGTTGGAGTCTTGATCCTAGCAATTCTGCCTTGTTCTTTGATAAGTCCAAATCACGAATCAGGTCATTTAGTTCTTCCTGTGTTATTCTGTGTGGGGTTGATGATGCACCACAGTGAAAATCTGGATCACTGCATGCTGATGGACCAGGAGAAGAACAGGTCGACTCACCTTTGTCTTCGTCAGATGAATCAAGAGAATATTCTGCTGGAGGTTCTGGAATAGGAAGTCCCTCACCATGTGGAACTGGTCTCAATGCAGACGGAATGTTTGGGTAGACTATTCTCGACTTCTTTCGCTTCGTTATTCCGCCGGAAAGAGGAGGAACCAAGCAGAAGTAACAGTCATTTAGGTGGTTGCTTGGCTCTCTCCACACCATTGGGACTGCAAACGGCATTGATGACCTTTTGCAATTCAACCACTGTGAAAGCTGTGTTGTACATGTAGCACAGCATATATGCGGAGCCCAAGGCTTGTCTTGGTCACCAACCTTGCATCCGAAGTAAAGATGATATGCCTTCTTCACTTGAGAATTGATACTTTTCTTCTGGTTGGCAAATGTCACTTCCCCACAAATATAGCAAAAATTGTCCGCGGTATTAACACACTTTCGAGGCATTACTGTTCTTTATTGTACGTAAATGGATAAAATAATAAGTTTTATGTAACAGTAGCTTGAACTGTCTCGCACAACGTCTAAAATATTTTAAATGCTGAACCTATCTGATTGGGCTTTATATAGTACACTGCTTACGTCAGCTTCAGCAGCCGCCTGGCATTAGTATAATAGGCCTACACATGTATAGTACACTGCTGACGTCAACTTACTTCAGCAGCCGCATGGCATTAGTATTGCATTGCATCAGAAAATGATGCAATCAATTGTGGATGATGTGAGCATGATGGTATTATGCAATGTTACATCATTATTCCGGATGTTGCTGCAGTCCTACTGGAGAAATTTACACAGTGAAACATAGAAAATGAGGTATATGAATATCTTCAAAACGAGAGCCAATACAAATTTTTCACGGTTATATTCGTGTTCGGCACACCAAAATACTACAGATTAGGGCCTTTTCAAGTCAGTAATGATTTCACTGTTGACCAGTGTATTTTAAGACTAGGTTTACATCCCAAGTGTCAACATATCTTGGTTTTTTGGTGGACTTCTGTTAAACAGTCGTTTTCAAGTATCTATTAGTCAACAAAGGGTTGGGGCACTATGCATTATCAAACATCCTCAAAGTAGTAAGTAACACTGCATTGTGAGTATTAATGACACTATATGACTTACCTTCAGTTACCAAAGAATCTAAGTACAAAATAATTATTACCTCAGAGACACAAACGGGATTAATTTCACTGATCATACACCAAAAATTCCATTTTTCCATGCCAAATTATATTGTTACTGGTCTCCATGAATTGTTAATGATGTCCACAGCTGTTGTTGGAAGTCCTTGGTTTTGGAGCAATATCCTGATACAGTCACTGAGATTAAAGATAGGGTCTTCACTAGAGGATGAGTTTGACCATTGTGTGGAAAAGTCAGTATGTTTTTGTGCATTGGAAGTCTAATTGAAAGAGAAATTAAACATGACAAGAGTACTGGAAACCAGGATTGTGATGTCCAATGTGGAACAATTAAGACTGCTTTACTAATATTATCAGCAATAATTTTATTCAATATTTTTCCAACAAGATTAAAAGGGAGAAAAATGTATGAGATTTGAATCATGCCAAGAGAAAGAAAAGGCATCTCATTCTGGAAACCATGAAATGAACTTCTTTAACTGACAGTTTAATCTGGATGCCAAAAGATCTGTGTCTGAAATAAAGGTCCTTGTACACAATCTTAGAAAAATTTCTCTCTTCAGCATCCATTCAGTGGAGTCTGAAAAGTTCCTTGACAGAAAATCTGCCTGTATATTATATTTGTCAGCAATATAGACTGCTGATATGAATATTTCCCTTGTAAGCACCATTCCCAAAGCTGTCTGGCTAGCTGATCCAATATTGAATCAATACAATTCCACCGATATTGTTAATATACGAGATAGCACATATGTTGTCAGACTGAATCTCAATATGTACATTTTTGTGATCTGAATGAAAAGCCTGTAAGGTATAAGAAATTGCTAACAACTCCAGGTAATTTATGGAAAAAATGGTCTCACTCTCACGTAAACCCAGTGTCACATCTTTTAACTTCCTTGGCCACATCATCACCAAAAAGCATGGATGTTATAGGGGTAATTTGCATATTACAGAGATTGGAATATTTCCTTTTTAAATATGGTTGAATCAGATACCTCCTTTTGAGGGAGACATGATTTTGCACCTGACCCATAAGGGTAATGGCATCAGAAAATAGGGTCTTTGTGTTTTAATTAGTGGCAATTTGAGACTTTAATAATTCTGCTAATGCCTGCAACAACAAGATTTTGTATACCCCCCAAAGGGTTTGTCATAAGAACTCTTTTGCTATTAGGTCATACCAGATTTCTTGATTGACAAGTGGGGGGGGGGACAACGTGTCACAGTTTTCTGAGATCTTGTACTTATGTACAATTTCAGCTGTTACACATAAAGAATTGCATGCAATATTAATCAGCTCTGCTAAGAAATTAGTTATTGGCTCTCCTTTTTGGGGAGTTTTCAGTTTGGGTAACTGCCACATATTATCAGCATTGTTAGTAGAAATACGGTTGTAATGCATCAAACAATGCCCCATTTATTTTTCCACTCAAAGAAAATTGCTTGAGGGGTCTTCTTGCATCACCCTCTGCTGGGTAACGTCAACATCGCTATCATAATTGGCCAATCATTTTCAACCTCTACATGTAATTGAGGTAAGCCTTCACCCAAAAGGGCATCAGCATTGTTATCTGACATAACAGGCTGCATTTCATTTAGGCCCAATATTTTCTTCAAATGCTCAATATCTGTTTCAGACAGGTTGTTTATGTCTGTGAGACTGAATGTCCTTGACTGACCGACATTTTCAACATTTTAGGTCGACATAACAGGCTTGCATTTTGACACTTTCTAAACATTAGGAACAACAGACTTTTTTTCTTTTTTATTCTGTTTCTGTGGCTACTTAAAAACTCCTCTCTTTAGAGGAAGTTGCCTCAGCTTTACAAAAGGCTGCATTATCCTCAGGCCCCAAGCCCAGAAATTCCAAGTTGGCTTTGAGGTTGGTAATTGAGAGGACTTAATCCTCTTCAGTAGACATTAGAAATAAACAAAAAGAAAATATGACATATAACATGTATAGTTTGGACTACTTCCTAAGTTGGCTACAACAACACCTAAATACCAAATATGCACCTATTATTGAACTTAACACTCCACTACAGCACCAGAATAATTATGAGAAACCTCATGCGGGTGGCTTGTTTATAAAGGATACTTCAGGTGACACATCATGTGACTGATAAAAAAGTTTTCTTTTTTTTAAGGAGCACCTGTTTATGCCAATGACACTAACATACTGTGTGTACATTTGAAGCCAAAGGCTTTACAGAAAATAATGGCATTAAACTCTAGAAAACCCAAACCAAACATTCTCCATTGTATGTCTCGCTGGTCCTAAATAAATATGGTGCCAGTCTGATGTCCAACATGGCTACCAGAATGGCCATTTTGAAAATATTTTATCACCATACCTACAGAATGGATGGTTGTATCAACATGGGGACTTTATTGAACAACTTCTGATGATGTCTAGTTGGTCCTAAATGAAAATGATGCCATACAATTTCAGACATTCAGTATGCCCATTACAGTGACTATCTTGAAAATCTGAATGAATGGTTATATAGTATGCTCCCAGTCAGGCTGCAAATATGGCTTCCTGATCATCTTTGTATAATGTCTAGTTGGTACTAGATGGAAATAGTGCCGTCAGATATCCAATATGGCCACCATGGCACTGATCTTGAAAACCTTATCACTACTTCTTCAAACTGGAAAATCATATCAACTTTCACCAGGAAACTTCTTATGATTTCTTGTTGGTCCTATATGAAAATGCTGCTCATCTGATATCCAGTATGTTTGCCACAGCAGATCATTTGAAATATTAATATCACTGAGGAATGTCAGATGGTTTCAGCTTTGCAGCAGTTAGAAGGAAGAAATGGTCTTATCTTAAATTCCTGAAAATTCTTTTCAGCCAGTGGAGAGTCAGTCTCTTTGTGGAAGTCTAATACTTGCTTATGAGACAGAAAAATAACTGAGAACCCCAGGAGAGAACATAATGCTGGACAAAAATTGTCTGCATTATTTTACAGAATGTGTGTCCCATTTCATAGCTCAGAATATGGAGGACAAATCAATCAAAGTGACACTGGACATATTAAAAATACAGTAAAACAAATGAGACATATTGAATGATAATTATAATGTTTTGTTTAAAATTTCAGAGTCTTAATGCTGAAAACTGCCTCAGTATTCATTTTTATATTGTTAATTAACTTTGCAATATTTTTTACATATCAACTAATAATTCAACAAATATTATGTACATAAACACCTGCAGATTTATTTGTTATACATGTACTTAATTTCATGTAGTATTTTCTCTTTATCCTTACTGACTTACATTGCATACATAGATAATAGAGAAAATAGCATAACTTTAAAAGCTTTCCATTTTCAGTACAAAAGTGATCATCCTGAACTCAAGCTTCCTGCAACATTGGCACTCCCAAAGCAATGTGCACATGATGTTGACACAATCAGCGGACGCTGTGACTACAACAATATCTGGGTCCAAAAAACTGACTCTATCTGTTACGTTCATTTTGATTTTTATAATGGTGCTATGGACAAGCATGGATGTGAGCGGCTAGAACAAGTTTTGGAGGACGTTGCCAAAATGGAGGATATCAAATTGGTAGCCTTGATGGGAGGTGACAGATTCTTTTCAACAGGTAAATAGTGGAATGCAGATGTTATTTGTTGATGTCGAGATCTGTCAGTCTGTCAGACTTTTGTCAATCCATTTTAATGGTAAAACTCTAACTGGAACAAATAAATGAATTTAGATTAAAGTTTGATTTTAAGTAGCCCTTTTTGATATTTACATGTAGAATAAATTTCATTTTAAGTGACCTATTGTTTGGCTTTGGATCCAAAACTTTTTTAAATTGAATTTCTCCTTCAAGGACTTGATGTTCACGAACACCTATCAGCAATGTCCTGATCTGAAAAAGAGGTCTTATGATAGCATGTATAGTGTACCTTTCCTAAGTAGACAATGCCATATAGTAGACATATATTCATACCAGACACTTTTGGGGATCCTCATCGAAAATCCTTTTTTATATGTCCTACAGCAGATTATTTTTCGGGTCCACAAATTTGTGTATAACGGACACCATGACCTGACATGTGCAGATTTGAGAAGAAAAAAAATAATCTACTGGAAAAAATCATACAGAGTGACAAAAATACCTTAGATTACCCCCATGGCCTGTTCTGACATAGGACCCTCTCTATCATAATATATAAGAAAGAAGGTATGGAATTACTCTCTTATATATTATGATAGAGAGGGTCCTATGTCAGAATGGGCCATCGGGGTAATCTAAGGTATTTTTGTCACTCTGTACAATTTTTTCCTTTAGATTATTGGGGGCTTTTTTTCTTAACATCACGCTCGCGTCGAGCACCTGTGGCTGCAGATGCTGTTGAATGCACACAGATTTGAGAAGCCCAGCTTGTTTTGACAATGATTGACAACGGCCACTGTCCACTAGGTCTCATTACATAATGTCTTTGCTTAGCATTGATCTACATACTGGTATGATCTTCAGTATGATCACCAAGAATTCATTTCCTGTGAGCGACACCGTACTGAGGATAAAAATGGCAGCTCTGAGCATCTTGTAAATTAAATGGTTTACAGGTTAGTATGATGATTAGATCCGGCTCATATTTAATATAATATTAAAAGTTTTCTCAGGGTACAATGATAATGTTGATTTAATTAATTGAAGACAATGTTTTTAAAGGTAAGTAACTCGCAGCTGTGTTGGCTTCTGGTTCAGGTCAATTAATATTACAATGTCCATGTTTTTTGTGTGTATGTGAAATCTCTGCTTTATAAAGGAAGAAATATAGGTTAAAAATAAGAGCAGATACTGATGACAATTTTAGATTTAGATATCAGGTATTCAAATCAAATACTGTTTTGCTGACCTTTCACCTTTAGATACAACTTTTTAAAAAATGAATTAATTGTTGACGAGCAAGATTACAACTACTGCTTATGCATATTTAAGTGCATTACCAATTTAAATACAATACTTTTGATGTTTTGTGGAAATGTATCGTTACATTTTTCACTGCTACTGGATTTTGATATTTTCCTTGCTGGATTTTAATTATTTTTTAATGTAATAGTGTAGTAAATTTTTAAAAGAATTTTCTTTTCGCCAAGTTCTTGTACCTTATGAAAGTTGTATGAAAAATCCACTCATAACTGTATTAGAAACAGAGCACAATGACAGTACTTATCATGTATATAAATGACACATGTCTATAACGGAAGATGTGTCCCATGATTATCTGCTGTGTTGAGCTTTCATTGTATATCATTATATACATGTTACATAATGTACTGTATATACTCAATTGTATGTCAAGACCAAATGCAAAAAATATATAGACCCTGACCTGTCAATGCATAATACTGATTACTCCAAACAAAATGCATAGACCTAGATCTTCTGGTGCATTATGTGACAGATCTAGTTCTGTGTAGTTTGCAAATAAACTCAGACATATAGCCATGTATATATGATATACCTTACAAATTTGTGTCAACCAGAAGTTTGCCTTACAAATTTGTGTCAACCAGAGGTTTGCCTTACAAATTTATGTCAACCAGAAGTTTGCCTTACAAATTTATGTCAACCAGAAATTTGTAGAGGAACCATAAGAGAGCTGTACATTGGAACAAAGCCAAAAATATCACCAGATGGTGGAATATAGCTGTGGATTTCCAATCAGTAAATTGATTTAGATCTGTACTCTTAAACAAAACAATACTGTGCTGATATAATCAATAGCATTAGATAGTTTGGTATTGGCATACTTTTGTTTTAATATATAAAATCGGAAACTAATCAAAGATAGATAAAGACACGTACTTTACAGTTTAGTACAGTTTCATATAGGTGCCACTGTGATGGCAAAGAACACTAACATGTCACATATTGCAACTCATCTCCATACTGTCACATGCAATGTTAGTGATGTCATGAGATTAAGTTAATCCTCATGGTTTGTGATTTAAAATTTGAAATTTGTTCTTTTGATTCATAATTGAAATGAATGAAATGATACCAATCCTCCACATCTGTTAGTAAATCATTCAGAATTGTGCATTAACAGTATATTTTTCTTGTTGAATCTAAATGGGGACACTGGAAGTTTTGGAAAGTCAATCTCAAGGTCAGTCAGTACAAACTCTAAGTAAGCAGTGAACATTCTGATGTGCAGTTATATCGTTCTTAAGTAAATTTGCATTCATGTTTGTCTGTATGTGTTGTGGATTAGCATGGTCAAAACATTTGTTTTGCTTATATTTTATTCACATTGGGTTTAAAGACAGTTAGACAAAACCAGCTTTCATTCCAATAAATGTAGTTTCCTCCACAATTCTCCTGGAACAGTCTAAAAGAGAAAAAAACAGTTTTGAACAAGATCAGATGTCAAAACTTATCACTGATTCTTCTAATGGTTTATCCTGGCTAGATCATTTGTGTTCTCAATTTCAGGGAACAAAGTTATCTCCATTGGTGTATCCTGGCTAGATCATTTGTGTCCTTGATTTCATGGAACAGGGCTGTCTTGTACAAGTCTCCTGATTGGATCACTGTGTCCACGATTTCAGGGAATAGACCTATCTTAAGTATCCTGACTAGATCATTTGTGTCCTCAATTTCATGGAACAGGGCTGTCTTGTACAAGTATCCTGATTGGATCACTGTGTCCGTGATTTCAGGGAATAGAGCTATCTTAAGTATCCTGACTAGATCATTTGTGTCCTCAATTTCATGGAACAGGGCTGTCTTGTACAAGTATCCTGATTGGATCACTGTGTCCATGATTTCAGGGAATAGAGCTATCTTAAGTATCCTGACTAGACCACTGGGTCCTTGATTTCATGGTTGTGGGAAACCTAAATTTGATTGAGGCAATCTATTTTGTTAGATCAGTTATCAGATTGGAGATACAGTAGAACTTCGGTTATCTGTCAGGGTGCAGGACCAAGACCATGACGGAGATGAGAATCGACAGAAAATAGAATAGGGTCATTACAAATATATACAATAGACCTGGTAATCAAAATATCATATTATCTACATATGTACATGTACCTGTTTTTAATATTTTGACATAATATTTCTGATGTACTCATTCTTGTTGTGACAATCCAAGGTTGATGAATTAATAGTGGCCATCTTGAAAATCTTATTATTGCTTCATCTCCTGAATGGAGGTCATACCACCATGGGATTTATGCTAAAGACTTCATGTCTTGTCTGGTTGGACCTAAATGATAATCAGATGATCTCATGTCCAAAATGGTTGTCACCTGGCCATCAAATCCTCCTAAACGGAGCATGATATTGCCATCAGGTTTTCACTTGAAGATTTCCTATAATGTATAATTAGTCTAAAATGAAAAAATGGTGTCAATCTCATGGCCAGCTTGAAGTATTTTTATCACTACTCCTCTAGAATGGTCATATCAAGATGGGGTTTCACTAAATAACTACTTTTGATTTTTTGTTGGTCCTAAATGAAAATGGTTCTGATCCAATTCAGAAACACTCTTTTCCTAATATTGGTTGAAGCAATCATTTTGCAATTGTTCTAGCAAGAAAGGATTTTTCAAATGATGGTTTTCAGATGTCAGAATTTATCACTTGTCATAGTGTATCCTGCATGGTTACCTGTAGATCACTCATGTCCTCATTTCAGGAAACAGGGTTATCTCATACAAATATCCTGGCTAGATCACTCATGTCCTCATTTCAGGAAACAGGATTATCTCAAACAAATATCCTGGCTAGATACTAAGTCTGATGTCATGCTGACACAATGGAGAGCAACATTAACAAAGCCACACTCTAATCCCTGAATAAGGACACTTTCACTAGTAGAAGAATTCTCAAACAAAGGCAAAATACAAAAATACCAAAGGACTCTAATTAAAAAAAAGTCAATGAGCACTTTAGTCAATTCCAAGGAATAATTTCAATAACATAACTGTAAATTCTGTTCACATATTCCCAGAGACTGATCTAAAATATGAATTAATTACTTGTTTATAAATTCCCAATTTAATTACATTTTCACATGACTTAGATGCCAACCATTCCAATGGAAAATTTTAGTCTAATTGTAAAGAAGGCTGAACTCAGATGCTATGTAATTATCCTATTTTCAACTTACAATCATGGACAAAGGTTAGCTATGTGAACCTTCTATTTACAAATGATCATTATCCTAAAGTACAACATACGATCATGGACAAAGGTTAAGGACACAATACAGATATATATAACACTCTACATGTACATTGTATTGTGATTTATTGCCCTCAGCAGGCAGGGTCACTGGCGGCAGAGGGGTCAAAGGCATTTGCCTCTACAGATCACTCATATTTCACCTCGTGTAGGTGCAAGTCTGAGTTTGCCTAACCTTGGTATGCGAGAAAGCTTGCCATTGGTTTTCCATGGATCTATGGTTCTTACTTCACTAAATATAATAGCTGCCGTGTATAGTCTGTTATGTGCTGAAAGTATCTTTTAACCCAACAAAAACAAACCATATCCTCAGTTGATTGATTTTGTATTATGCATGTGAATAAGTATAGGAATTAGGTGAGTGGATTGCATGCTTTTCAATGAGGCCTTGCCAGCCCTGGTTCATGACAGTGATTATTGATGTATGAAATATGTACTGCTTGCTGACACTCCAAGGTTTTTGAAAGCCTGTGACTTTCACCAAGACCTAGCTTGCTTCAAGTGGATAATGATAATAGCTTTTCAGGTGGATAATGATAATAGCTTTTCAGGTGGATAATGATAATAGCTTTTCAGGTGGATAATGATAATAGCTTTTCAGGTGGATAATGATAATAGCTTTTCAAGTGGATAATGATAATAGCTTTTCAAGTGGATAATGATAATAGCTTTTCAAGTGGATAATGATAATAGCTTTTCAAATGGATAATGATAATAGCTTTTCAAGTGGATAATGATAATAGCTTTTCAGGTGGATAATGATAATAGCTTTTCAAGTGGATAATGATAATAGCTTTTCAGGTGGATAATGATAATAGCTTTTCAAGTGGATAATGATAATAGCTTTTCAAGTGGATAATGATAATAGCTTTTCAGGTGGATAATGATAATAGCTTTTCAGGTGGATAATGATAATAGCTTTTCAAGTGGATAATGATAATAGCTTTTCAGGTGGATAATGATAATAGCTTTTCAGGTGGATAATGATAATAGCTTTTCAAGTGGATAATGATAATAGCTTTTCAGGTGGATAATGATAATAGCTTTTCAAGTGGATAACGATAATAGCTTTTCAGGTGGATAATGATAATAGCTTTTCAGGTGGATAATGATAATAGCTTTTCAAGTGGATAATGATAATAGCTTTTCAGGTGGATAATGATAATAGTTTTTCAGGTGAATAATGATAATAGCTTTTCAGGTGGATAATGATAATAGCTTTTCAAGTGGATAATGATAATAGCTTTTTAGGTGGATAATGATAATAGCTTTTCAGGTGAATAATGATAATAGCTTTTCAGGTGGATAATGATAATAGCTTTTCAAGTGGATAATGATAATAGCTTTTCAGGTGAATAATGATAATAGCTTTTCAGGTGGATAATGATAATAGCTTTTCAAGTGGATAATGATAATAGCTTTTCAGGTGGATAATGATAATAGCTTTTCAAGTGGATAATGATAATAGCTTTTCAAGTGGATAATGATAATAGCTTTTCAAGTGGATAATGATAATAGCTTTTCAGGTGAATAATGATAATAGCTTTTCAAGTGGATAATGATAATAGCTTTTCAAGTGGATAATGATAATAGCTTTTCAGGTGGATAATGATAATAGCTTTTCAGGTGGATAATGATAATAGCTTTTCAGGTGGATAATGATAATAGCTTTTCAAGTGGATAATGATAATAGCTTTTCAGGTGGATAATGATAATAGCTTTTCAAGTGGATAATGATAATAGCTTTTCAGGTGGATAATGATAATAGCTTTTCAAGTGGATAATGATAATAGCTTTTCAGGTGGATAATGATAATAGCTTTTCAAGTGGATAATGATAATAGCTTTTCAGGTGGATAATGATAATAGCTTTTCAAGTGGATAATGATAATAGCTTTTCAGGTGGATAATGATAATAGCTTTTCAGGTGGATAATGATAATAGCTTTTCAAGTGGATAATGATAATAGCTTTTCAAGTGGATAATGATAATAGCTTTTCAAGTGGATAATGATAATAGCTTTTCAAGTGGATAATGATAATAGCTTTTCAAGTTGATAATGATAATAGCTTTTCAACAGATGGTAAGAACAATAATTTAAAAAAAATATTACATAAATAACATTAATCCGTTATCAACTAATATTACCCCTACATTGATATGATACAAAAGAATGTTCATATTTTATTTCTTTGTGTTGTTTAACCTTTGCAGCATAGGTGGATAGGCAGGTAGGTGGATGGATAGGTAGGTAGATGGATGGATAGCTAGGTAGGTGGTTACACAATATGTTAAGACAATACTGTCTTTATAGTGTCAATTAGTAGTTCAGATTTCAAATTAATAAATAGTTCAGCAATAAAGATAAATGAGTGGCAAATAATATTTTGTTAAAAAAGAGACCACGATCAGTTCAGTTTTCTGCATGTTACCGGTAATATTTACAGTGGTTACTGGAGCCTAGTGAAAAGAGGTGAGCTATGTAATTGTTGATTACACTGTTTGTATACAGAATATTTACAGTGGTTACTGGAGCCTCGTGAAAAGATTACTCTGTTTGTATACAGAATATCACAGTAAATATGAGTAATTTTAATTATATATATATATATATATATATATATATATATATATATATATATATATATATATATATATATATATATATATATATACTAACATAATTGATAATGATTATTGATTTGAATACATATACCATCCTTTATGGTCTTGCACTTGCTGTGATAGCATGCAATAGACACATGTTGCATTGTGACACATAAGTTGCAGTCATAAGATGTTAGTTACACTCATCTTTGTCCTTGCCCACTTCCTATTATGTTCTTTGATATCTTTTAACAACTGAAATAATATTGATATTGTTCCTTTTTTGCACACAGGCATTCACTTATGTGTGATTGAAGGAAGTGAAAATCGTGCACAGGAAGCCTGGGAGAACATCAATAAAATCGATGATGTGATCAAAAGAATTGCAATGTTCAATGACAAGATGACAGTTGCAGTGCTACAGGGCAATGCTGGTGCTGGTGGTGTCATGATGGCAGCAGCCGCAGACATTGTAATCACACATCCGGTACAGCTGTGTTAAATATACATTTCATTTCAGTTTGAAGTATGGCTAAAAGTTCTTCCAAAAACCATCAAATTCATGATTAAGAGTGAGGATTGGAAAACTGGAAGTCCATGGAATTCTGTGTCTTGCATTCACCTAAAAATTAAAAATTCTTCCAAAGGCCTTGAATTTGTTTGCTAAAAATTACTTGAGTACCTTGGTCAATATAGAACATTTACACTAAATAAAATACATCATTTTTAACTTCGGCTAAAACCTTTTTTATATAATGCTCCAATACATAAAATGGGATATAAAATGGCTGGCTGAAAAGAAACATGCCACCAGTAGTTAGCAGATGTAGCATGCCTCAGCTGTAGTGGTGCAGTTCATGGTTCATACACTTCCTTGAAAACCTTGAAAGTACTAAAATTTGGCTTTATAAATTCAGGCTTAAAATCCTTGAAAATCATTTTTGCTCCATTAAAAAGGCCTTTGAGCATTTCTTTTCATAGGTCTAAGAACATTGGCATGATTGGTTCATGAACAATCTTGCTCTTTTGTGTTGCCAGTCTTGTGCGCTTCAGCTTTTCCTATTTGCATTGCTAGTTATTCCATAAATAATTTTTACTTTTATCATCTATATTTGATACTCAGAAAAAATCCTTGAATTTTATTTGCGTGAAGGCTTATGAATCCTACAGATTTTTAGCATCCATCTCTCCATTAGTACAGATTTGTTAATATCACTGCTCCATGACTACTGACTATTGCACACAAGCATCCCGAGGTCTGTTGATTCTAGCAGAAGATTTAGCTACTCAAGACATCAGCTATGGCTACCAAAGAGTGATATCTAGTTAGTCCTAAACGAAAACGGTGCCAGTCTGAAATCCAGTATGACTGTGAAGGCAGTCATCTTGAAAACCATGTTATGGCTACTCCTCCTGAATGGAGGTCTTACAGACATGGTGTTTGACACCAGAAGGCTAATTACGAAATCTAGTTGGTCCTAAATGTAAATGGTGTTGCTAACTCAGCCAGTATTGTCATCACAGAGGCCATCTTTATAATCATGTTATTGATTCTTCTCCTGAATGCAGTCATATCTGCAACAGTTTTTCACTGGAAGACTTCATAGGATGTCTAGTTGATCCTAAATGAAATGTTGTTACATGGACATCCTATATGGATGCAGCAGTGGACATTTTTGAAATCTGTGCTCCTTCTGAATGAATGGTGATATCATAGGATATTTATTAAAAATGACAAATTCAGATGTACAGTTAGTCCCTAATTAAAATGGTGCTTAGTTCTGACATCCTGTACTGCCACCATAACAACAGTTCTGAAAATCTTTGTTTTGCGTTGTAAAATTGCATCAACTAAGTGTATGGACCTGAAAGAATGAAGCTCAACACTTGGACATAATACACATCGCCATTGATAAACTAATCGCACTCAGTAGGGTCAAGAAACATGGACCATAGTGTATAAATGAGAGTGTGAGTCATTGAGGGATTTCTGAAAAGTTTGAAGGGATGCCATCTTGACTGGACATTAACAGTGAGTAGATGGGGGAAGGAAGGGGGGACTTTTTAAGGATTTAATACTTGTTTCATGATCACATTGGAAGTGATTGTCAATATAAACGAAGTTGCAATTCCTTTTCTGCATTAATAACCTTTATTTTCAAGAAAACAAAGATCCATAGATAATGAAAAACATTACTTAAATAGGTTGTAACACTTGTACTTGTGAAAAGATTGCGCATTGCATCTTTGGCTTGGCATGTGAATGTGGATAAATTTCAGTAGTATTGTTGATTTATAACAAAACAATATTTCCTTTAACAACAAACTATAGACATTTGATTCATGAAACAACAACAGTGAACAACTAATATTGATTTTTAAAAAAAAAATTTGTTCTACAATAAAATATTGATACTGCAGTTTCATTGATAGTAATAGTGATGTTTCTGATCAAACTTGAGCAAACCTCTAAGTGCCAATTAGGAAATTTTAAGTTCACTGCAAACTTGGGAACTTGCTTCTCCATAATGAACTGTATCTGTGAAAAAAAGATAGCTTTCTGTGCATCAATTTCACTTGTTTCACTTGCTTTTCTTGATTACATTTACTTAGGAGGATAAACCATTGATTAATGTTAGATACTTTAACATTATTACCTACATATTAATATTGATAACAGTGTTCAAGTAGGCAGTTGAAATGAGTTGACCTGACACACTACCATGACCATTACCTTATGTGTAGTAGGATTTGCATGCCTTGTAACTTTTAAATTCAACCCTCTTTGTTTGATCTGAAGCAAAAGAATTAATCATTGGGATAAAATAAACAGGTCTAATTTTAATTAATTGCTAACAATACAACATTTTTATAAATTGAAGATCAAAATACACTTAATTAGGTTCTCACAGAAATGGTTGTGCACATAGCTATGATAGTATATGGATACTTTTCATATTGGAATACAAGACAGTAAATCACATTTATGATAATTACATGAAAACTGAATTAAAATATAGAACTAAAATATGAATTTCTTTTGACACAACTTATTTAACTGGTAGTTATTTTTTAAAGTGTAGCTACCAGTTGTCATTGATGACATTTTCATGGATCAAAATTTAATATAATACTGTTTTTAATAATACTCAGTTTGTAATACTGAAAATTTTTATTTGTAAATAAAATTTAATAAAGTATATGACATGTTCTTAAAAACTGAGAATTCCATGATGTTGATTTAAGTTTCCAGGTGATAACTACTGAATTTGATGATAATGTGAGCAATGTATCAAAGTTTCATTTATCAGTCGTTTTGACTCTATGGTCTTAAGCTAAGTAACACAAAAGAGCAAAAACCAACAAGTTTTGTAAAATTCAGCAAATAATTAATTTCCCTGGAACACAAAGTGAAAATGTAAATAGGACTTATAGTATTGTGAATGAAATACCAATTAAAATTTCTATCACAGAACCAAAAGTATAGATTATTTTGAATGAATTCCAGTAGTGTTCCCAGTGAATTCCAGTTCAAATGTGTTGGTGTGCAAATAGCTTTGAATTGTTCATTTGCCTACAGTCTTGATTTATCGCAATGATATAATCAAAAATGGCCTTGAATGAATTCATCATAAACCCAAAATAGTGACTTAGTCTGAAAGTATTGAGTATTTTGTAATTCCAATGAATAATCTGAATAAACATATCCTCGCAAATATTAACTGAAACACAACTTAAATTGATTCCACTAAGACTGGCACACAAAACAAACTAAATAAATATTTATAACACAGCTTTAATCTAATGTTCTAGATGTTCAACAAATGGGTCCAGTTCTTTCAGTATTTTCCAGGAAAAATAACAGGATCCATGCCTGACCCTGCATTATAAATAAGTTTGTGAGTTACCTGGACATGGGTTATAGAGGGATACAGTTACTCAAAAAGACCTGTACTAGATATCCCAGTGTGATTTTTTGTTCTTAATATAGTGTAATATTTCTTAACTGGAAAGCTATGAGAACATTTTTTGTTTGATTAGTGTGTGGTCATTAGTGGGTGGTTAGAATTATCCAATACTCATGGGAGAAGGTAGAAACTGGACTTATTTGTAAGAAGTGGGCACATTGAAAATGCAGTCTCCAAGCTGGAAGTCCAGATTCATTAGACAAGAAAAAGAATGTGCCCTTAACCTTTTCAACGCTACAGAAAGGTAATGGGGTCCAGGAACAATAACTATTGCTCAACACTGTAGACCGATATTCCAGTCTCACATACCTGTATCATTTTGGTGCTATATTCTCTGATTGGTCAATGTCTAGGATTCCCCTATAGTAAATATTTATATTATACATTGATTCATTTGCATACTATTTGGATACATTCTGACTTAATGTTAGGTTCTTTTACAAGAAAGTTTTTTTCCTGATCTATAAATGGAAATCTTCGAAGTCGCCAATGTATATCCAAAATGGTGTACTCATCTGATGATGAATCAGAATTATCTGGGGACTAAATAATTGAAAATATCGGCAATTTTGATCTTGTAAAGATAAATCAAGACAAGAATGAATGTATTCAACAAGAATGGTGTGATATTGTTGGCAATAATGATGACGATGAGGAATTTGAAGGTTTTGAACTTGCCCATGTGAATGAGACACTTGAATTTTGTCAGTGGACAAACTCTCCATTGGAACGTAATATTCCAAACATGTAGGTCGACCAACACGAGTATTTTAATATCGATTAGGAACACCTCTTGAATATTTTCAGCTATTTTATAGCTACTATGTGTTTTCAGAATGGCAAGATTTACAAATACCAGCACACACCTAAAGCGAGAGACTGACCCAAATCAACACAAAGCTGTTATTTTGGACTGATGTCATGTTATCAGAAATAAAGGCATTTTATGGCCTGTTCAAGTTGATGAAAGTTATGAAATTCGACAGAGATGAACTGTACTGGTATAAAAATGAGAAATTCTGGCTGGATCAAATTAATCTGGTTCACAGTCAAAACGTGTTTTATTTCATATTTATTTTCATTGAAATGAACATAAAACTTTGTATACTTCAGTTTTTAAATACCTGTAGAAATATCGTTAACATAAAAACACAAAATTTGTTCTCTGTGTTACGTTTCACTGATGGACTCCAGTCCAACATACCTTTCCGACCTCACCCATGTGTACACACCAGCAAGATACTTACGCTCCTCTTCTGACAATTGTATGCTCATTATTCCCACTATGAAAACAAAGTCATATGGACAGCATTCTTTTGCATACCAGGGCTCAGCTACATGGAATGAATTGCCCACTGAACTTAGACACAATTAATGACACAGTGATCACATTCAAGAGTGCTCTTAAAACTCTCTTATTTCGACTGCAAGAACAAGCTTAATGACCTAATAATGTTCCCTACCTTAAATATTTTCAGCATGCTTTTTATGTTTTCTAATTTCAAGGTGTTTGTTTTTGTAATCATATCATTATATGTTTTTTATGTTATAGGTGTTGTCTAATGATGTAAAGCACTTAGAGCTACTAAAGATTAGGCGCTACACAAAGTTCTCATTATTATTATTATTATACCTTTGGATTTGCTTTAATTTTGAGAAAACATTGCATTTATTCAAGCCATGATTTGTAAGAACACCACAATGACTCAAAAAACAGACCTCATATTACTCTTTAAACACTTTATTCAACATTTTATAGAGAATACAGTGAAACTTACCTTTAACTTACCTTTAACCTACCTGTTGATTTACCTGTATAATCATCTGTGTGAGACTAAACTTGCTTATGAGAATATTTTCAGAAACCTGAATTTGTCTTCTTTACAATGGTACCAAATATGTATTCCTATCACAAGAAATTAAATTTATACATGTCATTGAATATATGTTGCCTACATTTATTAAGATCTTGAAAGTTACTTAGTGTTGAAGGGCAGTCTTTCCCTTTTGGTTACTTAGTGGTGAAAGGGTTAAATTAGATACAATTTTCACTTCTTATATTTCATGATGTTTTTGGCTGTACTTTCCAATATAAATTTTCAAATACTTAACTTGGGTGCTTTCATTTTAGGGAACTCTTTTAACACCTTCATATGAAAACATGCATCTGTTTGGATCGGAGTACTGGACCTATTTCTTTCCTCGCCGAGTTGGCTCAAAGAAGGCACATCAGCTGATACATACTGTAGAGCCAATGTTAGCAGAGAGAGCTAAGGATGCTAATTTGGTTGATTTCATCCTTGGAGGGTAAGATATATAATGACATTACTGATTTGTTCATTCTTATTTTGTGTAAAACAAATTACAGTCATTTTGTAGTAATTTATATCCCTCTAAAAGAAAATAATATGATTCTTCTTAAAACATAATTACCATCTGATTACACCTTTGAATTCTAAATTTTGTCTATATTGATTTTAATAAACTAATTATGAATCTCCTTAAGTTGGCCTTCATTTTTGCTCTGTTGGTTATTTGGAATGATCTGTAGTATTCCATTAGCACAAGTTTATTATTGCTTCTCCTCCTAAACTGCTTGTATGATTGCCATAAAACTTTATACACACATTCATCCTGAGGTCTAATTGATCCAGTAAGAAAATCTTGCTGCTTGGACATCCAGAATGGCTGATGCAGTAGCCATCTTGAAAATCTTGTTATCGCTACTCCTCCTGAATGGATGGTGATATAAACATCTATATATGGGCCTAAATGAAAATGCCAACCTGACATTCAGTATAGCTCTTGAACATCTTGTTATCACCACACCTCCTAAATGGATAGTCATATTGACATAAAATTTTCCTCAGATGATTTCTTATGAGATCTAGCTGGTCCTAATTGAAAATGGTTCCACATGGATGTAAAAAATGTCCAAGGCAGTGGCTGTCTAAAAAATCATATCGCTACTTCTTCTGAGTGGATGGTCCTGTAAACATGGTTCAGACAATTACCTGGTCTCCTGTCTGAGAAAACAAAAGACAAAAATCTGCCATGTATAATCAAAAGGAAATGCCAAAACAACCAGCTGTCCAAAATCAAAGGTGGAATGAATACTCTGTTGAAAGGTATGAATTTCTACAATGGTCAGCAGAAACACAAAACTTAAATGTATCAGTGATGATCAGTTACATGAATAATACTGCATGCTGGCTATGTGACTTGCACAATTAAAAATGTTTGTCATTTCATATGATTTATATCACATTGTTGGATCGCTTGTATCTTTGAACTCTTGAGCACATATGATTAGGAAGAATGAGATTTGGTAAAAATGATGAATAAAGCAAAATCTGCACAAAGTATTTTTGGGAACAGAAAAGGAAATACTCTTTGCACTGTGTATGTACTGCTCTGTATTCTATATTATAGTACTGGTTGCCCAAAAAACTCGAAGTGACCCATGAATTATTGAAAAAATATTTTACCTTCATTTTATTTCATGTTTCAAAATCAGAAAAAATGCACACGCAGAACCATAACATAAAAACAATCATAGTAGTTTATAACAGTTTATGAACAAGAGCTGGTCACTGCTGTGTGCAGTATGGCAATCTTGCCAATTTTTTCTAGACTTTTTTATGTCTATAAGCGTTGGGACACAGAAAATGCTATAATTTTTAAATGCATATAAATCTTGTGACATGAAGAAAAGTTAATTTGTTTTGTGTCCCAAGACATACAGCCATTATGGTATATGTCTTTTCATTTCCAGAAACAAAGCAGAATTCAGGAAAAGATTGCCTGACTTTTTGAAATATCTCAGAAACAGCGAAATGTTTGAGGAAACCCTGAAAAACAAACAGTTTATGAGAAACGAGGATTGGCAAGATATACTTGCAAGTCATCGGAAGCTGGAACTACATCACATGCGCAAAAACTTTCAATCAAGTGATTTTGCTAATTCCTTGAGAAAATTCGTGTATCATCTTGAGAAATAGTTCTGTTAATGTTGTTTACTTGTTACCATTAACTGTTATTAAGTTGTGTATCAAACATTATATACATACATACATATATATATATATATATATATATATATATATATATATATATATATATATATATCTATATATATATATATGTATATACACACAGTGTGACCCTGCTATAGCACACTCTGACATAACACGAATTTGGATATAACATGGTTGCAGCATGGCTCCCAAATTTTTATATATGTACATGTATTTTTCTCACACAAAAAATATCTTTCTTAAAAGTATGAAAAAAATGTAAATAGTTTATTTTCATTTTGGGGAAGAGATCGCGCACAAGTAATACAAGATTATCAAGGCATGGCTACTGAAATTTTATATGTATTTTTCTCGTACATGACAAAATATTTGTCTTCTTAAAAGTACGAAAAATAAAGTGTAAAAAGCTTATTCTAGGATCACATGTTGCAAACTGTGATTTTATTTTCCTTATTGGTGGCAAAATATACCATCTGGCTATTATTTTTATTTGCGACATTGTTGGCTGTTTAAACTTGTATATACAAACATTGGTTTGGAGTGGAGAAATTCAGAGGCCCTATGAAAGGAAGCCGCAAACTTATATATAAAATGCACAGAAGTTTATCTATTGTTACATAAACAATTTCTTTGTCCATATTGACAATCCATTTTAACAGTGCATTGTTATATCATAATCCGCTTATGTTGACATTGAACATGAGTACTGTATGTTGTGAGATATCTGCTTGTTTTGTTGTTGATATTTCTGGCAGTGGAAATCAACCGGACGAGGCATTATTTTGTAATCTATCTTTCATTGGATTTTTGACTGCTCGCTAGTAATTAATATACTTATATAGACTAAAATTTGTGTGTGGAAGGTAAGTAAAATTCCTCTTATTTCCTCTCAGAATTAAATCCTTCAGAACACTCACATTTAATGTACTAATTCTTGTCATCAGACCAGAACACATGCGTCTCTATTTTCCATTGACCCTTTGTTAAATTTCTGATGGATGAGTGGAAGGTTGCGCATCACTCCGCTACCTCATATATGAAGAGAAAAAAAATCAACATCTTACTTGTTGGACTATACAATAGGCAGGGAGGAACTGTAACTACAATCAACCAAATGATGGCCAACCAATTCCTTTTTCAAAAATGTACTCAGATAAAATAGTTTGCTGAAATTTCAAATAAAACATTATCTTTGAAGCACCGACTGTCATGAAAACTTACTAAGCAGATGGAAAAAAAATCAGTCTCAATCACACAATACAATTATTTGATGTTGCCACCACAATTAGAAACAGGCATTTGTTTGGTTCTCCAAAGCTGTCCTTTAGCTGTGACTTCAATAACACATGCACCTTTCATCAAAGAAACTGACTACAATCTTCAATAAAAATTAAGAACGTTTCTTCAAAGAAGTCAGTACCAAACTTAGATAAAAGCAATGGAATCTGATGGATTTTTTTAATTTTCCAACATGACTGGAACACGTTTACTGTACTGTGAAAGTTTCCTTCTTGCAGGGAAAAAGTTTATGCTTATAAATGCTACCAATGGCAGCTTAAAATGCAAACTAACTTTTACCAACTTGGGACATACTGAAAAGTAAATGTGCTTCATCATTCATTGCATGACTGTGCTATGTTTATCCACTGAATTCAGACCTCTATGACCTGTGACAAAATTATTGAATATTTTAAATGTGTGTGCATTTTTAAAAAAATGGAATTACTTCTATTGTAGATTCAATGCATTTGATGAGATTCGTAGATGAGTACACAGTGTTGATACTCTATTCATGCTATACATAAGACATGTATATATATATATATAAACAGTATTAATGTATATGTACCAATCCATGGTTCTCTAAATAAAGCAAAATATTATATATGCCTTCTCTTTTTTCATTATAGGTGTATTTCCCATTTAATATGCATCAACTTAAGATGGTAAATGTGCCAATGAAACACATATATGACTGCCCGCATTTATTACCTACCACCCCTCACCCCATTTTTTGGGATACATGCATCATTTTCTTCAGCTGACTGATCTGGTTGCTTATAACACTGTCGGGTTCTATGACTCCCAACTACCGTATTATAGCAGGGTCACTGTATATGTGTATTTGTGTGTGTGTATGTGTGTATGTATGTATGTATGTCTGTGAGAACCATGCAATTAGAGATTGAGGTTGGTTACTTCCCAGAATCCAGTAGGTTGCATCACCAGCAAACAAACCTATTATGCTGTGTTTTAGCACATATTTGTTCCACATTACCATCTTCTAGAGTTAAAATAATTGAGCAAAACTTTAATGACAAAAAAGCAAGGTTTTTCAGTGTGATTGAATCATGTATCTTTTCTCTTATTTTACATACCTGCCTTAAGCACGTTAGGTTATAATGTTGTATGTCCATTTGCCTATTAGTTAGCAATTTCATTTCTGCACAATAACTAAAGTTGTCCATCATCTACAGTTGCCAAACTTTGTGGATGGCTCTATAACAAGATTTGAATTAGTGAAAAGGCAACACAGCTATGAATTGACATATTTACAATGTACATACATTTGGTAAGGAATTCAGTCCAAGTCTAACATATGCAGTTCTTGTACCACCTAGGGAAACCATTAAATTCCAATATAGTACTCAACCACCTAGGGAAACCATTGAATTCCAATACATTAGTCAACCACCTAGGGAAATCATTGAATTCCAATGCAGTACTCAACCACCTGGGAAACCATTGAATTCCAATACAGTACTCAACCACCTAGGGAAACTATTGAATTCCAATACAGTACTCAACTAGCTAGGGAAACTATTGAATTCTAATACAGTACTCAACCACCTAGGGAAACCACTGAATTCCAATACAGTACTCAATTTAGATCTACTAAATTTAGATTAATCATCAAATGCATAATGGCACTTCTTGATGCCAGGCCATTTACTGTACAGTAATATCTTTTGTAGCACTAACTTTAAATGTCCTGAGTGAACGAACTACAAAAAAAATCGGTTATTCATACTCCTATTATCCAAATGGCCAGTATTATCTGTACTATTTGTCCAGTGCTAGCTGAGTTTGATCTTTGTTTATATCTTTTTTTATATCTATTATCCGAACATCAATTATTTGAGTACACCCCTTTAATCGAAGTAATTTAGTGGTCCAAAACTCTCTAATCCTATTGAAATCATGACGCATTATCCAAAATGTGAAAATCATCTTGAACAGCATGTTTGACTTCTTGAATCATGATACCTGTTGGTCCAGACTGTGAGTACTGATTAACTGAAAGATGAGTGATGTTTATGGTTTGTCACTAATCCAAAAATCTACTTGCCTCTTGATAACCCTATCATTAATTCAATTAATGGCAGCAATTTTTGTAATGTAGGTTTGATAAATGAAGGAAAATCATTATATACCCTCCGAAAGCTGCATGCAACTCTACGAGTGTTTTTTCAAAATATATATATATGCTGTCACTGTGCTAAAATACATTATATAGGAAGAGAAGAGGTACAAAGTGGAAGATGGTGATGAAATGCACAGAAGCCAAATACAACTCCATCTTTGAAGTAGAATGGGATCTGAACAGCAAAGCCGAGTTTGTGAGGGAAAGTAAGAAATGACAAGGCCAAGAAAACTCTCAAAGTCAGTGTATATGCAAACCTACCAACTGTCAATGCTATAAACTTATCTTCCCTTTCACATGCTGAACAAATACACCAATTCTTGCTCTTAAGAGTGAGAGGTCTACATCCATTTATAGCTGAATTTTGTCTGTATGAAATAAACAAGCCAGTCCAACACAAGTGGCATTCCTAATTAGGTAACATATGACCCTCAAATCATCCATCAGTATCAACAAAGTTTACTGGATGTTGAGGTGGGGAGAGTGGGGGTGGGGCAGATTTATTGGATTAGTACAAACTGGAATAAATTAGTTCTATTTTGCGCACAGTATTACTATGCATCTCTGTATATGTCTCAATTATTGCAGTAATTGAGGAAAAGTACATGCAGTAGACTCTTGTTTATCTGAAGTAAGTGGATACTAGAAGAAAACTTTGGATAATACTGGTATTCATATAACCAAAGGTCATGAAAGTGCAAAAGTACTTAAAATCTGTTTCTTTTCCTACATAATGCAGTTTATTTTAGATTTTTGAAGGAGACGCCATTTCTCTCCTTGAAGCGGTCAAGGCAGCCATGGAAAGCATTAAATGCAGAATTGATAATGTTTGAGAGAACTGTTCTGCTTTCATTAGAAGCAATGGTCCTGAGAAGGCAATGTTCTGGTCTCTAGCAGATTTAAGCCACTCCAGAATTGTCTTTTCAACTTCATTAAAGGCCCCAGATTTCATGGCCTCTGTGTAGTCCCAAACTTCATGTAATCATCTGTAATCATTTTCTTGTTTTTCCACAATGTTGACAGCATTCTTGTTGTAATGATGTTGAACAGTTTTGCAACCTTGTCTTTGCTTTTCAGACCCCATTTTCCTTGAACAATGTCACTGTATTTGGCTTCTATATATTTCAGCTCTCTTTCACTTTTGTTCTCTTCCAGTATGTCTTCTTGTTGTTTCTCTTGCAGTATGTCTTCTTGTTGTTTCTCTTGCAGTATGTCTTGTTTCTCTTGCAGTATGTCTTCTTGTTGTTTCTCTTGCAGTATGTCTTGTTGTTTCTCTTGCAGTATGTCTTCTTGTTGTTTCTCTTGCAGTATGTCTTCTTATTGTTTCTCTTGCAGTATGTCTTGTTTCTCTTGCAGTATGTCATCTTGTTGTTTCTCTTGCAGTATGTCTTCTTGTTTCTCTTGCAGTATGTCTTATTGTTTCTCTGGTAGTATGTGTTCTTATTGTTTCTCTTGCAGTATGTCTTGTTTCTCTTGCAGTATGTCTTCTTGCTGTTTCTCTTGCAGTATGTCATCTTGTTTCTCTTGCAGTTTGTCTTATTGTTTCTCTTGCAGTATGTCTTCTTATTGTTTCTCTTGCAGTATGTCTTGTTTCTCTTGCAGTATGTCGTCTTGTTGTTTCTCTTGCAGTATGTCTTCTTGTTTCTCTTGCAGTATGTCTTCTTGTTTCTCTTATAGTATGTCTTCTTATTGTTTCTCTTGCAGTATGTCTTGTTTCTCTTGCAGTATGTCTTCTTGTTGTTTCTCTTGCAGTATGTCATCTTGTTTCTCTTGCAGTTTGTCTTATTGTTTCTCTTGTAGTATGTCTTCTTATTGTTTCTCTTGCAGTATGTTTTGTTTCTCTTGCAGTATGTCTTCTTGTTGTTTCTCTTGCAGTGCAGTATGTCTTCTTGTTTTTCTTGCAGTATGTCTTATTGTTTCTCTTGCAGTATGTCTTCTTATTGTTTCTCTTGCAGTATGTCTTGTTTCTCTTGCAGTATGTCTTCTTGTTGTTTCTCTTGCAGTATGTATTGTTGTTTCTCTTGCAGTATGTCTTGTTGTTTCTCTTGCAGTATCTTCTTATTGTTTCTCTTGTAGTATGTCTTCTTATTGTTTCTCTTGCAGTATGTCTTGTTTCTCTTGCAGTATGTCTTCTTGTTGTTTCTCTTGCAGTATCTCTTGTTTCTCTTGCAGTATGTCTTCTTATTGTTTCTCTTGCAGTATATCTTCTTGTTTCTCTTGCAGCATGTCTTCTTATTGTTTCTCTTACAGTATGTATTGTTGTTTATCTTGCAGTATGTCATCTTGTTGTTTCTCTTGCAGTATGTCTTGTTGTTTCTCTTGCAGTATGTCTTCTTATTGTTTCTCTTGTAGTATGTCTTCTTACTGTTTCTCTTGCAGTATGTCTTGTTTCTCTTGCAGTATGTCCTCTTGTTGTTTCTCTTGCAGTATGTCTTCTTGTTGTTTCTCTTGCAGTATGTCTTCTTGTTTCTCTTGCAGTATGTCTTCTTGTTGTTTCTCTTGTAGTATGTCTTCTTGTTGTTTCTCTTGCAGTATGTCTTTTTGTTTCTCTTGCAGTATATCATCTTATTATTTCTCTTGCAGTATGTCTTCTTGTCATTTCTCTTGCAGTATGTCTTCTTGTTGTTTCTCTTGCAGTATATCTTCTCATTGTTTCTCTTGCAGTATGTCTTCTTGTTTCTCTTGCAGTATGTCTTATTATTTCTCTTGCAGTATCTCTTGTTGTTTCTCTTGCAGTATGTCTTGTTGTTTCTCTTGCAGTATGTTTTCTTGTTGTTTCTCTTGCAGTATGTCTTCTTTTTGTCTCTCTTGCAGTATGTCTTCTTGTTTCTCTTGCAGTATGTCTTCTTATTGTTTCTCTTGCAGCATGTCTTCTTATTGTTTTTCTTACAGAATATCTTCTTGTTTCTCTTGCAGTATGTCTTCTTGTTGTTTCTCTTGCAGTATGTCTTCTTGTTGTTTCTCTTGCAGTATGTCTTCTTGTTTCTCTTGCAGTATGTCTTCTTGTTGTTTCTCTTGCAGTATGTCCTCATGTTGTTTCTCTTGCAGTATGTCTTCTTGTTGTTTCTCTTGCAGTATGTCTTCTTGTTTCTCTTGCAGTATGTCTTCTTGTTGTTTCTCTTGCAGTATGTCCTCTTGTTGTTTCTCTTGCAGTATGTCTTCTTGTTTCTCTTGCAGTATGTCTTGTTTCTCTTGCAGTATGTCCTCTTGTTGTTTCTCTTGCAGTATGTCTTCTTGTTGTTTCTCTTGCAGTATGTCTTGTTGTTTCTCTTGCAGTATGTCTTCTTGTTGTTTCTCTTGCAGTATGTCTTCTTATTGTTTCTCTTGCAGTATGTCTTGTTTCTCTTGCAGTATGTCCTCTTGTTGTTTCTCTTGCAGTATGTCTTCTTGTTGTTTCTCTTGCAGTATGTCTTCTTGTTGTTTCTCTTGTAGTATGTCTTCTTGTTGTTTCTCTTGCAGTATGTCTTTTTGTTTCTCTTGCAGTATATCATCTTATTATTTCTTTTGCAGTATGTCTTCTTGTCATTTCTCTTGCAGTATGTCTTCTTGTTGTTTCTCTTGCAGTATATCTTCTCATTGTTTCTCTTGCAGTATGTCTTCTTGTTTCTCTTGCAGTATGTCTTATTATTTCTCTTGCAGTATCTCTTGTTGTTTCTCTTGCAGTATGTCTTGTTGTTTCTCTTGCAGTATGTTTTCTTGTTGTTTCTCTTGCAGTATGTCTTCTTTTTGTCTCTCTTGCAGTATGTCTTCTTGTTTCTCTTGCAGTATGTCTTCTTATTGTTTCTCTTGCAGCATGTCTTCTTATTGTTTTTCTTACAGAATATCTTCTTGTTTCTCTTGCAGTATGTCTTCTTGTTGTTTCTCTTGCAGTATGTCTTCTTGTTGTTTCTCTTGCAGTATGTCTTCTTGTTTCTCTTGCAGTATGTCTTCTTGTTGTTTCTCTTGCAGTATGTCCTCTTGTTGTTTCTCTTGCAGTATGTCTTCTTGTTGTTTCTCTTGCAGTATGTCTTCTTGTTTCTCTTGCAGTATGTCTTCTTGTTGTTTCTCTTGCAGTATGTCCTCTTGTTGTTTCTCTTGCAGTATGTCTTCTTGTTTCTCTTGCAGTATGTCTTGTTTCTCTTGCAGTATGTCCTCTTGTTGTTTCTCTTGCACTATGTCTTCTTGTTGTTTCTCTTGCAGTATGTCTTGTTGTTTCTCTTGCAGTATGTCTTCTTGTTGTTTCTCTTGCAGTATGTCTTCTTATTGTTTCTCTTGCAGTATGTCTTGTTTCTCTTGCAGTATGTCCTCTTGTTGTTTCTCTTGCATTATGTCTTCTTGTTGTTTCTCTTGCAGTATGTCTTCTTGTTGTTTCTCTTGCAGTATGTCTACTTGTTGTTTCTCTTGCAGTATATCTTATTGTTGTTTCTCTTACAGTATGTCTTGTTGTTTCTCTTGCAGTATGTCTTCTTGTTGTTTCTCTTGCAGTATGTCTTTTTGTTGTCTCTCTTGCAGTATGTCTTCTTATTGTTTCTCTTGCAGTATGTCTTCTTATTGTTTCTCTTGCAGTATGTCTTCTTGTTTCTCTTGCAGTATGTCTTCTTGTTGTTTCTCTTGCAGTATATCTTCTTCTTGTTTTTCTTGCAGTATGTCTTCTTGTTGTTTCTCTTGCAGTATGACTTGTTGTTTCTCTTGAAGTATGTCTTCTTGTTTTTCTCTTGCAGTATGTCTTCTTGGTTTTTTTTGCAGTATGTATTCTTGTTGTTTCTCTTGTAGTATATCTTCTTGTTATTTCTCTTGCAGTATGTCTTCTTGTTGTTTCTCTTGCAGTATGTCTTCTTGTTGTTTCTCTTGCATTATGTCTTATGCTTGTTTCTCTTGCAGTATGTCTTGTTTCTCTTGCAGTATGTCTTCTTGTTGTTTCTCTTGCAGTATGTCTTCTTGTTGTTTCTCTTGCAGTATGTCTTCTTTTTGTTTCTCTTGCAGTATGTCTTCTTTTTGTTTCTCTTGCAGTATGTCTTCTTGTTGTTTCTCTTGCAGTATGTCTTTTGTTTCTCTTGCAGTATGTCTTCTTGTTGTTTCTCTTGCAGTATGTCTTCTTGTTTCTCTTGCAGTATGTCTTCTTGTTTCTCTTGCAGCATGTATTCTTGTTGTTTCTTTTGCAGTATGTCTTGTTTCTCTTGCAGTTTGTCTTCTTGTTGTTTCTATTGCAGTATGTCTTCTTCTTGTATCTCTTGCAGCATGTCTTGTTTCTCTTGCAGTATGTCTTCTTGTTGTTTCTCTTGCTGTATGTCTTCTTGTCATTTCTCTTGCAGTATGTCTTCTTGTTGTTACTCTTGCAGTATGTCTTCTTGTTAGGTGATTGGAAGAGGTGGACTTCAGATATAGATGGTTTCATTACAATAACAATGGATACTGACAACACTGATAATTATGATTTAACTGTTTCTTATTACCTTAAAGATGTACAGCATCTCAGCAATAATGAAAAGACAAACTTGTGATTAAAAAAGGCCAAATAACTATGGCAATCGCATATTACAAATCTGTATTGCTTGCAATATGTATGTAGCTAACTAAAAAATTTTATATGACAGAGGAACAGGCAAATGTACAATTAAAGTGTAAGTGTAATAGACTATTTAGATACCACTGCAGGTTTTAATTCCACCAAACAATTTTGTGCTCATGATGTTTGTCCAATGCTCTCTGAACTTCATAATGTAGTAACTTTTTCACGGTACACATTGAGGTGAATACGTGCATATCTGAGTAAATTAAAAATGATTGTGGACATCTGATCAGAAAAATATATTCATAGGAAGTATTAGTAGAGACTCAGTGCAAGCCTTAACAAACTACATGAACTGAGAGAAACTATGAATATTGATAAACAAAAGGTAAATGAGATTTCTGATATATCTGAAACAATTTTAAATAATGCTAATAAAATATTTGCAAATAGGAACAACAAGCAACTTTACCATAACAAAGTGCAATTTTTTAGGAAAGGATGTAAACTGGCTAGAAATAAATATATTGCTAAAAAAATCCCAATTAAACACACATCAAAGTACAAAGGATATGCTTTCTGTTTATAAAAATACAAAACAAATCAGAAAATTCTCAAACTTGCATAAAAAGAAAATTAAAGATAAACTAAGAAATATGCCAACATGTAATTTTAATTATGCAACATGTACCTGTCACTATTGGTTATCGAATCTATTTTCATGCCGAAAATACACCATCCATTTGAATACATCCTCCCATAGAGTAGAAGACAGTCTATGACCTTTTGCGCACCACTATCACGTGGTAATGTACAGAAGGTAGATATACCTACATGTTATCTTTTTCACAGACAACAATTACACAAGACACCAGAGCTGGATTGGAGGAGGATATTCGGCAATAGCAACAGGTAAGTATTGCATACTTAGTTTTACCCACCAAAAGACTACATTTTAATAGCAACAATTACTTATCCTGTCACTACTGCTTAGCTGAATTTGTCAGTAAGGTAGATGGGCTGATGTCTAATTGATTAAAAATTATATTAAATGTACTTACCATAGAGGGAGAGGTCCATCTAAAGAACGTTCATGTCTCTCTGAGTAACATGCTTTGGTGTAAAATTGGACCTAGAGAAAACATGTTTGCGCTCCGTTGTGCTAATGAGTGAGGTAGAAGGATGAAAAGGTAGTATGGGAGTGCCAAAAGACTGCTTTGATGACATCCTTCAGGGAGGAATGATTAAAGAAGGCTCATTGATGGCAATGGCGCAAACCTTATGGGCTTTAAGTTTCACCAAGATGAGGTCTCGATTGGTGAGAAACTCAGAGGCCGTTCTGAATCTCTGCCGCACCCCGATTATTCACCCATGTAATCGGAAAGGTAGCAGCCTACCTCCGAACACAGGAAACATCGATTCTCCAGCATTCTGACAACTGGCTGATTCACCAAATCCATGCTCAGTCTATTCACCAGGATCTGTTCAGTTTTTGGTCCACCGTAATTCTGTTGGTTCTCCTACCAAATCCAGAGGAGTCTGAACTTGTTCCATAACAGGACTTTCGATGGGGATGAACTTCCTCACGAACCAAAACTTGGTCCTGGTTCCCCTGGATCGGATAGATTGAATAATGGCTCTCTTAGATACGCTACGTGCGAAAACCGTGCAGAACCCGGAATTAACAAGCTTCCTGGTCTAGGCAAAAACGAAAATATTTGCATGTTGGGGGAATTATGGGGATGTATAAATATGCATCCTGAAGGTCGATGGAGACGGCCCAATCGAACGGACGAAAAGCGTTCCGGATTGATGAGGTTGTCTCCATCTTGAAGGTTATGAGTCGAAATTTCCCGCTTTTCTTGGTGACCAGGAAGATTCGGGAGTAGAAGGCGGGAGACTAATCGTTCAAAATCCTCTCGACTGCCTCTTTCTGCAAAAAACTGTGCACATCTTGCCTTAATTTTGCCAGATTGGACTGGGGAACAAGAGAAATGGGGTCCTTGATAGTGAGGGTTGTTCCAGAAACTTGAGTGGATAAATTTTATTCATGATGGAGAGGACCCACTCATCATCCGTAACGCTTGACCAAGCCCCTGAGAAGAAGCCTAGGCGAGCACCTCCTGAGACGTTCGAGAAGGGGATGCGCGGCAGGAGAAAAGATAATTTGCTTGGGTTTTCTCCCTTTCCTGCGTTAGGAAAGAACGGAGGGTTAGAGAACTTCCTCTTGGATCTGCGGAGACCTGGGACTTGATGAGGGAGGTGGTGGCCTAGCAAGAGTTTTGAGATTGAACAAGGGGTTGTACCTGCTTGAAACATTTGACAGATGGCCTCTGAAGGCGATTTATCTGACTTCGTTTCCTGGTCGATTGTGATCATGGATCAGGGGTGGAGGTGAAAGATCGATGTTGCGGATCCAGCAAGTCTTGAGAAGCTAGGGTAGGAATGAGTCTCCAAGAAAGGATTTCGGCTTCTGGGGGAGCAGCTCTTAGAAGGTCTTTATTGTAGTTAAGCAAGATCTTTGACGAGTCAAATGCAGTCATTGCAGATTTGCGGAAATTCCTCTGCTAATGCCATGGCAATATATAGCGCTTACCGGGATGTCTTTGTCACAGCTTTTAGCACACGTTGCGGATGGATTCAAGAAGGCTTCTCTCAACATACTAATATAAGTAGCTGATAATAGGTCGGCATGCGAAGCTATGGCTAGAAATAACAGTTTCTGTGTTTTTTTGGTTTTTTTTTTTTTTTTTTTTTTTGCTCCATGGCTTGAATTGTTTTGATACGAAGGCGTACCTAGGTTCCCAAAGAAATAACTACATGGGCCACGGGCCCTGAGGTGGAAGGGTCTACATCTCAAAAGGGTTCATAGGTATAATTGGGAAGGTGGGACACCAAAGTGGTCCACGTCCCTAACCAGAGTCCTGTGTATGGATTGCAAATCCTGCACTGGGTGGATTGGTGGATGAGAGAAAGGTGGAAGCTCGGCCATGGCCCTGTCCCATTATCGTAAGTCTGATGAGTGATAGATGGAGAAGACCTCGTCTTCAGCGATTTATCACCGTGCATCATGGGAGCAATGATTTGCCTCCCTAACGGAAGAGGGCAACACGTTGCCAGAAGCACAATATGTATTATAGTGCTCAGCCTCCATAATGGGAGGGAGCAACCAAATAACACCCTAGAGGAAGGGCGCAACCCACAGTTGCTGTGCTCAATCTCCTTCAAGAGAGGGAGAAACTCACTATCGCGGTGTTCTACCTCCCTAACGGGAGAGCGCAGTCAGCTATCGTGGTGCTCTGCCTCCATAACGCGATGGTGCAACATGCAGTCGTAGTGCTCTATCTCCCCAACAGGAAGAAGTTGACGATTGCTTGTTGTTAGAGACTTGAGAACTTTGCGTCATCTCCCTACATGGGGAAGTAGAACTGTTTCTCGAATATCTAAGGGCTTGAACGGCCGCCGTAGATGTTCGTCACAACATGTGAGACCTGGAAGAGTAGCCAGAAAATTCTGAGAAACATGGGGAGGGAATGTTCTTCCGTCCTTGATAGGTACACCTGGAATGAATTAGATTCAAGGCGTTAGCAGGCCGTAATTCACAAATGGTGCAACGCTCGCGTTCACATTGTTCATGTATTCGCATGAGGTAACATGCAAATACATGAACAATGTCAACGCAAGCGTGCGGCGAAGTTATAAATCATCGAATTTTAAACTAAAATAATGGAAACAATGTCTTGAACATTTGAGCGGGACCTGTTATTGTCCAAGAACACAGAGACTTACCCGTACCACAGTTTATATTTACGTAAAAGTGTATGTCTACCATAAAAGGGAAGAACACGAGGTGCCTCGGATTTGCCACAACTTCTAAGGATGGGGGGGGGGGGAGAGAAAAGGGTTATAATATGTTTTTCTTTTAAGATGAACAGACAGTTGTATTATCGAGAATATTAACACCGTAGAAAAAGACAGCTAATTTGAGAACAATTTGGTTCTCCACAGGCATAATTTTGTCTGGTGTCTCGGCAAACGCCTGCACAATATGGCATCCGTGACAAAGAATGACACATAAGTATATATACCTTCTATGCATGACCATGCGACAGAGTGATGTACAAAAGGTCAAAAGGTCATACTAACTTTCCTCCACCCTGTGGGAGGATGTATTTCACATTAAATGGACGGTGTGTATTCGGAATGAAAATAGATTAGCTAAGCAACAGCGACAGGATAAGCAATTGCTGCTATTAAAAACAAATCCAAAACAATATTGATCAATAATAAATAATCTGACGAAAGCAAATGCTGACATACCTGTCGCAATAAATACCTCTTATGATTATAAGAGTAATGAGAGGATACGAATGAGGAATCATTAAATATAGAACACTACACAGTACTAAAAGGACTAGTATCTTCAGAGGAAGTACTCAAAGTACTAAGAAATTTGAAACTTAACATGTCGCCTGGTGAAGAGTCCATCTTGAATGAATACTTCAAATTTAGCCTTTCTTCCCATTTTTGTAATTTTTGGAAAGCCGGATTTAAAATACATGTGTTATTCCAGAAACATGGACTACAGGGATTATTAAACCGATATATAAATATAAAGGAGATATAGAAAGATGTTTAAAACTATTTCTTTTCTTTTAACTCCATGTAAACTATACAGTTATATTTTCAAATAATCAAAGAGATATGCAAAATAACAATGACGTATTTTTAAATAACTGCCAAAACTATAAACTTACCATGAACACAATCAAAACGAACATTATAATTTTGTGGAAATGTAGACAGGAAAAATGCGATGTTCTAACCAGGAAATTCGGAACTTGAAATTGTCAGAAATTATAAATATTTAGGGCAGGCCCTAACGGAGAATGGTACATATTTGTTGGGAATTAAGAACCTGATTAGTCAAGACAGGAAAGCTATCTACCTTCTTAAGAAAGGAATATTAAATCTGAACTTGCCTGTTGACAATCAGCTTAAATCTTTAGATGTGACAATAGTCTCAATTTTCATTTACACGAAATGAGATCTCCGGCTTTTTGATTGAAATGGTTCATTTAGATTTTCGAAAATATGTGCTAAAAGTTAAAATATACACCATAACGTACAACCTCTATGGTGAGCTTGACAGAACCCAGCTACATTTGCAAATAAAAAGGAGAATGGTCGGCTATATGTTCAATCTTAATAATGGTATACAAACGAAATTATGTTGTATTTGAGGCTATTGCAGAATTATAATAATGGTCCAGGAAGAAACAAGTGGGTTGAGAGCAATCAAAACATCCGATGGGAAAATGGGTTTCAATTTATATGGGTTAATCAAAACATTTCTAACAAAGTCTGGCTAGATACAATATTTAAGGAAGGACTTCATGATCAGTTTATAAAAACATGTGAATTATAGAGTATTAACTCGACAAAAGCTGACACATATAGAATTTTTAAAACGGAATTAAAATTAGAACATTATTTGTTAAAAGGCCTATAAAAAAGTATAAGGCAAATATAATAAAATTCCGAACATGTAATCGCTGTTTACCAATAGAGAAGGAAGTTCGGACAGTTTAGAGATATATCGCAAGTGCAAGTGTTAGCCAAGCAGTCAGGAACTCTTTTGCTGACACATGCAAACGACGATGCCATTCAAACTCCTCACGCCTATTTACTCGTGGATTTAACCTCCCCCTGATTATCTGTGATTTCGTATCTAATTTTTTTATCACTGTGCCAAGACTGGGGGCCTATGGAGTACACGTCCCCGTCGACTTAAAAAAAATATGAAACCTCCGACACTTTTGGTCTGTCTCACACATCGTCAACATGACGTTCCTTCGGTCTCATCTTCCCGTCAAGTTGATTCGTGCTTTGTACGGCATCAGTCGCGAAAAAAAAAATCCTCAAATACGTGCTCGTATCTTAGAAGGCAGTCTCAAAGAAGTCTTACGATAGTTACGGTGACACCACATCAGTTATAATTGACAACAAATTTTTACAAAAGTCATGTTACTGAAATAAAATTAGTCAATTCTTATCAATTTTTATGTGCTGAACACGAATATGACAGTCAAATTGCAAAATTGGCTCTAGTTTTTTTGTAATCTGCAAGAAATTAATGTTTACATAACGAAATGCATTCCAATAGTAAAAGGTCAACTGTAATAGCCTACCTATAAAAAATCAAGTCATTGACTACATCTTAGATTTCTTCGCCTGTCTCTTGTACAGCTGTTCGGGAGCATCTCTGAGGAGTGTCCAGCAGTAGTCAGCCAGCATTGTAGTGGACCATTTTCCCTGGTATCTTTGTTCCATTGTTGCGATATCTTGATGAAAACGTTCGCCGTGTTCATCACTAACAATACCACAGTTGCTAGGAAAGAAATCCAAATGGGAATGAAGGAAGTGAATCTTTAGAGACATATTGCAGCCAAGTTTCTTATACTTCATCAACATGTCTTCTACTAGTTCCTTATAGTTTTCTGCCCTAACATTTCCGAGGAAGTTTGTAGAAACTAGGCGAAAAGCATTCCATGCTTGTTTCGCGTCACCTTCCAGCAAGTTGTTGAACCGGTCATCTTTGAAAAGCTCTCGAATCTGAGGACCCACAAAAACTCCCTCTTTAATCTTTGCTTCGCTGAGTCGAGGGAATTTTTCATGCAGGTATCGGAATGCTGGCAAAGTCCGGTCAATGGCTTTCACGAAGTTCTTCATCAAACCTAGTTTGATGTGAAGGGGTGGTAGCAAGATTTTCTGAGCCTCAACCAGAGCTGGGTGTTGGATATTCTTCTCTCCAATGGCTACATTCTGCCTGTGAGTCCATTCCTTCCTCATGTAGTGCATTTCCCTTGCTCGGCTATCCCACTCGCATAAGAAACACATGTATTTTGTATATCCTTGCTGCAGTCCCATTAAAAGGGCAACTACCTTCAAATCACCACAGAGGTGCCAGCTGTACTTGTTATACTCAATGGAATTCAGTAGCTGCCTTAAGTTATCGTATGTCTCTTTCATGTGGACAGCATACGCTACTGGAATAGATGGAAGAATGTTTCCATTGTGCAAAAGCACAGCCTTGAGACTCAGTTTCGAAGAGTCCACAAATAGTCTCCATTCTTGTGGGTCATGAGTGATTTTTAAAGCATTCATGAGGCCCTCAATATCGGAACAGAATATCAGATTACTTTCCTTTCTGAAGAAAGGCTCCAATTGCTGGTGGCGCTTTCGATATGCAGTAATTGTGACATCTTCTTCTAGAAGATTCCATTGTTGGAGTCTTGATCCTAGCAATTCTGCCTTGTTCTTTGATAAGTCCAAATCACGAATCAGGTCATTTAGTTCTTCCTGTGTTATTCTGTGTGGGGTTGATGATGCACCACAGTGAAAATCTGGATCACTGCATGCTGATGGACCAGGAGAAGAACAGGTCGACTCACCTTTGTCTTCGTCAGATGAATCAAGAGAATATTCTGCTGGAGGTTCTGGAATAGGAAGTCCCTCACCATGTGGAACTGGTCTCAATGCAGACGGAATGTTTGGGTAGACTATTCTCGACTTCTTTCGCTTCGTTATTCCGCCGGAAAGAGGAGGAACCAAGCAGAAGTAACAGTCATTTAGGTGGTTGCTTGGCTCTCTCCACACCATTGGAACTGCAAACGGCATTGATGACCTTTTGCAATTCAACCACTGTGAAAGCTGTGTTGTACATGTAGCACAGCATATATGCGGAGCCCAAGGCTTGTCTTGGTCACCAACCTTGCATCCGAAGTAAAGATGATATGCCTTCTTCACTTGAGAATTGATACTTTTCTTCTGGTTGGCAAATGTCACTTCCCCACAAATATAGCAAAAATTGTCCGCGGTATTAACACACTTTCGAGGCATTACTGTTCTTTATTGTACGTAAATGGATAAAATAATAAGTTTTATGTAACAGTAGCTTGAACTGTCTCGCACAACGTCTAAAATATTTTAAATGCTGAACCTATCTGATTGGGCTTTATATAGTACACTGCTTACGTCAGCTTCAGCAGCCGCCTGGCATTAGTATAATAGGCCTACATATGTATAGTACACTGCTGACGTCAACTTACTTCAGCAGCCGCATGGCATTAGTATTGCATTGCATCAGAAAATGATGCAATCAACTGTGGATGATGTGAGCATGATGGTATTATGCAATGTTACATCATTATTCCGGATGTTGCTGCAGTCCTACTGGAGAAATTTACACAGTGAAACATAGAAAATGAGGTATATGAATATCTTCAAAACGAGAGCCAATACAAATTTTTCACGGTTATATTCGTGTTCGGCACACCAAAATACTACAGATTAGGGCCTTTTCAAGTCAGTAATGATTTCACTGTTGACCAGTGTTATTGCAAGGCATCATTCACATTGCTCATCAAACCAAACCCTTTTTTGACAGCAACAAAGTAGCCTTTACACAACTGGCCGATCTCTGCATCGACACTCAAACTAAAAAACATCATTTTCAAACCTTGAGGTAACGGTTCTTTAGGAGGTGTCATCCTTAGGTCAGTCTTAAGCTGGGATCCCTATGCCACCAAAGTCATCCCCGAGAAAAACAAGCCACTTCCTGACCCAAACAAACCCAGAAGAGAAAGAGCAGTGGTGTCCAGACCAGGTCACATACCCAGAAAAAGAAAAAGAAAAGACCCCAGAAAATACCACAGAAAACAGCTTCTCCCCACAAGAGAGGCACCACAGTCCGGTCGCAACCTTACATCCCCAAACCACGGCCTGAAGTGACGGTGACAGCGTCTCCATTAGTCTCAGATTCTTCCACTTTCCCGTTGCTAGCGATGCCAGTCAAGCCCACCTTTGATGAAATAATGGAAACCCGTGTCTCCAGAAACTTCTCCTCCAGCGGTAACACCGACTCCTCTTTAGCCTCAGCGGCAGCTGCTCTCAAAGTACATACCCAAAATCAAAGTTCAAGATAGAGTTTACTGGATTTATCCAAGCTAGAACTGTCCGAATTTAGTTTGTTGCGAACCCTTCAACGTTGAGTGATACCTGTCATCAAGATGATACGACGTATAGACAATCAGAGGCTACGCATTCCGCTATAAAAGAGACCTGTATAAGACGATATGTATCAGTGTTTTTGTGCTCCGGAACTAACAAAGATGTTATCACCCCACCCCCCCATAATCATCCCTTTTCTACTCCCAAAGGAAAGAAAAAGAAAGGACTTCCTCCTCGTTTAGTGTTGTCCGTCCTGTACAAAGCCCCTCCACCCATGCAAAAATAACTCATTCAAACATACTAGAAAGACGTCGTCGATACCGTGTGTGACTGTTGCCTGAATGTCTTGAAAGGTACAATACCTCTGTCTCAACATCACAGAGAAGGCTTAGCCTAGCATCGACACGTTTTTCGGCAAATGGTCCAGAAGAAAATACCCATACATCAAAAGAAAAAGTTGTTGGTATAACACGGACGAATTTTTCCCATGTTGTTAGGACCCTTGCTGAAAAGATTATTGGGAACAATGCTGGGAAGACTCGTGGGAGCAAGATAAAAATATACGCAGAAGTTAAAAGGGACCACAGGGGTCAAAAGACCTCAGTCTTGACCATTGGAATCCAATGGATGGACGAAGTGCCTTACAAATGAAGGATGGAATTCCATCGTTAGCAAACATAACTGACCCCGCATTTACCTCCCAGTCCTCATTTGGCCGAGATGTACCAGTTATAACACTAATTGCAATCGTTGATGGATCTCAGCGATTTTTCAGAAATGGAAAAATCGCAACGATACGGTCAAGTGTTGCAACGACTTCAACTCTTTCACCCAAAACGTTAGGCGAAACAGCTCGACCGACTCTGAAAGCTTTTAAGACCCTGATGAAAAGTCCATCACCACCATCCCCAGTGACCAAGACAGACGCAGCCCCACGGATGCCCGAGGAAGAAGAGGTACGAAAAGTCTTTCAAACACCGTCAGCAGCTCCCATCCCTAGTAAGATTTCAGCGTCGTTATTGACCACTTTCCCCACACCTCAAACGAGAAGAAATGAAAGCTTAGATCCACTCCTCCTTCGGCAGAAGTGATAAAGAAGGGAAACCAGAAGTGAAAAAGGAATCAAGACCAAATCCATCCCATTACAGCCACCATCAAGACCACCAACACCACTTCCCTCGACTTCTACTAAAGCCGTTTCCAAGCCACAACCATCCCCATCCAAAGAGTGGGTGACATTTAAAAAAGAAAAACGTATTGATGGAGAACGTGTTAGCCACCATTTGCTACGATCCATCCCATCCTGCGGGATACGGAGTAGTTCAGAAATTGTATTGTGCTGCCAAAACCCGACTCTGTCATCAATGGCAAGCCGTATTAGCCGATGTATCTCATTTGGCCACCTACAATCATGGCTACAAATATTTGTTTTGTATCATCTACGTCTTTTCCAAATTTGCCTGGGTCGTGTCATTGACTTCCAAATCGAGTTAGTGAGAGGCCTTAAAATGGTGTTGAATAAAAAGCAACCAAGCTTTCCAAAAACAAGTAAAGAAACGAGACATTCATACTTTTTACCACCGAGAATCCCGAGACCAAAGCCAGCATCGTAGATCGTTTTCAACGTATTTTGAAAGATCGCATGTGGAAATATTTTACTCATCAACACATTCTCAAGTACATTGACGTCTTACCGCACCGGGTCCAAGCGTATAGCCAATCTTCCCAGCGGAGCATCGATGTGCCCCCCAAAAAAGTGATACCCGACAACGAAATGGCCATCTCTGAGCGTCTGTTTGCTACGTCCCGACTGTGGATTCCCCCAAGAAAGTTGGGGGTGTTGACGACGGAAGATTGTGAGCGCATAGGCAAAACCAAACGTACTTTCGACAAAGGTTACTTACCCAACAGGAAGTTTTTAATTGCGCAAGTTACAACGCGTGACCAAAAACGAAGACGAAGTGTACGACTTCGAAAGCGTTCTCCATCGAAGAAAGCCGCAGTATCGGAAGACGTTGTGTCAAAGAAGTCAAAGTACGTTGGAAAGGATATCCGCCTAGTTTTGACTCTTCGATCAACGCTTCGCAAGTCAGCGACTATAAAAAGAAGTCACCATCATTTATTTCAACTCAGCCTCAACCACAACAGTGACCACTCTCTATCCCAGTTTTTCACTGCAAGATCTACAGAAGCAACCCCAGTGGGTGTCATGTGGAGAACGTGTGCCTAAAACGCAACTCGTCTTTTTATGCCTAATCTTTGTGGCATATTGTGTCATCGGGGCTGCCTTTGCTAATCTGAGTTTGCAACAAGGAAACAAAATATTGTGGATCATTTTACTGAGCAGTTGCATCGGTTACCTTCACCCCAATCCTTGTCTGAAATACTCTAACAGGAACAACGGGAGTCTTGCGTCCAACGTCAGTCACCCTCCCAACAGTCACCACCCAAACAACAGCAATCCTCTTTTAGACACTCCTTTGATCTCAAGTGACTACTCGGACAGCAGAACTCTGGAAGTATGAATAACAAATTTTACTTAACTTTACCCAGTGACAGTTCCACGGATGTGTTTCCGCACAGTACGTTGTGCTGTTTCACGGCCAAATTACCTCAGGCCATCCAATTGGATCACAAAGCCCAACGGGAAGTGGACTTGGTCGAAATGATTCACCCTACACAAATCGAAAACATCATGGAAAATCAAAACACTTTTTACGTCGAAGTTCTAAACGACCAAGTGCAACAATACTTGAATGAAAACGAAACTGTAGATACCTCTATGAAATGACAAGTATCCTCCGATACTCCACAGTACATTTATCTGTTGAAAATTCCTTGCAGGCTCTTATTTAACGGTCAACATCTGGTGAACACGATTGCTGACAGATTCAGTGCGCTGTTTCACAAATCCTTGCACAAAACCAAAAGACGTGTCATCATCTAGTACCATAAAGTGGCTCGTAGCCTACTGATGAAATTTTCGGATGGCGAAAAGGTGTCCTGACTTGTTTGACAGTTCGGGTGGAGACCTCAAGATGGTTAAGGGTCAACTCATGCCACCCATCGCCAACAACTGGACTATTGCGAGGTTTTTAAATCCCCAGTAGAACTGAACTAATGATTAATTTGATCTTTGTGTACTCCGATGTATTGGAGTCCAACGTGGTGGGACACACCTCCATACCGTTACTGCGTGACATTCTTTTCAAAGTGAGTTCTGCCGGGACTAATAACGAGGAAGGTGGAAACACCTATCACGTTCGCCGCGAATCCGTACATCCTCATTATTTACCCGTCAGTAACTCGTATTTTGACAGTGTCAACATTGCTATAAAAGGAGATCTGGGACAAAATATTACATTCACCAAAGGGAAAGTCATGGTGAAACTCCATTTTCGAAAACGATTCTCTAACGACTTGTAAGTCATGTATTATGTGTACCGAGGAGTCGCTCGACAGCGAAGACATAGTTTAGGAGATATCCTAAAATCGGCATTTCGTTCGGTGGCTCTTGTTTTGAAACCGATGGTGACACGTGGAATGCACGCCTTGAAGGATGCCCATTTGGCGCACGAAAATGATTTCTCCAAAATGTCATCATCGAAACACAAAATCCTAAAGAAGCTTTCTTAAGAGAAGGCAAAAAGATCTTGCTTCAAACTGGCCAAAAAGATTTTGGGCCGATGAGAAACTCCTATAAATTCCCTGGACGCTACCGAGTCAGGCATTCCTGCTTCCCTAGCGCCACAAAAAGGACAAGGTAGAAAGAGACGACGAAGACACCCCTCCAGAGGACGTCACACACCCAGAGTTATAAAGACCAAGAAAAGAAGAACCGTCCGAGAGTTATACGTGTTTGATTATTAAACAAAATAAAATTACGCACCGAGAGTCTTGCGAATGTTCCAAGACGGAACTGGATATGTTTGCCATGCCACCCACGATGATGACGATGCAAGAATCCCAATGGATAGAATTTCATCCCGTCTCCTCTTTGATGACCTCATCCCCAATCGAATTTGAAATCAAAAGACAGTCCAAAGATTACATCGATCTGAATAGCAGTTATCTGTACCTGGACATCAAAGTGATCAAAAAGTACGACATCGCTCCGGGAGCCCACGCTAGAGTAGCCACCGTAAACAATTTCATGCATTCCTTGTCCAGTGAGGTGGATTTGTACTCGAATTACAAACTAGTCAGCAGTAGAATGGATACTTTCCCTTACCGAGCCTAACTGGAAAAAACTATTGACGTACAAAAAAGAGGCCAAAACACTCATCTGAATGCTTGAGTCGTATGGAAACCTGACACAACAGGCGTGGACAAGTTTAACGACACGGTCCACATAGCAGATTATGATCCTCACAATGTGAATTCTAACGACCGTCGAAAGAAAATCCTGCAAGGACGTAGTTTATAACTGATGAATCGTTTGCATTTGGGCATGTGGCTGCAAGAAAAGTATTTTCTAATTGGGGTGGATATCTGCCTGAGACTGAATTCAGCAGTACGGTTTTCCATTTGATGGTTCATGTCAGCGAATACAAAATGATCATCCACGAAGCGTGGAAGTATTACCTAAAGTGGGAAACGACATCAACCACACTTAAGGAAAACGACCCCAAAGTATCCGATACGACGCGTGGAAGTGAAAACATTCACCATTGCCACTGAACTCCGATCCAAGATCGAGGATCATCTGTTCCAAGGACAGTCAGCCAAACGTTTAATCGTTGGTATCGTTATCAACGAAGCCTTTAACGGAGCCGTCACTGCCAATCCCTTCGAGTTTAAGCACTACAGGGTGTCCAAGACCAAAGTCAGTCGCGATGGCAAAACCTTGCTTACCAAACCCTTTGAACCTAACTTTGCCAAGAAAAATTACTTGAGATCGTACTTTCCCCTGTACGAAGCCACGGGACAGTTAGTGACCAACACCAGGTACGGCATATCTTACGACGATTTTTCAGGAGGCTACGCCTTGTGGGCCTTTGATTTCACTCCAGTCCAATGAAGCAGCAAGGGATATTTCCATCCTATAAAATCCGGTTAACTGCGTGTGGAACTTCCGTTTTCAGAAACCCTAACCGAGGCAGTAAACGCGATCTTGTATGCCAAATTCGAAAACATTCTAGAAATCAACGGTTTGAGAAAAGTCATTCTAGACTATAAGAAGCTACGGAAGACTCTTGTCCCTCTTTGAATGGTGGAGAATAATTGGAAATGGAATTGGGGGATATCGTGGAAAAAGAACAACCCATAAAAAAGACAAAGATGAAGAGAAATTGTTAAACATATGTACAGAACAAGAAGAAATTTTAATCAGGTGTTATACTAAACACCTGGCAGAAAAAATATTAAAGATCTCATGATTGACGAATATTAATGTGTTGGTTATTTAACGAACAAATATTTGATAGGGTGTAATATGAGTCAGGAAGAAAGATTTGGAAAGTATCGGGAGTACGCTTGGGTTCTTCTAAGAGAAGAGATAGTGTTGAAGGAATTGTATAAAGACTTGCGTGACCATCCCTTCCTTCCGTTGACTTCTTCGGATATCCAATGCATCGAAGCCCTCTTAGAAAGGAGTAAGCAGTATGTGTGTAGATTTAATGACTTTTCAGACATTTTCAAAGAAAAAATTAGGTGTGATTTATTAGCTACGCATTTCTTGAGCGAAGATCTTGACTGAAATTTGGAAAGGAATTGTTATTGCTACTTAGATAAAGTGATGTAAAGACCAGTGTAATCATTTCTTCCTTCGATGACTTCTTCGGAGATCAAAAACATCAATGGGAAACTAGACGGCAAAGACTCCAGTGAACTATTTTGATTCGTGTGGATTACCGCCTCTGGAAGACGACATCATTAACTTTATAAGAAGAAATGCCGAGACGAATAGCTTCAATAACGGGAAATTACAAGGCACAGATTATATGGTGTGTGGACAATATTGTGTGTATTTTCTTCATCAGTGCAGTCTTGGATATCCCTTAGAACATTTAGTGACTTACTTTTATCGTGACTGTTCTAGAAACGATGAAAAAGTAGATCGATGGTATTGTGACTGCTATGGAAATATCTTGTTTTTAGCTAGGAAACGTAGTGTACCTCAATGGTCCAACGACCTTCTCAGTGGAAGTCTATCTTGACTTCACAACTTTGTCAACCTTGTCAAAAATGTGTTCTTGATATTATATGAATTGTTTTATTGTTAGTTGTTGGTTGTTTGAATAAAAATATGTTTATGTTTTGAAAAAGTGTTTTTGGTTTGTTTTCAATTTTTTAAAATGACTATACATGCTCTTTGAGAAAAACTATATAGCGTTCCTACTCCAAAAGATCGTGGGGATGTTTTCTATCGCGTCCGCGCTTGAGACCTATAATCGAGGCGGTCTCCAGTGTGACCAGTGTGAACAAGGGAGCGTACTCAGCCCAACCCTTTTCAACATCATGATTAATGACTTGGACACCAACTTAACATCAAAACTAATTGAACTCTCACAATTTGCTGATGATAGTGGATTATGGAGAGCAGGAAACCCCTCCAACCACAAAGTAATCAGCGATATTCAAACAAGTTTAAACAAAATAGGGAAATGGGCTGATAAATGGGGTTTCAAATTATCTCATGAAAAAACCATAGCAGTATTATTCACCACCAAACGTAAATTACAAAATCAGTTTCCCAAACTCACCATCCAAAATCAAGAAATTAAATTCGTAAATGTAGCACGATTTTTAGGAATGCATTATGACTCCAAGCTAAACTGGGGACACCACATAAACGAACTAGTCAAAAGGTGCAATAAAGACCTTAACCTCCTTACAACCCTTAAAGAAACCACCTGGGGATCCAATCAAGAAACCTTACTAGCATTATATAAATCGTTAATTAGATCTAAACTAGATTACGGATGCCAAATTTACAACTCGGCACCCCAAAATAACCTCAAAAAACTAGATAGCATACAAAGAAAGGCCCTAATTATTTGCACTGGTGCACTACCATCCACATCACTAGTGGAACTTCAAATCTTAACTGGAGAACTGCCGCTCCACCTTAGAAGACAAGAACTCACCCTCAGATATGCAGCCAGGCTAACAACACACCCCGACACACACCCCACCCGGCTAGCTATAAATAAATGCAACATACCTTTTAGAACTAAATTATCACAAAACATACCAGCAGGGAAATTAGTCCATCAATTAGTTGAACAACTTCCTATAGACAAACTCCAAGCAGAAATTGCAAATCACTATGACAAAGAACCATGGATAAATATCAACCCCACAGTTAACACCCTCATTACGAAATATGGCAATAAAAACGAACAGGAACTCAAACTAAACACAATCTGTACAGAAGAAATCAACTCAAAATATTGCAACTTCATTAAGATTTACACTGATGGATCCAAAATTACAGAACCACCCAGAACAGCAGCAGCTTACGTAATCCCCGAACTTAACATTAAAGTAGGACGAAGACTACCTAACCTCTGCTCTATATACACAGCTGAATTCTGGGCCGTACTTGAAGCACTCAAATGGATCAAAGAGAACAAAATACCCCAAGCGGTAATAATAAGTGACTCGCTAAGCGTCATAAACTCAATACTTAATAACAACACCAAATCAAGAGAAAACTATCTTAGGCAAACCAATTTATTGTTAAAAATACTGAACAATAATAACTTACAAGTAGAATTTATGTGGATACCATCCCATATTAACATACCAGGTAACGATATGGCAGATATAACAGCTAAACAAAAACTAAACGAAACCACTCACATCAACCTAGATTATAGCATATGCGAACTCAATAGCATATCTAAAACCCTCATTGATAATAAATGGCAGGAATTATGGAACACAAGCACTCAAGGCAGGAAACTAAAAACCATCATTAAAGAAGTATGTAGAAATAGGAAACCACTCAAAACAAAAGGCAGTGAACAAAAATTCATAAATAGAATACTCACGTGCAAAACCAAGCTGGCTAACAGCTTCGGACAGTACATAGGACCACAACCACATAACCCTAACTGCTACCACTGCAGGGTCCCAGAAGACATAGAGCATATTTTTAACAACTGCCATACACTTGAAAAAGAAAGGGCTAAGTTTAAAGTTAAACAGCATAAAATTGGATCCCCTACAACATACCCAGAATTCTTGATGAACACAAACCCCAATATTAATCTAACATTCAAAAATATCATAAGTTTTATACACGAATCCAATCTACTCAAGAAAATCTAAGAAAGTAAATCAAAGACCAGTTAAAAATATAACAAATCACTGTTTGGGAATTATGACGGCCGGCTCGGTCTCGTGGGTTCACAGACTGACACAGCCGTTCATAGCCCGAATAATAAAAACCAGTTAAGGACGAATATTACAAAATCACTGTTTGGGAATTATGACGGCCTGCTAGGTCTCGTGGGTTCACAAACTGACACAGCCGTTCATACCCCGAATAATAAAAACCAATTAAGGCCACAAAAAATTAAAATAGGAAAATAGGAATTAAATAAAACAGGACTCCATAATAACATACAAACAACCATAAAACAAGTTTTCATTCCAAACCAATAAGATAGGGAATCAAAATAAATAAGGAATTCATGAATAAAAAAAAAAAAAAAAAAAAAAAAAAAAATACTCCTAACCGTCTCCTTGTCTCTTAAACAACATCTGGCTGAACTTTTAAATCAAGCTTCCACAGCTATTTCTACTAACATACTCAGCCAAATCCAGGCAATGTTGGCAGACGACACTGAAGAATTTGAAACTTCCACGCTGACAGCGGCCCTGGAAGTATCATCATCCAGCGGCGATGAAGCTGATGAACCTGCACCACCTAAACAGAGTGGAAAAAAGGAAGGCTCTGTCTACCGGAATATCGGACCGGGAAAGGCAATTGATGATATCAAAAAAGCGGGCCACTTCGTCAATGCCACAAGACCGGGTGTCCTAATGTGACGTCATCGCTGCCGACCAATCGTGGCGGGAGTCACATACTGCTTGGTTTGACACCTGGGGCATTTCAATCCAACTAAGAAACACGAGTGTGTGGTGTGACTATTCCCACTCATGTCTATTAGCCTTTCAGTCAGGTTGTTAAGGACTAGTTAGTCCTACACCTGAGTGGCTAAATTAAAAAGTACTCTTTGAGTACATAAAAGCCTGGGGGATGAGGCTCCTTTTCCTTCCCCCAGGAGTAATTAAAAATCACGCAGTGCGTGAATAAAAAAGTGGTACATGTTCAAAAGAACGAAAACCACTATAATCCAACTAACTAACTAAAAGTGTGACCATCCATTGTTAATGCGCCGACCTATGAAGATGTGTTCAGGACTAGCCAAGCTGAATGAAGCCCACGTGAATTTACATCGTGTCAGGCAAATCCTTATACCCAAGACTGATGAGATTGAGAATGTCAGGATGTTAAAAGTGGCCCAAGACCTGATAGAAAAAGTCTTTAAAAACTAAATAAAGAAGGAACAAGAAGAATGGACAGAGAAATATAGACTTCAGAAACAGCAACAGCGGCAACAACAGCAGGGTCCAGACAGATGTTTTGTGATCTGCCATGTGGACACTAAAGAGGTCTCCTTCTCATTTCGAAGTAGACCCTGTCCTGTGGGAAAGCCTGCATCCAGACGGAACACAATCTTAGACGATAAAAAGATTGTCATTAATAAAACAGCCCTTTTTAGCCCCCCCCCCTCTAGAAAATATATACCTGTCAAATTACCAAACTATTAGTCTGTCTTTGTGTTTGTTAGTTAAAAAATAGAAGTGTGCCTCTAAATAGTTCGTTTCTCTGGCTTTGTAAGATAGTGTGTGTTTGTGTCTTTTCTTCTCTGAGCAAAAGACAGATCCCTTAACAAAAAGGTGTTTGCATGTGTGTGTGTGCGTTTGTATTTGTTTGTGTACATTAGCGTACGTTTGTATGTGTGCTTGTGTGAATGTGTTTTTTCTTTTCCCTTAGCAAACAACATATCCCTTAACAAAAAGGTGGATCACTGCCATCTCACCTCTGTCTGCGTGGGTTCGAGTCTCGGATTCAGCCAATGTGGGTATGTGAGAAAGCTTGCCAGTAGCTTCTCGTGGGTCGGTGGTTCTTTCCGGGGTTTTCCTGGGTTCTTCCTCCACCATTAATAGTGGCCGCCATGTATAGCCTATCGTGTGCTGAAAAATGGCGTTAAACCCTACAACAACAACAACAACAACAAAAAGGTGTGTATGTGTGTTTTTATATGCACGAGTTCGTTTGTGTGTATGTATGTGTTTTTGTATACATGGGTTCGTTTGAATGTGGTGTGTGTATGCATGTGTTTTTGTATGTACACATTCGTTGATGTTTGTTTATTTTATTTGTATGTATTTTTTGTGTGCGCGCGTACGTTTGTATGTGATTGTGTTTGTTTCTTTTTTCCCTTAACAAAAAAACCTTGTCCTCGCTCAATGTATTTGTTATGTGTGAAAGCAGTGTCACTATAAACACTGACACTTTTACTGATGTGATTGTGGGTTATGATATGTTTTGTAAATAATAAATTTCCTTCTCCACAATGTGTTCATAGTAGATAATGTGATAGTGTGTTGCTTTGAATACATTTTTTTTAGATCAGCACTCTCATCACTATGGAATGTTGGGTAGGTGATTATATGTCTATCAAGTTATGTCTCCCGCCCCGTCAGGCGTAGTTTTGTTTTTGTATGAACGGTACGGGTTACCGCCCCGCCAGGCGATATTTGTGTTTGGTGGTCAGCAAGTTCGATCCTGCCTCGCCAAGCGTTATCGCTTTTTACCGCTCTCACTGTTTCGCCAGATTTAGGTCAGCCCCTTGCAACATTGTTGCCAGTGTCCAGTACCGTGACGTCATCATTTATATTGTCCCTATACAAACCCAATAATTTTTGTCCCTATACAGGCCCAATATTCCCATGTTAAATCCCATTGTCCCCAAAGTTGCCCGATGCCTTTATGACTCGGATTTCCATTGACCCTGAATCGCCGTGAAAAGCTATAACACTTGGCGGTGTGGGACATATAACTTTATATAACGCCTGGCGGAGCGGGGCATATGCCTTTATATAACGTTTGGCGGACATTATTGCCAATGTCCAGTACTATGACGTCATCAGTCCTATTGTCCCTGTACAAACCCAACTTATGTTCAACTTTCCCTTCTCCGTATACAGTAATTCCCATTGTCCGTATAAATCTTGTCCGTGAATCGTCCCAGGGTAATTTGTAATGGTAATTCACATTGTCCGTAAAGTGGATATAAAATTCCCCATGTTAAATTCCCATGGACCCTATAGTAGATATACCCTTTTTAAATATAAAGTCCCATTGTCCGTATATCGCCCCCCCCACCCCCCACCCCTTCACTACTGCCTTGAGCTCTTACAACATATGGTTAACATTTTTCAGCCAGATCCGTGTCATTCTTGATACTATTCAACTTTATAATAAGTTCATCTTGGGATATCTTTTTGGATTTTGTAGGACATGCTAGCACATAGTAGTTAAATAAAGACTGATATAATTTATTTGCATCCATTGCTATGGGCTGCCGAAAAGTCATGAAAATTAAAACTAATGTAACACTGGACGCCTTACGTTGTATGGCAGGAGTGCACAACCTCTTCCGGCCAAAGGCCAGATTGCATTTTCTAAGACGACTCGAGGGCCGCAACCACTAATTTGTTTAATATAATTACTGTTCACGGGAAAGATTTCTGTGTTGTTTTAATTTGCCCTGAGGGCCGGACAAAACACGTACGCGGGCCAGATCCGTTCCGCGGGCCACGGGTTGTGCACCCCTGTTGTATGGTTTCAGTAGCATAACAGTTACTAGTGCCGCACGCTGGCTCAATCCTCAAAGTTCCTCTCTCCCCTCATTCTGTCTTTTTTAGACTGCTTTTTTTTGTAAAAATATCATCAAGCTTCAAAGACTCTTTGTACTAGTAGGACCGTTTGTAATCTAGCACTTCAGTGGTGACAACAAAATGTTTTCAGACAAAGAAGGAAAGAAAGAAAAAGCAAACGTTTGATATATTTATTCCCTTTAGTGTGCGGCGTCCCAGCGCGACACAGGGCCCAACCTTGGCGCTACTCAACTAATTACATTTGCTATTTTAGCACATAAAAAATATTAAAAAATTACACGTTCACTGAAGAACGAATACCGCCTTTCAACTTGCTAAACTAGTGTGTCTTTGATCTTGTCTGACTGTTGTCAGGATGGTGATAACTTGTTAGCCTATTGTTTTACTTTTCTAAAATCTAAGTTTAATCATCAGTAAGTCTGCAGTTTATTTAGTCTGCATTTTGTTTTTAAAGTGTGTATTAAATTATATTAAACTTAAAAGAATTACATAATTAAAAAAAACAATAGCTTAAACCAGTTAAAGATTATACCAATTACCCAATATTTCATCTGAGATAACAATATTAATATAAGTCGTCCATGAGAGTTGTTATCTATTGCAGAAGAAAATAAAAGGACCGAGGATGCAGATCACAAAATCTTTTTGTTCTGATTTCGTAAGTACAATCGTGATGAAGAGTGCACCAAAGTCATGTGAACTTGATCCAATTCAAACATCACTGCTGCTTGAGTGCTTAGATCCAGTATTGCCTTCACTAACTGATGTTATTAATACCTCTCTCTCATCCGGGGAATTCCCATCATTTTTCAAAACTGGCATTGTAAAGCCTCTGCTGAAGAAACCAACACTAAACCATAACGATTTAAAGAACTACCGCCCAGTTTCTAATCTCCCATTCATATAAAAAATCTTAGAAAAGGTTGTTCTATCCCAGCTTGTTTCTCATCTAAATTCAAACAGTCTTTTTAGCAATGTACAATCTGCATATCGCCCTTGCCACAGTACTGAAACTAGTCTTCTAAAAGTAGGTAATGACATTCTCTCTGCGTTGGATAGCGGAAAGATTACAGTCCTCACCCTCCTTGATATGTCTGCAGCATTTGACATAATAGACCATGATATATTACTTCACCGTCTCCAGCATGTATTTGGCATTCATGATACAGCCTTACTGTGGTTCAAGTCCTACTTGGTCAACAGGACACAAATTATATCTGCAAATGGAATACACTCCAGCCCAGTTGATTTATGTTGTGGTGTTCCACAGAGGACTGTTCTTGGACCTGTTCTCTTCATGCTTTACACGCAGCCGCTCTCAAGTGTCATAGATCATCATCCAGTGTCTCACCAACTGTACGCTGATGATACCCAAATATACAAATCTAGCCACCCAACTGAAGTTGATGCTACCATCCAAGGTGTAGAGAGGTGCATTTCTGATGTGAAATCATGGATGACATGAAACAAGCTGCAGATGAATGATGATAAAACTGAGGCCATTCTGATCACAACAGAAAGACTTTCTCATTCACATCATTTACCTCAAATAATAAATATCAGCAACACCAACATTAAATTCACACAATCAGTACGAAACCTAGGTGTTACTCTCGACAGTACTCTCACATTGCACCAACATGTCATGAACATATGCAAGGCTGCATATTTTGAGCTGAGACGCATCAGCTCAATTCGCAAGTATCTTTCAGTTAATGCCACTAAAACACTCGTGTGTTCATTAGTACTTTCAAGACTGGACTATTGTAACTCAATTCTGTCTGGTTCATCTAAATATCTACTCCAGAAACTTCAAAATGTTCAAAACACAGCTGCTCGGATCATACATAGAGTACCACGATCAGAGCACACCTCCCCGCTGCTCTGTACCCTACACTGGCTATCCATTCGATCCAGAATCAAACACAAAATTTGTTCTCTGTGCTACGTTTCACTGTCGGACTCTAGTCCAACATACCTATCCGACCTCACCCATGTGTTCACACAAGCAAGATACTTACGCTCCTCTTCTGACAATCGTATACTCATTATTCCCACTATGAAAACAAAGTCATATGGACAGCGTTCTTTTGCATGTCAGGGCCCAGCAACGTGGAATGAATTGCCCACTGAACTTAGACACAAAGTGATCACTTTCAAGAGGGGTCTCAAAACTCACTTATTTCGACTGCAAGAACAAACTTAAAGACCTAATAATGTTTCCTACCTGAAATATTCTCAGCATATTTTTTAATTTTTTTATGTTTTTCTAATTTCATGGTGTTTGTTTTTGTAATAATATTATTATATTATGTTTTTTTTATCTTATAGGTGTTGTCTAATGTTGTAAAGCGCTTTGAGCTTCTAAAGATTAGGCGTTATACAAAGTCCTCATTATATTATTATTATTATTGAAAGAAGCGTTCCACGCTTATATTTATTGTGACGTCACATTTCTTATAAAAAATACCGTCACACTTCGTCACAAAATTTTGATCCACCCACTGCGTGACGTCACATGTTAACGACCCCCCCCCCCCCAGCAAACGTTTATTTTTTTTTAAAATATAGTAGCAACATTCAATAGTGACTAGTAGCAATGACATTGTCTCAAGTTTTTGATTGAATGAGGAGACTTTTACGAAATACACAGTAAATAATTATTCCATACTCCATGGCCTCAGTCGTGACCTGACAAAAGCGCCGCGAAAAACTTGCTGTCATTAACTCGTTCTAGAAAATTATACTCCAACGTATGTGATTGCTGTTAAATCCATTGGAAACAAAATCGATTTTTAGCTTCACCAGTCTGCAGAATGAAAGATGTTTGCAATAGATTAAACAGGTATTGGTTTAGAGAAGTCCATCCAAGTTTTAAATATATTGTTACACGCACACGGGTATTTACTTGACCGAGCGGTTGTCAAACCCTGGCGCGATTCTTGCTAGAAGTCATAAGTTTCCCCGACTTTCCAAAGACTTCCATACAACCTCAGTTGTAAATCAGAAAGCCCGACGTGTCCATTCTATACCTAAATTTTCCTCTAATTAATGCAAGACCACAGATAAACCAGACTGTCAACTATCCATCAACCGTACATCTGCGTGTTTTGGCTTCATTATGTTTCCGTACCACCAACCGTTCACGCCTTAGAACCTATGTGAGTACTCCCTAACAATGGGAACTATTTTAACTCCGCCACCTTAGGCCAGTCAATGTATGCTTTCCAGGCACATTTCGCCGATATAACTGCACCATATTCGCCCGCATGGCGACATAAACGGTCTCTGCCAAGTCCCTTTTTATTTATGCCCTTGTGTAATTTACCGGTTTAATACCGTAAGTGCTGTCCTTGCAGGCACGCTACCAATGTATACCACTAGATTTTAATATGTACTATTTTACGACAGGGACAGTCATTCGGTTGTGGTTGGAATTCACTACTAGTGAACCAGGACATCATGGAAACACACTAACACTTCACTCCGTGACGTTTGCTCCTATTGATTAGCTCATTAGTTCGGGCCAGGAATATTTCCATGGCGCCAAATTCCAATAATCAAACAAGTAATCACACAAATCTAAGAATTGCTTAAAACGGGGCACTACAACCACGTGCACATACTCTAAATTTACTACAATATGTAGAATAAAATTATACATAATTTTACTTGCATTGATACTATTTACTTTATTTTTTTCCCTTCTTTTTACGTTTATTTTCTTTTTTATTACTATCTATCAAGTAAATTATAATTTCAAATTCATAAACACATGCTATATATAATTATTATGATAAAATCCATTTTTTTTTCATTACGGATATTTTAATCGGAAAGCTTCAGTAATTGAATTCAGACATGATCACGTGAAGGAAAGACAATATAAAAACCAACAACAATATGGATATTTTCTATCAAAAACCGAGAAATAGTGGTGAAATAACATCTTTTTAATTAAATTTCATCCACAAAGATCCAACAATCAGTGATGTTTTGGGTCATCTTTAAATTTGTACGATTATTGGGGTATATTAGAGTAAAAAATACGCACCCTACTCCGATAATTTCATCCCACCAAATCTGCGTTGACACTGATGGACGGTTGTAAACCGCAAGCCAATATCATGATTTTGTATTGATTCTTTAAATTAAAGCGGCGTGCGCACACCTGTGCATGTGCCACGGGTTAATGCCTGCACCGAAGGCTGTTAATTATTCGTGGGGGAAGGAATCAGAGCCACATCCCCCAGGCTTTAATGCACTCAGAGAGCGCTGTTAATTAAGCTGTCAGGTAGCGAATCAAGGTGTTCCATGATACCTAATTGATAGGTTGTCATGAGTGGGAATAGGTCCAACACACACTCATGTCTCTACCAAATTAAGTAGATGAGTGGGATTAGTACCAGCACTCACTCATGTATTTTGTTGATGAGGTTTTTCTCTTGGATTGATGCGCGCATTGCACTCTGATTGAATGGTGTCCGGCCGAGACATGGGAGGATGTAGGGCAGGAAGGCGGCGTTGACTACAGGGTGTTCGCCTAAACATTGTGTCTTGCACGAATTTCGAATTTTTAATATAGAAGTGCCAAAAATTTCCTGATAATTTCTGACTTTTGTTGAAAAACTTTTCTGCTGTTTTGTGTTTGTTGGTTAAGAGGTGATGCCTTAGAGGACAGCCATTTGTGTGCTATCTAAATTTCTGGTTTGTCACCTTGTGTGACTGGCCCTGATGGTCCTGGGCTTGGACCACCTCATATGAGCTAAAGTTTTGAGGTCTTACATAACCTATCTATTGTTTTTTGTGGTTGGCCCCGATGGTCTTCGGTATTCGGACCACCTTATAACATTGGGTTTTGGGATCTAGAAATTTCATAGTGAGGTGGCTGTCATCTTTTGGTTGAGAACTGTTAGCATGGTAGGTTTGGAGTAATTAGTTAGCAGGTTAATTGAGAGAAAGTGGCAGGAGGAGAGAGGGGTAGAGAAAATTTGTTTGTTGCTAAGGTTTATGTGTGGTGCGTTTATGGAGAGGAATTGTTGTGGACTTTGATTTTTTTAAAATTAAGTATAGTTATTATTTCTATTTAGTAGTTTCCCTATTTAGAGGTGGGTATCTTTGCTGTGTTAACAGGTCTCTTATGATTATCAAAGACACCCGTTCCTCGGCTATTTTCTTTCTCCTGCCTAATGCCCGACAGGGTAGTGTGTTATATTTTTTCTTTCAGCCCAGTTTCGTCTAGGAAGTGTAAGATGTTTTGGCATGTTATATTTATATTGGGGCTGTTATTATCTATGTAATGGAATTTCAATCCCTTTTTGTGCTTTTTGGAATTCAGTTCCTGCCAACTAGTACTTAGTACAACTACTGAATATACGATGGAGGTCTTCTGTGATATGGCAGTGGTATCAGTTTATGTTTGCAGGTTTGGGTCCTAGATGTTTAGCAAAACTGCCAGCTAATTTTTTTTTCAAAATACGATTAATGATTTTTTTTCTTCTTCTTCTGAGCTGTTTACTTTAGGTGGTTTAAAGGACTTGTTAACTTCCTTCAGGATGGAGTATAGCTTTCTACCATTGGGAGTAGCATTCCAGTATTCCTGCCATTTTTGGTTGATATGGTGTCTAGTAAAACATTTGGCTTCAGAGATGCTATACCTAAGTGTGTCAGGGTCTGGGTCTCCTAGTTTGCTTTTGGCGACTTTATGAGCTTGTTCATTACCGAAGATTCATATATGCGATGGTAGTGAACTATCTGATTTCTAGTTGTTGTTGTTGAATTTAATTATAGTAGCGTTCGCACAATTGTGCATGTGCCACTTTTTTCTGACTGCACCGCAGCCTGCTAGTTGTTCCTGGGGAAGGGGATGGTGCCACCTCCCCCAGGCTTTTATGGATTCAAGGAACCCTGATAGTTTGGCCTCAGTCTGTGGGTCCATAAAGGTCCCTACAGTTGAATGGTTGGCTGTCATTGGTGGGAAGGAGAGCTTGGGAACGGTCCTGCTTGCTTTACATCGCTGGTTTCTTGTTGCATTTGCCTGGTGTTTTTTTTTTTTTTTTTTTTTTCGAGATTTTTTTTCTTCTTTTTTTTCTTCGAAATCTTCTAAAAGGAGGGGGGCTGTTCTATGCTGTTTATAGAGGTTCTTAGTAGATATCATGTATGAAGAGAGATTTTCAAGGTTATTATGGGATTACTAGTCGAGGTGTTTAGGGTGTGTTTCCTACGTTATGTTATTTATAAGTTTTTAGATATTACCTCTTTAAGTTATTTATTAATTGATGTTTTTAGAGATTCAATGTTATTTATACTTTATTTAGCAAGAGACCGGAGTCCTAGCCGATTACACGGTTCGTTAAGGACATCTAGGACAGGAATCCTAGCTGATTACTCGGTTCGTTAAGGACATCTAGGACATCCGATTTTGCGGTTTCCTTAGTTTTTTTATAGGTGCTTCGTAAGTGAATTATTTATTAATACTTTTATAAAATTGAATGATATGTTATGGATGTTGTTATCTTTAGTCCAGTTTAATGATTCAATAATAGCCTAGAATTATGTTGTGAATATAGTGCAGTAGTCAGGTAACCTGTTTCCCAGTTGAAAGTTATATTCTGGGATTACTACTGTAGCTGATGTTCTGGGTGGTTCAGGTATTTTGGATCCATCATTATATATTTTTACGAAAACAGGGTATGTGTCTTGTATGTCCATTGCAATAGTGGCTTTTAGTCTTAATTCTTGTTCCAGTTTGTTTGAATATTCGGTGGCTTTGGTATTTAACCTTGGTTTAGAGTATATCCAAGGGGTTTGATCAGTCAATATCATACAGGTATGGGGCTTATATATCGGCCTAAATTGATTATAATGCAACGGGTGGCTCCTGGTAAAGAACATAGGAAGGAAGGTAACTTTTAATTCCGAGTCTGTGCACATCATGGAAATCGCCTTATTGATTAACAAAGCTATCTCAATGATTTGTGATTTCGTTTTGCTGACAATCAGAGCACGGCCGCGGACAGGATTTGTGGGCCCTAGAAGAGATTCTCCGGTAGGCAGTATTGCTCCATATCCCTCCACTCATATACGGAAAATAATTATGCGCGCGCCCATGCCAGTGGGCCCAATGAATTACAAACGAAGAAAAAAAATCTTCAGCCCTAACCGTTGTGGGCTCCCGGAATTTTGTTCTAGTTGTCCCACCATGTAAGCGGTCCTGAGGCGGAGACTTTTTTATTATCGTCTATTGGCCATTTGTTGAAATCAAATGTTTACTCGAATAGGCCAAGGTTGATAATTGTCATAGATGACCTTCACCTCATCAGATTCGTAGGTAAATACGGACTGACGTTCCAACCCCAAAGACGTGTATTCCTTACAATGAAAGAGGTGAGAAAATTCATTCGTGTTTATAAAAGCATTGTTCGGCATTTATATTTACGACACTATCTCAGACGGTAAGTAGTCTATTTTGTTGTTGTTGTTGTTGTTTTTCTTCGTTTATAACGTAGTATGGATATATTCGAACAACATTAAAGGTCTCGTGGTTCGCGTCATAACTGTAGTTGGTTAAACCAATGGCATTCTGAAATCCACCTTATGCTAAAAATAGACAATGCTGTCATTGCGCCATTTGCTGCCATATTGTTCTCGGACAAAGCATCTAGCGACGCTTAGTAACACGGATGCTGGCAAGATCTTAAGATTTAAAACAAGATATATATTCTTCTGGAAAAATAATTATTTAATATGGTGACCACTAAGTATTGTTGTTATGGTTCATGTACATGTGACTCGAAATACCAGAAAGATTGTGTTTGGTGCACCCAATACGGAGGAAGCGGTTTTCCAAAGTCGAGAAGGAGAGATAAAGGTACGTGTACCAATCATTCCAGCCGACGTGATTATGCCATTAAAAATGTGACGATTCATACATATATATGTAGCTTGCCTTGATACAGTGTTGGACTGTCAACAGTAATACTACTACTACTAATAATAATAATAATTAATAAGAATAATTAATAATAATAATAATAATAATAATAATAATAACAAAAACAATAGTAAAAAAACATATTAACACGTGGAATAATACCAAAAATACCGGGATTAGTAGTAGTAGTAGTAATAATAATAATAATATTACTGAAAGAGTAATAGAAGCACCGAACATCAATAATAATAATAATAATAATAATAATAATAATAAAAATAATAATAAATTGTTCATGTTGTAAATTACATTTTCTAGATGATAGTAGGTGTTATGCAGTGCTTTATTGTTTCAGATGGTACAAAACAATACAAGAATGCAATATTTTGCAAATTACTCATGGCAATTTATATTGTATGTAACGATGCATGTATGCAAAATACTTAAGGCTGATAAATCAGCCCCTCCCTGTGATATTGATTTTGATTTAAGGGCTGATATCACCTGTTCATTAAAGCTGATGTCACCTATTCTTTAAAACATGCAAAAGTCTGCAGACATTTGGCTGCACACATGAGTTTACATTTTATACACTTATCAGTATTTCTTGTGGCTGTGGAGCTACCATTGGCAGAAGGGTTCTTTTGGTACCATTGGCAGAAGGGTTCTTTTGGTAGCATGTACATTATATTTCCGCGACCGCGCTGGTGGCCTAGTGGTTGGAGCAATCTGCCTCAGATGCGGGAAGTTGTGGTTTTGATCTCCAGCTGAGTCATACCAAAGGCTTATAAAAATGGTACTAACAGCTGCCTTGCTTGGCACTCAGCATTAAGAGGTTAGTGTTATAAAGACTGGTTGGCCTGGTGTCAAGATAATGTGACTGGGTGGGACATTATGCTACATGTCTGCAGCATGATGCCCCAGTGCTAGATGATTGATTTTTTTTTAAAGCTACGTTAAAAATTCAAATCACACATATTTCTGGAGTAAATCCAATGTTTGGTGACTTGTATATCCATATGGAATGGCACAACCCTCTGCCATGTGGCCAGTTTTGAATTTCACACTTGATATGGCTGTTATCAGTTACCGGTTTGTGTCCAAAGTGTATGCAGATTTGTTTTGGAAAAATGACTGTAAGTTTTGTTATTTACAACACTTTGCACACAAAAGAGCATTGCAATTCCAAGATACAAAATACAAAAGACACAATACAAGAGAATTTGTTTAATGATTGTAGTCTAGAAAACATAAAAGCACTAACTCTGGACAAGCTGTTATACTGTATAGTCATTTGAACAAATTTATCACCTGGTACATAGTTTTTATTAAGAAAAATAACATGGAAAATATTCACTTATTGCCATTATGATGGCTAGCCTTAATGTCCAAAGCCAAGCTGGCTGCTTTTAGGTACTGCACAGTGTCACAGCATTACTGGTTAGTGGAGACCAAGTGTATGGGGCAGTTTTTGGAATGGATCCTTCAGCTGAAATGCTTTCTGTCAGCCGCTCTCTAGAAATTTATTTTGGCTGACCTAATTGTATGCAAGTGGTATGTAAAATCCCTCTTCATTTGACCAGTATCATTAAATCCTTCAGAACATTTTACTTTTTTAGCTGTAATTTGAGTCCGAACAAAACATCGGAGTTTCCATAAATTGTTGATCTTTTTTAAACTATGACTCGTGCACTGAATGCAGCATTACTGCAAGGTAAGAGGAACATGAGGAGACTGTCTAGCTAGGACTGTATCACAAGGGGCCTTGAAGATTGTTGGGTGGGTAACGAGCTATGTTTTATACACATGCCTTTTTGAGGAGTGTGTTATGCTGTGACCCTATCTGTCCATCTGTGTGTGTGTTAACCTTTCATTTTCTGGATGATAACTCGAGTTCTACCACACCTACCTTCTCCAAACTTTATAGGTAAGTTTTTCATACCAAAAAGGATTTTAAGGTCAAAGATATTTGTTACCACGAACAAAGAAGCAAAATATTGTTTTTTTTCTGTCAATAACGTTAGTTCTACATCATGTACCTTAGACCAAACTTTGTGTATTGCTTGCACATGAGTTAAAAAAAGTCTACTGATTTTGGGGCTGATAAGGCTTCATGGTCTGTAACAATATAACAGAAAGAAGGAAAACTAACAAGTTTAGTAAGATGAACAAATAATTTGCTTAACTTGAATACAAAGTGAATAAAAGACACAGCATTGTGAATTAAATCCCAAGTAATCCTAAATGTATCACAAGTCTTAAAGTATAGAATGAATTCCAATAATCTTGAATATCCAGATGTAACAAGAGTCTTAAATCTCTTGATATACCACAACGATATAATCCAGAATGTCTTTAAACGAGTCCGCAGTAATCCCAAGCAGTGTTTTAGTCTAACAAATCGATGAGTACTTTGTAATTTCCAATTAATAATTTAAATAAACAATTCCTCTCAAATTATATATTTACACAACTATAAGTAGTTCCACTGATTATAAAACAGTACCAAATCCTATATATACTAATTTCACTTGTCCTATGACACAGTGGAATTTCCAATGGGAAAACCCACGTCTTAAACAGAATTTCAAATATACTGTTTTCTTCTTAGAATCGTGACAAAAATCTGGTATTCATTATGTGACAAACGTATATACATAGCTGGGGCAAAAATGGTTTGGCACAAAAAATTCAGTTTTCACTCTTGTACATTCACCAACTTTATGGATAATTTACATGCTGGTTAAGAAAGAAGTCATTGATTTTGTAGTCAAAACATCAAAGGTCAAATTTACTGTAACTGAAAGAAAAAAGTTTTAGCTAAATAAAGTTTCTTCTATACCAGACATTCTGGAGTGCTTGCACTTAAGGTATTGAAGAGATCTACTAATTTTGTTGTACAATTTTTGGCCAAATATTGTGGATGGCATGCAGTTCTGGTAATAATGAAAACTATCGATTCTGGTGGGATAAAAATCAGAGGTCATGTTATAAGTATTCCAATCAATGCAAAATAGTGTTTAAATTATGAAGATTTGAAAAAGAAGACACAGGATATGTTCTCATGGGGCATATTATTGATATTGATATCAAAGCAAGGTACACCCATCATTTGACAATTTGCACATGGATAACTTGCAGACCTTCTTTAATGTGTGGATTGACATCGTTCCCATCCATTTTGTAGAAAATGCTGAAGAATTTATTATTTGATTAATGTGAAGAAAATTGTGATCAAAATTAGTAAATGAAACCCAGTTATATTGCTCATTTTATCATCAAAAACAGTGGTTAGTATCTGAAATTTGAATCAACATCATGAAGTTTGTGGCTAATAACATTAGGTCATACACTTTGTTACATTTTCTTTATTATAAAAATTTCTGATACACTGTAACAATCTTTGATAAAAACACTATTATGTATGAAACAATTAAATTACCTTAATTTGTCCTAGTTATTTACAAATAGGATCAGAGAGCAAGCCAACTAAGTACAAGGAATACCTGGTGAATTCAAGCCTTTGTTTGATGTGATTCAATATGGAGAAGTAAGTTTCAAAGTTTGTGGTCAACTTAAAATTAGTAAATTGGCACCAAGAGACTTATTCAGGGATGGGATTAAGCTTCGCGATTACTTGCATTGAAATCCCAGCATCAGTATTTCACTGGTAAATCAGTTTTCAAAAAATTGAATTTCAACATTGGCAGTTTTGGCATGAAACAGATATCTCTACTTTTTGAATGAAAGGGCTCGTTTTGTTGAGCAAAGATAAGTAATAAATACACAATGTATTGCAGGTAGATAATGAGGCACGCATGTACTTAATATGTTTTTCATGATTTTTGCAGAGATTGGTTATCCTGACAGTAATGGTAATTTATATTGAAAAATGAACATTATTTTGGCAGTCCCTCTGTAACTTGTGCCCTCACTTATAGTGTGGTCTTTGTTTTTGGACACTATTGTGCAGTTTCCCTTTATGCATGTTTGTGCATCAGGGACGCACGCTGGAGAAAATTGATGCACAAGTTTTGTTGCCATGCATTTTTTCGACGCAAAAGATTTGCATAATACGATGAGGATTTATTTAATATCCAATGCTTTCGACGAGGGATGGCATTGTGTATATCGAGCATAGGCATTGACTGGTTCCTTGATTTGTATGCTCCGTGTTGCACTCTGCTATTCATGTAGCGGAGTGCAATGCAGTGAGCATATGAAACTGAGGACACACAGTACTAATGGTATGGAAAAATGGGGACCAGCCTAGAAATGGGTGAGCCTAAAATAGAGTATAGATGGGTTAGGCTGACCGGGATTGGTTAATAATGTAAGTTATGTTGCAAGAAAAAGAATCTTTTGAGAGCTTATCCTAGTTGTAAGTGAGAAAAAAATAGAGAAGTGTTTTATTGATGGAATTTCAGTCCTTTAACAGTCTTGAGTTTGGAACACATTTTGGTGCGGAATTGAAAGCACATGTTTCAAACACTTGCAGGTCCAGAAAATGCCTTGGCTCATATCCTTTCCTCTACACAGAAGCTGAGATCCAGGTTTCATCTATACTGATAAATATAGGTTTGATCATGAGCACTCAAAATTTTTAAGATACTGAATTTTTAATATCACGGTGTTTGCATAGGTTTACTATGGGAACTGAATTAGTACCGTGAGTCCTAGACTAGCATAGACAATGTTATGATGGAGTAACTTCCCCTAATCTCGTGAGTTCTGACGTGATTTCCATTGAGCTCAGCAAGATGTCAGCCAGGTGTTTAACCTCGATGCTTGTTGCACTAGAAAGTGATCTCCAGATTAAAATGGGTGCACTAAGAATCATTAGTGAAGAAAATGAAAGAAGCAAAACACAGAAGAGTAACTGTGGATCTAACTTTAATGAAAAAATGGAGAAAAAAATTCCCTTGACTGGAATACAGTGCATCCATTAGGACTACAAGTGTGACTTCTGATCACGTGATTGCAGAGACTGCAAAAGTGAATAATCCTTTTGTGACAGGGTTTAAGAAATTTAAAAAATCTGCCCTCGTTCGCCACACGATATCTGGAGAACACATTATCACCCAAGACATTCTTTCACAACAAAGAAATCAGTAAACTTGCAGAGTCAAATGCGTTATTTGGATTACAAAGTCAGGGGGTCAGTGCAGAATTTGTTGGTTTTTAACTTTGCAGCAATAAAAGAAAGATCTTAAAGTTAAGTGTAACTTATTAGAAAGAAGATGAATCATTAGCCTCTTTGATTTTTGGATAAATGTGTTCTAGGACGAAGTACAATGAAACTGATGATATTACACATTTTATGACAAAGTAAATTAACTGCCATTTGGTTAAAAGATTTATTTGGCTTTTTGTATCGGCTTGTATGCAATGTGTTTGTCTATAATATTGCTACAAAAAGATGTACGACCTTAAAAGAAAAATGAACTAATTAAATTATTCTTTAAATGGACTATGCATTTGTTTGTTAATTGTACATGTTGGTTTATTTGTATGTTTATTGAGAAAGATAGTATGTGGTACAAATTGCAATATCCCATTTCAAGCTGAAAAAGTATGGGTCTGATGAAAATTTGTCAGTATATTTTTCACTCCCACATTTTTTATTTGACCCAAAGTTCTGACACCAAAGTTTTTTTTTAACCCTCAATTTTATTCTCCTGGGGGATACACTGCTATTGTGTGCGAGTTATCAAGGTAAATGTGACATGTCATCAGCGTTCCCACCAATTTTTGCAGATTTGAAACAAAGACCAGAAGACTCATTTGGTTTATTATTGATGCAGAAATCAAATCAGGTACTGTGCACATATATATGGGCAAAAATAAGTTTAAAGTCTTTCCCAGTTTTGTCAATCATCATGTGGATTTCTTCTTTATTCCTGTGTTTGGTTTTCAATATATGCCATGGTGAGTATTGAATAAACACCACGAGTTAGTGATGTTTTAGATATCCTGTACCACTGCATGACAGTCAGTTGCTGAAATTCCTCTTGGTGAGTGTTGAGCAATAACCATGTGACAGTGATATTTTTAGCTACCCTACTCCATGGTGTGAGTATCAGTGAATTGCCATTATCCCTCTAGATGAGTATGAGAGAAAGTCAAATTTAATATTGTATTACCCATGTATAATTAGTGTCACTTTTCACAGCATGCACACTGCTGCATAATGTTCTTGCAGATTGCATCTGTCATGTTTTATATGATGATTTCAATAGACCAGCAGTGCTTTATGTGCTGACAGATCCAAGTCAGTACTGGCAGCAGTTGTGTGCTTTACTACTGCAGGAAATGAGGTGTTCAGTAATACTATGCTTGTTAACTATGACAGAAGGTAATGGTTAGATACATCTGGCAAGTGTACAAAATACTACTTTGTATATTCAAAAACAAACACCAAACCTGTCATAAATATTTTATAATGACCTTTTTCAAGTTATTTTGTTCATGAAAATTTTATGTTTTACACTTTGACACAATTTAGTACCAACTGTCAGCACACTGGTAGGTGTTACAGTGTGAATCCAGGATTTGACAAATTAGAGACCATCCATTTAATTGGGTTTGATGGGGGTGGGGGCGCAAGTGCTTTTCATTAAAGCTTTTGGAGGTCAGTCGACTTCTTGTTATTGCTAGTGGGAACATTGTGATGGTAAGTCAAATAATGGTTTATGTACACTAAAAAAGAATAAAGTTATCATTGAGCAAAGTTCCAGATGATTGAGACTCCTTAGTCAGTAATCACCAGTATACCTTGACCATTCATTGGTCGTTGCAACTTTTTGATCAATACTTTTAGAATTAAACATGCCCCCCTTCCTACAGGTACATATATAAGGAGTATTAAACAAAGAAAACTGGGCTTGGTATATGAGGTGATCATGGTACTCTTGTTATTGGTTGCCTGTGTGATCATGGTACTCTTGTTATTGGTTGCCTGTGTGATCATGGAACTCTTGTTATTGGTTGACTATGTAATCATGGTACTCTTGTTATTGGTTGTCTGTGTGATCATGGTACTCATGTTATTGGTTGTCTATGTGATCATGGTACTCTTGTTATTGGTTGTCTATGTGATCATGCTATTCTTGTTATAGGTTGTCTATTTGATCATGGTACTCAGACAACCAATAACAAGAGTTCATCTTACATGTACTCTGTGTGATCATCTTACATGTACTCTTGTTATTGATTGTGTGATCATCTTACATGTACTCTTGTTATTGGTTGTCTGTGTGATCATGGTACTCTTGTTATTGGTTGTCTGTGTGATCATGGTGCTCTTGTTATTGGTTGTTTGTGTGATCATGATACTCTTGTTATTGGTTGTCTATGTGATCATGGTACCCTTGTTATTGGTTGTTTGTGTGATCATGTTACTCTTTATTGGTTGTTTGTGTGATCATGGTACTCTTGTTATTGGTTGTTTGTGTGATCATGATACTCTTGTTATTTGTTGTCTGTGTGATCATGATACTCTTGTTATTTGGTTCTCTATGTGATCATGGTACTCTTTATTGGTTGTCTGTGTGATCATGGTACATGTACTCTTGTTATTGGTTGTTTGTGTGATCATGGTACTCTTTATTGGCTGTTTGTGTGATCATGATACTCTTGTTATTGGCTGTCTATGTGATCATAGTACTCTTATTATTGGTTGTTTATGTGATCATGATATTCTTGTTATTGGTTGTCTGTGGGATCATGGTGCATGTACTCTTGTTATTGGTTGTCTGTGTTATGGTACTCTTGTTATTGGTTGTCTGTGTGATCATGGTACTCTTTTTATTGGTTGTTTGTGTTATGCAAGTGAGCGGTATCAATATTTGTAATGAAAGACACTTTTAAATATAAAACGATAAAACACTAGAACTTCATGACCTCCCTGTGAAAATTTCTTTGTCATGGCCTCAAGAATTTTTTGACATCTAAGGGTATGGTTGATTTTCTGATATTTGTGATTTCACATTGCTGCAAGCCACAGGGAAAACTTGTCTTCTGCTTGAGGCATGCTATTTGGAGCTAGTCTGACACTTTTGTTACACTGATGTTATGGTTGTAGACCATTCAGCTAGACTTAACATATAATACTTGCTTATTAGTAGAGTTCAACTAAAAACTGTACAGACCCAGATCTGCTGGCACATATGCTGGCAGATCTGGATCTGTGAAGTGTGTTCGGAGTAAACAGTAGAACAAGCAACATAGACCCTGATCTGCAGGCACATTATACTAAGGCAGATTAGGATCATTGTTGTTTGCAGTGACTATATAATGATAATAAGTATTCAAATGAGTAGTGTGGCCATTAAATGATTACAGTGCAAATGATACAAATGGCTGTTTTTAAAAGTATTAAAAAAATGTGATAAACACAACAGTTATAAGAAAACCCAACATGGAGTTGTATGGCAAATGTTTGTTGTTAAGATAGTTGAGAAAAAAAATGAATCAAGCAATCCAGTTTGTGTAAAAAGTGACATAACTGTAACTATTAGAAGAATATTTTTACTATGTCATATACAGTATATACTGACTTCTAATTTGGGTCAATCTGTACACTGCACAGACTTAGATCTGCCATCACACAGTGCACCAGCAGATCTGGGTTTGTATAGCTTGTTAGGAGTAATCATTAGATCAAAGATCATTGACCCTTATCTACCTGCACATTGGCTGTAATTGGATTTATTATTGAATTTAGTTGGTAATGATTGATGATTGAAAGAAAATTGAGCGCCTTTTAAATACATGTACTCAAATGAATTAAAGAAAGTATGATTGTTACAACTGCAGATATACTAGTGAGATGAGATGGCTGCACTTCCACGACCTGGTGTCTTTTCGTCTTCAGTGAACAAGCTCAAAGGTTTGAAGGTGCTCCTAATCTCTGATACCAAGAACAGTTTCACAAACCGAGTGGAACAAACCCTTATATGGTTGAAGGTAAGAAATGTATATTCTTAGATACATCAAAAAGGGACTGAGAATTAAATAAAATCCATATGAATAGGACTTCATGTTTTTATTATTTGCTTAATATGACAAGAATATATTTGCAACTTGTTGCTTCATTTCCACTTCACAAAGTTTAGGTGTGTACTGTGTTACAGTGAGCAAAAAATACTTAAATTAAGTCGAGGACAAAGTTCTCAGATGCTTTTTAATAATGTCTAATTTTATTGCATCTAATTATTAATATTGTTGGATCTTACAGCAACTTGCAATTCAAATAAATGAGAAGCAATGTTTGTTGTTGTTGTTGCTGATATTGCTATTTTTGACATTGGAGTGCTTAAAATATGGCCTTTTATACCATGTATAGTCTGTCAGCTTGTGAACACTCTAGAGTCTTTATTTCTGACCAGATTTTGATCAGATTTGGTATGTAAACTGTATTTTTCAGTATCTGGGGCCCCAAGTGGCCGAGTGGTCTAAAGCGCTCTTCGTTACGGATCGCTGCCATCTCACCTCTTTCTGAGTGGGTTCAAGTCTCAGATTCAGCCAATGTGGGTATGTGAGAAAGCTTGCCAGTAGCTCCTCGTGGGTCGGTGGTTCTTTCTGGGGTTTTCCCCGAGTTCTTCCTCCATTAATACAGGCTGCCATGTATAGCCTATCATGTGCTGAAAAATGGCGTTAAAACCTACAACAACAACAATTTTTTAGTATCTTGGATGAGATTGATTTTATTGAGGTTTTCTTGTACCTGATTGGCAGTGTTTGTTAACACTTTAGAGGACTTTATTTTTTATCAAAATTTGCTGAGAATGGTTTGTACACTTAAAAGTTTACATCGTCAAGATTTTGGATGAGTTTGATTGTGAGCAACATTCATGCATATTAATGAGGTGATCTTGCATCTGATTGGCTATGTCTGTAAACACTCTAGAAACCATATATCAGAGGCTCAGGGACATAAAATTTGCCAGATGTATTCTCCTTCATGTTTTAAGAGGCAGTTGAGTGGAGAAAGCCTTGCATCCTGTATCATTGGAGGTTTGAGTAAATTGGGGTGTTGGTTAAGAACCTCCCTTATGCAGCACACCACATTTGTCTCAACTCCAACTAGACAGATGGCCATGTGTGCCTGTTTGAGCAGATGAGAGTGTTGTTTGGGTACATTTCTTATGCAGCATACTGCTTTGGCCTGAACTTCAACCAGACCGGTGACCAGGTGAATCAGAACATAGTCAATCAGTTGGTTAAACCAAGCCAGTGGGCATCGACTGTAATCTAGTGTCCCTTTAATCATTTGCAAATTGCTGCTCTCAAATATACAAGTATATACCATAAATTAACACTGTGATTCATTTGGGTATCTGTAGCAAAATCATTATTTCATCATGGCTAGCATCAAGGCAGTGGCTCAAGTAGAACCTAGTTCTTGTCTTTATTTTATTTGCTTAATATTTTGTTTCAATATGTCATTGATATACCCTGACACTAGTATTCTAGAGAACCTCACCATTCCGTTGTTTGACTTGGATATTGGGTAGGGGTATGGACGATGTTGGGGTGGGGTACGGATGATGAATTGTCTTCCTTTAGTACAAGTGCAATAAAGCAAAACACTCAGTTCCACTCCTCAACCACTGTAGAAATAACAGTGACCATTTGCACACCAATTCTTGTAAAGATTCCATCCATTACATCCCAGCCTGGCTCAAGTTTTATGGTGAACCAGTGAGTGTATGAAGGTGATTCTTTATGAAAGCTTTTACTTTTTAAAGTCAGTTTCTAAGCCCCTTAAGTTGTTTCAGTTGCTGAAAGTTTGATCACCTTAGTGTTTTCTGTACAGCCAAATCAAATTGTGTTTGTGGTTCAGTTTTCCCTTCAAGGGCTGGCTGGAGAACTGAACTTGGTTAAGAAAAACCTGAATTCTATTTATCTCCATGCATTGGTTATTAAGAAAAGTCTCACTGACAACTTTTTGCACGAGAACAAATTTTGTAACATTGGAGTAACACATCTGAAGGTATGATCTGGTGCAGAAATCAATCTTATCCATCATTTACTATCAGGGGGTTATCAGTGTGGCCAAAATTATCTTCTGCAGAAAAGTTAAACAAAACATCTGTCTAAATGCTCATCATACCATCACTTCCCACAATGGTTACAGTGAGTTTCTTAAAGCCCCTTAAGTTGTTTCAATTGCAGAAAGTTTGAACACCACAAGGTTTTTGTACAGCCAAATCAGATTGTGCCAATTGTGATAAGAAAGATCACAGTGACACTTCCATTCCAAACCATTCAGTGTGATTGTACTGAGAAACTGAGGCAAAAGCAATAATGTAATGCTGCCATTCAGACATGAAATGTAGGTCAGTGTTACTTAATGTTACCAGTGGTTGGTAATACCCTTCAAGCTGATTATAATAAATTGTATAACTGTACCTTAAAACAGTGTGTTAAAGAAACAGAGCCAAATGCAAAACTTAATGGAAGTACTTGAATATGAAACTTAACTAACTGTAGAAATTTAATATTGACACCTACAACAACAACAACAACAACTACAAAAAGTTAAAGTTAGAAAAATGATCCCTATTTCTTTTGCTTCACAGGTTTGAGACAAAAATAAATTATAAAATGGTTCAGGTTGACCATGTTATTATATGCAACCCCACTCCCAGTCCTGGATGTATGTTGGATGGAGTGTATGGTGTTACCCATGTGCATCTCTATCCCATTTTGAATTCATTTCCACTCAGTTACTTTAGAAAGACTTGTTGGATTTAAATGAAATTTTGTATGAGAATTTACATTCTAAAGATCTGTGTCCAGATTTTCACCGTTTTCCAACATAATTCAATGAAGTTATAGCTCTTGTACGACTTTGAACTTTCTCATCATTTGCATCATACTGCTATTTCTGTCCAGTAACTTTTCAAGGACTTAATGGACTGTAACCAAGTTCAGCATGATGGCTTTATACTAGCAAGACCTACGTCAAATTTTTAAAAATATATTTTTTGGCAAAATTTGAGAGTTATGGTCCCATGGGCATGTGGGTATTAATGTAATGCTGATACATTTCTTGTTCCATTTTTCTTTCATAGCTCTACTGGTCATAGACTGGATGAGTTATGGGATGGACTGCTGTATATTATCTATCTGTTAGCACAAGTTTCTTATCAGTACTCACTAGAAACTGTTTGGAGGATTTCCATGAAGCCTGACATACACATTTGTCCCATAGTCTACTTGGTCCTAAAGGAAAACAGTTATAGTATGCTTGCACATCAATATCGCCACCAAAGCAGCCATCTTAAAAAAATTGTCATAGCAACTCCTTCTGAATGGATGGTCATATAAAAATGGGATCTTGCTAAGAGACTTTTTATGATTATTAGTTGGTCCTAAGTGAAAATTGTGCATTGTGATGTCCAATATAACTGAGATGAGTCATTTTGAAAATCTTGTTATTGCTACTCTCAGAATGGAAAATCATTATGATATTGGGTTTTCACCAGAAGACTTCTTATGATATCTAGTTGGTCCTTTATGATATTTAGTTGGTCCTAAATGAAAATAATGCCAATCTGATGTATGATAATATAAAAATCTTGTTATTGCTGTGACTCCTGAATGAAAAGTAATTTTACCATAGAGTTTTCACTAGAACATTTGTTATTTTGGTCTTAAATAAAAAGTTTCCACTTGGACATCCAATATGGCCACTGCCTTTCTCACTCCTCCTGAATGGATGGACATACCAACATGGGATTTTGACTAAACAACTTCCTGCATGACTAAATTTAATAGCCATAAATGAAAATGGTGCCAGTCTGGCTTTTAATTCAGCTGCCATATTAGCCATTTTGGAAATCTTGTTATCACTACTATTGTTACATCAGCATGGTATTTTCACTGAAAGACTTAAGATGTCACAGTGTTCATAAATAAAAAGGGTCTTCTATCTTGAAAATTATGTTATTGTTTCTTCTCCAAAATGGGATGCCATATCGGGATGTAATTTCTGTTAGAAGATTTTGTATAATGTCTTGTTGGTCCTAAATGATGTCTTGTTGGTCTTAAATGATGTCTTGTTGGTCTTAAATGATAATGGTTCTAGTCTGGCATCCAAAGCAGTTAATTTGACCATCTTATTATTGCTGTAGAACATCCCTGAAGGCACTCAACAGAAATAAAAGGAAGTGACCTTGCATTCTTGGAAGTTCCTTTTAGCTAGTAGAACATCAGTCCTTCACAATGGACACTTGTTTTCTTTACTTCCTATATGGATTAATTTTATTTTTCTTGCATGCCATAATTTTCATCTAGTAGTTTGTTCTACTTCCTTAACTTTTCTTTTAGAAATAATTTGTACTTTGATTCATAGGGGATATTGAAGATCCCAAATGATCCACAATTGAAAAAGAGAAAATGGCTTGAGATATGGATTGGGAAACATTTTAATGCAGGTGAGACTGAACTTTTACTTTTCAATCTTTCAGGCAGAAGTTGATTCTGTTGCCACAAGGAAGGGAAAGGAGATGATCTCTGCAGTTAGTCATTTCAACCCAGAAATAGTAGTCTGCCCCTTTATGACTGCCCGTGTCCCTGAGGCCATTTGGAGCAAGAAAGAAAGGCCGTGCTTGATAGTCCATCCTGGAATTGCTGGTGATAGGAGTCTAAGTGCGATCGATTTGGCATTACTCTCAGGACAAAGTGAATGGGGTGTAACTGTTCTCCAGGCAGTAAAGGAAATGGATACTGGTGATATTTGGAGTACTTCTAATTACCCAGTGGAAAAAGATGCAACAAAAACATCCCTTTACGTTGGACAGTTTTCTGATGCAGCAGTGTCAACAGTTCTGGATGCTCTATGTCGTTTTCAGTATAAAATACCACCTACACCATTGGACTATAATCATCCTGAAGTCAAAGGATGTCTGCAGAAGACACTAACAGATGCTGAGAGGTCAGTGGACTGGACAAGATCTGCAGAAGATGTTTTAAGGATGATTCGCATGTCTGACACTCAGCCTGGTGCAGTTGGAGAAATATTCCACCGGTCTTTATCTGATGGAGTTTTTAGGCTTTATGATGGTCATATGGAAACTGGTGAATCCTCTGAAGCAATCAGGACACGCCTGTCTGTCTGCAAACCTGGTGAAATAGTTGGGAAGAAAAATCAAGCACTGCTGGTGAGAACGGGAGATGGAAAAGGAGTTTGGATTGGTTGTATGAAACGGGTAATATTATAGTGGCTTTTAGTTCTACTGGTCATAGACCAGAAGATATTATGGGATGGTCTGCTGTCAGTCATCATATGTCCATCATCCATCTGTCTCTTTGCACTAATTTGTAATTGCTATACTAAACTACCTGAATGACTGCCATGAAACATTACACACACATTTTCTGTGTAAGTGGATCATTTGGGATTTTCTATAGAAGTGGGTCATTTGGGATTTTCTGTATATGTGGGTCATTCGGGATTTTCTATAGAAGTGGGTCATTTGGGATTTTCTATAAAAGTGAGTCATTTGGGATTTTCTATGTAAGTGAATCATTTGGGATTTTCTATAGAAGTGGGTCATTTGGGATTTTCTATAAAAGTGAGTCATTTGGGATTTTCTATGTAAGTGAATCATTTGGGATTTTCTATAGAAGTGGGTCATTTGGGATTTTCTATAGACGTGGGTCATAGCAACTTAGCTTTACAGATCACTTATATTTCACCTCTGTGTATGTGGGTTTGTGTTTTGTCTTGACCAATGTGTGTGTGTGAGAAGGCCAGTTAGTAGCTTCTGATTGGTTTGTGGTTCTTGCAATTGTCTTCTTAAGTTCCTCCTCCATGAGATATGCTGGCTGCCATGCATTTTTCTTGTGCATGAAAAAGTATTTTTTTTCTTCTTAAAAGTATGAAAAAGAAAGTGTATAAAGTTTATTATCATTTTGGGGAAGAGGTTGCATATAATATAAGACGATCATGGTGTAACTCATGAAGTTTCGTGTACATGTATTTTTTTTTCATATATGGACAAAATTATTTGTCATCTTTAAAGTACAAAAAATATGGGTTTGTGCTGGGCTTTGCAAATGTCACAATTTTTTTAAACCTTATTAGTGACAAAATATACCATCTGATGACTTTTTGGCTGACAACATTATTGTCTGTTTAAACATGTCTATGTGATCTTGGATTTGGAGATAAAGATAAAGAAAAAATACAAACCTCTAAATTTACTGCATATATCCATCATTACTCCCTTTGATGTTACTCTTATTGGCTATTCACATGACTTCGGCACTACAATGGCGGTTAGTGACATGTACTTTAGTCTGGTTTACTGCAGTTTACAAATGACACCATATGCTGGAGTTGTAAATTTCACAAAACTGGTACTGTAGCAAGACAAATTCTTTTTAAATACTTTATTAGAGCAATCTTTACTACGTATGCAGTCTTTGTTACAAAGGATTAAATGATGGTTAGAGATGTTTATCGCAATATATGGTTGTTCAGCTATAGTGTTATTTAATGTGCACTTTTTTTGCATACTACATTTATCCCGAGCTCTAGTGTTTACAAAGGATCAAGTTAAGGTCAGTGGTGTCTATCTGTTTTTGGTTTTTTTGGCGATGCGGTCGTTCATAGCAGTGTCAAAATGCATATTTTGCCAAGAAATCACAGTCGCTGGTTGCGTTCAGCAGGTGGTCGTTTATAACAGAGCGTTTATATAGTAAAATCGATCCGTGCATTACGATTGTGGTTGGAAATGACAGGTGGTTGCTCATAGCAGAGGTCGCGCATGACAGGTTTTACTGTAGAGAAACTCAAAGGCACCATAAAAAGAAACCACAGACTTGAATATAAATGCACTTGAATCTATCTGTTGTTACATAAATCCTTTGTTCATATTGACAAACCATCTTAACAGTGCTTTGTTGCATCACAATCTGCCCAATCATGCTGACATGTGACCTGAGTACTGTACGCTGTGATACACTCAAATAGTCATGCTGACCTGAGTACTGTATGCAGTGATACACTCACATAATCATACTGACCTGAGTACTGTATGCTGTGATACTCAAATAGTCATGATGACCTGAGTACTGTATGCCATGTTACACTCACAATCATGCTATCAGACTAGCTACAAATCTGACCTGAATGCTGTATGCTGTGATACACTCACATAGTCATGCTGACCTAAGTACTGTATGCTGTGATACACTCAGTCATGCTATCAGACTAGCTGCAGATCTAACCTGAGTACTGTATGCTGTGATACACTCACATAGTCATGTTACCAGACTAGCTACAATCAACCAACCTCTGAAAGCAGGAACCTGAACAGCTACAATCATCCAAATTATGGCTAATTCTTTTTTTTGATAAATTGTACCCAGAGAAAAATAGTTTGCTGAAACTTAAAGAAAATTGATTAGTAAACTTTGAAGCACTAATCATTCTGTATAAATACTAAGCAAGTGAAAAAAATTCAGTCTCAATCAATGTTGTACAATTATTTGAAATTTTTGGCGCAAATAAAAAACATTTTTTTGTTGTTTGGTTCTCCAAAGTTGGTCTTTTATGGTGACTTAAATAATACATGCACCCTTCATCAAAACAAGTCAGCTACAATCTTCAATAAAAACAAAGCACCATTTATCAAGGTAAGTCAGAACCAAACTTAAATAAAAGCAATGAAATTTGATGGAATGTTGCATTTTCCAAAGTGGCTTGAACATTTTTGTTGTGCTGTGAAGTTTCCTTTTTACTCAAAAAGTTTATGCTTATGATGGCTACCAACAACAGCATAAAACAAAATTAAATTTTAATCTTTTGAAACCGCAAATATCTGACCATTAAGTTAACTGAAGATGGGGCATCAGTCAAAAGATGTTTGTCAAACTGTTTACTTTGTTCATGTTTTCATTTCCCCCATGTACAGCCTCATTCCCTGGGTAGCCTTAGCAAGATGATAGCTGTCTCCAGTTGACCAGAATCTAGGCCAATTTAATGTGACTGATACCTAAATTCTACATGTGATCTGTACTTGAATCCATACAATTTTCATATTCATGTGTACACTACTTAATGCTTTATGGATATTGTAATACAAAATTGTAAGTTGTCAATATACAAGTTTATTTTAGGATAGTTTGGTCTTCATTTAACCAAAACCACTATTTTTGCGCCTACTTTATTACCTGAACCCCAACCCAACCCAACCCAACCCACCCCTCCCCGGCCACTTTTCGTACATGTATCATTTTCTTCAGCTAACTGACATTTTGGGTTATAACACACCTATGTACATAACAGTGTTGGTGTTTTTGTGGTCTTACAGTATACCTTATTGAGTCCTGCAAAATATCATTAAACTCTACGAAACCAAAACAAGAGACTTCTTCTGATGTCTTGCTGGTTCTGAAGAAAAATTGTGCTAGCCTGATGTAAAATATGGCTACCAAGTGGCCATCTTGAAGATATTGTTATCACCATTCCTCCTGATTGGATGGTTGTATTAACATGGGGATTTTACAAAATAGCTTCTTATGATGTCGAGTTGGTCCAAAATGAAAATGATGCATACAATTTTAGACATTCATTATGCCTGTTACAGTGACGATTTTGAAAATCTTGTTATCACTATTTCTTCTGAATGAATGGTTATATCAGCATGCTTCCAATCCGACTACAAATATGTCTTTCTGATTATCTTCATATGATGTCTTGTTGGTACTAAATGGAAATAATGCCAAGCAGGCCACCATGACACTGATGTTGAAAACCTTGTTATAAATACTTGTTCAAAATGGAAAATCATGTCAACTTTCACCAGATGTTGGTCCTAAATGAAAATGGTGCCTATCTGATATCTAGTATGTATGCCACAGGAGCTAATTTGAAAATATTGTTATCACTGAGGAATGTCATATGGTTTGAACTCTCAGTAGTTAAAAGGAAGAAATGGTTTTATCTGAAAATCCTGAAATTCTTTTCAGCCAGTAATGGATCAGTGTCTTTGTGGAAGTCTTGCTTTGTTCTGAGACACAGAATAATAACTGAGGACATAAGGAGAGAAGATTATGGACAAAAATTGCCTGCATTATTTTACAGAATGTGTGTCCCATTTCATAGGTCAATCTGAATATGGAGGACAAACCAGTCACATTACTGTATTTGCCAGACTACAAGAAAATCTTAGCTTCATCTTATACTCTGAACTGACTTACATATGGATTATGTCATCAAAATCATTTTATCGTATGTAAGTTGTCAATTGTAAGTTGTCAAATTTCGTATGGAATAAATTCTCCAGAAGTACGAAAAATAATGTGTAAAAAATATTTCATTTTGGGGAAGAGATCATGTATGAAAAAATATATGACCCAACATTGATAAGGCTTTAAACAAATACATGATCATCAGTATTAAAAATTAACAGACATCAGGTGTAATTGCACTAAAGCAGCATGCATTAGTAATACATGTTGTTTGTAATATATGTTGTTTAAATTTGATTACATATATGTGCATTAGCATTGAAATGTTAGAAGATGAATAAGCATAACAAAAACAGATATTCCATCACATTTTTCTTATTGCATCTTATTATCAAATAAAAATTATGCCCTATTATGAGGAGAGAGGAGAGAGATGTCATGATTGTAATCTGTATTGTTCACTTACCTGATAACTGTGATCATACTCATGTACATGTGCAGTACCATATTCCATTATCAATTAATACCACTAAGAAAGCAATTCCTTCTAGTTTTAATTGCTTCTTCTATTGTTCAAGAAACACATGTAGTGGTATTTACATGCTAATTAAATATGCTACAGCTTTAGTCGGGTTTTCCAAGCTAACACCTGTTTGAGGTCAAGATTCAGCAGACCAGATCAAATTAGTGAGGTTACCAAGAGGGAATTGAGGCTTCCAATGGGTATTATGAATACAGTACCATATAATGAAGGGAAATGCCAAGTTGTTACTTATGTAAATTCTCAAACAGTGACATCTTTTGAACTTTCCGATAGAACTGACAGCAATTTAAAATAACGTCTAGGATGAGCAAAGATAAAGAAAAATTGCCACCTAAGTACAGGAAGAGTACCTGCATTTTAAAAAATAATCTTATTTGTTGGGAATGGAGAGGTTGTTATACTTACAAAGAAAATTAGCATGCAAAATGGTCATTCTTGGGATTTAACCTAAATGGAGTCTATATGGATATAACTATTGTGAATATTTAAACCCTGAAGGAGTATGGTATGAATTTTCATAGTTTACATTTGCTGTTTAATTTGTTAATGTTTTCTCTCTTCGACAAAAGCTTCAGCAGACAGGGGCAATTAGGTTTTTAAAAAAAATGAAGAGCTGAAATCTCTCAGTTATTGGGCCATATTTTATTTTGATCACGAGATGCAAGAAAAAAACGTGATGGAATACATATGCATCTCTCGCTGTATCTCTTTTAAAAAACCAAAGTGGATAAAGCATTTTAGCTTTAATGAAGCAATTTCCCTATTGCTGTTAATCTGAAATGGCACACAGCGATACTGTTAATATTTATGAAACTGGAAGTTATTATTGTTAATTCCACACAGCAATTTTATTCTATATGTAACTCAATAAACTTTCAGGTCAACATCATTATATGTGTTAAAAGTACATAATACAATTAAAATACTTTGTGTGAAACAGATTACTTTTAGTTACATATAATGATCCTGACTGGAAAGGTTGCTGAGTTACATATAGGATAAAATTTGCGATGCTGTGTTGATTGAAGAGAAAAAGACAAAGCCAAGGTATTGATCTAGCTTCATCAGCATCGATATATATATGGATAAAGGATGGAAAATTTACCAGATTTGCTCCTTCAGCTTTTACTCCAAATCTTCTTATAGGCTGGCATATATGGGATATTAAACATATTTTAAAAAATGCAGACTACAGTTTTATAAAAATAGGGGCCCTGAGTGGCCAAGTGGTCTAAAGCACTCACCATTACAGATCACTGCCATCTCACCTCCCTCTGCGTGGGTTCAAGGCTTGGGTCTGGCCAGTGAGGGTATGTGAGAAAGCTTGCCAGTAGCGTCTTGTTGGTTGGTGATTCTTTCCTGGGTTATTCCTACACAATTTATACTGGCCACCACATATAGCCTATCTTTTGCTGAAAAATACTGTTAAACCCTACAACAATAACAACAACAGTACAAAATTAGACATCTTGAATGATAATTGAAATGTTGTTTAAATGTTGTTTAAAATTTCAGTCTTAGTGCAGAAATCTGTGCCTTAGTATTCATTTTTGTATTGTTAATTGATTACCTTTGCTATCTTATATATATATATATATATATATATATATATATATATATATATATATATATATATATATATATAAACTAATAATTCAACATATATTATGTACATAAACACCTGCAGATTTATGTATACATGTACTTAATTATTATTTACTCTGTATAATTACTATACATAGAGAAAATAACATAACTTTAAAAAATTTAAATTTTCAGAACAAAAGTGATCACACTGAACTCAAGCTTCCTGCAACAATGGCACTGCCAAAGCAGTGTGCACATGACATTGATACAGTCAGTGGACATTGTGACTACAACAACATCTGGATCCAAAAAGATGACTCTATCTGTTATGTTCATTTTGATTTCTACAATGGTGCTATGGACAAGCATGGATGTGAGCGGTTAGAACAAGTTTTAGAGAATGTTGCCAAAATGGAGGACATCAAATTGGTAGCCTTGATGGGAGGTGACAGGTTCTTTTCAACAGGTAAATAGTGGAATGCGTAATGTTATTTGTTGATGTCGAGATCTACATAGATGCTGCCAGGCTGTGGGATTGCAGATTTCTTGCAACAAAGATTGCTAGTCATGCAGTTTCTCAAAAACCAATGAAGGAAAACTTAATGCATATTATTTGCAGTTCCTGCAGTTTGTTGTACCCAATGCATGCTGATTTTTTTATTTTAAAAAAAACAGAAAAATTGAAACTAAAGGTTTGACAAATTAAGTCTTGGTCATCCATTTTGCCAGTGATCTCACTCAAGCTATCTTGTGTTAAATTTAGTGTTTCAGTACTAGTGTCTCTGTGATTGAGATCTGTTGCAGTTTTTGTAGAAACTATCCTGGGATTGTAATTTAATTGTCTTCTAGAGGGGTATAACAAATTGATTCATTATTGATCAGCCATAACATAACTTTACAGAGCATAACAAGCAATGATTTTTTGAATGTTGAAAAGGAAGATAACTTATTTATTTTTTATAAGATCATTTGCTACAGCTACAGTCGATACTTTAGAGCAAGAAGAAAGTTCTCGTGTTCTGACATAAACTGAAGATGTCACCCAAAATAATGACATGGAAATACTTAGCCCCTCTTCCACAGCAAATGGAAGGGGCACTAGAGGCTGAGAAAAAGCAAGGAAAGAAACTGAAATTCCAAAACAAGTGTTTTGTGGCCAAAATTACATCGGTTCTCCCATAACAAACAACAGATTGTGAGAGAGGGTATGTTTCACAAAATGGTGCTCTTAATATCTGAAACTTTGAATAATCTTACAACTGTTCAAATACAAGGCAGTCAGTCATATAGATGATTCTCCATTTTCGGGGACTTTGAAGAAGTCGAGTAATAGGAAGCAGAGAAGAATATTTACCAGCACAGCAAACAAACTAAATTAGTTATGCAGATACTTTATATATTTGTTGTCAAAGATGTGATATCAAGTCATTAAATGTTTGTCTTAATTTAGGTATGCATATACTTTACAATAAATTTGTCACCCATCAGCTACCTTAGGCAATGCCCCCCCTCCCCCCCCCAGCCGTTCTCCCTTTCTGGAGATAGTAGTGATGGACTCTCCCTCTTGCAAGAAAATTCCTTGCATCATCTGTGAGACTGTCAGTCAATATCTGTGGTACAACTCTAATTGAAATAAATAAGTGAACTCACATCAAACTTAAATTTTAAAAATAGATGCTTATTTGGTAATTTTCCTACAATAAATGTAAAATACATTAATTTTTAATGACCTTTATTTGATCTGGGATCCAATAAAGTTTTATTTGAATTTCTCCTTGAAGGTATTAGTGTTCAGGAATATAAGCAATGTCCCACTCTAAGTAGACACCTCAAAATAGCAGGGAGATATTCATGAAGGCCACTTTCAGGCTATCCTCACTGAAAATCCTTTTTTAAATGTCCTACAGCAGACTAATATTTTGGTTAACAGAGTTGTGTATAATGGACATTATGAGGTTACATTTGCAGATTTGCCTCCCTTGCATCTTGCTGCAAGTGTTGATTATACACATATTTGAGAAGCCGAACTTGTTTTGACAATTGACTACTTGATTAACAGTGACCACGTCCATTAGGTCTCATTGTTTCATGTGTTTGATTAGCATTGAGCTATATAATGGTATCATCTTGCTTCAGTAAGATCACCAAGAATTCATTTCCTGTGAGGGACACTTAACTGAGGATAAAAATGGCAGTTCAAAATATCTTGTAAATTAAATGGTTTACAGGTGAGTATGATGATTAGATCTGGCTCAGATTTAATATAATGTTAAAAGTTTTCTCAGGGTACAGTGCATAATGTTGACTTAATTATTTGAAGACAATGTGTTTAAAGGTAATTAACTCACAGCTGTGTTGGCTTCTGGTTCAAGTCAATTAACATTACAATATCCATGGTTTTTTGTGTTTGTGAAATTCTGGCTTTATAAAGGAAGATTAGGTTAAAATACTAAGAGCAGATACTGATTTAGATATCAAGTGTTGGAATCAAATGATGGTTTGCAGACCACTGACCTTTAGATGCAACTGTTTCTATTTTAATTATTTGTTGATGGCCAGAATTAAATGCTTCTAGTACATATTTAAGTACAATTTCAGTACAGTTCTTTTATTGTTTTGTTTACACACACATTCATCTCATGGTCTGGTTGGTCCTCCAGGTATCCATAATGGCCATCACCATGGCTGTAATAAAAATCTTCTTCTTGTTACATTTTCTAAATGGATGGTCATATCAACATGGGATTTACACTAAAGACTTATTATGATGTCTAGTTGGTCCTAAATGATAATTGTGCTGATCAGATTTCCAATATGGCCACCAAAGAGGTTATATGGAAAAGTTTGTTATTGCTACATCTGAATGGATAGTCATATCAATATGGGGTTTCACTAAAAGACTTCTTTTCGTGTCTAGTTGGTCCTAAATAATATTGATATGATGTCCAATATAGCTGCCAAATTGGCCATCTTGAAAATCTTATTATTGTGAATCCTCCTGCATGAATTGTAATATCGCCATGAGGTTTAAACCAGAAGACTTGCTATGATGTATAATTGGCCTAGAATGAAAATGGTGGCAATCTGGTGTCCAGTATGGCCACAAAAATGGCCATCTTGAAAAATTTGTTATATCTGATGCTCTTGAATGGTTGGAGCTTTTGCTAAACAGCTTCTTATGATTTCTAGTTGGTCCTAAATGAAAATGGTTGTTGTTGTTTTTATAGGGTTCAATGCCATTTTTCAGCACAAGATAGGCCATACATTGTGGCCAGTGTTATTGGTGGAGGAAGAAACTGGGAAAACCCTAGAAAGAACCACCAACCCACGAGATTCTACTCGCAAGATTTCTCACATATCCACATTTGCTGAACTAGAGACTCGAACCCACGCAGACAGAGGTGAGATGGCAGTGATCCGTAACGGTGAACGCTTTAGACCACTCGAAATGAAAATGGTACCAATCTGATGTTTGATATGGCTGCCACAGTGAACATCTGGAAAATCTGCTGTCTCTACTCCTCCTGAATGGACAGTTATATCAACATATGGTTTTCACTAAGAGACTTCTCATGCTGTCAGGTTGGTCCTAAATAAAAATGGGGCCAATCTGAAGTCCAGTATAGATATCAGATCTTGAAATGTTTCTTATTGCTAATCCTTATGAATGACAAGCAGGATTGCCATAGTGTTAATAGTGTACAATATTGCCATAGTGTTAATAGTATACAATATTGCCATAGTGTTAATAGTGATCAATATTGCCAGTGTTAATAGTGAGCAATATTGCCATAGTGTTAATAGTGAGCAATATTGCCATAGTGTTAATAGTGTACAATATTGCCATAGTGTTAATAGTGAGCAATATTGCCATAGTGTTAATAGTGTACAATATTGCCATAGTGTTAATAGTGTACAATATTGCCATAGTGTTAATAGTGTACAGTATTGCCGTAGTGTTAATAGTGTACAATATTGCCATAGTGTTAATAGTGAGCAATATGGCCATAGTGTTAATAGTGAGCAATATTGCCATAGTGTTAATAGTGAGCAATATTGCCATAGTGTTAATAGTGAGCAATATTGCCATAGTATTAATAGTGTGCAATATTGTCATAGTGTTTAGAGTGTGCAGTATTGTCATAGTGTTAAGAGTGTGCAATATTGCCATTGTGTTAATAGTGTGCAGTATTGCCATAGTGTTAATAGTGTACAATATTGCCATAGTGTTAATAGTGAACAATATTGCCATAGTGTTAATAGTGAGCAATATTGCCATAGTGTTAATAGTGAGCAATATTGCCATAGTGTTAATAGTGAGCAATATTGTCATAGTGTTAATAGTGAGCAATATTGCCATAGTGTTAATAGTGTACAATATTGCCATACTGTTAATAGTGTGCAATATTGCCAGTGTTAATAGTGTACACTATTGCCATAGTGTTAATAGTGAACAGTATTGCCATAGTATTAATAGTGATCAATATTGCCATGGTATTAATAGTGAGCAATATTTTTGCCATAGTATTAATAGTGTACAATATTGCCATAGTGTTAATAGTGTGCAATATTGCCTTAGTGATAACAGTATGCAATAGTGCCATAGTGTTTTTGCCAGAAGAATTATGATGTATAGCTGGTCCTAAATGAAATTGGTTCAATATAGCCACCTACAGCCATTTTGAAAATATTACAATTTGTTCTGTATGGATGGTCATATAGCATAGGAATTTTACTAAACAACTTCATATGATGTCTGGTTGGTCCTAATGGTGTCATTTATACATTTAGTATGCCTGTCATAGTGGCCATCTTGAAAATCATATCACTGCTGCTCCTATGAACAAATGGTCATATCAGTATGGGATTTTACTACAAGATTTGTTATTATGCCTAGTTAGTCATACATAAAAATGGTGGGAATATGACTGCCACAATGGCTATCTTGAAAATCATGTTTAAATACTCCTAGATGGCCGGTCATATCGACAATCTGCTTTCACCAAAGGCTTCTTTTGATGTCTTGTTGGTACTAAAAAGTAACGGTGCCAGTCTGATACCAAATATGGCCACCATGACATCCATCTTGAAAATCTTTGTATCATTGCTCTTCCAAAATGGAAAGTTATATTAACATGGGTTTTCTACCAGAGTACTTTTAGTGATGTCTTGTTGGTCAAAAAAGAAAATGGTGCCAATTGAAAGATGACATCCAATATGTTCAGTCCACAGCAGCTAATTCAAGAGACGTTTCATTTAAGTTAAAGAATTTCATTTCATATGATCTGTATTTGGAAACAAAACTTTGATAGAGGAAGAAAAATATTGGAGATGTTTATTGAAACTTCTTTATCCATAGAAAAAATTCAAACATTTCATGAGCTTCAATCCTTTGAATGTCAAAGTTGATCATGGAAAATTCATACCACAGTTTCCTTGATATTTTAAATTTGCCTGACATATTTTCTGTTTAAACTTCCTCTCGACACTTTCCACACCAGTGTACTTGATTATACTACATGTACTTTGAAGTTTTAAAGCATACATTAACTGGAACAGAATTGGATACTCTGAAAAGAATAGGGGTTCTTGTTCCTGTGAATCATTCATATTGTTTATTCACCTTGCTAATCTAAACTGTCCCCATGCCTAGAATTGCAGTGAGTGGATTGGTGTAAAGGATTGTGGAAATTCTAAGTTGCCAAACTTGCTGATTCAAAAGAGAGAAAATTCAAATCCTACCAGTTTGGAAAAGCAAAACAGAGGCTTGGAAAAGCAAAACAAAGATGAAAATAAGAAAAAAACAATTTTGAGTTTTGGAGTTTAATACTATTTCTTCAGTGATTGTAATAACTAGCAGCATACAAATAAGATATCAACAGCTTTTCCAAAACATTTTTAACATAACTGGCTGTGGCAAAAAAAAAGCTACCATTTCATTGGAGAAGGATCTGACTTCTAGAAATTTTTTATATAGTTGTATTTCCTTTTCTAAGTGGTTTTTAAACAAATATATGAAGGAATTGCTCTATAAATTGCTCCATACTGAGAGCGTTTGTATTTCTGTATACTAGGCTCATTTCCTTTTTCTCAAATAATCTTGTTTTCATACTCAGTTGATAAAATTTAAAAATACTGTGAATGACTCAAAGTTAATTAGCAATTCCTGTCAGAATTGAACACCAACCAGTCTATGGCATTTGAACTTCTATGTGAACTACTAATGCAAGCATGCAGACTTCACCTTAGAATTTAGTATTATATGTTTGTTCTCTGCCATGGCCAGTAATGTCAGAACAAAGTATGAAAGTGGTAGAGGGTAAGTTGTTGATCTACATGTATTCTTAACACTGTATGGTAAAGTGGTCAGTTGTTAGTGAAAGTAGAGGTGAGCTGTGTAATTATTGAATAAACTCTGTGTACATGGTAGCACAGTCAGTGCAAACAGTTTTAAATGTCTACCATTTCATTTTGTTTGGTGAATTATTTATTTCAAAGATTTTTCTCTCACAGTCTCTCACATTTATTGTAATAGATTAGTTCATACAGAGACTAGCAACAGTGCTTGGTATCATAACTCAACACTGCACTTGACAATGTCCGTCTGTAGAATGCCAGATAAACTTAGAGAATGGCCCAAGTAGTTGCCATTGTACACTGAATTAAGGTAATACAGTGTCACTAGTTACACTGGTGAGTGTGTGTGTGTGTGTGTGTGTGTATATATATATATATATGTATGTATGTGTGTGTATATATATATATATATATATATATATATATATATATATATATATATATATATATATATATATATATATATATATATAATGACAGTAATAGGGAAAATTAACATATAAACCATCTGTTATGCTATAGTTTCCTTTTTCTATGCTCAGAATGCTTATTGTATGTACACACATTGCATTGTGACTCATCTTCATTGCGGCATATACTTGCAGTGTCATTGATGTCATGGTATGTCAGTCAGCCTGCCTTATATATATTATGTTCTTTGATAAATAGTTTGAACTTCTGAAAACTGATATATTGATGTTAATTTTTCCTTTTTTTGCACACAGGCATTCACTTGGCTGTGATTGAAGGAAGTGAAAATCGTGCACAGGAAGCCTGGGAGAACATCAATAAAATTGATGACGTGATCAAAAGAATTGCAATGTTCAATGACAAGATGACAGTTGCAGTCCTGCAGGGGAATGCTGGTGCTGGTGGTGTCATGATGGCAGCAGCCGCAGACATTGTAATCACACATCCGGTACAGCTGTGCGACACATGCATTTCATTATTATTTGAAAAATGGCTAAAACTCTTCCAGAAAACATCAAATTCTTGATTTAAAGAGTTAATTGGGAAATAAAAATTCCTATGCTATGTTTTGCATTCACCTAAAAACTGACAATTCTTATAAAGTCACTAGAGCAAAATAAGTGCAGAGATTTTGATCTAAATGAAAAACTGAACATAATTACATGATTTATATACAACTTGAAAATATTCTAGAATTTTGGGTGGGATGTGTGTTTTAAAAACTCTTTGAATTTCCAAAAATGGGATTTTAGCCTTGAAAAGTACTTGCAATTGTTTGCCATATATTCCTTGAATTTATCTTCATTTTTAACTTAAGTTGATTTTTTAAAACCTATTTTACATACAATGGGTGGCTGAAAAGGCACATGAAAACATTGGCTAGCAGAATTTTTTAATTTAGTAGTATCCCTTAGAGGCAGTGGTGCAGTTCATGGATCATACACTTCTTTGAAAACCTTGAAAGCACTGTTTTTGTAAATTCAGCCTTAAAACCTTGAAAATTGACATCAAAAATGACTTTGGACAATTTCATGTCATATGGCTCCCAGAATATTGGCAAGATTGGTTAATTGACAATAAATTCCAGTGTTTCAGATTTTTATGTTTATCATTATTCAGTCCATACATGAGTATCACTTCTACTATCTATATTGGACACTCTTCAGATATCCTACCAAGGGAATGAGTCTGTTCATAAGGAAATGAAAACAAGTGAACAAATAAAAAGTTTAACAAACATCTTTGCAAGATATCTTGCCTTCAGTAAACTTTACGGCCTAAAATATAGTTTCAAATTAATGGAAATTGTGTTCTGCACTACTGTTGGTAGCAATTGTAAGAATAAACTTTTTCCTGCAAACATGGCACAATTAACATATTCCAATCATTTTGGAAAATGCAACAATTAGTCAGATTCCATTGCTTTTATTTAAGTTTAGTGCTTACATCCTTTGATGAATGTTCATTATTTTTATTGAAGATTTTTGTCTGTTTGCTTTGATGAAAGGTGCATGTTTTAATGAAGGCACAGCTAAAGGCCAGCTTTGGGGTCCAAACATTTGTTCATTTGTTATTGTGGCTTTTTTTCTTGTACATTGTTTTATATATAAAAAATGATTGGCCATAGTTTGGTCGTTTGTAGACATTCCTTATCCCACCTTCAGAGATTGGTCGATTATAGCTAGTCCTGTAGCGTAACTATTTGAGTATCACGGCATACAGTATACGTGTAAGGCATCAGCATAAGTGGATTATGATATAACAATGTACTAGTGAAATGTTGTCACCAGTAAAGGGCCATCCATAAATGACGTCATGCGATTTTGGACGATTTTTTACCCCTATTTCCCCCTCGTCACATATTTTTTAAACAAATTCCCTCCCCTCGTCACACATCGTCACAAATGTGTGACCCCCTCCCCCAGGTGTGTGATGTCATTTATGGACGGTCCCTAAAGAAAAAAATTCACAATTTCCATTATTGGCTAAGCTCAGCATGATCCCTGGATTTTGACTTGTCTAGTAGAGTTAAGTGTTTGCATGACTATTTTAAACACTACCTTATAACTATGGCATTCAAGCGGCAAGCTTTTTTTACAATAATATGGTTTTCAGGGTGGTGGTAGGGAAAAGATTTCAAAACTGGATACTCATATAATAGAAGATGGATTTAATGCTAAAATAACCTCATCTCGCAATTTGTAAAGAAATGGCTTAAAGATTTGTTGTGGTTAAGGTTCACCAACAGATAAATGTTTTGTAGTATATATGAATCTACACCAAGTCCTACAGGGAAAACTGACTTCATAAGAGGGTGCACAACTTTCAAGAAAGAATGACTTCTAAAGTACAGAAACAGTAAGGAACACTGATCCACTCATGATTCAGTTGTACAAAGCTAATCATTTGGCAATGCAATGGAGCAAAATTTGAACTGCCAATGGAGTAAACAAGATGAACAAATTCACAAAGAACATGGAAATTAACTTTGTAGCAGTATTTATGATTGCAAAAGAGGAACTTCCCATCATAAAGTTGCCAAATAGGAACTTTTCATCATAAAGTTTAAGCTTCAGTGGGAACTGTAAAGGAAGAATGGAGTGAGATAAGTAACAATTATTGTAATGACATGAAATGCAGGAAAGATAGTGTACATCAGTGACAACATGAAAGAGATGTAAGCAACTGACCGGAGTGAAAGCCTGCATTATAACCTGGTAATAGATTCAGCAATTCAGGATTTAAAGACAATGAAGCCCTGAATGTCAGGTTCATTGATTGCAAAAATGGAGTGCAGAATACAAAACAATTAGGACTTGCTGAATTAGAGCTCATGCAGAAGCTATTACTCAGGCGATGAACAAAGCCCCACCTCCCCAGACTTCCCTATCATACAAGACCGTTTTATTTGTTTATGTGCAGATGGGGCATCATTCAGTTTTGGCAAGAAAGGTGGAATTCAAAAAAAGTTGAGCGAAACATTCCGTTATTGATTCCAGTATGGTGTCTGCCCCACAGATTGGAACTTACTGTTATGGACATACTGAAAAAGTGTCAGCAAGCAAGTTTAGTTATGGAAAAGCTGCACCTGATACACAAGGTTTATCACTTTAGTCCTAAAACTAGGAAAGAGTTGAAGGCATTAAGAATCTCAAGTGTGTATTGGGCACATGATGGTCCATGCATTTTGAAAGAGCTTTAACAGTCATTCTCATACCGTCTCAAAATAAACATCACAGATCCAGGATAGTATGCAGTTGTCATGCAGCATATGAAGCATTTGGTCAGTACATCAAATAACATTGACAGTTGGGGTAGAGCAGAAAATGTAGCAGGACAAATGCAGCCATTTGAATTCCTGGCATTTTGTCATTTTCTTGTGGACTTGCTGGGAAATGTTACAAGACTAAGCCTTACTTTTCAAAATAACAAAGTAAATCTTACCAGTGGCCATCGATGCTGTTAAATTAAGTGTAAGAGAAAGTGGAACACTTTCTGATAGAGCAAAGCTTGATGGACTTAAGGAAGATGATGTCTGGTTGGACGTGGAGGCATTTCCTCTCATCTGCAGAGGTATACAGTCTAGTCACATGTGGTCTCTGACTGGTTTCAGTACTATTGTAACTCATCAAAGGAAATTGTTATGGTTAAATTAAGTGTAAGTGAAATTGGAACACTTTCTGATAGAGCAAAGCTTGATGGACTAAGGAAGATGATGTCTGGTTGGATGTGGAGGCATTTCCTCTCATCTGCAGAGGTATACAGTCTAGTCACATGTGGTCCCTGACTAGTTTCAGTATTATTGTAACTCATCAGCGGGAATTGTTATGTTGATTCATTTGTTCAACTGATCACTTTGTCTTATGAGATCGCTGGTGTTGCCAGTGAAGCGATTTCCACAACTTAGGTCATGTGACAGTTGTATTGTTACAACCTATTCTTGCAGCATCAAGGTTTTGAATTAAATCATTGTCTTGCATCCGAGATCTGGCAAAATGGCAGATAAAACATAATTATTGAGATATATGTTTTTAATAAGGGGTATAAACAAAGTAATGACTAGAAAACTCTTTTGAGATTTTTATTGTAATTTACAGATGGGTTTTTTCTCTATATTGTTGATAAGCAAAGTTAGTTTCTGTGTAACACTATACATAAGACCGCCATGCTATCATACAATATATCAGTTGAATTAGTGTCCATGGGTGTATCAAATTAATAATTGATATTTAGTCCCTGTGGGATTATCAGATTGTCTGTAGAGTTGACATAAGGATGGTATTTGATTCCATCAGACTCTATCTTAATTTCACAAGGTTGCTTATTGTGTTCTCTGTAAACTGAGTTGACTATTGGGTTGGTATACTTGGAGCACTTCAGTTTTTTTCTCTTGATTCAACAGATCTTTTTTTGAAGATTTTAACAATATATGGCAAGACACTCCGATACCAGTGTGTATAATTTTGATATATCTGACACTCTGATACCGGTGTGTACAATTTTGATATAATATTCTGACACTCCGATACCAGTGTGTATAATTTTGATATAATATTCTGACACTCTGATATCAATGTGTATAATTTTGATATAATATTCTGACACTCTGATACCAGTGTGTATAATTTTGATATATCTGACACTCTGATACCAGTGTGTATAATTTTGATATAATATTCTGACACTCTGATACCAGTGTGTATAATTTTGATATAATATTCTGACACTCCGATACCAGTGTGTATAATTTTGATATAATATTCTGACACTCTGATACCAGTGTGTATAATTTTGATATATCTGACACTCTGATACCAGTGTGTATAATTTTGATATAATATTCTGACACTCTGATACCAGTGTGTATAATTTTGATATATCTGACACTCTGATACCAGTGTGTATAATTTTGATATATCTGACACTCTGATACCAGTGTGTATAATTTTGATATAATATTCTGACACTCTGATACCAGTGTGTATAATTTTGATATATCTGACACTCTGATACCAGTGTGTATAATTTTGATATATCTGACACTCTGATACCAGTGTGTATAATTTTGATATAATATTCTGACACTCTGATACCAGTGTGTATAATTTTGATATATCTGACACTCTGATACCAGTGTGTATAATTTTGATATAATATTCTGACACTCTGATACCAGTGTGTATAATTTTGATATAATATTCTGACACTCTGATACCAGTGTGTATAATTTTGATATAATATTCTGACACTCCGATACCAGTGTGTATAATTTTGATATAATATTCTGACACTCTGATACCAGTGTGTATAATTTTGATATATCTGACACTCTGATACCAGTGTGTATAATTTTGATATAATATTCTGACACTCTGATACCAGTGTGTATAATTTTGATATATCTGACACTCTGATACCAGTGTGTATAATTTTGATATATCTGACACTCTGATACCAGTGTGTATAATTTTGATATAATATTCTGACACTCTGATACCAGTGTGTATAATTTTGATATATCTGACACTCTGATACCAGTGTGTATAATTTTGATATAATATTCTGACACTCTGATACCAGTGTGTATAATTTAGATATATGTGACACTCTGATACCAGTGTGTATAATTTTGATATAATATTCTGACACTCTGATACCAGTGTGTATAATTTTGATATATCTGACACTCTGATACCAATGTGTATAATTTTGATATAATATTCTGACACTCTGATACCAATGTGTATAATTTTGATATATGTGACACTCTGATACCAATGTGTATAATTTTGATATAATATTCTGACACTCTAATACCAGTGTGTATAATTTTGATATATCCGACACTCTGATACCAGTGTGTATAATTTTGATATAATATTCTGACACTCTGATACCAGTGTGTATAATTTTGATATAATATTCTGACACTCTGATACCAGTGTGTATAATTTTGATATAATATTCTGACACTCTGATACCAGTGTGTATAATTTTGATATAATATTCTGACACTCTGATACCAATGTGTATAATTTTGATATAATATTCTGACACTCTGATACCAATGTGTATAATTTTGATATATCTGACATTCTGATACCAGTGTGTATAATTTTGATATAATATTCTGACACTCTGATACCAGTGTGTATAATTTTGATATAATATTCTGACACTCTGATACCAATGTGTATAATTTTGATATAATATTCTGACACTCTGATACCAGTGTGTATAATTTTGATATATCTGACACTGATACCAGTGTGTATAATTTTGATATAATATTCTGACACTCTGATACCAGTGTGTATAATTTTGATATATCTGACACTCTGATACCAATGTGTATAATTTTGATATAATATTCTGACACTCTGATACCAGTGTGTATAATTTTGATATAATATTCTGACATTCTGATACCAGTGTGTATAATTTTGATATAATATTCTGACACTCTGATACCAGTGTGTATAATTTTGATATATCTGACACTCTGATACCAGTGTGTATAATTTTGATATAATATTCTGACACTCTGATACCAGTGTGTATAATTTTGATATATCTGACACTCTGATACCAGTGTGTATAATTTTGATATAATATTCTGACACTCTGATACCAATGTGTATAATTTAGATATATGTGACACTCTGATACCAGTGTGTATAATTTTGATATATCTGACACTCTGATACCAGTGTGTATAATTTTGATATAATATTCTGACACTCTGATACCAATGTGTATAATTTAGATATATGTGACACTCTGATACCAGTGTGTATAATTTTGATATAATATTCTGACACTCTAATACCAGTGTGTATAATTTTGATATATCTGACACTCTGATACCAGTGTGTATAATTTTGATATATCTGACACTGATACCAGTGTGTATAATTTTGATATAATATTCTGACACTCTGATACCAGTGTGTATAATTTTGATATAATATTCTGACACTCTGATACCAGTGTGTATAATTTTGATATATCTGACACTCTGATACCAGTGTGTATAATTTTGATATAATGTTCTGACACTCTGATACCAGTGTGTATAATTTTGATATATCTGACACTCTGATACCAATGTGTATAATTTTGATATAATATTCTGACACTCTGATACCAGTGTGTATAATTTTGATATAATATTCTGACATTCTGATACCAGTGTGTATAATTTTGATATAATATTCTGACACTCTGATACCAGTGTGTATAATTTTGATATAATATTCTGACACTCTGATACCAATGTGTATAATTTTGATATATCTGACACTCTGATACCAGTGTGTATAATTTTGATACATCTGACACTCTGATACCAGTGTGTATAATTTTGATATAATATTCTGACTCTGATACCAGTGTGTATAATTTCAATATATTTGACACTCTGATACCAGTGTGTATAATTTTGATATATCACAATAATGATTAGTGATGTTTAAATTATGCTTCACAATAAACACATCGGTAATCCATTTTGATGTGTAGCAAGTCTTGTAGGAGGGTGGTTTATTCATGGTTATGACGTAATAAAAAGCAAGGGCAGAAAATTGAGGTCAGTGTTTCTGAAGAAGAGTAAAATATTACAGCAATTTAACTGTGGGGCCAGAACATCTACATTTCCTTGGAAGGAAGTATAATAAAATAAGTTAAAAATGTGTGGACTCCCATTTAAACAGAGATGTTAATCCCTACCAACTGTAGATTATGCAATTGATATATCCAAAAAAGTTCTCTACCTTCCTGATAAGTAGTGCTTTTTGTTCATGATCCACATGCATTCATCATCATCTTCCATAAGTTTATATTTTATCAGAAGTGAATGTGGCCCTCTGCAGAAAACCAGTCAGAACAATCCTGAAACCACTGAGAGCTCAGTGAGTTTATATGAGAGAGTATCAAGACTCAATGAGTTTATATGAGAGAGTGTCAAGACTCAGTGAGTTTATATGAGAGAGTATCAAGACTCCAGTCCTGCTCTTCTACACGTACAGTTGTTAAAAGAAATGATATCGTGAACAAAATGATTAATAGCCTGAAAACCGTTGAGATCTTGTTTGTAGACTGGGAATGATGAATTAAAATACCTGGTTGAATGGTTTAGACAAGTTTTGGAGAGAAGTGGTTGTAATTGTGACAACATACTGCAGCAGAGAGGACTACTTAAGACATTAGTCACAATCAGTGCCTTATGGTCAGAGGAACCTTACCTACATTCAGCTATAGAATCAAATTACAAATTTCAGTTAACAAAACTTAACTAATTGGTATGTATTCCTTAAAGTGCTGCCATCAGGTGCATTACTGATATTTTCATGTTTCAAAATTTTATAATCTTTTTTAATAACGAAAATGTTTATTTGTGATAAAATTTAACGAAATATATTACTTCATATGAAAAGTTTAGAATTTCATGATGTTGACTCAAAACTTTCCAGGCACTAGCTGTGTATTCTGTTAAAATGAAGAATATATCAAAGTTTAATTGATTAGCTTTTATTGTGATTTACTTCATGTTCAACAAATTGGGGCCAATTCTTCTGGTATTTTCTGGGAAAAATAATGGAATCCATGCCTGACCCTGCATTATAAACAGTTGTGTGAGTTACCTGAGCGTGGGTTATAGAGAAAGAGGTGTATTTGTTCAATTTAATGTCACCAGAAGATATCCTAGTGGGTTTTTTTCTCCTAAATACATTGTAACATTTCTTAACTGGGAAACTAGGAGATAATTTTATCTTATTAGTGTGTAGTTGTTAATTGCTGGTTAGAATTCTGTTAATGTTGGTGGGAGAGGGTAGAAACTGGACTGGATTTGTAAGAGGTGACCATGTTGACAATGCAATCTCAGAGCCTGAAGTCAAGATCCATAATTAAAGGCAGAAAACCAAATTTGCACTTAAAATAGGTAAGATCTCCACATTTTATCATATGTCTCCTTCAGAGTTATTTGGCCTTACTTTTACGTATAAATTTCAAGTTATTTAACTGGGGTGCTTTCTTTTCAGGGAACTCTTTTAACACCTTCATATAAAAACATGCACCTGTTTGGATCAGAGTACTGGACATATTTCTTTCCTCGCCAAGTTGGCTCAAAGAAGGCACATCAGCTTATTTATAACGAAGAACAGATGCTAGCAGAGAGAGCCAAGGATGCTAATTTGGTTGATTTCATCCTTGGAGGGTAAGAAATATATTTTTATCACTGGTTCATTTATTCTTTTTTTTGAGTGAAAATAAATATTAAAATACATTTTATAGTAATATATTTCTACCAAAAAGAAAAAAGTGGAATGATTTTTAAATAATTAGCATTTGATTACTCCTTTTAACTAAAAATTATCTTCAAATTTATGTTCATAAGCAAATTATCAATCTCTTTAAGTGGGCAATCACTGTTATCTCTACTAGCAATTTATCAGTCTCTTTAAGTGGGCATTCATTGTTATCTCTACGAGCAAATCATCAATCTCTTTAAGTGGGCAGTCATTGTTATCTCTACTAGCAATGTGGAATGATCTGGTGCCAGTTATCCATTAGCACAAGTTTGTTATTGCTGTTCCTTCTAAAGTGCTTGGAGGATTTACCATAAAACTAAATACATTCATCCCGAGGTTTAATTGATCTGAAATGAACAGCGCTACTTGGAAATCTTAAAAATCTTGCTATTGCTACTCCTTCTAGTTGGGTCTAAGTGAATATAATACTGATGCATATTTCAGTATGACTGCCATGGCAGCTATTTTAAAATCTTGTTATTGCTATACATCTCCTAGCAGATAGTCATAACAAGATCGGGTTTTCACCAAAGAGGTCTAACTGGTCCTAAATTAAAATGGTTCCACATGGATATCAAATATGACAGTGGCTGTCTTGAAAATCATATCACTACTTCTTCCGAGTGGATGGTCATGTTAACAAGGGGGTTTCACTAAAAAACTACTTCTGTGAAGTTGGTCCTTAATGAAATGGTGCTGACTAGTCATTCAGTATGATTATGGTAGTGGCTATTTTGAAAATCTTGTTGTTACTACTCTACCTGAATGGTTGGTGGTATGGTATCAGCATAGGACCAAAAAAATGTTTCTGGTTGGCTGACTGTCCCTATTTTTCAGTGCCAACTTGAGCATTTTTTTCTCTTGGGTTAAAAACAAAAGATATTCCAAAATTTTTGTGTGCATCCAATTGAGTTAGTTTTGACCAGTACTTGAAGCACTTATTGCATTATATATACAAATTATTATATATGTTTTTATAAAATTTACAATTAAATTTTTTTACAAAAATTGATTTTGTGGTTCTAATTCAGCTGGTTTAGTTCAGTGCTTGAAGCATCAGTACATAATATATAATAATCATTATATGTTGGTTTTTTTTTAAAAAACCCGCCTACCTAATTTTAAAGGCAGTACAATAGGAAGCACATATTTTTGTGTGTGGCCTAATGTGTTCAGTCTGTCATTACAGCCCACAAAAGTTTGTTACTGTAGGTCAATGCCCATTGAAGCAACGATTCAAATGTTTGCTCACAGTTAGCTCAGATCTTATAGTACTTGCTTACATTTATTTACATATAAGGGTTTATCTTCCTAAAGTTCTTATCTTTAAAATTGAACCATTTAGTCAGATTTGTGCTGATATCTGTTAAACCCTATGCATTCATCCTCTCACACACACACACACACTTCTGCTTGATTGTGATCCTTTGTTTGTCAGCAAACTTGACCAATTACATTGTGTACTTGCAAATTCACTTTTATGTTCATGAAATATTAGCTATATGTCTTCTCATTTCCAGGAACAAAGCAGAATTCAGGAAAAGATTGCCCAACTTTTTGAAATATCTAAAAAACAGTGAGATGTTTGAGGAGACCCTGAGAAAAAAGCAGTTTATGAGAAATAAGGATTGGCAGGATATACTTGCAAGCCATCAAAAGTTGGAACTACATCACATGCGCAAAAAATTCCGATCACGCGAATTTGAAGATTCCTTGAGAAGATTTGTGTATCATCTTGAGAAATAGCTTTGTTAACATCATTTACCTGATACTGAAATGTGCATGAGTGTGCATTTGTCCTTTGCTGCTTTTATTTGAAATGCGTCTTCTATTTCTCAACGTGCATATTTGCCTTTTAACATTGGTTTTAAGCAATACATTATATTCAAATAAGTTCAAGATTTTTTAGAGAAACATTTTTTTGTGGAAATAATTTGTTGCCTGATCTTTGCTTGGTAGTCAGTAGTCTGGACAATTAGAATTTTGCTCATGCTAAAGTCACAGACAATAACTGTATTTACGTTTTTTCTTTTTTCTTCTTGCTAATTTAATAGTTAAACTGTATAAACGGCAAAAAGAGCATCACACTCCTTGCCCCCTAACTTTCACCCAATATTTAAGAAGCTTTTCTGTGTTGTATGTTTGTTACAAACACATTTTGTAAGTGAATGAATGTATCATATTCATGTGCATTCGTAACTTGAAAGTGTGTATGTTTGGATGAAACGATATGTGCAGTAAATAGTTGCCATGTGACTTACGATTAGCAAAGCAGAAACAATAATTATTTTTAACTGATAGGGGTACCTCAATTACATTATTGTAATTAGAAATATTTAAAACTACTTAATGAATTGCCACTTGAACAGGAGATTTAAGTTTTGTTAGTTCCTAAAACTTCATTTGAAAAATTTTAAAACTAATTTGAAACAACAACTTTAACATGTACACAAAAGCATATGCACACATTTATTCATACCGGTGTTCATCCATTAAACCACAGATGATATAGCAGATTGACCAGAACTTTATGTTATGGAAGCATGTTCATTTTTTCAAGCGTTCTGTGCTGCTGATCATTATCATTGTTACTAAAACTTTTAACAAAGTTTTTAACACTGGCATTTTTCCCAGTTTATAGCGAGAAAGTATTATATGGCCACTACTTAAAAATGGTTAGATGGTCTTTATAAATTCATGAAGATATCATTGATTAATGCTATGCATAAAAATCTTTACCTCCATTTTAAAGTGTTTACACGAATGGACTGAAAGTAATTCCATCGTTAATAAAGCATAAGCTGACATACAGCTGCAATATTCTGCTACTTGTAACACACTCTCTCTACAGTCTGACATACAGCTGCAATATTCTGCTACTTGTAACACTTTCTCTCTACAGTCTGACATACAGCTGCAATCTTCTGCTACTTGTAACACATTCTCTCTACAGTCTGACATACAGCTGCAATATTCTGCTACTTGTAACACATTCTTTCTAGTCTGACATACAGGAATGTGTCATAAAAAGAGGGCAGGTTTTACTTCAAACTCACTTAACTCCAACTTGGATTCATGTGTTAAGTCAAATTAAATTGACTATGCTGGGAACAAGGCATTAAAGGTTGGGCTTTGAGTCCATTGTTTATATTGTGTTTTAATGATTTGATTCTGCTACCTTGAGAAAATGGTGTTTGAGGCATTTTATTTCAGAAATGTCCCTGATTGTTTAGTAGTCTTATTTGTTGATGATGTGCCAATTTGCCCTGAAACATCAATATAATTGCAACAAAAGATACAAATAATAGAATGCTTTTATAATACCACTTGAATAACAGTTACTTGGAGAAGACAGAAATAATCGTGTTTTGCAATGGAGGACCTTTGAGGAATGAAAAGCGGTTTTTAAATGGGGTATAAATTGATAGTTTCATTTTTACAAGTACATGGGTCTGATGTGTAGACCCAAATTATCCTGGACAATGGCTAAAGAAACATTAGCAGCTCAGAGTATCAAATTTGTTATGGCTATCTTTTATGACTAAAGGAAATTTGTCTACTTTAGTTGTGTAGATGCCTTTAAAATATTTGATAATATAGTAAAACCTATATTTATGTTATGGTTCTGCAATTTGGGGACACAGATATTCAGTATTTATTGTGCTGTTGCTATAGTATCCCCCATGCCTCTGATGCACCCAAGATCTAAGGTAAAAAGATGAATAGGTTGCAAGAGATCACCAAAGGAGGCTCTCAATCCAAAGAGGCCTAAGTCGTAGCAATAGCCATAGCTTCATAGGCATACATTCTTGTGACGGAGGTACTGTTAAGCTCTCTTTATACTGGGTAAATCCTGGAGGTCGAAATATCAGAGGAAGCTTTTAAAGGTAGAAAGACATTTCTGACCCTTCCTTCTCTCAAGACCCTAACTAGGCAAAGCATCCGGTCTTGATTATCCCCAGCACAAATGACCAAGATTTGAGATCTTGATAGGAAGTGGAGTCACGGAAGTTAGCTCAGACCTGCCAACCCCAGTGACACTCATTGAGGGAGATTTTAGGAAACTTTTTTTTATAGAGATTTCAGTTATTTCATGGAAGATTATCACTGGCAACTCTAGAACTTGAACTGCACATCTTGTAAAAGCTGTATATGAATCCCTTCCACGAGTCAGGCACAGAAACTCCTGGCTTTAAATGGCTTGGAAAGTTATATATTTGTTGTGCTTTCATCCAAAACACCGTCTTTTAGACATTGTAAAATACATCACTGAACATAAGGATTCAACTTTGCTACAACTTTAATATGCTTTTAAAGAACTTCTGCGCACTTACGGTCTTACTATGGAGTTGCAAACTGTCTGACTTTCATGACAAAACAAATTTTTCTTCCCCATTTTATTGTTGAAATACATTTTTCTGGGAGAAAAGAAAAAAGGTGGGAGTATGGGAGAAACAGATTTCCCAAATCTAATGCACTGGTGTGCAGAAAGGAGTAGAGTTGGGGGTAGTTCAAATCAGGTTCCAGTCAGAAAATGGTCCAGATTGAGCCATCTGGCTGGTGGTGAAACTCAGATTCCAAAGGAATTCAAGTAGATTCCTTGCTCAGTCTCCAACTTGCTAGAAGCATGCAGGAAATGGACAGGGTGCAGGTAAGGTCTCCCAAGTCCATAGTCAAGTTAGAATTGCACCTGCCATGTGGGGTGTTAAAAGCAAGCTGATAATGACCAGATAGGCCATGATCTTCTCAAGCGTGTTAAAGTATCAAGGGAGACTACTCCTGCATGCTTAACAATGCACATAATGGAGTCCACCTATACAGTGAATGGCTCACGTGTAAGGGAGGAACAAAGAATGGAGGAAAAAGGTTTTGCACTCTTTATATTAACAATTGTTATTAGTGTTGACGTAATAACTAGATGTATTTTGGTTTTGATCAGGTTTTGGGGAACTGTGGAATATATATATATTATGTACCAAATGAATGAAACCAAAAGACATAATGAACTCTTCAAGAAACAATACATTTGAGACTAAGTTTAAATCATCAGCATTATAGCTCGATAAACAAAGGTTGCGACCATCTGCACCCGGGTAAACAGATATTGGCTTGGTAAAACACTGTACCAAAAGAAATATAATAAAAAATAATATGGAAATGATTCTCACTTTAATACTATTAAAGAAAGAGTTCATTCACCACCCCGGCTAGGCATTACAGATTAACTAGAAAGACAAATGATATACTCAACCCTATACTGAAGCCCTTCCAAAAGATTTCTCACTGGGACATTAGGACTACCCGCACTGTGTGAGTTTTCACAAAAAAATACAAACCTCTATATTGACTGCATATGTCCATTACTCCCTTTGATGAAAAAAAATGATTAATCTTACTGAATATTCACACGACGTGGCACTACAATGGCAGTCTGGTTTACAAATTACACCATATGCTGGACTTGTAAATTTCACAAAACTAATAGCAGGCCAATTTAAAAAAACAAAATACCTTATTAAAACAATCTTTACTATTTACAAAGGATTAAAAGATGGTGTTTATATAGTTGTTCAACTTGAGTGTTATTTAATTTGCACTTTGTTTGCATACATGTATCCTAGCTCTTGTGTTTACAAAGGATTTAGTTGAGGTCTTTTTTTTGTGATGCGGTCGTTCATAGCAGTGTTGAAATGCGTATTTTGCCAACACATCGCAGTCGCTTGAAAACCCTGCAAAGAACCACTTACCCATAGGAAGTTACTGGCATGTTTCTCATACTGTATATCCATATTGACCAAGCACCCAGAAATAAAAGGGTGGATAATGGATGGATGGACACACTTCTGGGTTTGTTCAACAACTGAAAATTTGAGGGGGAAAAATTCCACCAACTCCCACCATAAAGGGAGAAAAATTATCCATATATGAAAATGATTCGGTGAGAAGAGGCAAGACTTGAAAAAATACAAGATGCATTTAAGCTGATTTTTCAGTGCAATATTTTATTATTGGCATGAATCTACAGTCCTAAAATAGACCTGAAGCAAAAACACAAATAAAATAAAATATTAAATGTGTGAATATAATTTAGATGTTTAACATGGCATTAACAATTTTCTAGTCATATCGCTATGTCAGCAGTGTGGCATCATGTCCCACCCAGTCACATTATTCCAACACCAGGCTGACCAGTCCAAACACTAACCTCTCCGAGTGCCAAGAGAGGCAGCAGTTGATTCCTTAGTATGACTTGACAGGGAATCAAACCCACATCTGAGGTGGATGCTTAGGTCACTGAAGCAGTCTAAATAAAGATATTGAAAACTCCTTGGTATGACTTGACAGGGGAACAAACCCGCATCTGAGGCAGATGCTTAGGTCACTGAAGCAGTCAAAATATAAATCTGAAAAGTACACATATGAACTACTAATCCTATATGCAAGCCATGTTTCACAGACATGTCTTGAATGATTTTAAATTGTGCTCCAAAACACTGCTTAGAAGATTGATGGATAACAGACTTTTAAAATATATTAACAAATTAATAAAATAAAAGCCAGCCAAGTGTCAGTGAAGTATCAGTTTTATTTCTGTACTATACATTCCACTTAGCGGAAACCATAACTCTCAATAACTGTCTGATACGCCTTTCCTTTCCCAGCAAGTACTGTTTGCCTGGCCTTTTCCCTCAATTGCTGAAAAAGAAACAAGAATTAAATAAACTAAAAACTTATCAAAAGTCAAACATGTAACTGTTCTAAATTGAAGTAGAAAAAAAGAAGAAAAAATATGACAAAGAAACAACAAAGGCATAACTCTCAGGGCAATTCTTTGCACTTTACAGAAAGGTTCAACGAGTTTATTTGTCATTATTTATACATCCATAGCTATAAAGGGGAAGCAACTCTAAAACCATTCCCCTTAGTGCACTATTACACACTGATGAGACTAGTAAATACTGAATTTTACACTACTTGATCCAGATCCTTGTCTTGCCAGAAAACTACCATCCTTAAATTGCACTTGTATCTATCCAGAAACATGATGTGCAGTACACTGTACTAGCATTAAATTTCCTACTTGAGAAACTGATGCACAATCACCCAGTGAAAAATAAGGAAAAATGCACAGTACAAAATTCACTTGGTCATGAAAATTATTTAATTATCCCTGAGCTGTCACTATATGCCAAGATTCAGGACTGTAGGTAGATAATGGTTCAAGATCTAGAAGGTATAACAAACTAATTATTCAAGTGTGAAAATTAGGTCAAAATGAAGTTTTTATGTGGCAAGACTAATTTCCTTCAGTATCGTGTCCTTTTATTCTTTAACTTCAGAGTAATGAAAAACTGATTCTTTTAAACAAACTCCAACACATAAAGTCTACTTTTTTTAATACACATGTCCGACTTGACATATTCAAAAGATATTTGAATGTAGTGCTAATTCTGTCATGACCTTTGCCCGTAAACCTGATTTCAAGGACACAAAAATGCTGCACTCATCTCAGATAATGCCAGGACACACCCACATAAATCAATATTTAAACTTTTAACGAGATCCCCCACCTCATTATTAGGTGATGTAATTCAAGGTATTCACCACAAACCTGATCTAATAAAAATCCATTCATACTTAACAAGCCAGTAAAACTAAACAGTCCAAGTCAAGACTTAAACCATAAAAATCAATGTAATGATGCTATTATCTTGCTAACTGGAATGCAACTATATAAAAATTGTGGTCTGAGTTCACTTGTACATGAACCAGTCACAATGTTCGTAAAATACTCAAGGGTGTAAAACACAAACTAAAGAAAAGACCTATGACTATACCCAAATATCATTCATGCTATGCTTTTCAAACTTCACAAGCTTGTGACTGTGCCATTTTTCATCCAAAACCAACTAAATACTTCAGTGTTTCAGTGAAAACCCAATTGTGATTCCATTCATGCAATAGTAATGATGATGGTAAGAATTTTGAGATAGCCACAATGGGGCCATACTGAAGGTAGATATAGATTGCTCTAGCAGTATTTTTGAACATTTTTTCAGTAGTATCATATAAAGTTTTGCAGGATGGCCATGAAGGTAGCTCGTTTTGTGGTTTGAGCTACACATTATAATTTAGGAATAATAACATATTGCTGGGAAAACCTTTTTTGTTGTTTCAAGTCTACATGACAAACTGAGAAAATTAATGAACATCATGACAAGACAGGCCCTAGAATGGAACCCCCAAAGCAAGTGAAAAGTAGACAGTCCTGGGGGAAGATCTGGCACAGGTATGTTGGGAAGATTTCAAGGTTGCCTGAACATTGTGGGCCAAACTGAAAAGGACAGCTCAAAACTGGGTCTGCCGGCAAGGCATAATCAAAGCCCTAAACTCTCACTGAGGCAAAAGAAGATATCTGACAGAACAGCATTGTTTGTACAAAAAAAAAAAAAAAAAAAAAAAAGATAACCATCACAACATGGTGATACCTGCTAAATGTGGCTCAACACTGATCCATTGGTTATTGAGAATTAGTTTAGAAACATAACCGCTGACATGCTTGGCAATTTTATAAGCTTACTTTACCCTACAATCTTAAAACACAGATTTTGTTCATGGGCATGCATGTCTATCAAATGTTTTCTTGATATGGCAGATGACTGCCTCACAATTTATTATGACACCTACAGACGCATTAGCAATGTAGTAATAAAATTCAAGTTCTTTTTTGGTTCGTTTATCTGGTGTCAATTATACATGCACATACAAAAGGTAACCTAATCCTTAGAAAATGGAGTATGTGGTCTGGGCAGGATTTGAACCTGAAAATATCTGACTGGTTTCAAGCCAGGGATACTACAAATTGCACAACTGCAATTACATGTTCTTAAGAAAATTATCTTTCTACTCAATAGGTCCAGTGAGCAGCTTTGTAGAATGGCTCAGAAGGGCTTGATATTAAATAAATTTTTTCAATGTCAGTACTGAACTACAGATACCAGAACCAGATTTATAGACAAAAACGGTTGATTATATACACAAAAGTGAAGTGCATCTTATTTGCCATGTACAAAATCTCGTACTCATTTTCAGAAGACATTAGAACACAGTTGCATTCAAATAAATCAAATCAATAATAAACCATATTTTTTAAGAGCCATAAGACAACTCCAGACTCACCTGAATGGACTTTTTCTTCTCATAGAATCGCTTTGACTTCACCTTTCTTCTGGCCTCTAAGGTGGCAATAACGTTCTGGTATTTCCAGCCCACCTCATGGGAAAGTCTGTTTAGCTCACAGAACTAGAGAAAGGATAGAAAGATAACGTCACTGATTATTATGGAATGATTTGGTGAGTGTTTGCATTTGTTACACAATATGAATTTCAAGGTCCAAATCTGACAGATTTTTAAGACGGCCTCTGCTGACAGCCATAATCGATATCAGATCTGCACCAACTATGCATTATATCAAGCATTTTGGTAAAACGGTTCGATATAACTTTCCAGAGAAGTAGCAATAACAAAAATTTCAACATATCTGCACTGGCAGCCAAACTAAATGTTATACCAACACCATTTTTATTTTGGACAAACTAGACAACATAAATATATCTTTTAGTGAAAACTTTGTGCTGATATAACCATCGATTCTGGAGAACCAGCAATGACAAGATTTTCAAAATGACCACATTGATGGCGGTCTCAGCAGACTGACTAGAACATGGGATAAATGTGTGCGTGTACAGAGTTGAAGTAGCAGTAGCAAATTGGTGCTAATGGTTGGATTGAAGATAGATAAAAGAATATCCCATAGCTGATTTTTTTGCCCGCATGAATGCATTAAAATGGCACCTAAAAAATGAGGTTGTTGGAATCTGTTTTACAACATAAAAATCTTTTGCAACCTGATGTCAACAATTTCTCTATTAAATGCAATAAATTAATTCTACAACTCCCAAAATTTCTTTCAACCTACCTTTCTGCTGGGGTTCATGCGGAGTACTTTGAGGGCTGATGGGACCACCATTCGCTTCTGCTTGTCATATGGAGGGGGAATTCCTTCAAACACCTTCAGGTGGCTCATTGCCTCTTTACCACGAGCCGTCTTGTGGGGAACCATCCCTGTGAAAGACGAAGACTGCTTAGTGTTTGACACCAGTCTATAGAAGTCTAACACCCAATGCCTCACTTTTCTTCCCCTATTTCAATTTTCTTCAGAAAGACTATACAAGCACCATTTCTATCACACCATCTTCTGACAAAATATATTAGTTTACAAACCCAAAAATTTAAGAACTAGAAATGTGTCCTGGAACATAAATGCTTCACAAGTGCCTGGGAACTGATGTGCAAACCTAACCTGATGGATGGATTAACAAGGACATCACCATTTGCCCTGACAAAATTCAAAGAGTACCATTAAGTCAATTATATACCATATTCAAACAAGGTAAAAACTCCTTGGACATTTTAAATCAGTCTGAATACTAGTGACACATCATCAATGAAAGCATGGGTCTACCACATGTACTTATGAATTGAGTCCACTGCAAACCCAGATCTGCTATTGCATAATGTGCCAGCAGATTTTGATCATTGTAGTTTGTCAGGACTAACCAAATAACAGAACTAACAATACAGACCCTGATCAGTGCATTATGCAACAACTGATCTTGGTCTATGTTGCTTGCAGTTGAAATAAACTTACAAGTGAATACATATAGTATTATTTATAGTTTTAATGGAAGCACACACTTGCATGGGATGAGTAAAATGACAGCGAAATGTTATATATTTTCTTTTATCCTAGGATTGGGGGGTAAACAATTGCAGTAGTAGATTCAATTCTGGAGGTCAATGACAATATGGGATACAAATTTCACAATTACCTCGGACAGCCTTGTAAAAGACCTTGCTTGGAGCTCTAAAGTGAAATGGTCCACGGACTGGGTTCACATTGCATCTCTTTTTCAGATAGCTTAGGAACTTCACTGCAAAATATGCAGAAAATAGATAAACACAATACAACATGAACAAAAACTTCTTTCTTCAGCAATTAAATATTTAAAATAGAAAACATATGAAAATAGCTACAAATTTAAGTACTACAATAAAATATTTTAATTATTACACAATTCTGCAACTCTGGCTAAACTATGAGTTACTTGCCAAAATTCCATTCAAAAGTGTATCAATCAGCTTTTATTTAAATGTCTGGATTAGTCATGTCTGACATGGCTATAGTACATTTAGAGTAAGCCATTCTCCCATCATTCGACAATAACTTATTTATTAGGTATCTGAGCCATAAATAAAACTAAACTGTTCTATTTGCAAAGCAATTAACTTGTGAAAAATTGGTTTAATATAGTAAACAATGTTTAAACAGATCGAATAAAGTGGTACAAAGACTATCTGACATGTTGTAGCATCATTCTTGTTATATACGTGATGGTATGAAACAAAGGGAAGACGACTCAGTGAAAATGACACCCGGGTATACCATATACAGACTGTAAAGAATTAATGATCATGATTAGTCTTACTAAAACCATACTCAGGTAAGTGATTACTTTGCGAACAGAGTAAGTACCTTGTGCCAACTAAAAATGTTTAGTTCCAGTTACATAATTTTTTTTAAAAAGGGCAAGTAGATCATTCCAGAAAGATTTAAATGAAGCATGAACTAGAAAATAAGCATCATGTGCATCCTGAATTTAACTCTGATTGTAGTTACATATTTTTATTAATTTATTTTTCTCATAAATTGTTTTATTTTTATTTAAAATGTTTCCTTTTCATCCCAATTAATAGAGTTAGCAGAAAAAATAGGGACACATACTTTTATATTTGGCCTTACCTGATTAAGGTTTATGTTTTATTCTAAAATATAACCTTGTAAATGAAATTAAGGAAAAATATTGCTAAATGTTTACATTACATACACTGCAGACTACCTATACAAGACAAATTCTTCTAGATTATTCTGCCAAGATTTTTCCAGCAGGGCAGGGGTTACTGTCTCCACAGACTCCGATATCATGCTTATTGTATGCTGTTACTGTGGTTACTGGAATTTTAATGTTCAGACTTAAAAATTTTATTTTGTTTATCTTGATAAATGTTCATACTCCTTGGTATTTATTTGGGGCATATTTTATTTGAAGGCCCATTTTATAGATACTCTTTTTAGGGAGAACCCTGAAAATCCCTGGGATAAATCAAAAACCCATGAGAAGTTACTGGCAAGCTTTCTCACATACCCACATTAGCCATGTCCGAGACTTGAACCCACGCAGACAGAGGTGATATGGATGGCAGTGATCCGGAACTGCAAGCGCTTTGGACCACTCGGCCACATAGCAGTGACTAGATGCTCAAGCCTACCACGACTGTAGTCATACTTGACGTAATATATACACCATTTCCATTTAAAGCCAACTAGACCTCACGAAGAAACCAATGTCAAAAAGACTCCTTTCCAGAGCAGCATTAACAAGATATTTGAGATGGCTACCATGGTGGCCATACTGGATATCAGATTAGCACCATTTTCATTTAGGACCAACTATTCATCACAAAAATACTTTTGGTGAAAACATAATAAGATTTTCTGTTTACATGGAAGGGGGCCTCCAAGTGTCTGAGTGGTCTAAAGCCCTCACTGTTATGGATCACTGCTATCTCACCTTAGTCAGGCAGGCTCTTAGGTTATGGTGGATGAAAGTTTGGACAGATCATAGTTCTGGAAAACGCACAGTAATCTCATTAATTTTCTATACAATAGAAAGCATGGCTTTATTCTTAGAGGGGCTGTAATATTGAGGACTATTAAATACTACTGGGAAAACTAGGTTCTCTCTACCTGGATTTTCTCAAGGTGGAAATTTACTGTATTAAATAATACCAGTGGAGTCTATGAAATGCCATGCAGTGATACTCACACTTGTTTCTGAAGAAGTTTCCAGATATATTAATTCCTTCACATCTTACAACCACCACTCTTTGCCCTGAAAATAAAAGACAGTGATTAAAAAACGTGAAAGCCTGAAGTTCTAAACAACTCTGTTTGAGAGAGATTTTTAAAAACCATTTAAATAACATTCCTGCAAAATCATCATCTTCAAGTTATGTAATAAATTATGACATTTGAAAATTCTATAGATTTAAAGTAGTCTTCAGGGTGATGTTGTGTCATCACAAAGTGCTGACAATGTAGGTATGAAACATCATTAGACTACCTTATACAATAGAACACTACTGCCATCAGCTAAATCCGTAAAAGCACAGTACTGCCATGCACAAATGAAAACTATATTTGGACTCGAATCATGTCAGTCTATTCAGGACATTTTTTGAAAAAAAGTGAGAATAAAGTTGGGCTGATTTTTTTAGACTGTAGAAAAGCAAGAAAGTTGGGAACTTCAACAATAAAAGGGTGGATGGAGAAGGACAGTTAAAAGGTTGAACACTTGTTTGCACATATAATCAATGCAATGAAAGATAAAACATTATTCCAAGAGATGTCAATACACATTACACAGGTACCAGCAGAAACATTTATATCAATGCTTTTGTGGATGTTGATGCACTCCAGTATTATTACTGATTTCAAATTAAACTTAAGTTTCTTTTTCTTTTAAAATGATTGACATTTCGAACAACAATGTTAAAATGGTCTTTGGAGCCATCAGCAAAAAGATTATTCACTTGGTTTCCTTGCAATCCATTCATCTATTTAAATTCTTGCCTTGAAAATTCACGATAAAACAGGTGGGGCTTGCACAGTTTTACACGCTCATCATAGATACCATATGATTATTATATCAGAAAATATCAAACATCAAGTCTCGTAAGTTCAAAGTTCTAAGAAATTTGTAATGGCTGGGTTCACTTTTGACACCCAATTGTAAGATTCATGCCAGTATATTAAAAAATCTCACCTCAATATCAACAGAATTTGCAAAAATTAGGTTTTTATCAACAAGCCATACCATTATATCTTCATGTAATCCCCCATAATCAGAAAATCCTCACTTCACCTTTTGTAAATGGAGGTGACAATTCCCTCTAAAATTTTCAGTTCCAATACAACATATAATGTCGGTGAAATACTACAAAGTCATACAGCAAGCAACAAAGACCCTAAACTGCCCATAACATAGTGCACCTGCAAATCAGGATCCATCTTGTTCTATGGATTACTCCTAATAAACTGCAAAAATCCAGATCTGTCAGTGCATTATGTTATGGCATATCTGGGTCTGTGATGTTTACAGTTGGGCTATGGTATGTTTGGTATTATTTAATTCAGAAAAATAAAAACGACCACACAATAGTAGGTTTACATCAAGGTAATTATGGTATTTGCACATTGTTCTAATGATGGGACGCAGTCTTCAGTGTCTTGCCGTCATCACACAGTTAAGTGCAGACAATGTAGGTATGAAACATCATTAGACTGTCTTCTATACCAAAACAATGAGTTTGAGTAAATCTATAAAAGAACACTACTGCCATGCACAATTGCCAACTACATCGACTTGAATATTCTTGTCACATAATTGGGACCATTCTGCGAACAGAGTACACGGACGGCACAAGGAAATGCAGCACCCTGTGTGAAACAGACATTTGGTTCTCCCCAATCATTAAAATATATGCTGATAAGAAGGTTCATAAAAAATTGATGTGACGACAAAATCAAGATTTTCATGAAAAGAATAAAATTTAAGTCAATTGAGCTCCAATGATATTTGTACTCATTTTCTTCACCGATTTGGTGCCCCTCTGAAAATGACACTGTGCAAGTGCACTGCTCACACATGCACTGACACAATGATATATAACCTCGTGTGAAAATACTATAAAGGGCCATGGATGTAATAAGATTATTTTTAAAAAAATCACAATAGTGTTCAATCAAAGTAAATAATTATGGCATGGAAACAATGTTCTAACGACAGGACGCAATCTTCAGAGTCTTGTTGTCATCACAGTTAAGTGCAGACAATGTAGGTATGAGGCATCATTAGACTGACATCAATAGCACAACACTGTGATCATGTAAATATTTAAACTCTACTGCCATGCCCAACTGCATCGACTCAGATCTTCTGACACATAATCAGGACTACTCTATGAAGAAAAGAAAGAAGAAAAAAATGGAGAAAGCAGGAAAGGTTTTCTCAAAAAGGTGAATGAAACAAGAATATTTCAGACAAGAGTAAGTTAGTACAAGCAATCAGACGTTTATCTCTCCGAGAGGTAGGAGCCGCTTACAATATTCATTCGAAAACAATGCAGAACTACGAACTTTACATTAAAAAAACATGTAGAAAGAAAAATAAGACAGAATTTTTCATGTGGTCCATTACAAGTGGACAGTCTGAAGCAAAAATATCTTGGCTACTCTGAAAACTATTACCTTAATACAATAACCACATTGCAAAAAAAAACAAGATCAACATTTCTTTTTAATCCTCTGCAATTATGATTACCAAGCTAAGTCTGATTGCAGGGTGCAGACTGTTTGAACTAAGATGGATGCAAAAATGAAGGAAAAAGTTGAGCCTAAATACCAGTCAGGCTTGCAGGATCAAGCTGTATGCCAAAGAACACAAGTCAAACTTGCATATTTGTCAACAACCACCAATGTATCCCTAAAATATAATTTTACAATTCAGTGTGTGTGTGATTTGGATTTTTAACGCAGCTTTAATAATTGTTCTGTCATATCGCTATGATGTCTGCAGTGTGGCAGTTTAAAGTGATGTCTAGCACTGGGGCATCATGCTGTACACATGCAGCATGATGTCCCACCCAGTCATATTATCCTGACACCAGGCTGACCAGTCATAACACTAACCTCTTCATGCTGAGCACCAAGTGAGGCAGCTGCTAGTACCATTTTTGTAAGTCTTTGGTAAGACTTGGATGAGGATTGAACCCACGACCTCCTGCATCCGAAGCGGACACTCTAACCACTAGGCCACCAGAGTGGTTTAAACATTCAGTCTTTAATGATTGGCAATCAAGGATGTGCATAACCAGTTCAAAGATTGATAGTGCTTACCTGTTGTTAAAACCTACAAAAAGTTAAAGTCAGAGAGATCTACTTTCAAAATAGTATGACAGGTACCATCTTGAATAGTTATTGAAATTACAACATGTAATAATAATAATAATAATAATAATGAGGACTTTGTATAGCGCCTTATCTTCAGAAGCTCTAAGCGTTTACAAACATTAGACAACACTTTAACTTAAAAAACATATAATTATATTATTACAACAAAAAACACCATGAAATTAACAAACATAAAAAACATGCCGAAAATATTTAAGGTAGGGAACATTATAAGGTCATTTAGGGACTAAGTGATATGAGCTCCTTTTCCCAAACTACTTAATTAGATAGTTATTGCAATATTTGCATTCTATATTGATGTTACAGATGTTGATCGAGTCGATCCATTTATCATTTTGTTGGGGCAATCAAGACTTGGCTTTAAACAAATCTGCCAATTATTGTCATCACAGCTAATTTTATTATTTATGCACAGAAAATGTTATCTTACTTACCAATTAGCAATTCATATATCATGTTACAATACGCAAACTTCAAATAGAAATTAGCTAATGATCTCAAATTTTTTACTAGGTAAATCTTTCATATGAAAGCAGTGATATTTTAACAAAAACTATGAATAAAGAACAAAATGTATGTACAGTATTGCGGGTATTTTGGCTCCTAATGTTACTGAAAACTGGCCGTGCCACACAGGTCTGTCTTGAAGGACCACTTTTTGTTGGCAGAAGGACTCTCTCAAAAGAGGTCTTACTGTATTATTTGTAGAGAATAATTTCAGTCTTCAGTATGCTTCTCGTCAAAATATTTCAGACAATGTGATTATAAACATCATTAGACCGAAAATAACACAGAATAGGAAACAGTCCTGCATTTCTAGATAAATTTACATCTTTTTAATGGACACTGTGTCACTCTAAGTAATGTGGAACCAGTCTTGAAAGACTACCCCTTCTGCCAAAAAATAATGGTCTCAAAGATCATAACATAATATAACCAATAAATCCATGCAAGGAGAACCTAGCATCTCGAGACAGGTGGTCGTTCATAGCGATGGTCTAGTATCTCATGACATGTTGTAATGTAATATAACATGGACTGATTGGTTGGTTTTGCACCTCTTTGTATTTATAGTTTAGAATCAAACTTTTAATTAGTACTATATAGCCAGTAATGTGCTTATGTGCCATACACAATCGTTTTGAAGTTGGATGCAACCGCATAGACCCAAATCTGCTTTTGCTTCATGCACAACAGATATGGGTCTATACAGTTTGTTAGAACTAATCAGAAGAACACGAATATGATCTGTAAATGTGTCATGTGATGGTTGATCTGGGTCTGGCCCCTGACTTACAGGTACTGTATGGGAAGATGATAAGATCTACATGAACATTCTTTACCTATATATACTTTGATCTTTGGCCAACAAAAGAAAAACAACACAACAACCAGGAATGATTATTTTTTAACTGAACCTGCAGCAAAGTCCTACAACACTGATTCAGAGAATTAGGGTTCGAGTCGGAATTCACCAAACCAGAAAGTGACTGCTCATTTATAAATGGTGCCAACAATGTAGAATATTTATTTCTCTCTCTAATGAATGCATAATACATTCTATGGCAAAGTTGATATCCGATGTAAAAAACCTGCCTTTGGAAAAATTATATATATATACAATGCAGCCATTTACAATAGAACAGTATGAAACAAAAAAAAATCTCCAAGTCACTGGGACAACTCTATTCCCTTAATATTACTTACATAAAGATTATTTCAGTCTTCAGAATGTTTCTCGTCATAATATTTCAGACAATGTGATTATCAACATCATTAGACTGAAAACTGCATGGTTAAATTTATAGCTTTTATCAAGTTAAAATGCAGACACCTGAAGTACAAGTATATTACAAATGGATTGGTACACTTAAAGATAGATTTTATAATAGACGGGTAAATCCATACAAGATTATTGCTATGCAAAATGTACTGACTCTGAAATACCATCACACGTGTCCTTCCAGTATTGCAACAACAAAAATAGGCATTACAAAGGCAATTTTTTTAAAAAGTAGGCAAGCTGCATGGCAAGGAAAAAAAAAAAACGCATGGAATATTAGAAAATATAAAGTCAGATGCTATGAAAATTAGAGTAGAATCAAGTATCATGAACACTTCATATTTAACTGTTATATGCCAAGTTTGGCTGAAACTAAGTAATGGGCATTGCTGTGAAGTTAACAGGCAATGCAAGACAGATGGGTGTCGCTACTGTAGACTGGTTTATTTCTCTATTTCCCATGGATGGGGACAGTAGTTGCCAAACTTGTTTCATTCCAAAGTAAACCGAAAAATGAAGTTGATTTACAAAATCTCTTTTATCAATACAGAAATAAAAAATGCACAAATATTGTTATGAATTTGACAGCTTTATAACCCAAACATTACTTATGGATGGAAAGATTACAATTTCAATCTTCAGTATGCTTCTCGTCAAAATTTTTCAGACAATGTGATTAACAACATCATTAGACTGAAAATAACAGATGCCATGAAATGGTCATTCTAGTACCAATTTGAAGATAAAAAATGGATACAGGTTTAAAAAAAGTATAATTTAAAACCTGCAAAAAGTAGGAAAGCAAATTGGATTAATCTCAGACCAAAATTAAAAAGACTTGATGGCAGAATGCTGTTCTCTGCCACATTTCATCGAAATTTAGTCCAGTGGGTTTTGAGAAATAACAAATAGAGATTGTTAACAAATACAAGACAAGACTTAGTCGCTTGTTCTAAACAAAGAGTCTATGGATTTAAAGTAGTCTTCAGGCTGATATTGTGTCATCACAAAGTGCAGACAATGTAGGTATGAAACATTTTTAGACTACCTTATACAACAGAACACTACTGCCATCAGCTAAATCCGTAAAAGCACATTACTGCCATGCACAAATGAAAACTATATTTGGACTCTAATCATGTCAGTCTATTCAGGACATTTTTTGAAAAAAGTGAGAATAAAGTAGGGCCGATTTTTTTAGACTGTAGGAAAGCAGCAAGAAAGTTGGGGACTTCAACAATAAAAGGATGGAGAAGGACAGTTAAAAGCTCGAATACTTGTTTGCTCATGTAATCAATGCAATGACAGATAAAACATACCAGCAGAAACATTTATATCAATGCTTTAGTGGATGTTGATGCATTCCTGTATTATTATTGATTCCAAATTAAACTTAAGTTTCTTTTTCTTTTAAAAAGATTGACAATTCGAACAACAATGTTAAAATGGTCTTTGGATCCATCAGCAAAATTCCAAAAGTTACAAACTTTGGATCTCACTGACCCACAATGAATGTAATGCATGAAATGAACCATTTAAATCTTTCACTTGGTTTCCTTGCAATCCATTCATCTATTTAAACGGCAGAGTCCTTGCCTTGAAAATTCATGATAAAACAGGTGGGACTTGCACATTTTTACACGCACATCACAAATACATATTATTATATCTGATAATATTAAACATCAAGTCTCATAAGTTCAAAGAAATTTGCAATGGCTGGGTTCACTTTTGACACTATTAAGAAAAATCTCACCTCAATATCAACAGAATTTGCAAAAATTAGGTTTTTAACTACAAGCCCTACCATTATTTCTTCATGTAATCCCCCATAATCAGAAAATCCTCACTTCCAATACAACACATGTCTGCGAAATACTACAAAAGGGTTATGGACATACTGTATACACTTCTAAGCAGTCATACAGCAAGCAACAAAGACCCTAAACTGCCATAAAATAGAGCACCTGCAAATCAGGGTCCATCTTATCATATTGATTACTCCTAACAAACTGCAAAAATCCAGATCTGTCAGTGCATTATGTTATGGCATATCTGGGTCTGTGATGTTTGTAGTTGGGCTGTAGTACATTTGGTATGTTCTAATTCAGAAAAATAAAAACTACCACACAATAATAGGTTTACGTCGAGGTAATTATGGTATCTACACATAGTTCTAATGATGGGATGCAGTCTTCAGTGTCTTGCTGTCATCACACAGTTAATTGCAGACAATGTAGGTATGAAACATCATTAGACTGTCTTCTATACCAAAACCATAAGCTTTGAGTAAATCTATAAAAGAACACTGCTGTCATTCACAGTTGCAAACTACACCAACTTGGGAGACTCTTGTCACATAATTGGGGCCATTTTGTTAACAGAGTACAGATGGCACAATGAAATGCAGCACCCTGTGTGAAACAGACATTTGGTTCCCACCAATCATTAAAATATATGCTGATAAGAAGGTTCATAATAAATTGATGTGACGACAAAATCAAGATTTTCATGAAAAGAAAAAAAATGTGAGTCATGTTTCAACTGCGGTCCACTGATTTTTGTACTCATTTTCTTCACCGATTTGGTGCCCCTCTGAAAACGACACTGTGCAAGTGCACTGCTTACACATGCACTGACAGAATGATATATAAACTCATGTGAAAATACTATAAAGGGCCATGGATGTAATAAGATTATTTTTAAAAAAAATCACAATAGTGTTCGATCAAAGTAAATAATTATGTTATGGGAACAATGTTCTAACGACAGGAAGCAATCTTCAGAGTCTTGTTGTCATCACAGTTAAGTGCAGACAATGTAGGTATGATGCATCATTAGACTGACATCAATAGCACAACATTGTGATCATGTAAATATTGAAACTCTACAGCCATGCCCAACTTCACTATGTAAATATTTAAACTCTACTGCCATGCCCAAATGCATTGTGTAAATATTTAAACTCTACTGCCATGCCCAAATGCAATGTGTAAATATTGAAACTCTACTGCCATGCCCAAATGCATTGTATAAATATTTAAACTCTACTGCCATGCCCAAATGCATTGTGTAAATATTTAAACTCTACTGCCATGCCCAACTTCATTGTGTAAATATTAAAACTCTACTGCCATACCCAACTTCATTGTGTAAATATTTAAACTCTACTGCCATGCCCATCTTCATTGTGTAAATATTAAAACTCTACTGCCATGCCCAACTTCATTGTGTAAATATTTAAACTCTACTGCCATGCCCATCTTCACTGTGTAAATATTTAAACTCTACTGCCCTGCCCATCTTCATTGTGTAAATATTTAAACTCTACAGCCAAGCCCAACTGCATGGTGTAAATATTTACACTCTACCGCCAAGCCCAACTGCACTGTGTAAATATTTAAACTCTACTGCCATGCCCAACTGCATTGTATATGAAGAAAAAAAAAACATCAAATGCAGGAAAGATTTTCTCAAAAAGGTAAATGAAACAAGAATATTTCAGACAAGAGCAAGTGAGTAGAACTCCGAGAGGTAGGAGCTGCTTACAATATTCATTCAAAAGCAATGCAGAACTATGAACTTTACATTAAAAATACATGTACTGTAAAAAGAAAAAAAAATAATCACAGAATTTTTAATGTGGTCCATTACAAGTGGACAGTCTGAAGCAAAAATATCTTGGCTACTCTGAAAACTCCATTACCTTAATACACATTGCAAAAAAAACCCAAGATCAACATTTCTTTTTAATCTTCTGTAATTATGATTACCAAGTTAAGCCTGATTGCAGTGTGCAGACTGTTTGAACTAAGAAGGATGCAAAAACTAGGGAACAAGTCAAGCCTAAATACCAGTCAGGCTTGCAGGATCAAGTTGTATGCCAAAGAACAAATCAATCTTGTATATTTGTCAAAAACTACCAGTGTATCCCTAAAGTATAATTTAACCATTCAGACTTTCATGATTAGCAATCAAGAACGCACATAACCAGTTCAAAAATTTAAAGTGCTTAAATGTTGTTAAAACGTACAAAAAGTTAAAGTCAGAGAGATCTACTTTCAAAATAGTATGACAGGTGCCATCTTGAATAGTTCCTGAAATTACAACATGTAGGGACTAAGCTGAATGAGCTTTTCCCAAACTACTTAATTCCATAGTTATTGCAACATCTGCATTCTATAGGATGTTAAAGACGATGATAGTCAATCCATTTATCATTTTGTTTGGAGCGATCAAGGTTTGGCTTTTAACAAATCTGCAGAGTAATTGTTAGCATAGCTAACTTCACTGGTTATGCTGTTGTTGTTGTTGTGGGGTTTAACACCATTTTTCAGCACAAGATAGGCTATACAGGGTGGCCAGTATTAATGGTGGAGGAAGTACACTGGGGGAAAACCCCGGAAAGAACCACCGACCCACGAGAAGCTACTGGCAAGCTTTCTCACATACCAACATTGGCCAAATCCAAGACTTGAACCAACGCAGATAGAGGTGAGATGGCAGTTCTCCGTAACGGAGAGCGCTTTGGACCACTTGGGGCCCCTACTGGTTATGCATAGATAGCGCTATCTTACTTTTATCACAGCTAATTTTACTATTTATGCATAGATAGTATTATCTTACTATTATCATAGCTATATTTGCTGTTTCTACTTAAAAACCACTATCTTGCTGTTATCATAGTTAACTTTACTATTTATGCACAGAAAATGTTATCTTACTTACCAATTAGCAATTCATATATCATGTTACAATACGCAAACTTCAAAAAGAAATTAGCTAATGATCTCAACGTTTTTACTTTGTAAATCTTTCATATGAATGCAGTGATATTTTAACAAAAACTGAATAAAAAACAAAATGTATGTACAGTATTGTGGGTATTTTGCCTCCTTTAATTATTTTCTTGAAAACTGGCCGTGCCACACAGGTCTGTCTTGAAGGACCACTTTTTGTTGGCAGAAGGACTCTCTCAAAAGAGGTTTTACTGTATTACTTGTGGAGAAATAATTTCAGTCTTCAGTATGCTTCTCGTCAAAATATTTCAGACAATGTGATTATAAACATCATTAGACCGAAAATAACACGGAATAGGAAACAGTCCTGCATTTCTAGATAAATTTACATCTTTTTAACGGACACCGTGTCACTCTAAGTAAAGTGGAACCAGTCTTGAAAGACTACCCCATTCTGCCAAAAAATAATGGTCTCAAAGATCATAACATAATATAACCAATAAATCCATGCAAGGAGAACCTAGCATCTCGAGACAGGTGGTCGTTCATAGCGATGGTCTAGTATCTCATGACATGTTGTAATGTAATATAACATGGACTGATTGGTCGGTTTTGCACCTCTTTGTATTTATAGTTTAGAATCAAACTTTTAATTAGTACTATATAGCCAGTAATGTGCTTATGTGCCATACACAATCGTTTTGATGTTGGATGCAATTGCATGGACCCAAATTGGCATTTGCTTCATGCACAGCAGATATTGGTCTATACAGTTTGTTAGAACTAATCAGAAGAACACGAATATAATCTGCAAATGTATCAGGTGATGGCTGATCTGGGTCTGGCCCGTGACTTACAGGTACAATACGAGAAGATGACAAGATCTACATGAATAATCTTTACTTATATACACTTTGATCTTTGGCCAAAAAAAAAAAATACAACCACCTGGAATGATTATTTTTTAACTGGACCTGCAGCAAAGTACTGCAACATTGATTCAGAGAATAAAGGTTCTTGTCGGAATTTACAAAACCAGAAAGTGATGCTCATTTATGCATGGTGGCAACACTCTAGAATATTTATTTCTCTCTCTAATGAATGCATAATACATTCTATGGCAAAGCTGACATCCGATGTAGAAAACCTGCCTTTGGAAAAATAATATACATACAAATATTATGCAGCCATTTACAATGGAACAGTCTGAAACAAAAAAATCAAGTCACTTGGACAACTCTATTCCCTTAATATTACTTACATAGAGAAAGATTATTTCAGTCTTCAGAATGTTTCTCATCATATTATTTCAGACAATGTGATTTATCAACATCATTAGACTGAAAACTGCATGGTTAAATTTTCAAGTTAAAATGCAGACATCTAAAATACAAGTATATTACAAATGGATTGGTACACTTAAAGACAGATTTTATGAAAGACGGATAAATCCATATAAGATTATTGCTATGCAAAATGTACTGACCGAAATACCATCACACGTGTCCTTCCAGTATTGCAATTTTTTAAATAAAAAAGAGGCACGTACAAAGGCAATTTTTTTTCAAGTAGGCAAACTGCATGGCAAACAAAAAAGTGTGGAATATTGGAAAATATAAAGTCTGATGATATGAAAGAGTAGAATCAAATATCATGAACATTTCATATGTAACTGTTATATGCCAAATTAGGCTGAAACTGATCAAATGGGTTTTGCTGTGAAGAAAAGAATATTCTTAACAGGCAATGCAAGACAGATGGCTTTACAAAAGTGTCACCGACTTCACAAAACCAGATGGTTATCACCTATTTGTGTTGTTGTTGTTGTAGGGTTTAACGCCATTTTTCAGCACAAGATAGGCTATACATGGCGGCCAGTATAATTGGCGGAGAAAGAACCCTGGAAAACCCTGGGAAGAACCACCGACCTACGAGAAGCTACTGGCAGACTTTCTCACATTCCCTATTTGTGATGAGTGTCACTGTTCTAGACTGGTTTATTTCTTATGTCCGACGGAAGGGGACAGTAGTTGCCAAACTTGTTTCATTCCAAAGTAAACTGAAAAATGAAGCTGAGTTACAAGATCTATTTTATGAATACAGAACAATTAATGCGAATACTTTAATGCTGGCCTTTACAATTTTGCATTTAGAAACAAAAATATTGTTATGAATTTGACAGTTTTATAACCCCAACATTACTTATGGATGGAAAGATTACAATTTCAATCTTCAGGATGTTTCTCGTCAAAATATTTCAGACAATGTGATTATGAACATCATTAGACTGAAAATAACAGATGCCATCAAAAACTTGGTCTTTCCAGTACCAAGTTGAATTAGAAAGAAAAAATATGGATACGGGTTAAACAATAATAATTTTAAAACCTGCGGTAAGTAAGAAAGCAAACTGGTTTAATTTCAGACCAAAATATATAGTAGAAAACAATAAATATGATTAAAAACAAATAAAATTATAAAGACTTGATGTTAGAAAGCTGTTTTGTCTGCTACATTTCATTGAATTTTAGATCAGTGGGATTTAACAAATAACAAATAGAGATTGTTAACAAACATAAGACAAGACTAGACGCTTGTTCTAAACAAAGATTTTGTGAGGTTCACAAAATTCAAAGGCGACTGTAAATTTATAGTTTTCTTATTTCCATAAATACATCTTATACAAATGACAAACACAAAGAATTTGTAGGGCCCTGAGTGGTCTAAAGCACTGTCTATTACGGATCAGTGACACCTCACCTGTCTGCGTGGGATCAAGTGTCTGATTCAGCCAATGTGGGTCTGTGAGAAAGCTTGCCAATAGCTTCTCGTGGGTCGGTGGTTCTTTCCGGGGTTTTCCCCCAGTGTACTTCCCCCACCATTAATACTGGCCGTCATGTATAGCCTATCTTGTGCTGAAAAATGGTGTTAAACCCTACAACAACAACAGAATTTTCAATGCAGCCATTTACAAGCAACTCGTCTGAAAGAAGAGCAAGTACCTTGAAAACTCAAGTTTCTTTATATTACTTTTATGGAGAAAGAGTATAATTTCAGTCTTCAGTGTTGCTTCTCGTCAAAATATTTCAGACAATGTGATTATAAACATCATCAGACTGAAAACAGTATTGAATATCCTTCTAATTCTAAGCAGTTAAATTTTTTGCATCTTATTTGACAATGCCATATGTCTTGCTAGGATTTTACAACCAGGAGTCCAGGATTCCTATTTGGAAAAAATAGAAGCCCCCCCACCCCCCCCATGCATGTATCATTTGATCTTAAGTTTGAAGTTTGCTAGGCCATCCAGTAAGCGGCTACGCTTTGCCACCACCTTATGTCAGACTGGTTTTCATACCTTCCATGTAAGGGAAGATATGGATATCGAGCGGACTTTGAAAATAAAAGTCTAGTAGACAAATCTAATCCACTGGGCGTCTGGATTGACTTGCAGATATGTTTATTGCAAGCAACCAAATGACCCATACTGCACCCTCCAAATATTCTGGATAGAACTCTATAAATTTAACTCAAGATCAATTTAGTTATGACTCAATTATGTGATTGTTTCAGGCGTTTAGTGGTGGCGGAAAATTTGTAGGTTTTACCAGACTTTCATCAATATTTGCGAAATTCAATGACTTTTCATGGGCGGCAAAAAATTTAATCATTTCTCCCGACTTCCCAGTTGCGTGGGAACCTTATGTATGACAGGTAAATCCATAAAAGACTATCATCATACACACCCCATCAAACTGTATAGAGTATCATTTAATCAGTATTTGAGAACTATAGGATAGATATTTTTTAAAAATAGGAGAAAGCCCAAAAACTACAGCTCAATCTACAAACAAAAGTTGTCTAGTTTCTTTTGCAATTCTTTATCCTTACAAAAATTGTCTAGTTTCTTTTGCAAATCTTTATCCTTACATCGTATAACTGGCATCGTATAGAAAGCATTCTTGATGTACCATTAAACCTTATACCTTACTACATATATACCATGTAAATAACACCAGAAAAACAAAACAGATTTGATATAATTAATCATCTTCCAATTTGCAAAAACTAAATTACATCAAATTCCAATTGGGAAGGGTTTATTTGTGTACCTATCCACCCCCAAACTGCTAATGCCTCAAGCATCCGAGCAACAAGAATATAATCTGAAGGCTCTCCAGTGATATGGCAGTACAGATCTCCCTCATTATAACAGGGTAGTCTGGAACATAATAAATGACCGTGTTAAACATCAAAATGCATTATGTGGAAAACAGTGATATGTACAAAATTGTGATTATATATGAATATATTCATTTATCACAATATACCAAATTATTACTGCAGGCACTATCAAATTTTTAAAAAAATATAATAAAATAGTATTCTGAATAAGAAACCAGGATCGAGTTTCATCTATTTTTTATCAACCCATGTTATACACTTCTTTTGGTCATTGGGTCCATAACAGTACCACGTTATAATGGTGGAGAGCTATACTTTCAAACCTTTGTGCAGACTAAATTACCTTGAAGAATGGTTTTGGCCACAATAGCAGCCAGGCGGCCAAGAAGATGACCCCTACCGTCAATGATAATGGGCTGGAAAGAAATAGAAGACAATCAATCTAGTACCAGCCATTGCATAATCCTAATTAATAGTTGGGATCTAACCCATTATGAATCACACCCCACCTGTTATCATTGAAAATAACTGACCAACTAAAAGTGTGGTCATCAGGACAAATTAATCATTAGCCATACCTATATAGTGAAGCATACAAGACTTTAAGATATTGTATTGTATCAATTCATTTTTGCAATTTGACATTTTCAAGTTACATGAAGCTAAATTTCAATTGGCTGGAGGGCAATGGAATATGGGAATGCAAAAATAGGTTCAAGATGAAATCCTTTCTTTCAAAAAGAAAAATATACTAATAACGAAGAAAGTGTTCAGATAGCTTCATTTCCTTCAAGCTGTATATTATCCTTTTAACTGATACCTGCTTCCATCGCAATCCAGCACGATATTTATGTTAATGGAACTTAAATGCCATCTAAATCAATATGACTTTAATCTATAGCAGACATGCCAACATATAAAAAAATCACCATTAAAATCAGGAGATAGAAGAGTAAGGTGTAGATATGATAAAAGATATTTAATTTTGCTATTTCATTTCATTGTAGGTTGAAGATTTGCATTTCTGCAAATGTTCATCATTTAAGTGTTATTGGGTGCCAAATTTGCTAACAAGAATAGCTTCCAGGGTTGATGCTGACAAGCTGGCTCTTTGGCTAGTTTAAAAAAAAATGGCAATTGAGAATGCTCTCTCGGCATTGTTGTTGCTGTGCAGTATTCAAAGTATCGATAGCCTTACTTTCCCAAGGGTTGAAAACAATACTTGGCCAGATCCATCCTTTTTTATTTCATGAGAGCAACCCACTGATTATCTGCTCTTTCCATATTCAATTCTGTGTCTAAACTAGATTTGGTAAAGCTGAAACTCTATGCAGATCATCAGTGTTGATTCCTTCTATTTGGCTGGAGAAAAAGGCCTGGTCTTTAAATGATACTACAGATTGTTTTGACACATCTCCAATGCATGTTCTGTGTTTATTAATGTAATCTAGACCACCACAATGTATTGAGAGATGCTGTGAGCAACATTGGCAGAATGTATGATAGGCCTTGCAGTTGATGGATGAATGAATGCAAACTGCTTCTTTCAATCACTCCTACATTTTTTGATCCCCTATCTTTTTTCTTGCCTGGTGAAAATTCATCAGTTACTTCCTCTTCTTATTTTTTTAAGCTTCTTGCTGAGATACTTTTCCATTACGTTGCAATGATTTACTGATGGGGTCGGATACAGAGAACCACACTGTGAGACAATCTCTTTGTACTGGCAGATGAAAAATGGAAATGGTAATGTATGAAGAAACATACCAGACACAGAAAAACCAGATGCAGAAACAAGGACATAGAAAATGTTTTTGTAACAAAACACAAAAAAATCAACAAAAATGGATTTTTCATTCTCGAGTTGAAAAATCGAGAAATCAGGATACACCCAAAAATTGGTATTCTTCTGACTTTTTCAGTAGGGCTGGCAGGTCTGCTATAGAAGTGTGCCACTATGTAATGATAACGTAACCAGGGGACGCTTCCATTGGATTGAGTTACACCATCTTCCTATTTTTATACAGAGAGGGTACCTCTTTCTACAGGGCTCCAAATATTTTAATTCTGATTGAATCATTTCAAGAATAGAGGGAAAATATTATGTCATAACCTGTGCAAAGGAAACCACTGTCTTTTCTTTCAAACTATACATTATTGGCAAGAACCTGATACGGTTTAGAGAATAAGTTTCCTGATAAATGCATTGATCGTGAAGGGTTTCATGTTGATGAGGTTTTATGTATGTATCTAAAAATGGAATGTGCTGAGAACACTTTAGTTCTGCTCTTAGTTTCTTGGAAACAGAGCTGTATTATAACATACCCCTGGCTCATCTTTAACTGGAAAATGCACTAGTCAAATACTGAGCAGCTGCTAGCAGCAGCAACTATGAATCTAGCATTTTATCAATATAGTACAAGGAAATCTGTGACAAGACAAAATCACCTCATCTGTGCTATAAATATAAATATTTTACAGTACAGTCAAGGTGATTGTCTGTAAGGGACTTTATTGAAAAAATGTCCAACTCCTGTGGCAGCAGCACATTGATATTGTATTGTAGCAGTAATAATAAAAGCAGCTGGTAGTGGTAGCAATGAACATGAATATCGTTGCTACCGCTACCAGCTGCTTTTATTATTACTGCTACAATACAATATCAAACTCGCTTGATACATGTGGCTGTGACAATAATATGGTAATGAAAAGATTTATAAAAAATTATAATTGCATCTTCTACAGTGAACTGTTATTAGTTTCGGTTGTTAGAATAATGAGACACCCCCCCCCCACGGTATACAACGCCATTATTTAGGCAGGAAGACGTAGCACTAAAACATAAATAGCATGTGATACGTCTAACTTAACAGCACTAAGTAGAGTGCTATTTTTTTGTTCCCCATACCGAACTTTCTTACTGAAATCCTATTTAACTTTTTCCAGAAATCACAAAAGGTGGAAGACAGAAACCTAGATCTATGCGAATCAATTTTTCATAATTTTCAATTAAATGCTCGATTTTGTGATTATTACCATCTAGACACGAGATATTTCGGAGGGGTGGGGGAAACATACAGGAAAAAAAGCCTTATTTTAACAAAATGCTTTCAAAATATCAATTGTTTACAGAGTGTACTAATTTGCCTTTGTTTTAAAAGTCTGATGCGGTTTTTATCATAGTTAACTCCATACTGTTAACAATATACAACCATTTTAAGCAGAGTGTACTTTCATACCTTTTGCGAGAACCCCATGTTGGTTCAAAAGAGGAAGCCACGTGGGGTTTACACGCCGAATTGCAGAGCGAACCGGAAGTAATATGCCGACATAATGATCCTCAACGATTGAGAGCAATGATAGCTGATTCGGACTATATCTGATTCAAATTAATTACGGGCCTATTCAGATCACATGAAATACTATATAATAATTACAAATAATGGTACACACATTCCTGTTTTCTTTCATTCCTGTTTTTTTTAAGCATAGTTAGAGAATGTTAAAGGCTGATTTTCAGCTCGTAAATTTTCACAAAATATTTCTTATGTGAAGAACTACTGGTGTTTCAACAGTGTCAGTTGGAACTATTTTCGTAATTTTCCAGTTAAAATCAGAACAAAATGATGTTTGCTATTTTTCGAAACCAAAATAACTTCTCAATGATTACAAAAGATCCGAAAGATGTTCAGAATATTCACGTGTGATATTGCATGAATCGTGAAGGTGACAGGACCCAAATTTCAATATATATACCTCTGGATCTACGAGAACGGATTTACAAAGAGTTTGTCAAAATACAAGTGAAACGCAAACACAAAGTCATTCATTCGTTTCTTTTAAAACTATTTTCCTAAGAATACGAAGACTGATTCTTGGAGGACACCTTTTCAGTCACAAATACAAACGAGGGTATAAAAGCTTACCATCATGCCGCCAACTTTATCATTAGTGATACAACAGGTTCCGTGGAAAGACGTCAATGACAATAGTGAGATCTTGGAGGATTATCATAGCCTTCTACATGAATTGTTTCCTTTGGATTTTGGACACCACATGGTAAGTGTATCACGATGAAAGATTGTTTGCAAAAAAAAAATACAATGCTAAAAGTTTCACTTTATAAAAATTCCTAAAAACTTCTACGGTGAAATGTGTTAGTGACTTCGTTTTGGGGTTTACCAGCAGATTCCTTGTGGACTGTTTAAGAACGGTTCCTGCAAAAGGATCTTGAACTTTCCAACTATATATTTACGATCAGTTCCTGCAAATACATCATGACCTTTTTAACTTTGTTTATGAACAGTACCTGCGAAGACAATATGGTTGCTGCTTTAAATGCGCAGTCTGTTAAAAGCGTTGCGCTATCGTATGGATACTTCTCAGCCTCTGCGTGAAGAAAAGATTCGTGACGTTTTATCGACTTTCGCTTGGTGGTAACACATATACTGGAAAGATGTACGTGATTGGAAAAGTTCTGGCTTCGACGCTCGGACGAAACAATTTGACAATGTGACATTTAAACCCGTGTTAGCCACAGTAACAGAAGAACCCGGCAAGTCCAAGGAGCTGCTTGTTTATTTTGGACTTATTCCTTCGAGATGCCTTGGTCGCACAATGGACCTCTAATAGGGCGTTTAATGGTTGTGCGATCTGCGAGAAGAGGCGATAGTACCCTGAGAACCCTAAAAACTTAATGTTTAAGGCTTTTGCCAAGTCCTAATCGCAGAAGTTTTCTCCGGGTCGGTCTTTATACTTCCCTCAAATATAACATGAACCAGATAAACGACTGAGGACATGAACAACTCGCATTTAGAAGGTTTCAGCTTAAGACCGTGCTGGTGTAAGCGTGCGAACCCTGCCTCCAAACGTACCATGTGCTTGTCGAACGTCCTAAGGAAAATGAGAAAATCATCTATGAAAATGAGGTACTCTTGAAGGTACTTTTCTCCCATGCATGTCTGCATAAGACGCTGAAAAGTAGCCCCAGCGTTGCACAGACCAAAACCCATGCTGTTCGCCTCATAAAAGCCTAGCGGACCCACCGAGAAGGCTGTATATTGACCCAGACACTCATCTGTGATGGTTCAATCTAGGGAGGGAAGGAGCTCGGTGGGAAGCTCCAATTGCCAACTGGAATTTTGAATCGCCTGGTGTACTAAAGTCAAATCGTGCCCAGTCACTAGATTAGGCCATTCCTTATTGCAATCACTAAATCGGGATATTAGAGAAAGGTTTTTACCTACTAATACTTTTAAATTTTGCGTACAAAGCGTACATATTATTGCCTAAAATTGATCTGAGTCAAAGAGACCTTTTTGACAATGTCTGGATACAAGTAAATGTTATGAACGGTGGCTAATTTTGTGATGTGAATGTATGTAATTCAGATTTACAGAACTAAGAAAGAACATTTTGAGGACATTCAAGATTGAAATATGTATGAACATTTTATGGCCATTCTTATTACCAGTGAGGAAAGATATGTTTATGCCATGTCATTTGTATGCTCTCCACTGGAGGGACCTCAGCTAAGTACATGACCTGTATGGTTGCTACCTCTAATCCAAACACTATATCAAAAACTTAAACGGGGGAATGTGCAAAACAGCTATTGTGTGATTGCTAGTGGAAATAACACTTTTACATCGTCTTGGCCTATTGGTTCTGAGGCTGGTAGATCTTCAGTTCCATTTCTTCAGATGGTACGTATACGATAAATATGGTCTCAAGAAGCATTTTTGTGCTATTGTTATAAACCCTAGACAGCACTGGTCATATGCTACAATATTCTATTTGCGAAACGTTTTGAACATTTCTCAAGTAACTGTTTAAATAATTAGATTAAGAATGTCAAGCTCTTCTCAAGGAGTAGGAAGCATCTGGAGACCCAGATATTGCAGATCATCAGATCGAATCCTTGATCACTGCCAGATCCACTCGCTGAGAGGAATCTCCAGGATCACTCAGATTTACACGCTTCAGAGGAAAATCCTGGAGATTGATTCGAAGACTTGGCACTGCTGAGCAAACACCAGTTCAAGCTCACCCTCTTGTAAATATGCTGTAGTTAGCCACTTATTACAAGTGGGAAAAGCTCCCCTGGATAAACAGCACCGATGTAAAGTACTCGAATAGAGACGCCAATACTGATATCGGAAGTCAGATGAACTAGATCAAAATACTCCAGAGGCATTTACAACAACAGAACTTGAAACGGTGCTATGCAACATCAAGTCAGGCAAAACAGCAGGATATGACAACATCCTGCCTGAGTTCTAGAAGCATCTTGGCCCGAAGGTAAAGGAATTTGACACGGTCTGGTGTGCAGGGTTGTTGTTGGAATGATCTAGATGATTGCCGCGCTGGATAGTTGAGACTATCTAACCTCTCCTTTGCGACAGGGGCTTCAAAGTGTGTTCAATGCCTATATCACAGTCATGCAAGTTCATGTATGCAGATGACATTGCTCTCGGGACCCAAAATTGCTCATTTACTGAGCTTGAGTTAGTACTGAACAAGGTCCTAAAGCATATGACGGATTTCAACAAATGCCGTCTACAGCGAAGACAGTCTCCAGCGTCTTCCACCTTAATAATGCTAATGTCAACCGTGAGCTCTGCATCCTCCTAAAAAAACAACAAAAAAAACCAAAAAAAAAAAAACAAACAAACAAACAAACAAAAAATATGACCCGACACCTACTTACTTTGGTGTGACTCTGGAAAGATCACTGCCATTCGACAACCACATGAAGAAAAATGCAGCAAAAATTAGCACTGGAAATAACATAATCCGCAAACCCGCTGGCTCAGCCTGGGGCACTAGTGCTCAGACGCTCAAGACATCAGTACTAGCCCTCTGTTATTTAACAATTAAGTATTGCACTCCTGTCTGGAATCGATCATCGCACACCAAATTAATTGATGTTCAGCTCATCATAACAATGTGCATAATCTCTGGAACACCCGGTCCGACTCCTCTACTATGGCTGCTGATACTCAGCAGCATTTCTTCTCCACATCTGCGTCGCCAGGAATCAGCCATAGAAGTGTTGGCTAAAGTCTATGCCACTTAGAAATTCCACTGTACATGGGCATCACCTCACATCAAGCAGTCCGCATGATTTCGAGACGCCCAATCTAGTTTGGTTCATTGCCGTAGGATACAGCTGCTATTTCGGCATGGAGTGTCGAGTTATCTTCAACAGATGTTGCAGACAACTCCCTCGTAGATGAGCCATCTGTCTGCTCTTCTGGCTTTAACCTTTCTCGTCATTATGGACCACACTGAACCACTTTCGGACAGGACAAAGTCGTTGTGCAGTCAATTTTGTGAACAACTGTCCACTGACAAAGTTCCCAGATGGACTACAGGCTATCCACCTTGATGATGATAACGCAGTTAAATTGCTGAGCACGCACTGAAAACGATATTAATACTAATGATCAGAATTGCGTTTGCGATACTCCATTTCACATTTCTTTTATAGATTTTAGATGTAGTTTCTTCATTGCATGTTTCAATTAACGACATGACTATTGATCTATGATATGACCTGATATATCCATGAACAAGTTTTGGTTTTATATCTACCCAATTCTGATTTGATTGTCCATCAAATGCTTCCATATTCTATTAGTAAGATTTTGATAAAACCTTTTTACTATCGATCTTTTTGTGTGAGCAACATGTATTTTATACCCATTGTAGTAGTTTGCATGTCTATTGTAATATATTCCCTTTAATAATCAAATATAAGTTTATTTCCTCAGCTTTTAGAATATTAAAGATTTCTATCAAAGTGTCGAGTGCTTTGTGAACGTATCTTTAGAAATTTCTTTAGCCCAGGCGCACTCGTATAGTTAGAATTCATATATAACTTTTGGTAGGCTTGTAGATCAACTAAATCCGCCTGGTTCAGCTCGCTTGCGTAGCTTAGATATGGTCTTCTAAACGGAATTTTGTCTTGATTTTTCGTCAGTTATGGGCCTGCTGTTTTACATTTTCACAAATCAAAAGTCCACTATCTTTTTACATTACATTGGCGATTTTGCCTTTGCCATATGTAACCAATGACATAGTGTAAACTTGACGATCACTTATAGAATAAGCAGCTGGTGAAAACACTTATTTTTACGATAAATCATTGCTATGGCCCAAGTCAGTTTTATATATACGTTTTTATTCCAAAGCAATATAAGTCAAGAGTAAGGCAACCAAGTTAAAATGTAATAACTTTAGTCACATTCTCATTGGTATATTAAATACTGTACTTTACGATTAGACTATATGATATCGCAAGAGATGCTACGAAACAAACTAATTAGGTAGTTAAATGGAATTATCAATCAATGTTTTTAAGACCTTGTGGCCTAATGGATAAGGTGTTGGCCTCCGGAGCCAAAGATTGTGGGTTCGAGTCCCATCAAGGTCGTTTGTTTTACTCACACATGGCAGTAGCCGTCGATAATCCAAATAGCATCAGCAACTGACAAATCTGGAATTATTTGTAGAAAAAATATCTCCGTATAATTTTTGAAAAGTGTTCAATTTCGTTTTCTGAGGATTCGGCAGTCGTGATTAATTTTTATGGTAATGACTTCCAGTCTTTGGTAGTTTTTGGGAAAAGGCTAAATTTGTCGCAATCAGTTCGTGATTGTTGTATCACAAAAGTATATTCAAGATCATAATTTCTACTGGTTTGTTTTGGTTTGATCAAATTGTGGCAGGATATTTTAGCTTTCTATTTCAGGTCTTTGTAGAAACGAATTCCAGTCTACGTTTTTTCTAAATGGTTTCCATGAGAACTTATCCCATATTGAGATCATAATGCCTGCTGTGTAACACTATTCAGATTTAACAAACATGGCAACTTGCTCAATGAATATGCCATACTTGTTTTATGCAATCTCATTTTCATTATGTTGCATTTTCTTAAGGTTAGAATCATATACCCCATTTTCGTGCCCACTATCATACAGTAATGATATCATTTTATGATATCTCGATATCCAGCTTGCTTGGGCTTCATTGATATGTAGGAGACACATTCATCTGCAAAGAGGACGATTTCCCAGTTAGTTTCAATTATGATATCGTTGACGTGGAAGAAAACGTGCACTGGTCCAAATAGTGTGCCTTGAGGTACTCCAGAAGCAGCTTTGGACCAATAATAAAATAGTTTACTCTTTAACAGTTCGTGGGGGATATTATCAAATGCTTTCGCAACAGTGATCTTTTGACGAGTTTCACATATGTAACAAGTACTGACTTCCCGAAGACGTTTCTTATATATTTTTCAGTATTATACTTTCAGTACGTTTTATGGTGCACCCATCTCACACTAAACTTAAGCAGCTTTGACCTCATGGTATTCACAATCATTCTGATAAACTGATAACTTTGAGTATTTATTATTGAAACTGGAATGGGTGCTAATGTTTTTGTGAGGTATACAATTTTTTGAGAAACTTGCACAGCGAAGACAGTGAAACAGCGAATACTACCTAGTAAGTGAATTCTACTCACGTGGCAAAGAAACTAGCGTCAATGAAGCGAGCAAGTTCTCCAAGTTCTTAAATAGACACGAACAGTTTGCGTTCAGTTCTTAAAAGATCCTATAATTTCCATAACAATGAAGACGTCATCTTGTTTGTCACTTGGAGATACTTCTTCCTGGTAAAATATTCTTCTAGCATTATCTCCCTCTAAGGTTTCTTATTTCTATACAAGAGAGCCTTCTAAAATTATTTATCTGATTTCAAACATCTCTTCCGTGAAATTAGAGATACGGCCTTTTAAAAGAAATCAGTGATATTTTGAGGTCCTAACGTATTCAGCTATTACATTGTTTTTTGGTTTCGTGTGTAACGGTTATTAGATAATCTGATGAACATTTTAGATCTACTTTTCTCCTTGCATGCTTCAATTAATGACATGCGTTTTGATCTATGATATGAATGTTATATCCATGAATCAAGTTTTCGTATGTATCTAGCATTTCTGGTTTCATTGTCTGAAAAATTCTTCCAACTTCTAATTTTAAGTGTTTGATTTATCCGTTCTACCAGCAACTCTTTTTATTTGTCTGGGTACGCAAAAGCTATTGTATATTTTCATTCTGCAAAAATTCAGTGACATTTCTGTTATAAAATTCATTTCCTTCATCGACTTTGATTTTTATATGACTTGTTAAATCAATTTTCACCTTTTCTGATGCATCTACCCATATCTAGTTTCATTGTCAGCAAAATACTTCTACGGCCTAGTCTGAAGTCCTCGATCACTCCTTTCTACTATCGACGCTTATTTTGTAGGGGTAGGCAGAATAATATTGTATATTTTCCCTGTGCAGTAATTCATTGACATTTATATTACAGAATATTTATTCCTTCTGCGTCTTCTAGTTCATTACTCATTCTTATAAAAGCGTCGTGTACGTCGTCAAATTTTTCGTTTAAAAATTTCTTTGACCCAGGGGCATAGTTTTTATTTCATTCCAAGTCAAATGTCAGGTAGCATAGTAAATATGTAATATCTGTAGTCACCTTCTCATTCATAGATTAAATATTGTATATATTTTGCTATTGCTATAGTATACTAATAGGATATACTTTAAAGTGCATAGAACCTATTGTACAATGTATCTAAAGATACGACTACAGAAAGGGTAGACTGATTGAACTGTTAGAGTCCAATCGGAATAAGGAGTGCCTACTTTAAAATAAACAAACATAATGTAAACATGGGGTAAACATACTTCTTGTGTATAATGCATCGTACGATGAAAATAAATATGTTGATCCACTCCACAGATAGAACAGGTCAACTTCCAAATAATATTCATGAATTTAGCACAATAAATGGAATCTGGTCGCTCACTTCCGACGAATACGTTCATCTAAAGAATCTGAATGATGACATTTGAAAGGAATGCACTGACAAACAACAAAGAATCTGAATGATGACATTCGAAAGGATTACACTGACAAACAACAAAAAATCTGAATGATGACATTCGAAAGGAATACACTGACAAACAACAAAAAATCTGAATGATGACATTCGAAAGGAATACACTGACAAACAACAAAAAATTTGAATGATGACATTCGAAAGGAATACACTGACAAACAACAAAGAATCTGAATGATGACATTCGAAAGGAATACACTGACAAACAACAAAGAATCTAAATGATGACATTCAAAAGTAATACACTGACAAAAAACAAAGAATCTGAATGATCATGTTCGAATGGAAAACTAACACCCCATACACAAATGAGATAACAAACACCTCCACAAAATGAAAATGAGACAAGTAGCTGTAACTGCCCATAAGATGGTATGCGTCTAGAAATGGGTAGATCTACACATGGACTGATGCGCGTGTGGAATGGTGTCATTCGAGGTCCTGATACAACGCGAATATGAATCTGAAGACCAATTGCCCAGTATCTGAATATGGCGGTTCTCGATCCTTGCGTGAACTGCTGTATTGGGAGCCACTATTTGAAACGAGTGGCCATTTAATAGTGATCTTGATAGCTGAGTACGTGTAGTTGCACATGATACTTCTCCAGAAAAAATGGATCTAGAATGTGGATCTACGATCGCCCATTCTGCCACAGATCGCAAGATAATTGTTTACAAGCACGCAAGGGGTAAGTAGCACACCATCTAGGAATGGATCGAACTTTGATGCCATATATAGACCCACTAGAATCATCTCCATCAATGTTGAAGTCACTGATACGCAAGTACTTCAGATCGGTGGTTGACATAACAGTAAACATGCCACATCAGAAAACAAACAAAGCTGGCGAAGACGCAACAATCAGCGTACCATCCTCCAAGGGACAAATGAAAACTTTGAAGCAAAGGTGCACATGTACGCCAATATATCGATTACCTTGATTGTCACGTATTGGTACAATGGAACACAATTCATGTGTGTGCATATGTATGTGTGTGTTATTTGGATTTGAACGCAGCTTTTTTATTAAATTCAGTCATATCGCTGCTATGTCTGCAGTATGACAGTTTATAGTGATGTCTAGCACTGAAAAACAACATCATGCCGCAGAGATGTAACATCATGTCCCACCCAGTCACATTATCTTGCCACCAGGTTGACAGAGTCCTAACATTAACCTCTTAATGCTGAGCGCCAAGCGAGGCAGCTGTTAGTACCATTTTTGTGAGTCTTTGTTATGACTTGTAAGTCTTTGTTCATGACTCGGCCGGGGATCGACCTCCCACATCCGAGGCGGACGCTCTAACCACTAGACCACCGGAGTGGTAACACAATTCGTTGTTTTCTACCATGTATGGCCCCATAGATGGGCAGGAACTATAATGGGGTAGATTACACGCAGAGCTGTGTACAACCTATCTGTTTCCATTATGCAAACTTCTTCAGCCATCCATCACATCCAAGAGGAGCGATGTTGTATCAGTAAAGAACTCAACATAATTAAATTGATGAAGCATTTCGATACGTACCACTGTATACCGCAAATATGCCAGGGTCCGACATTATAATGTTCTGGCATAGATGCCTGACTCTTTTTTTCTTAATTTTCCTACTTGTCAATAGCTAGAAACCTTTTGTTCTGATTTCAAGGGAAAAAAAATAATATTATATCCATCATATTATTTTCCAAAAAGAGTTGAGATAAACGAAATAAAATATGTCACCTCAAATGAAAATCGTAGCCTATGTGAAAATTAACCGATCGCTTCCTCATAATACATGTCATTGCTGTGTGTATGCTGATTGTTGTCTAAATTTTAATAAATCTAAAGCGGGGTGATAATGTGCCCTCATTAATTAGGGCGTTGATGAAATGAAAGTGTTGACACTGAAACTCTTATTTGGATGCCAACATCTTGGCAAGATATTTATCAGAAAGATCCAGTAAACACACTTACTCCAGAAACGAGAAAATGTTTAGTGTTTTAAGAAATTACGTAAATTTCTAAACAGAAAACAACTGATCTCTTCAAAATTGTAGGATGATTCGCAGTCTTACAAAGGAATACTAACACGTTAACATACGCTAGCAAATAACCAGAAACCGAAATTTTCGATAAGACGCATTTGTCCCGAATATCATTCACAACAGTCCTATTGGCATACATTACGGGTGTCAAACATGTGATTAAACAATCATGAATACAATTAGATTTGCAATATTCACAATTAGTTTGTGATAAAAATATATTTTGTAAAATTAAATTAGCAGTTTTTAAAATTATTTTGTTATTAATAATGAAAATGATACTTTTAACATCATTAAATTCGTAAGAAGATTCCTCCCGAATTTCCATTCAGTCCTTACTGGCAGAAACTACCGACGTATCGGTACAAGAGCACCAGAAATAACAAAACAGCAGTAATCCGGTATATCGGTTTCTCACCCATGCGACAGAGAAATTTACTTGTTTTGCTAACTTGTTCTTGTCTCAGTCTAGTCACATCTGACCAATTGTCTCCGTCATGGTGTCCACGCGCTCAGAACTACTTTTAAAAAAAGAAACCCTTGTTGTCGTCTGCTGTGCCTGACGTAGTTGTACTAAAATCAAACAACAACAACAACAACAGCAACAAATATATAACAAAAACATAGTAACTTAAGTCAAATCCATCTTCGAGAACACACCATACAAAAAACAATTCGAGGAAGACAAAGACAAAACGCATATGATGTCGAACTTTTTGGTATTATGCTTCCACACAGCATGGTCAATTTTATTCTATATGCAGGTCTAGCTTTTAAATCAGCGTCATTAAATGTTGCTAAAGCTACCTAACTAGTTTTAAATACTTCGTGTGAAACAAATTATATACTGTTAGTTACATTTAATGACGCTGACCTGAAAATGACTATGCTTCAGATAGGATAAAATTCTCAATGTTGTGTGAAATGAACAATATAATAGAAAACTTTTATCCATGCATATATACTATAGACCTATACACTTCATAGCCTCCCTACTCTCTTAATAACTACGGAAAACTTAGAAACAGCCCGAAAAGTGTGATATAAAACATGCTTTTTTTCCTAATTTTGTTAAGCGTCTCCACTGTGCACCGGTTGAATAAAAAATATACCTACAATATTTAATGACAAATAACACACTTACCAGCCAGAAGGAATAATATATCCGTCAGCACATTAATCCATAAGCAAATTTCACTGTAGCACTTACCATATTTCCAGGACAGAAAATTTCAGTGTATCCCTCAGGCGTGTAAAATTGAGGATTAAAAAAAGAAAATTGGTGTCAGAACTGGGGGTGAAATAAAAAATGTGGGGATCAAAAATGTACTGACAAATTTTCATATGACTCGTACTTTTTCAGTTGAAATAGGATATTGCAACTTGCAAAACATACTCTCTCTCTCTCTCTCTCTCAACATACAAATAAATCAACATGTACAATTAACAAACAAATGCATTATCCATTCAAAGAATACTTTTATTAGTTCATTTTTCCTTTAAAGTCGTACTTTTAACAGTCTCCTTATAATCAATATGAAGCAATATTATAGCCCAACACAGTACATACAAGCCAATACAAAAAGCCAAATAAATCTTTTTAACAAAATGGCAATCAAATTACTGCCTTTCATAAAATGTGTACTATCATCGGTTTCGTTTTAGCAGCAGGGAGGGCGAACAACCTCTAATTGGTTCACCTGTATTTCGCCAAAATACAACTTCCTGGGGGATCGCAAAAATCGTTTAAAAAAATGCGATACTCAGCGTAAAACGACTTCGTCAACGACAAATTAGTTTACCTGTTATCGCTGATGTTTTTTTTTCTTCGATGCAAAATAAGAAAATACGCGATAGTGTCGGTGACGCATTGAGAGCGTCGCCCTCTCTGCTGCTATGAATTAAAATTTTTATCTAACCCGGTTCGACACCGTGTTCGAGGATCGTGTAAGTTTATTGTTATAAATCCGTGTGGGGTTATTTTAGCACGACTAAAGAAATTTCTAAACTTATTTATGTCCATATCGCCGCTACACCAGGTCTGATGAATATTTCGTAACGTGTGAGTATCGACTCCGTTAAAGACAGTAAGAATATTACAGTTATCCCTGATCACTTTAGGGATTTGTGTATACCGCTGGGTTACATAAATTATGTCAGTGTTTTTGTGTCTACCTCTGGAAAATATCCTAGCTGGATTTGATTGTTTATCCAGCATAATATCATCGTAAACAACTAAATTGTTAATTGACCCGTCAATGGAATCAATACTTGGTGCTTCATTAATGTCAGTTATAAATTCAACAACATCATCTCCACTTAACGATTTTGCGCTTTCATTATAATCTTTTATCACATCATAACAACGCTGATCGTCTACAGATGGTGCTACCAGATATAATTTATCCCATTTCATCCACTTCATTATTAAATTCAGTAACAACTGCGTCTTACCACTTCCAGATGGACCTATAATAATCATACGAACAGAATTTGGTAACGCTGCGTGATGCTTAACTGGTTCTCGTTTCCTTGTAGCAGAAAAGTCAGTGATTTCCATTAGAAAATATATAAAAAGAATATGAATTTATATTGTGTTAAATGCAGGGCGCGCACGCCAACAAGTGACCTAACAACCATTACGACAAAAAAAAAAACAGATCTGCGGTTACGGGCAAGTGTGAGCAATGCGGTATAAAGAAATTTAAATTTATCTCCACTGGCAAGTCAGGTGAAAAACCAAAATCAAGTAAAAAAAAAAAAAGCAACACGGAGGTGACATTGCAGCAAATTTAGAAAAACTACCTGGGACTCCGTGGGCTAATACCCAGGAGAAAAACATCTTCCAGGATATAGTTACTGCGGTCCAGGAACCCGACTTGATATCAGACTTGATCATAGATGTTGAAAACGTTAAAATTAAAATAAAAAACGTAAAAAAACGCATGCTTTTTCTCAATAAATAAAAAACGAAAAAAAACGTTCCAGTAGTTTTTAGGCAACACAAAATCAATATTTAACTTATTTACACGCTACATACCAGTTTTAAAGTTTCAGTGATACAAATATGAAAAAATGTCAAAAGTTTTAAACCGTAGTCCAGATAACATTGAAATTTTTTTCACTCAGTGTCGTTATCACCATCTGACTCTATGGTTTCCTCCATATAATTTATATTGTCCAGCTTTTCCTTTAGGCGAAGATTTGCATGCACAAACACTACATCTCGCACTCTCTTGCACTGCATACGGTTTCGCTTTTTCGTGTGAATGAAGTCATAAAAAACGCAAAAAAAAAAACGTAAAAAAACGCGTTTTTCGAGGTAAAATAAAAAACGAAAAAAAACGTTTTTATCATCTATGGACTTGATGACCAAGATCAACCAAAACCAGGTGAGTATCCGATAAACGCTATTGATAAGGCTTGTCAGGCTCATGATGTAGCTTATAAAAGTAAAAATCTACAAGATAGGCATCTCGCAAATGTGAAATTAGTTCACGCGTTAAATTCTATCACTGATAAATCTCTCAAGGAAAAATTAGCTAGTTGGTTAATAAAATCCGCAATAAAAGGTAAATTAGCGTTAGGTGCTGATAATTAATTATAAATGGAGTCGATTTATTATTCCCCAAGAGGATATTGGAGGGTAACACAGCAATTAGTAAACTCGCTGAAGCAGCAAAAGTCACACGTGATGTTGCTAAAAATTGGTTATCCAAACAGGCAATATGGTAAATTTACCAACCACCACCTAAACAAATTCACTTTGCACATTTCAATGTCAGTGTACCTAATGAAGTTCATCAGGCTGACATATTATTTCTGCCACATGATACCACTAAAATCCGAAGACGTCAAATAACATATAAATACGCGTTAACTGTAGTTGATGTTGCAAGTAGATACAAAGATGCGGAACCGTTAACGACTAAAACAGCATCTGAAGTAGCCGATGCTTTTGAACGAATTTATCAACGAGGTAGTCTACAATGGCCACATCTATTACAAGTTGATCCTGGCAAAGAATTTCAGGGTGCAGTATCATCGCTGATGATACAACATAACGTCACCATCAGACGAGGACACACTGAAATTCACTGTGATCAGGCAATTGTTGAGCGATTTAATCGAACACTTGCTGAGCGGTTATTTGGATATCAATACGCGAAGGAATTCATTCAGGACAAGAGATCACGCGAATGGGTCGCAAGATTACCAGGTGTGATAGCTGCATTAAATAATGAAATTACTCGAACAACCAATACGAAACCTATTAAAGCAATATCCAAAACACATATACCACAACGACGTGATTTTTCAACACAGCCGATACTGGGTGATGTCACTGTGAGATATTTATATGAACCAGGTGAACTTGAAAAGGGTAAAAAAAGAGCGACTGATTCTATTTGGAGCATCACGACACACAAGATATCTAACATAACTAGATCTACTGGTAGACCAGCAATCTACAGACTGGATTCAACTGCTCCTCAGCGTGGGTTTACACGTGAACAATTGCAAGTAATTCCCGAGGACACACAATTACCACCCAAATCAATTAACTAGCACCTCTACGCCGGTTGCACTCAAGACAGGTCAGCATCACATTTTCGCGTGTATGACCAAGACGATTATCTTTTCTATCTACAGTAAATTGTCTTGAATGTTTATCCGAATAATGCCACAACATTATACAATTACAGCTTGCACAGTGATTATTCTGCTGTTTTTTCAGTGTCATGATAAATTCAACATCAAGGTCAAATTCTCGATTATTTTTTTTGTCACTCTGTTTGTAACCGGCTAATTTTTTTCTTATTATATCATTGTTGTTTTCATTATTAATTTCATCAGCCATTGACTCATCCAAGACAATCCTTCGCAGTTGAGATATTCTTCTGACTCTGGACACAGCCAAATAAACTAAGTTTGACCACTCGATTCGATCATCAACGATCCAAACAACTGTATCAGAGATAGTTAGTCCTTGAGATGAATGTATCGTCATTGTGTATCCTAGCGTCCACGGGGATTTATCAGCGCGCAGTGCATCTTCAACAACATTGACATCAACTGTAACAATATCATTTAATACTAAATTCTGCTTCCCCCCTGACTGTCCTGGTATATCAACGTCGATATTCTGTAACCGCGTATCAGCTGGTCTATAACACAATGGCACTGGCAGTGTTGGAAATTTTTTCTTGTGTAATTGAAATAACTGCCGTTGAAGTGTGTCTCTGACTATCTTTCTACTTGCCACTATCAAATCGTTTGGTCTCCACGTTTTCCAAAAGTCGTTCAAGGAAGTTTCTGAAATCACCTCGCGCATAATTTCGCACTGAATTTTTTTCGGTTGTAGTCTGATTAATGTTTTAAATTCCTTTAATTCTGCATCGAGAGATCTATGATCATCAGTTATCTCCGAATAATAATCAACAAAATTCTTCAACCAATCGTGTGGGGATGGTCCAACAAACGGAGGTGGCTGACCGTGATCGCCGCACATTATCACAGCTGTAATTTTTGTTAATAACCAATCGAGAAAAGTTTTTAATGTTTCTAACGGTACCGTACATATTTCATCCCAAATTATAACCTTTGGAATATATTTCTCCCCCATTCGATCTGAAGTCCACACACCACCGATGTATTTGAAAAAACTGTGATAAGTACAAGAATTGACTCCTCGTTGTTTCATCTCCCTGGCAAGTCTGTGTGCTGGTGTTAGCACAATCATATCTGAATCGAAAATCTTCGATTTTCCACGAAATAATTCGATTACTCGAGTTGTCTTACCAGACCCGTCCCGCCCCGTTCAAATAAACGGTTTTGTGTCTGAATACTGGATCGTACACAGATGGTGCATTCGACATTTCTGATAATTCTGATTTACAATAACTATCTTTAACCGCAACATCAGCGGATTCACAATAACAATGTAACATTTCCTTTTTATTCTCCACGAACTCCATGATTCATCATTGCTTGTGAAACGTGCCAGTAATTCTGAATATCTTTTATCGATATAAAATGAATCCGTAGCAACTCTAACTGCAGTGTCAGGAAATCTATTTATCATCGATAGTAAATTTATAGAAACATAAGCCAGCATCGAAGATCTTAGATGTGTGTACTGAGGTGATTCTCCATTAATGTAACTAACAATTGTGCCCAACCGTGTTCCGTCAGACAAGTAAGCATCCTCCCGATTACAAAGTATATTTCTCGCAGTGGCATCATTAATTATAAAATCTAATTCAACATCATCCATAATCAATCGTGAGTGATGTCGTTTATGATCATATGCACCACCCTGAGTAAATTTACCGATTATTCTTCTACTGAGATCTTTTGCTGCTTTTTCATTGTTGCTGAGTTTAATCTTAAGAATATTAGAAGCATCATTAACAATGACATCTGTGGGTAGGTCCGGATATTTCCGCGCATTTTCTTCGATGACTTCATCGAGACTGATACGCTCCGGTGTTTGTAACCAAACCGAAGTCTGTTTTCGGTACGATATGATCGCTTCACTGACAACCAACGATATCAGTATTTTACTATCAAGCATATATCGTAATAACACTAGTGGCGCCCAACGTTTCTCAAAGAAATGTCTGCCAAACCAAACATAACAAATCAGATGAAGATTCATGGTGAATTCAAACGACGTTACACGAGCAAATCCTGTCAGATCAAAATCGGGTAATGGACCATTAATCGATACTCTTACCATCTCATGTCAAGGATGACCAAACCTTGCAAAATATCCGGCGCACTCGCCCATCCCAAGAAAACTTCCGGGATAACACGCGGTGATGTCCACGGAAATCATCTCACCGATATTATACTTGGTGTTCCACAAACCGCCGTGTCCGTATTCGATACAACTATTCTGGACATCTTCAAGGAACTCAGCGTGTGTTGGTCTCCATGAATTTCTTTCTCTCGCGGCATGGGCAACAATTGACGGGACTGTAAAACAATTAGTTAATAATTGCTCAGTATTTTCTGAGTACCTCTGTGGAAGTTTTCTCATTTCTTCGTGGAGAGATTCTTTACGATATAATTCGCCGTTAGGTCTTACAAATTGATCATACTCGCCTTCTTCGGAACTTTTAAACAACCATACTGACACAGGGTCGTTTTTGCTTATTCGGCTAATAGCATCATATATTCCACTCCAAAAGCTCTCTGACGAGTAATATCTCACAACACGATTTCGTGGAAATATTGTTACCGCGGAGGTCCAAGCGTGAGAGTTATGGTCAATAATTTCAATTGGCGCTCCCTTTCCTTTATTCGCTGATTCATAAAAAACCTCCCCTGTTAACGTTTTTACTACCATTGGAAATTTTAATTTACCTGAAACTCAGCGACATCGTTTATTGACGCTCCTGTATCCTTAACCGATTCAGCCCACCTCTCAATTTTTTCACGTCGCAGATCAGTTAAACCGTTTCCACGCTTCGCATTTGTAAAATGTTCTATTACTCGCTCGGCTACACAATTCAGCTTTGAAAATCTCATCGGGGCAAGATCATTTATGTTGGTTTTTTTTTATCGGATAAATTCCTTAAATGACCGCGGTCACAGGATACGCTCGAGCGTAATATGGTTTGTCAATCCCAGTCAGCATTCCTGGTTTGGAATCTTTACTTAACAGAGCGGTTTTTCCATTAGCAAGGACAGGGTCACGTTTGTCACGGATAATCCACGTATCATCATCCGAGCGCACAATAAAGTTTATTCTGAAATGGTATTTCTGATTGAGGTAATCGATAATTGTTTTCGCTCGTGTATCGTTCATTGTAGCGTCCTTGACATCGTCGTCGTGTATAATTTTGAATGTGGACCACACGTGAGATGCCCCATCATTACGAAATTCGTCTTTGGCATCTCTGATAATATCAAACAGATCAGTCAGAGCTCGCCTTCGCGAATCAGGGGTTAGCCTGTCAAGATCAAATCTAGAAGCTTTCCGGGGCTTGAGTGTAGATAATCTCTCAAACTCCTTGACATTATATTTAAGACAAACATTTAAATAAGATATATATATATATATATATATATATATATATATATATATATATATATATATATATATATATATATATATATATATATATATATATATATATATATATATATATATAATGAATCAATGCAAGTGGTTCAAAGTAGGATCTGTAACTGTTTGTAATAAATCCTGCAGAAAGGAATTCTGCGGGGGAACATTCCCAAAGCATCCGAAGGGGGGTTGAGGACCAATGTGGTATTGGGGCCAGGGGTAAAACACAATTGTGCGCGGGTTGTGGGGAGAAAAGATACCGTGATTTTTTGGTTTTTAATAGCGGGTGCAGTCTTCGTATATCTTAACCGTTAGAGCGAATTCGGAATCTGATATTGTTGTATCATCGATGCTTGATGATATCAACGACGATGATTTTGAGTATGCGGCTGTGGCTGTGTTTAGTTGTATGACATAATCGTGTAATTTTGTGCTCGTGCACGAGGATATTTTTTTCGCGATTATATTAAAAACTCCTACGATTGCAGTTGATGAAGAGACGATTGTTACTGCGATTGTTACTGGTGTTAGTGCTGATAATACTACTCCGGTGGATGCAACTAACGCGGATACTGAGCATACTAACGCATCAAGGATGACTGCTCGTCGTTTATATTTTTTTACTTTTAGGTTGTATTTGTCGATGAGGGTTTTTAACTCTGATTGCCATTCGGGTACTTGATCGTATCTATATTGTTGCGCATCTAATGTTGTTGTTGATGCTGTTAAGGATGTCATTTATTATCTTGCGCAGTAAACAATTTAGGTGTTTCAGCTACGAATTCCAAACACCACCAGTAAGATGTTGCATTTAATATCTTATCGGCTGTTTCCAGTATAAATTCCTCTTCGGTTCCCTTGTTTAATATGATAGTAACAACCCCGGAAAACCTGTCAGTGGAATGTCGCCAGGGATATTTTGTGAAAATCTCAAATTTTGCAGCACTGAACACAGACAGTCTATACACACCAGTAACTGTTGCGGTATATTTATTTTCTTTAGACCATGTTGCAAATCCAGATGATATCGTGTATACTATGTTGTTAAAATGCCCCCGGGTAACTCCAGGTGGGAATTTAATCAAATCGGTTTTATTAACGATCTCAGGAATCCCATTTACGATATTTTGTTGTGTTTGTTTGATCGTATCAGTGTTGGTTTTGATACCTTGCTGTGTTTGTTTGATCGTGTCAATGTTGGTTTTGATATCAGCAAGTTTTATGTCAACAGTGTGCGGAGCGCCGAAAAATTCTTCTGCGGTTTTTTGATGGTTTCTGCGAAATCTTGCAAAAGCGCCCACGTGAACGTCATACTCAGCGCGCAGCGTGGATAATTTATTATCTACGTTGTCAACATATTGTTTGTTTGCGGCAAACTTTGGAGTTGTTACAGCTACTATTTTATTCCCGTTCATGTTGAGTTCATTGTGTCACCAGTGTTTTTTAAACGATTAGTCACACTTGCTGCGATTTGATCTCTGATGGTTGTAAACGATATACTTGAATCCCTGATTTTTCCTCTGTCAGTAAACACAGGGATGTTATCCCGGGCAGCTCCAAGAACCCTGCGAACTATGTCATTCCATTCGATATTGCTGGTTTTTAGCTTGCCATATCGGTCCTGAAAAATAACAACCTCATCTGGGTCTATCCCGGATAACGTTAAAAGATTGTCGATTTCATCTTTGGTCGCATATTTTGATAAATCTACCTCACCGCGTTTTTTTATGTTTGCTTCGATGAGAGATCTTCCGTAAACATCTACCATTATTATCTTAAGGATTGTTTAAATCGACCCGAGGTATACTCGTGCACGACTTTGTGAGGTGGTTTGGTTGATTTTGATATCGCGTCAAGCACATTTAATACTTCACGGCCACATATTGGTGGATCGGTTAGTGTTTGTTTTGGTAGCGTTGAATACCAGATTGGAGCATTTTGTACTGGAGTGCTTTGCACTCTACGTGCGTACTTGAGGAATTCGACTGGCGTCCGTTTTTTTTGTATCCTTTTCCAGTTACTTTCTTTAATGCCATCCCAGCAGCTGTTCCAACAGTTCCTAACGCGGCTGCTTTTGCGACAGCTGGGGCAGCAGCAGCTATCAGTACTGGTATTGCTGCGAGAAGAGGAAATATACCACCAGTTTTAACCATATCCTTGATAGCTTTTGGAGCGAAATCAAGTTGAACTCCGGTTTTTGCTTGTTTTGCTTTATTGAAATGTTTTAGTTTGGTTTTAGTCAGCGATTTGATCATTTTTTAGTGTTATCATTGCTCCACATGCTTTTGTGTTTTTCGATTGTAATTATTTTTTATCTGACCAGAAGTCAAAGTGACATTAACATAACTGTATGACATTTTATTAATTAACTCTTGATCTAATTGTCTACATGTTTTCCACTGGTGCACCAACGAGTCTCATTCGGCCACTAATACCTTCAAGTAACATTGCCTTATTGCTAAGTATGACAGCGACTGCTTTGTAACCGGTGTCACGAACTAGCGGATTAGGATTGATATTTGGTAGGTTACCAATCTGAGCTCGAAAGTATATATCGACGACAGACTGTTTGGATAAATCGAGATGCTTCAGCGGGAAGTAATAAATCGGATACAGATTTGTAAAATCAAACTGTGATATTTGCGTCCCAGTATCTATATTTGTATTACGCGCCAAGAACGTCAACCAACGATGATACGCATGCGCTACATGATTTTGTGTAAAGTTTAGTGATATATCTTCGGATGGTTCTTGTTCTCCATTTATTCTTAACGAAACCTCGGTAACATCAAGGTTGTCAAATATCATATGAGATCGGTTTTGTTTATTTTCCCGGCTTTTAACTTGCAGCGCAATAAAAATATGTCGTGGCGCAGAAATACCCTGTTGTGATGCTATATGCCAAGTAAACAAACCCACGGCAGAACTTTGAGCGGAATCTGTGGTCACTGCTAACCACGATAGCAATGATTTACCACCCTGATTCATAAAAGAAAGTAATTGGGTTCTTCCGTGATCGATGGAGTTAATACCGGCATCCACAGTGAAAGTTTTGTTATCACTACTTTGCCAGCAAGAAGAGCATCAGCAGCAGCAGCAGCATCAACAATACCAGCTCCTCGCCAGATCGCATCATTATCACTTTCTTTTTTGTAAAGCACAACTGTGTGTTTAACTCCAAAGATAACCCTTCTAAAACTCTGCAAAATCCAAAGATATGCGACAGCAGAATGGCACAAGAAAACATCCTATTGCCTCCTAACAACATTGCTCGGCGTGTTGTAAATCCTAGGTTGTGTTGGGGGTTAACACCCATAACAACCGACTCCACATCTGCGTCTTGAGCAGCGTTACAGGTTTTTTTTTTGGTATTCTCATAACATATTGAATATGGTCAGCGTTATCGGTAACATCCTTAGCAAACATCATTGATGGACCAGCCGATCTTATAAAATCGTCAGAGCATCTTGCTAGACCAATTATTGTTGTAGCAATATCAACATCCTTCTGAATCGATTCGATATTTTTTCCATCAATCATGTAAGTGGCGCTACTAAACAGTGCCATGATCCCATTATTGACAAAACCAACTCGGTGATTGGCATTGTAGTTATTATTATTTGTCTTCACAAGTTTACCCTCTACTTCAATAAAAGCCTCATGAGGTAGAAAATATCTACTTGCATCATGAACTTGAAGTTCGATACGTCCCCGTTGATTTGGTTCTTTTGCATCATAGGAATAAAATTGATAATCACGCACTGAGTAATCTCGCTCGACCGGCTCATCTATGTCAAATGCTGGGTCGGATATACGTTTGAACATTTTATACTACTGCATGTATTTCCAAATGGTGATTATCTTCGTCGAACACGAAGTCCACTTCCTGCTATCAAATTTGCTGTTATATTTTTTTGTGCGTCAGATTCATGGTTTATTAACGCTGCTAGTCTCTGATTTGCAGCTTGATTTATCACCTTACTAACATCCGCGGCCATAATTTCGGTACTCGGTAATTTCACCGGTGCTGATTTTCGTCTTATTAATCGCGCTAGTCTTTCTTTGATTGCCGAGAGCGCCTTACCAGCAGCGCTAACAATTGCACCAGGAGCTTTTTCGGCAACCACATTAATGGCTTTCATCGATAATTGTTTTGCAACAAATTTTGGTGCTAACCCTGCAAATAATCTTTGAGTTACATCACCAAGTCCGTCTCCGTATTCTGCTCTGTAGATTGGCAATCGTGAATTTACTGCTCTGATCTGCACAGGCGTATGTCTGTTATATATGACCATGTTATGCTATTTACTATTGTTTAATCGCTGTAATCATCAACGAGTTCATCAACGAGTTCTCGGTAAATATCAGCATCCATGACACCACCTTGAAACAATCGCCGACAAATATCAGCTGCTTCATTAATTATTTCTGGTGAGTTGTTTCCGGCTCGTTTTCCTCCTATGAGAACTTCTAACCGCGAAACATCGTTGAAAATACTATCAGGGCAGGGAATAAAACCACTCCCCAAACCACTGCCAGTAGCGCCGGTGTTAGGTTTATTTTCTGATTGTCTTTTCATAAATGACAAGTAATTGGGATCGGTTAGGTTAATAGGTAATCTTCTAGAAGTAAAATATACTGCAGCAGGCCACTGCTCACGTGTTACTTTTTCAAGATACTCGGGTTTTAAATAAGTCGAATAATTATAACTCGCAGCAATATTGATTAAACGATACAGTGGATGCGATCGAATATTTTTTTATGGGAAGTTCGTTAAACATCTCTTTGGGATTCGATGGAATCCGAACCAGAATTGTTGCTGTTCTATTTGCTGCAGTGACGAAGGAAGTCGATAGGAGAAATCTTCCTCCTGTTTTTTCTCACTTTTTTCTTCTTCTTCTGCAGGCAAGGAAAGTTCATGATGCGAAACAGTAATAGTAGCAGATTTTTTTTTCTTTTGTTTTAGTAGTCGTTTTTCTTCTTCTTCCTGTTCTTTTAGTTCTTGCATCGTTTCATCATATTCGTTTACTCCTGATAAATATGTCCGATAAGACAATTCTTTAGTGTTTAATCGACCACCACCTTTGTTTACTTTATACACCCAATCAATCCACTCATCACGACCTGTAGTTTTAACATATTCGGGTTTTAAAAAATCTTTTTTTTGAATCATAACCAGCAGCAGCAAACATACCAAACTTGATTATTTCATCAGATGTTTTCATTGGAAAATTTTTTATTGTTGTTATACCCCCTTCAGTAAATCTCTCCCTAGGATCAATTGTCTTTTTTTTCTTTTTTGGTTTTCTAATAGCACATTCAGGTTGAGGCTGGACCGCAGCCATTTTTTCAGCAGTTTCTTTTAATACCTGAATAAGACTTTCTTGTTTCTCACCTGGTTCCTTTTTAGGTCCCCTAATAGCAGTTAAAACATCTCCAGTAACCGCAGTAATAGGTTTAAACAACTGTTCCGTTTCCGCTGTGTACTCAACTTGTGCTTCCTGCCGCGATTGCACATTTTTTTTAAAACTCCTCTTTTACAGGGATATATATTTTTAAGTGCTTCTTCTCGCTCTCTAGCTAGTCTAGCTGTGTAAGATTCCGAATGCACCATTATTTTGTATAGTAATTTTTAATTCATAGCAGCAGGGAGGGCGACGTTCTCAACGCGTCACCGACACTATCGCGTATTTTCTTAAGTTGCATCGAAGAAAAAAAAACCATCAGCGATAACAAGCAAACTAATTTGTCGTTGATGAAGTCGTTTTACGCTGGGTATCGCATTTTTTTAATGCGATTTTTGCAATCCCCCAGGAAGTTGTATTTTAACGAAATACAGGTGAACCAATTAGAGGTTGTTCGCCCTCCCTGCTGCTATTTTACTTCGTCCTAGAACATAATTATCCAAATATCAAGGAGGATAATAATTCATCTTCTTTCTAATAAGTTACACTTGAACTTTAAGATCTATCTTTCATTGCAGCAAAGTTAAAAACCAACAAAATCTGCAATGACCTGCTGACTTTGTAATCCAAATAACGCATTTGTCTCTGCAAGTTTACTGATTTCTTTGTTGTGAAACAGTATGATCTTGGGTTATAATGTGTTCTCCAGGTATCTTGTGGTGAACGAGGGCAGATTTTTTAAAATTCTAAAACCCTGTCAAGAAAGGATTATCCACTTTTGCAGTCTTCGCAATCACGCGATCATAAGTCACATCGGTAATCCTAATGTATGAATACCGTATTCCAGTCAAGGGCATTATATTCTCCAATTTTCATTAAAGTTAGATCCACAGTTACTCTTTTGTGTTCTGCTTCTTTCACTTTCTTCGCTAATGTTTTTTAGTGCACGACGTTTTAATCTGGAGATCACTTTCTAGTGCAACATGCATTGAGTTTAAACATCTAGATGACAGCTTGCTGAGCTCGCTGGAAATCGCGTGAGAGCTCGCGAGATTAGGGGAAGCTACTCTGACATAATATTGCCTATGCTAGTATGGTTCATTGTTTCGAATGTTCCCTGCGATGCACTTTGCTATACGAATAGAGGAGCGCAAGGCAAGGAACAAACAAGGCGGGGAACCAGTCAATGCATATGCTCGAAGTATATACGATGCCGTCCATCGTCCGATGCTTGGGTATTAAATAAATCCTGATCACATTATGAAAATCCTTTGCGCCAAAAAAAAAAAAAAACCAACGCACGGCAACAAAATGTGTGCGTCAATTTTCTTCAGCGTGCGTCCCTGACGCACAAAGTTGCGTAAAGGGAAACGCTGATAAATGTTCAAAGAAGCCGTGAACTTGAAACTTAAGGGCATGGTTATCCGCTAGAGTCCGTTTTTGGAGGGTCTATTATATACGGGGGTAATTTTACAATCAATATTAAGGACAACACAAGTATGCCACACAGTTTCACCTCCTCCAAAGAAAATAATAGTTATATGCGATAGTGACACAGATCTCTAATTACCCATGAATATTCTAAAGAAATATGTTACTCTTCGTTACAGCTTGTACTAAGTACAACTACAGTAGAGCTGAGTAGCTAATATCGTTTTATTATTTACAATATAACTTTTCAAAATTGGAAATGATGAAGATAAAACAATTTCTTGTAATACATATTAATTATTTATTGTCAGTTTCATATAACATCCATACATTAAATGTAATAATACCTCATTATTATGCGACGTTTTGTGTTGTTATTTTTCTTTGGTCACACGTATAAACTGTGTACTTCGGACGCAACGGTCACACCACAGCCCTGATTAATATATTTATATTCATGCGCCGCATGTAAACATTGGACGTGAACACTAGTGAAGAATTCTTTTTACTTTAAAGGAAAATATTAGGTGAGAAAAATAATCTACGTTGAGGTTTGGACCGAGACAAGGAAATCCCAGTCGCGGGTTTACGATATATTTCTCCCACTCGGGCAAGCCTTGTGGGGAGACAAATAATATAAACCCTTGACTGAGATTTCCTTGCCTCGGCCCAAACCCCAACATAGATTCTATATATATCGGTAATACCGCTCACCTCTAGTGTTAACATTATTGACACGCCGCTACAGTGGATATACTTTCGTAGAAAGCGAACGGTGACGGCTAGTATAAATTCAGCACAAAAAAAAAACTACATCGTTTGTGGTCACTGGGATCAGCACGAATACATAGTTCTTAATATCCGGCAGATTTTTATATCGGTATATAATGTGGATCGCAACAGTTTCAACCTTATGAACTAGGAGCTAACTCAGTTTATTTATGGACCAGGGGTTTAATACCTTAGGAAGAGAAAGATCCCGAGGTGTAATCCATAGGTCCTAATTTGATATGTTTTACACACTTGTGTCTTTGATCATACCAGCCAATTCTCAGACATTTGAGACAAACAACTCTGTGATTATTTTGAAATTTACGTAAAATCACTCCAATAACCACTTCCAGTAGACATATCAATATTCCAAACGTGTTAGCACAATCTACCCATGTGACTATGACGAGGTGTTGGTCTAACGGTGTAATAAGAGGTCAGGGGCATTGCATACATGTCTGATTCTGTGTCAGAAGGAGTTAACACATACATTACATAAGCAGTACATACGGATGGATATCGCCGCGCTTTTTCTATACATCTTTTAAGTGGGTATTTTAGTAGTTTGAATGATGGTGTTTCGTTAATGTTTTATTTGATGTGAGGTTGGGTGGCCTATGGGGTTTTGACAAATTAACAAATGTGGAGGGTCATATCTTGGTTTTTAAAGAAAATATATATGCATATCAGTGTCTAGGATTTGTGGACAGCCGTATCGTGGAAAAATATAATTGAAAATTGTGGCGGGTTATATTCGTGACGGAGAGTGGGTGTGTGTTTTTTTTATAAAAAAAATAGATAAAGTTTTAGAGTAGGGTAAGTCGGCCAGGTTTTGTACAATATCGAACAGTTTCATATTTGATCCAGGAAGGATACGTTCGTTCTAAACTGACAATCAGTCCTGTTGAAATGAGTACATCGCGCATTGTCAACAATGCATGTGACTGTATATCAGTACCTGACCACTGACTTAGCTTGAACAATATTTCGTAGGAAGAGGTTTGCTGCAGCTTAAACATCGAGAATTGTGCAATTTCGCAAAGCACTTTTATTGAATCCCATTAAATGCTAAAGTGCTAGTTTAAATGAACACGAAAGGGACGAATACATGAAATATGTAGAAGAAACTGTGCTAGAATTGTTCAAATTCATCACTGTGTGAGACAGGCAAGTGGTATCGACAGACGTTCAGAATTATGCCTAAGTCGTTAGAGCGTCCGCCTCTGATGTTGGAGGTCGCGGGTTCGAATCACAGCAGAATCGTACCAAAGACTTATAAATATCATACTAGCAGTTGCATTAAGAGGTTTTTGTAAGGACTGGTCGGCCTGGTGTCAAGATATTGTGATTGGGTGGGCAACGTCCCCTCAAACCGAATGGTAGATGTGCGCATTATGCGCGCTGCATTGTGCAGGCATTACGGTTACTTGAGCAAAATCTTTAGATCTACGTCGATTGCGATGCGCGGGGATGTCTGAGGAGCTGCGCGGCCGCGCGCGTGCGCAGCTTAGAAGAACGTTGTGGGTGGGACATCATGTTAAGTGTGCTAGATGCCCCAGTGCTAGATATCACTATAAACTGCCACATTGCAAACATCGTAGCAATATGATTGAAATTTGTTAAAGTTACGTTTAAAATCAAATCAGACACATACGCATGTACACACACACACACACACACATCTTTAATTAATCATTTGTTATTCTATAATGCACTCAAAATTCGTGATAGGTTGATGAATCGTATTTTGCTTATCGAATCTGTGAAGCTAAAAATAACGTAAGACTTGTACAGTTTTTGTAATTGCCCAAGATTAGATACAAAATCTGCATATTTATGGACATAAGAGCGCGATAAGATGTGAAGAAAATCACTCTCAAACTCAAATGCGGAAACAAAAATGCGAAAATATGCGATTTTTTAAATATCCTTTTAGTTTTTCTGTGAAAAAGTCAACAAGAAGATCATTACGTGTGCGTTAAACTTTGGCGAAAAATGTTTGTCGATGTTAAAGTTTATTTCGTTCGGCGGGGAGTGGGGTATTTGCGTCGCATGGACAAGCATCAGCCTGGCCTTATACGCGTCACATGGACCAGCATCAGCCTGGCCTTATACGCGTCACATGGACAAGCATCAGCCTGGCCTTATACGCGTCACATGGACCAGCATCAGCCTGGCCTTATACGCGTCTCATGGACCATCATCATCATGGCCTTATACGCGTGTCATGGACCAGCATCATCATGGACTTATGCGTGTCACATGGACTAACATAAGCATGTCCTTATACGTGTCTCTTGGACTAGCATAAGCATGACCTTATACGTGTCTCATGGACTAACATAAGCATGGCCTTATACGTGTCTCATGGACTAACATAAGCATGGCCTTATACGTGTCTCTTGGACTAGCATAAGCATGGCTTATACGTGTCTCTTGGACTAGCATAAGCATGGCCTTATACGTGTCTCATGGACTAACATAAGCATGGCCTTATACGTGTCTCATGGACCAGCATCATCATGGCCTTATACGCGTCTCTTGGACTAGCATAAGCATGGCCTTATACGCGTCTCATGGACCAGCATCATCATGGCCTTATGCGTGTCACATGGACTAGCATAAACATGACCTTATACGTGTTTCATGGACTAGCATAAACATGCCCTTATAGTGTCTCATGGACTAGCATAAGCATGGCCTTATACGTGTCTCTTGGACTAGCATAAGCATGGCCTTATACGTGTCTCATGGACTAACATAAGCATGGCCTTATACGTGTCTCATGGACCAGCATCATCATGGCCTTATACGCGTCTCTTGGACTAGCATAAGCATGGCCTTATACGCGTCTCATGGACCAGCATCATCATGGCCTTATGCGTGTCACATGGACTAGCATAAACATGACCTTATACGTGTTTCATGGACTAGCATAAACATGCCCTTATAGTGTCTCATGGACTAGCATAAGCATGGCCTTATACGTGTCTCTTGGACTAGCATAAGCATGGCCTTATACGTGTCTCTTGGACTAACATAAGCATGGCCTTATGTGTCACAAACATCCAATTCTCTTTTATCTAAATGTTATTTAAGGATTTTACGGACTTTCCATAATTTTCCAGGCCTGAAAGCACTGAACGTTTTAAATGTTTTTAATGTACTCTTGCAAACAACATTTTGTTTGCCCAGAATGCTAAAGGTGCGATCAACAAAACTTTAAAAAAATGTGCAAATATGCTAATGAAGTGAACGAATAGCAATAACAATGGGCCAAAGATGTCTTCATTTGATTGAAAAATGCTATAATGTTGTTAATCTTTCGTCATTTTGAATGTTCTGATCAATATATGGCTTCATTATAACTGTTGCAGCAACTGTGGGTGCTAGTATAAGTGACTTCATGCTCACTTACATATATTTATTACGTTTCCAGGATAAAATGATGGTGAACAGAACTGTAAATACACCTACTCATCAAAACGTATTAAGTTTCAGTGTTTTTCAAACCGATCACTTCCATTTAGAAATTATGGGATTGCTGACTGCGTGAAGCTGCTGTTGTTGTTGTAGGGTTTAACGCCGTTTTCAGCACAATATAGGCTTTACATGACGGCCAGTATGAATGGCGAAGGAATGCTTGAAACAGACAGACAGACAGACATACATATTGCTACGATGTCTGCAGTGTTGCAGTTTATTGATGATGTCTAGTACTGGGACACCATGCCGCAGACATGTAGCATGATGTCACACCCAGTCACATTATCTTGACACCAGGCCGACCAGCCCTAACACTAACCTCAGCAGCAGAGAGGGTGAACAGACCTTTTGCTAGAACGTCATTTTTGAAAATGTAAAGCTTCCTACGAAAACAAAAAAAGGTCAATAAGGTCAAGCCGAAGCTTCTAACTTACCGAGATTTTCTCTAATTAGGTTAATTAATTGTCTTTTGTGTTTTTCAAAATTTATGTTTACTTGTTGGGACACTTATTTGTGGTCGCACATCCTCTGCTGCTACAAATGCGTGGGATGTTTGCTTTCATGTCGCTGGAAAAATAATAATATCATCATCGTCTTCATTCAACAATTTGAATTTTTATTCAATTTCAAAACAGTTGAGCATTAAGATAACTTTACAAATGTCTGAAGAATTCGAATCGAGTGGTTTTAAGTTAACTTATCACCCGTTTACTTGTATATATGGTGATATTCGTATAAAAAATGAACAAATTAAAGAGAATAAAGAAGAACTGACTTCTGTCAGATATAGATACAACTATATTAGTCCCTTCCACAGTAATACATTTCGCTGAGGATGATTTTGTGAAAAATTTAAAGATTATCGGACAACAGTCGAGCATACTGAAATTAAACAAAAAAGAAGAGAGGACAGCAGAAGAATAGAAACTTTTGGCAGACAGAGAAAATTTAATAATCTCCTTCTTTAATAATATTCGTTAATAGCCGCGAGATAAGCTATTGACCATTCGATACGGTCATCAACAATCCAAATATAATCTAACATCAAACGTAGATTAGTTTATAAGTACTGAATTCGATTTTATGTGGGATTTTTTTAATTATATGACGAAAAATCTTAAAATATCATCGTAGATATAACAATCTTCCTTATTTTTAATTGAAATTATATCTAAATATGCTTACGAAATTGATATAATTTCAATGAGACAATAGATATAATAATAATAATGATTAAAAATACAGAATCACAGACTTTTACAGCCCAACAAAATAATCATATATGCGATTTCAAGTGTGAGAATATTCCAAATGAATGTCCAATGACATCCGCTTAAGTCGTTGAATATATTTATTCTGAATCTTCCACTATGAAACCAGATGATGATAATGATGAATTTATTGCTTGTCTTGGACCAAATGAAGATGATATAAATAAATTATTTGGAAGCGTATCTGATGATGAACTACAAGATGTCTCTATCTTTGGTTGGTTTCACTTACGTAAATATTCTGCACGATATGTTGATTCACTCAACAATGCTGTTTATTTTGATAATATACATGAAGCAGTAGATATTTTCCTGGAATATAGTTATCCGCTACAAGGAATATTAATACAACATTTTTAAAAAAATTATGTTTTTACTTCTGATGATGATTTTAATTTAATTTCTGATAATTATGTTGGACAATCGTCCGTCACTGAAATTAGCCCAACAAACGGGACTCCAGCATACGAATATGAGAAATGGTTAAAGAAAAAAAGATGAAGAGTCCAAAGCCTGAAGAACTTAATAACAATCCTATCGTTGATGATTTATTGAAGGCAAGTGTTGGTGATCGAAAAAAAAACCCAACTCAAACGTCATGATAAACCACGATGAAAAAACAAATTTGATTTATTACAATTATGGTCCTGAAGAAAAATTAGAACTATATGTGTCAAAGCAATCGTATCTAAACAATCTATTCAAATGTGATGTTGGAAAGTTAAGAACAGATGAAATTGAAACACTGTACAAGAAAAAGTAACTGTCAGTAAATTTAACAGCGGCCGGGCCATTGATGTTACAATGTTTCGATCGGATAAAATAAGTTCACGTGAAATCTTAATATTATAAGAGAATTATTGAGGATGTTGAACTTACCTGACATTGTTCAGGATAAAGATCTCAGCGAAAACTTAGTCACGATATCCAGAGAATATCTTAAAAATCGTATAGAAGTGATGATACTTGAGTAAGATCAACTGGCTAAATATAACGATCTGATCAGAAATCGGTTAAATATATTTCCTGAAACAAACATTCAGTCGCGAAAATTAACTATCAAAAATGTCATAGAAAATATCAAATCGATATACAAGGGATTCGGAGCAACTTTAAAATCTAATGATAAAAGAAATCCTGATGGAAGTGATTATACTCTAGCATATCCTGTTTGGCCGAAATCAGATATATTGATAATAGAGGAACATGAAAACAAAGTGTCACGGATTTTACGGCGGAGATGATATAACGGCAACAGATAATCATTACGCGATATTAAAAATACATATCCGGAGTATTAATCGGTGGTATAGAATATTTGACGAAATATATGATGTGATATATTCAATATTGATAGATACAATATTTATTTTATCATTTTGATGCTTTTATCGTCGATGTGGAAACCATACAATCACTATAAAATATACATAATTATGATACTTTCCACAGTCATAAAGTATCTAAGGCATTTTTGTGTTTATAAAATATCACAGCAGTCTGCTATTTATTGACCTCAGACTGATTCAGATATTTTAATATGACACGAACAAATAAATTTAAAAAAAAAAAGTATGTTTACGATCAGAGATGATTGAAGATAACTGCATTAGAGAAAACTCAATCCCGGGCTGTAATTTTTCTCTTGAAAAAATAAATAATCTAACAACACTAAAAGTTAATGATATATTTTATCCAGGATTCTAACAATTACAAACTATTAGATATTTGTCACTAGATGAAATAGCAATTAAGTAATTAGGTTAATACCCAATGTAATTTCCTGAGCAATCCTGACCATCGAAAAAATCCTGTTATATTATTTGTTCAGAAAAAATATTCAAAAAAAATTGTCCAGAAAAATTTATCCGAAGAAAATAAAAAATGCAGAGAATCAAAATCATCACAAAATAAATAGTTAATTTTTGTTCAGAAAAAAATATCCTAATAAAAATAAACAAATGCAGAGGATCAAAAATCATCATTAAAAAAATTTTAAAAAAATTTCTCAGAAAAAATAGATTAATTATTTTTGTGGAGAAAAATTAATTACAGAAAATATTTCTTCATAATTAAGACAAATATATAATTAGATTGAATATATATTTGATTATTCAAACAACGAATATATGCAAATGGCTTATGATATGCTATACAACTCTATGCAATAAAAAGCTTGTGTAAGCCAATTCTGTGGACTTCACTTTCAAAGTATACGGCAAGGTAGTTTAAGACCTAAACCGTGTTTGAAATGTGGTGTTGGGTTTAGAGGAAAAATGCAGTTGTGTGTGCAGTGTGGTAGTAAAAGATACAGAGAGCTGAAAAGATATTATGGTAAAACTACAACACTGATGATAATGACAAAGACATAAAAAGCACTGAAGATTATCCCGCTAAATTTTGAAATTATTCATTTAGACAAATAATAATATGATATAAAAGGCAGCAAAAAGAATTTGTAAAACATCCTATCATGAAGGATTACGAGGTATCTCGTGATGGTATAATTAGGAACTGTCGACTAAAATACCAGTTGTTAATGTCATTAATACTGGTTATCTCATGTTCAATAACAAGGTGAAGAAACATTATTGCAGTCATAGGTTTATCTACGAATGTTTTCGGGGAATAATCGAAGACGGTCTTGTGATCGATCATAATAATGGTAAAAATCTCGATAACTCTCTAAATAATTTACGAGCTATTTCCCAAAGTCAGAACAGCAAATTTGGAGAAACCGGTAAACATTTAAAAATTGAAAAAATTATTATTGCTGTAAATACAGAAACTGGCGAAGAAATAATATTTCAATCAATAAATGAAGCTGGAAAATATTTTGATATTAACTCACATTCATTAAAATATTTGCAGATACTATTATCAGATCGGCTTTTTCGAATAAATATAAACAAAAAAAAATGTTGTTTTTGTTGAAGGGAGACAACTCTGTCAAACTAAACTCTCTCAGGTAGAGTAATTAGGTAGTTATCTCACTTGTTACTATGTAATTGACCGCATTATTTTTTATATCGTCGTAACTAATTACATACAAGTATACAATAACTTAACATCTGTATGATAATTAGTATCAGGGAAGTAATATAATTTTGTATAAGTTCAAATTAGTGAAAGAATACTTACATCTTCTAATTTCGTCTCCCTTGACAAAGTCATTCGTTCGCTTTGTAATGCAGTAGTTATTTTTAGACCATTTATACACAAATACATGTATTTTAAACCTGATTTAGTCAAAGGCAGAAATATATACAATATATGACAATTTTAATTCGATATATTCTGGAAAATGGAAAATAAATCCAGGCCGTGTTTATTATAATGATCATGGGTAGGAATCCAGCATAGGTAACTTTATAATAATTTCTGAAACATATATCTGTAAAGTTGGAACGTAGCGCAGTGCTAGCGTGTTGGATTCTCATACTCATAATCCCGTGACTTACAACTGTCGACGGTGGAGATATTTCGCAGTTTTTCATTAAAATAGTAGGGGTCCAACCCAAACTCTAACTTCAACAGACAAAAATACAACTTCCCCACCATGTCATCAATTCATCACGTGTTGGGTGTTCTTTTGCACCCTCCCTAGGTTGTTTATTGGGTGGGTAGGCAGAAATCTGTTGAACGTAGAAAAGGCATTGTAAATGTATTGTGACTTCCTTATACTTATGTTAATGTTGTGCCGCTATAGAATAAACACGATAATTTGAGGATAGATATACACTAGCAGTAGAGTAAATATCTATTAAGCTAATCCAGCAGTCTATGTTGCAATCCTTGGCTACTTTCAAAGATACAGAAATTAAAAAATTCGTATCTTTCTGACGCGCGATTGCTAAAAACAGACCAGAATTAGCTCATGAATTTGAAACGAAAAAGATTATTTACACGTGGTTCTGGTGGTCCTCGATATGCTGGTGGAATTTCTGGCTACCCTAATACGGATCTGATTGACGATTAGTAAATATCTACAACAATAATCGGGTGGATTTTTTTCTATCGCAGCTGATAATGTTGGTTCGTAATTGTGCTAGCTCTATTTCTTTCACTGGAATTGCAGTTGGAAAGTTGACATTAAATTCGGGATTCGTCGAACTTGCTGGTCTCGTCGTTGTTTTTGACGGAGTTGTAATAACGACAATTTGCTGAAGTAGTTCCTTCGGAGTTGACATTATTTTGTTTCCTTCTAAATCCTGATTTTTTAAATCAGGCGTGGATTCTATCACAGCCAATACTTCCTTGTAAATTTTAATCATCTCCGTGAACTCAGAATCTGATATTTTTCCATCACTAAGACTAGATGATATTAAAGAAGATAATTCGGAGTATGCTAGCATCGCTGTGTGTAATTTTATCATATCCTCATGCAATTTTGCATTTGTGCATGTACATATATTTTTGCAATAATATTAAGAAGGCCAGCAATTGTTGTTGCAGCCAAAATACAAATTGTTACAACTGCTGGTGATGTCATTGTTATTGTTGATAATAATACGCCGGATTCGTCAATAAGCGCTTAGATAGAATACACAACTATATTAACAACAACTACGCCTGCGATATTTTCTTGCTTTTGCTGTATATTCGTCAACGATATTTTTTAGTTTTTCACCGTTCACGTGCTTGATTGCATCTGAAACGTTGAACGTGGATTGGAATGCTCGTTATATTTTAAGTAGCTGGGAATTTAGCTACTAATTCAAAACACCAATAATAAATTAAGCCGATTTTTTTTCTTCGGGTTCCATACTAAACGTTTCCTCGTCGTTAGGCTCCAACATCAATAACATAGATCCAGAGGATCCAGGTAGTGGATAACGCCGTGAAGTTGTGGTAGATATCGTAAATGTTGTAACGCCAAGTACTGAGAGCCTGCATATACCGGTAACCTCAGCGCGATGATTAATAGATTTATTAAGTGGTGACCATACTGCTTGTCCAGACGCTACTATATACTACATTGTCGGTAAATATTTTTATGTCAGAGTTTAATATCGATGGCTGGTGGACTTCCAAAAATGCACTAATGGATCTATTTATCTTTGCACGAAAACTCATAAACAATTGTACATGATTAGAATAATCAGTTCTAAGTGAGACCATTTCATTATTACCTGAAACTAACGAGTTCATCATTGAAGGATGTATTTCTTGGTTAGACCTTCATTGCTTGATTCTCGTTCTCAAAGATCAGTAATTTTATTATTAGACATATTGAGAGAACCAGTCAATGTATCCCTGGAATTTTCTACTCGGCCACGAATATTATCTAATATCGTTGACATAATAACACTGGGTTTAATTTTTCCCTTACTATCAAACACAGCTATACTATTTTCAGTTACTCCTTTCATTTTAACGATTATATATTTCAATAAAAAATTGTTTAATTTTCCTTGCTCATCTTGAAATACAACAACTTCGTTTTGATCTACATTTGCAAGATTTAATATTTCAGATAATTAATTACTAATCTGTTTACTCACATTTTCATGGGTTATTCCGTCTTTTTTTTTTTTTTTTAGAGGCTAATCTCCCATAAATATCAACCGTTATATTTTATTATCTGTTTAAAACGACGCGTCTACTTGTATAACTGAATGACTTTATTCTTATGTTACGTGCTTAGGCTCGAATAGACAGTAACACAAGACAGAGTGAAAACAACAAGCTTTGAAAAATAAAATAAATAATTTATTTCCCTGGAAAAATACTGTAAAAATGAAAAAAAAGATATGAACTTCGGTTTTTAGAATCAAATCCAAAAATATTCCAAGAATAATCCAAGAATAATATTTTAGAATCATAATATTGGCATGTTCTAATGATTCCAAGTTCTAGTCTCGACAAAGAATCCAAGATGGAAGGCGATGACGTATGCTGTAGCCTGTACTGTGTTGAATTCTACAGTTCCTTGTAGAAACACAATAATTAGACCTCCAGTTTTGGAAATCCCAAATAATTTTTTTAAGAAATGTCATTGTTCAAGAATTCTGTATGAATAGAATAATATTTCCAGAGAAACGAATTAATCTTCTAGAGTCCAAATTATCTGGAAAATAAATTAACATATTACTCAAAACTTCAAAAATTCAATGCTGGTCACAACAGAAGAAAACAATTTGACATCAGAAAACCCCCAAAACTCTCTAAGCATCACTAATAATACTAAGTATTTCGCAATTTTGGAAATGCCTCATTGCGAAATAGAGGATCACGTGATCATGTTTACATATAAAAACCATGTAGCCCATGTATGTCCTTGATAAGGCCAATAATTTTACTCCAGAATAAAAGTTGTTTACTTGATCCTCAATCAAGGCCAGGAACTAAGTAAAAAAATAAACAGTTTTTCTATTATTAGGTATCTAAGAAAAAACTCCACCAGATCGAACTGAATTTTCTGGAAAATATCAAATTCCTAGTAAACATTACATTGACATGTAAAGAAAATAAAAAGACTCCAAAACCCACAAACAATCAAATCAAATCAAACACAAATTAAATCAAATATAAATTAACTCAAATATAAGTACCAGTAGAATTTTGCTTATAATTTTACTCACGGGTGGATGGAAATTTTGTAAAAGGAAGTACAGCTAAAACAAAGTTGGAATTAGAGATAAGACAGGTTCAGTTTCACATCGAAAAGATACAAATGGAAAAAGATATTAAGTAAGGCGAATGGAGTTGCAAAAAGAGAGTGAAGAGCGAGAAAGACAGTGACAAATGCAAAGAGAGAACAATGAAAGGGAATTTCAAATTCGGTTGAAAGAATTGGCAATTGATGAAACACTCCCTTGCTTTTGATGTTTTAAGAATTGGGTATCTCGTGGTAATGTTGATGCTGACAGAGTCGAATACAGAAATTACTTCACGGCCACTTATGGGCGGATCGGTTATTGTTTGTGCTGGTAGTGTTGAATACCAAATTGGAATTTGTATTGTAAATTCTTTTGGTGGAGCTAACCCATCCGAAGCAAAATGAATAATTCCACGTAGATCAATTGCGTATGCCACCCATTGAGTATCTAGACCAAAACTTGTATCAAGATTAATAATACCGGTTTCAAAATTGTTTGGTTGTTTCGGTAATTGGTCACGCATAAAACACCTTTGAAATTGTTTATATTTAAACTTTTAGCACCATCAAGTAAATCAAAATTTGACAGGAGTTACTGGAAGTCTTAGACTGCTCCCCCTCCTTTATTCCTTCTATGTTACTTCGTTTATTGCCAAGTTAGTAAGTTTACCATCAGCGGCTCCATCAGCACCAAGTACAACTGCTTTTGTTACAGCTGGAGCGGCAGCGGCTACTAAAGCTGGAATAACTGCAAGAAGTGGAAATATACCACCAGTCTTCGCTGAATCTGTAATGGCTATCGCAGAAACGATTGCGTTGAACTCCTGTTTTTGAAGTTTTGACATCATTAAAATGCCTGAGTTGACGTTCTGACAATGATAACTTATTTTGACCATCTGTGATCTAATCTTATTTAGGGACATTTTTATTCCACAGTACTTTGCTGAATTTGATTGAAGCTTTTAATCTGACCAGGAGTCAGACTGTCACTAACATGATGATATAACATTATAAATATCGTAAGTGATTTAATTACATGATTTCTACTGGAGCGTCAATAACTCATTCGTTCACCAGCACCTTCACTTAACATTGGTTTATCGCTGAGTATAACTGTAACTGTACTGTAATTAACGCCAGCTTGGTTTACGCGAGAATTAAAATGAATATCAACAACAGATTGTTTAAATAAGTCTATATGTTCCAGTGAAAAGTGATAGATCGGATACAGATTTCTAAAATCTAACTGATATTTGTAAACCAGTATCTATATTTTGATCACGTCCCATAAACGTCATGAAACGATGATATGCACGCGCTACATGATTATTTTCAAAATTTAACAATATATCTGTCAGTTTTTCCTTAAAGAAACTCCACTAACTTCAAAGTCGTCAAGTGTGTTTGCGAATTTAGTCGTACAACATCTTGTAAAGCAATAAATATATGTCTTGGTGTAGAAACTCCTTGTTGTGATGCAATTTGCCATGTAAATATCGCAGCAACATTACTTTGAATGATAATTGTTGTCATTGTCAACCATGATAACAATGATTTGCCGCCAGCATTCATAAAAGTAATTAATTTTTCTTCTTCAGCAATTGATGGAGTCAATACTGGCATCCATGGTGAAAGTTTTGTTATTATTACTTTACCAACATCAACAGCAGTTGCGTCTATTCGCCAGATTTCATCATTATCATTGCCCTTTCTCACAAGTACAACTGTATGTTTCGCCCCAAAGATAACTTTTCTAACATTTCTAGAAAGTCCAAAGATATGTGACTGTGGAATTCCGCGTGAACATCTTCTATTTCCATCTTTCAACATTGATTGCCGTGTAGCAAATCTTAAGCTATATTCTGGATTGGTTCCATGAACCACCGGCCACACATTAGCGTCATTAGCGTAGGCGGAGTCTCTTGGTCGTCTTATATTATATTGTCTATTGTCAGGACTGTCAAAATTATCTTTAACAAACATCATTGACGGACCAGCTGATCTTGTATAATAATCTGCATATTTTTCTAAACCTAATATTTTTGTAGCAACATCAACGTCGTTTTTAAATTGTTTCAATATTTCTTCGTCGAAACCAACTATGGTATCAGTTACATATGGTATATTAACGACCACATATGTTTTCCTTCTACTTCGTTAAACGCGTCAGCAGGTAAAAAAATATCTGATTGTATCTTGAACTTGCAATTCTATTCGACCACGCTGATCTGGTACACGTGCGTCATAAGTATAATATTTATATTCGCGTATAGATTCGTCTTTAAGAATTGGTGCGTCTGTATCAAACGGTTGATCGGATATACGCCTAAACATTTTTATTATAACTGTTATCGTCTAATACGAAGACCACTTCCTGAAATAAAACTTGCATTTACCGGCATAATTTCATTAGTCAACTTTGCAGGAACGACTTCGTTAACAGCCAACTCTGCTAGTTTTGATTTGCAGCTTGATTTATTATTTTAATGATATTTGCAGGCATGATTTCAGTGATGGTTTATTTTACTGGTTGTGGTTTTCTTCGTACTAATCGAGTTAATCTTTGATTGCTGGAAATGCTTTACCGGTAACATTATCAACTGCACTGAAACCTTTATCGCGAATAGCGTCAATTGATTTCATTCCTAATTGTTTTGCTATCGGTATTGCTTTTGGATTTATTCTCTTAAATAAACATTGAACAACATCGCCGAGTCCATCTCCGTAGATCGCTTTGTATGTTGGTAATTGTGAATTTATTATGCTGACCACTACAGGTCCACGTTGAGCATTATGTACAATCATCATTTTTGTATTGTCACTGATTTAATTATTCTTAATCGCTGTTATAATCAGCAATTTCATTAATGAGAGATCGATAAACATTAATATCCATGATAATGTCTGGAAATAATCTTCGGCAAATATCAGATATTTCATAATTAATTTCTGGAGAAATATTTGCAACTCGTTTTCCTCCCATCATAAATTATAATCGTTTAACATCAGAAAGAACACAAGAGGACAAGTAATAAGGTCGCTTCCTTGAGTAACAAAACCACTTCCAGTAGCACAGGAGGTTTGTCAGATTTTCTTTGTCTTACATCCTTTTTAAATTGATTAACATTCTTGTCGTCATCTTCAGCAAGTTTATTAGTATATATAGAATATACATCATTAACTCAATTATATTTTGTTTTCCAAGATCCAACACATTTAGGTTTTGCATATTTTTCTGTTTGTATCCCTGTGCGGCAATATCTAATGTGTCTATGTATTCTAATTTCATGACATTGTCTAAACCACTAGTTGTAAATTTATTTTTAATATCAATTAGTATAAATTGTGATTTAGGAGATTGTAGTTTAAAAGATTGTGATTTTAATGATTTTGTTGAGGTTGTTTTATAACTTTGTTTTAAAAGATTGTGGCTGACGTTGAGAACTTTGTGGCTCAGGAATATTTGGTTTTTGTTGCTCAGGTTGAGGAATGTGTGGCTCAGGTTGTGAGTATACGTAAATCCGCATAAAAAGTATTTACTTTTTTAATATATTCTCTATATTTGTGATCATCACTTCTAGCCAGTTTGTTTTTTGTTGTTGTTGTTGTAATATATCGATATAGCCATTTTTAAAATTATCAACATTTACTTTAACATATTCAGGTATTAGAAGTTCAGACTTTCGAAGAAAACTCAACGTTGCAGTACTAGATAATTTTTACTCTGTAACAATTTGTTTATACGTTTTTCAATAACACCTTCTCTAAATGCATTAATAAATGCAATATTTTCTTTTTTACTTTAGGTTTTGGTGGAAGATCTTTTCTAATTTCACAAATACCTTCAAGTATTTCTTCTTCTCTTGCCAGGAGGTTCAACAGCAGCATTTCATCTGGAAGATCTCTTAAAATCTTTGTGTAGTTCTTCTTGCTACCTTTTCAGTTTGCTCAGCCGTTTGTTTTAACGTGGGAAGAAGACCTTCAGTAGCTGCTGCAACTCTTTCAGTAACCTTTGCAACAGGATTAAAAAATTGTTCTTTTTCTTCTGCATATTCAACTTGTGCATCCAGGCAATCTTGCAGTTTTTGTTTGAGAGCATCACGAACAGGACGATATCTTCTGATTGCTTCTAATATTTCTCGAGCTAATCTACTAGTGTAAGATTTCATTATTGATATAATAATAATAATTTAATTACTCACACATTTATAGCAGAGAGAGAGAGAGAGAGAGAGAGAGAGAGAGTGCGACCAGAGTGTCACGGTGAGTAAACAAAAACACAAATTTTGACAAACACGAACGGCAAAGATAGAGTAACAAAATAAACTAGCCCAATTAGAAAGGCTTAGGTTTAATATTATTGACCATTTCATTTTCGTAGGAAGCTTTATTTGTCAAAAGTTGACCTTCCAGCAAGTAGTCTGTTCACCCTCTCTGCTGCTGGAAAAGAATTTTGCAGTTTATACAATTCCAGCTTCTGAAAATGCAATAAATGTGACATAAAATATACAAAAGTAGAAAATAAATTATTGGCATGGTTTTTATTTCTTCAAACTTTAAGACCAGGAAGTGAAAATGACTATGCGAGAGTGTAACAGAATTGAAACCGAGTGGATGCTTGGATTGAATGATAACGCAACAAAATGCGAGGGTATGAAAGTTTATGAAAAAAAAAAAAATTTTCACCTAAATTGACTCGCAGTCCCACCCACTTACATATACGACTACCGTACTAAACATGCTACAGATTCATATATGTATACCAAAACTGAGTATGGCTCTTACATCCACAGTATGAAAATAATATGATTTATAGAATCATACAATACAAATAAATAAACATTAGTACGATTCACAGAATCGTATGATGCAAAATATGATAAGCATGGTTCACATAACCGATAATTTAAGTAGGATGCACGCAAAATATGCCAAAAAGTAAATTAAGTATGGTTCACACAACATGTGATACAATTAAAATTATATATGGTTCACAATCACGTGTCCTTGTATACATTACACAACGTAATGGTCCTTATTCAGGAGTTGAGAATTTACGTCATAATTCCTCGTCCTTCTCCAGAATTATACGTCCCTATTAAACGATTCCCATCATGAAACATATACACTGTCGGTTGAAATGGCTTCACTGACACACTACAGATCATGGCCTCACCATCCTGGTTCTTCTAGCCGATCTATCCATCTGTCCGTCCATCCATACATACAGCTATAAATAAATCAATCAGGAGAACTAAACCTATCAGACTTGCCGCTAGAAATACCCCTTCAGGCAACAATAGAAAAGTATGAAAAGAAGTTCCAACTGAAAGTTACAAACTCTAGAATGAACACATGTCAATATAGTCCAGTAAAACACGGGATAAGTATTCTTAAAATCGAGAAAACAGTGCTGAAGAATATGAAACCCGTCTTTTTCTTACACGGATTTCCAGTACAGTCATGGTATCTGGGATGCATATACCATCGGAAGTGCGGAAAGACGGGCCACAAGCTGAAAAAAATGCCCGAGAAAGTTAAAGAAAGAAGAACAAACTTATGTCACAGATTTCTCCCACCCAAAAGGGGCAAAAGGAGAAACGAGAGCAACCAAAACAGCTATCGAACCCAACAAAGGACAAAGTACAACAACAACAGCAACAACAAAAGCAAAACAACAGAGTACAAAAGCTTAAGGGAAGTCGTTAGAACAAAATGGGAAGGAACACAAACACCATCTAAAACAGCAAAAACAAAGGCAAAGAAGAGAGCAACAAAAAGAAGCTAAACAACTTAATGAAGGTCAAGAACTACAACAACAACAGAGAGAGAGAGAAAAAAAAGGGGGAAGTCGTAACCCGAAGATGAAAGAAAAACAAGACAAACTAATGGAGAGTTCGGAGACCGAAGACAGTGGGAAGAAGGAAAAGAAAAGGAAAAAGGAAGAACAAGACAGAAAAGCTACTACCATCTACATTACGATGAAGACCTAGAAGAGACTGTCTACGACAGTCAAGAGATCAACCACATTTCTGAATTTGTAATAAAATGAAAAAATTACTGAAAAAAGAAATAATAATAATACTTAAAAATAATAATAAGGAACAAATAACACTACCAATTTTAAATTAATAAACTATATAACCTACGGGTAACAATAACAAATTTTAAACTAGACATTGCAAAATTTTATAACCATAAAAGGGGGGAGGGGGCAACTGTTCTGAAAAGATCAAACAGGGAATAGTCTCACACAATTTTTATAAAAAAATCAAGCTGGTCATAACAATGAATAAACAAAATACAGAGGAGAAATACACAAATACATGTTACCAAAATTGTTTTACGTCAAATAATGCCCTTAGCAATAAATTGTAACAGACGACAGTTTTTTCAAGTGAGTTGAACCCGAAGAATGACAATTAAAGTCAGTAAATTGAAGGAAGGCATTTAAACTATAAATACACGTTTACAAATTAAATTTGTATAAAATTTTAACACTTACCCCCAGTATCGAAGATAGCGATCATGGGCCATGGAGTAAGAAACACCCTGGCCTCTCCAAGTTCTTGGTCAAGCAAACCTTTTCTTTAATAAAATTAAAATGTGCTGTTTGGCCCGGCCCCCATTATGGGCCCTGGCCTCGGAGATATAACAACAGTTGCCCCTAGCCCTCTTGTCTGTCCTGCTTACCCCTATGGTTGTATTTGGAGGTAAGAGTGTTGACACTCATTGACAAGATCCAAGCGATCACTGTGTCGCATAAAACAATAGGCCTATATATATATATATATATATATATATATATATATATATATATATATATATATATATATATATATATATATATACAGAAAAAATGCACATGACCAGGGGTATAGTATCCATGCACAGCGTGCACTACTTGTTAGTTCTTCCTACACACAAAACAGAACTCATAAAAAAAACACAATATGTGGGTACCTTTCTTTAAGTATTAGATCACCAAGAGAATTAAGTTTGAAGTATTTTATTTTGAACTCGTCCTGAATTATTAGGTCAGTTAACTTTGCATACAATTTTGCAAATTGTAGTACTTCAGTTTCATTAAATCTAGCAAAACGAATCCATGTATTAGCATGGATATGTATCTTTTCTATAATATATAGGTTCCACCCTAGTGTTTGTCAGGTGCGTAGGACCATGAAGTGTCTACACAGAATAATTAATGTGTTTAATTGAACGCTAAATTCCTTGTATTTTGCTGTTTTATTTTCCGTGGTGTATTTGAGATATCTGGCAATTACGTAATGGCCCAGTAAAATATTCACATCACAGAACAGAATGAACTTAATGTTGATTTTGGCAGTTTTGAAATTTAGCAACCGACACACATCCCTGCATTATGTCCACTGTGAAAGCTGTCTTATTGTATAATATTTGTGTTCTGCTACTTTTAATTCATAATATCTTTTTGACATTTAATGTACGTTAGTAAGTGTTTTTTTTTTCTAGCAGCAGAGGGGGCGAACAGACTGACTTTTGGAAGCGTCCAAAAACCGAAATAAGCCTTCCTAAAAAAAGGATTAATAACCTTAAAAATCAAAATAACTACAGAGGACTCTCAAAGAGTCCCTCAAAGAATCCCTCTTGGGGCTAGTCCACGTTATTTCTCCAACTGAAAACTTGTCGATGGCGAGTATATTACAAAAACGAACGAACTTGAGGTCCCGCCCCCTCTGCTGCTATTAATTTATCCAAATATTTTATCAAGTCCGTTTCGATATCTTGTTCTAAGATCATGTAGTGCTATTGTTATAAATCCATGCGGAGTAGCTTGCGCTCGTGAAAAGAAATTTCTAAATTTATTTATATCCATGTCGCCGCTACACCAAGTTTGATGAATATTTCGCAACGTATGTGTATCAACTCCATTAAACACAACTAAAATATTACAGTTATCTCTGATCACTTTTGGTATTTGTGTGTATCGTTGAGTAACATAAATGACATCAGTGTTTTTGTCTACCTCGAGAAAAAATCCTAGCTGGATTTGATTGTTTGTCCAGAATCATATCATCATATACATCTAAATTATTAATAAATCCGTCTATGGAATCTACTGATGGTGCTTCATCAATATCGGTTATAAACTCGATAACATCGTTTTCTTTATCCAGTAATCGCGCGTTTTTATTAAAATCTTTGAGCACATCATAACATCGTTGATCATCAACTGACGGGGCTACCAAATACAATTTATCCCACTTTAACCATCTCATTATAAGATTAAGTAACAACTGTGTCTTTCCACTTCCAGATGGTCCTATTATTATCATTCTGATGGAATTCGGTAACGCAGGATGGTGCTTGACAGGTTCTCGTTTTCTTGTCGCTGAGAAATCAATTATATCCATGCTATATAAAATATCCATGGATTTATATTGTATGAAGTGCAGGACGCGCACCCCGACGGATATACTAACAACTATTACCACAAAAAATAACAGACCAGCGGTTACGGGTAAGTGTACGCGGTGTGGTACAAAGAAATTTAAATTTATTCCCGGTGATAAGTCAGGGACAAAGTCAGCGTTTAAAAAAGAAGAAAAAAAACGAGGAGGTGATATTGCAGCAAAATTAGGAAAATTACCGGGAACTCCGTGGGCTAAATACCCAGGAGAAAAACATCTACCAGAATATAATTATTGCGGTCCCGGTACTTGACTCGATATCAGGCTTGATAATCAGGATCATCCAAAACCAGGCGAGGAACCAATAAACGCTATTGATAAAGCATGTCATGTTCATGATGTTGCGTATATAAGCAATGATCTACAACATAGGCATATTGCAGATGTGAAATTAATTCATGCGCTAAACTCTATAAAAAAATAAAAATATCAAAGAAAAATTAGCTAATTGGTTAGTAAGATCCGCGATGAAAGGTAAATTAGCGCTAGGGGCTGGTAATTAATTATAATGGAATCGATTTATTATTCTCCAAGAGGATACTGGAAAGGTAAAGCAGCAATTAGTAAACTCGCTAATGCAGCAGCGGTTAAACATTCTAATGCTAAAACGTGGTTATCCAAACAAGCAATATGGCAAATTTATTTACCACCACCTAAGCAAATTCACTTTGCACATTTCAATGTCAGTGTTCCTAATGAAGTTCATCAGGCTGATATTCTGTTTTTACCTCATGATACCGTTAAAATTGGTCGACGTCAAATAACATACAAGTACGCGCTGACTGTTGTTGATGTTGCAGGTAGATACAAAGATGCAGAACCTCTATCAACTAAAGCAGCATCTGAAGTAGCCGATGCGTTTGAACGAATTTACCAACGAAGTGGTCTACGATGGTCACAGCTGCTACAGGTTGATCCTGGCAAGGAATTTCTTGGTCCAGTATCATCGTTGATGAAGCGACATAATGTAAAAATACGACGAGGACATACAACAATTCACGTGATCAGGCAATTGTTGAACGATTTAATCGAACACTCGTTCAGCGGTTATTTGGATATCAATACGCGAAGGAATTTATTCAGGATACGAGATCTCGCGAATGGGTTGCAAGATTACCAAATGTGATAGCAGCGTTAAATAATGAGATCACTCGAACAACCAACATGAAACCCATTAATGCAATTACAAGCGTGCATATAACAATACAACAACGTGATCTTTCAGCACAGCCAGTATTAGGTAATATTACTGTCAGGTATTTATATGAACCCGGTGAACTTGAAGGTGGTAAAAAAAGAGCGACTGATCCTATTTGGAGTATTACGACGCACAAGATATCTAGCGTAACAAGATCCAATGGTAGACCTGCAATCTACCGATTAGATTCAACTGCTCCTCAACGTGGATTTGTACGTGAACAATTACAAACAATTCCAGAGGACACACAATTACCGTCGCGACCACTTAACTAGCGCTGGTGCCAGCGGCGCGACGTCGATTACACTCAAGACAGGTCAACATCGTGTTCTCACGTGTATGACCAAGATTATTATTTTTTCTGTCTACGGTAAATTGTCTTGGATCATTTTTCAGATACCGCAATAACATTATACAATTACAACTTGCACAATGATTATTCTGTTGTTGTTTCAGCGCGCTGATGAAATCAGTGTCAAGATCAAAATCGCGTTGTTTTTTTTTTTGTCACTTTGTTTATAACCAGCCAATTTTTTTCTTATTATATCGCTGTCATTATCATCATCATTGATCACTGACTTGTTCACGATAATCCTTCGTAGCTGAGATATTCTTCTAACTCTAGATACTGAGAGATAAACCAAATTTGACCACTCGATACGATCATCAACGATCCAAACAACTGTATCAGTAATAGTTAATCCCTGCGATGAATGAATCGCATCGCGTATCCTATCCACGGGGATTTATCAGCACGTAGAGCATCTTCAACAACATCAACATCAACTGCGGCAATATCATTCAGCACAAGATTCTGTTTCCTTGACTCTGTCAAGTGTCCTGGTATATCAACGTCAATATTTTGCCACTGTGTATCAGCTGGTCGATAACATAACGGAACTGGCAACGTTGGAAATTTTTCTCGTTGTAACTGAAACAACTCCGGTTGAAGTGTATCACGAACTATCTTTCTACTTGCACCTATCAAATCGTTTGGTCTCCACGCGCGCAAAAAGTATTTCATGGGTGTTTCTGAAATTATCTCGCGCATTACTTCACACTGAATTTTATTCGGTTGTAGTCTGATTAATTTTTTAAATTCCTTTAATTCTGCATCAAGTGCTCTATTATCATCAGTTATTTCTTCATAGTAATCAACGAAATTTTTCAGCTAATCATGTGGAGATGGTCCAACTACGGGTGGTGGTTGACCGTGATCGCCGCACATTATCACAGCAGTATTTCTTGTTAATAACCAATCAAGAAATGTTTTTAATACTTCCAACGACACAGTACATATTTCATCCCAGATTATAATCCTTGGAATATATTTTTCTCCCATCCTCGAAGAAGTCCATGTATCACCCTTCCATCGAAAGAAGCTGTGATAAGTACATGATTGTACTTCTCGTTGTTTCATTTCTCGCGCGAGTCTGAATTCTGAAATAGTTCGATCGCTCGAGTGGTTTTACCAGAACTGCCAGGTCCGTTTAGATAAACTGTTTTGTGTCTGGTTATTGGATCATATACCGATGGTGCAGACGATAGTTTTAATGTTTGATATTTTTTACAGTAAATATCTTTAACCGCAACATCAGCGGATTCGAAATAATTAAGTATATTTTCCTTTTTTATTCTCCACGAACCCCGTGATCCACAAGTGTCTATGTTTAATTTTTCTAACAGTATTGAATATTTTTTATTGATATAAAACGAATTCGTAGCAACTCTGACAGCAAACTCAGAAACCTTATTTATCATCGATAATAAATTTATCGAAACGTATGCGAGCATTGAAGATCTTAAATGAGTAAACTACGGTGACTCACCGTCCATGTAGCTCACAATTGTACCTAGTTTATTTCTATTTGGCAAGAAAGCTATTTCTCGACTTATAAATGTGTTCTTATTCGTTGTATCAGCGATTACAAAATCTAACTTAGAATCGTCCATGATCAATCTTGTACAATGTCGTTTATGATCATATGATCCTCCCTGGGTGAACTTGCCAATTATATTTCTGCCAAGATCCTTCGTAATTTTATTTTCATAATCAGTTTTATCCGGGTTTTCATCATCAGAATATTCCTTTTGTTGTGGTAACCAAACTTCGGTTTGTTTTCGATATGATATAATTGATTCGCTGATAGTCAGCGATATTAATATCGCACAGTCAAGCATATATCGTAACAATACTATTGGTACCCACATTTTTTCTGAAAAATGTTTTCCAAACCAAACATAACAAATTGGATGAAGTCCTTTAGCAAACTCGAATAACTCAATACAAGCGAATCCAGTCAGGTCAAAATCCGGTAATGGTCTATTTATCGATACTCGCGTCATTTCGTGTTCCGGATGACCGAATCTTTTAAAATATACAGAACAATCTCCCGTCCCGAGAAAACTTCCCGCATAACATGCAACCATATCAACTGAAATAACATCTCTGTGATCGTATTTAGTATTCCATAATCCACCGTGCCCATATTCGACACAACTCGATATTATATCATTGAGAAAATCAAATCTAGTTGGTTTCCATGAATTTTTCTTTCTAGCAAAATGAGCCGCAACTGACGGAACAGTCAAACAGTTGCACAATAGTTCGTCAGTATCATCAGTATATTGCAGTGCAAGATTTTTGATTTTCTCGTGGAGAAGATCTGTTCGATAAATAACACCATTTGGTCTTACAAATTGATCAAATTTACTTTTTTTCTTCCATATCTGATTCGTCGTTAGAACTCTGAAATAATCATATTGACACAGGATCGTTTTTATTTATTTCGCTAATAAAATCAAACACATCTCCGCGATAGTATTTAACAGTTCGATTTCGTGGAAATATTGTTACTGCGCTGGTCCACGCGTGTGCGTTATGATCAATAATTCTTTTGATTTATATTTTGATTCATACAAAATCTCTCCTGTTATCGTCGCTACGGTTATTGGAAATTTTAATTTTTTTCCTAACTCAGCGACATCTTTGATAGACGCTGCGGTATCTTTAACCATTTCTCCCCACGTTTTTATTATTTTACCTGTTTTATCTGTTAGACCGTTTCCACGAGTCGAAACGGTAAAATGTTCTGTTACTCGTTCAGCTACACAGTTTATTTTTGAAAATTTCATCTGCGCCAGTTTATCAACGCTAGGTTTTTCATTTATCACATAGATTCCATAAATAACTGCTGTTACAGGATATGCTCGTTCATAATACGGTTTGTCAATACCTGTCAATAGACCTGGTTTGGAGTTTTTACTCAGTATAGCAGTTTTTTCACCATGACATACAGAGTCATATTTGTCACGGATAATCCAATCATCTGTTTCTGCAAGTATGACAAATTTTATTCTGAAAATATATTTTCGATTGCTTTGATGTTCAAAGAGGTAGTTAATGATAATTGCTGCTTGTTTGTCGTTCATCGTAAGGTCGATGATATCTTTGTTGCGTATAATCTTGAACGTTGGCCAGACATGAGATGCACCATCTGCGTGAAATTCTTTCTTGGCGTCGTGAATTTTATTAATCAAACTTTTGTTTTTCGGATCAACCAGATCTCGTATCGGCACGTCAGGAGATATTCTGTCGAGATTAAATTTATCTGCTTTCCACGGCTTGATTCGGGATAATCTATGGAATTCGTTCAAATTATATTTGAAACAAATATTTCATTAAAATATTATATATACAATGTCTCGATGCAAATGGCTCATTTTGGGTTCATTGATTCCTTGTAATAAATCCTGTTAAAAGGAATTCTGCGGACAACACATGCAAAACGTTCACCGTGGAAGCTTAGGACCAATACCATGTCTGCGATGTGGTGTTGGAGTACGAGGAAAACTACATTTGTGTTCGCGTTGTGGTGGAAAAAATATCGCGAGCTTAGAAGATACTATGATAAAAAATAATAACAATAACAGCGCTATAAAATCCGTGGAGGATTATCTAACTTAGTTTTCAGACAAATTATGATTTAGAAAAATAATATTACATATATGGAGCAAAATATAAACCACGACTTTATAAAGCATCCTATAATAAGAAACTACGAAGCAAATCGTGATGGTATAATTAGGAGGGACTGGTAAGTACACAAAGATTTATAGAGCTTTTAAATCCTTCAATACAGGGACTAGCGAAGAGAGAGTTTTTCAATCAATTAATTCAGCTGACAAATATTTTGATATTAATCCGCCTTCAGTACAAAGAGTCGCGGAAAATATATACAAATCCGATTTCTCTAAAAAATATAAACAAAAAATCATGTTCTAATATCAATAATGGAGATAAACTATCATCTTTAGCAAGTAGTTACCTCAAATTATATTTATTTAATTTTTATTTTATGGACCCAGCATTCTCCACTCGTATACTACTTATTTTTCGACTTGAGCGAAAGGGAGATAATTCTGTAAATATATTTCTCCGTAGATTTCTGATTTTTACGGTCGTAATTAGTCAATTAACCATCTACGTTGTAATTAATATCAATAATGTGACGAGTAAAGGATATTTATGGTATTTAGCTCACAAAATAAAAAAAATAAACGTATTTTACATCGTACAATATAGCGAGTTATTTTTAAATCTGTTACGAGAAATCGAGGCAGAACACTCTATTAGTGCAGATATTTACAATCTATTTAGAAACCGCTGTTATAATGCAGAAATGTTTAGGAGATGTATATATATTTTTTCAGACTCGATTTTACCAAGGCAGAACACGCTGTTTGAGTGCAGATATTTACAATCTGTTACGAGAAATCGATGGAGAACACGCTGTTAGATTTATATATTTACAATCTGTTCAGAAACCGCTGTTTTAATACAGAAATTTTACAATCTATTCAGAAACCACTGTTTTAGTGCAGAAATATGTATAACTTACAATCTATTCAGAAACTGTAGCTATATAATAATTTCTGAAACGTATAATTGTTAGATGATTCGATGGCTCAGTTGATAACGTATCGGACCGTGATACTTGAAGTCCCAGGATCGAATCCCATGACTGACAACTGTCGGTGGTTACGCTTATTTGCGATTTTCATAATTAATTGGGGTCCCGCCAGCCCTCGAAACTCAACAGAATCCCCTCCCACCACGTCATCAGAGGTGGATACATGTTTTGTATCACCCACGGTCTGATTATTGGGGGGTGGGGGGTGTTCTGTTGAGCGTAGAAAATGGTCCCGTACATGTTGTGCCGTCCTTGTAAATTTGTAAATATGTAAATATTACTAAGTGTTGTGCCGTCCTTGTAAGTATGTAAGTATGTAAATATGTAAAATTATAAATACTACGTGTTGTACAGTCCTTAATTAAGATTTATATGTTGTGTTGTCCTTATGTGTGTCCTTTAAACTTGCTAGAATACGGTGGTAAGCTATGAGTTTATGGGGGTTGTACTGTCCTTGATTAAGATTTATATGTTGTGTTTCGAGCATCCTCTAAACTTGCTAGGATACGGTGGTAAGCTAGGAGTTCATGGGGATTATATGTTGTGCTGTCTTAACCAAACACACCCTCTTGAGCCTCTAGACCGTTGTTTGATGGGTTAGGGGCTCTCATAGGGGGTTGTGTTTCGTGTATCCTCTAAACTTGCTAGAATAGGAGTTTATGGGGATTATATATTGTGCTGTCCTTGAAACATCCTCCTGCACATGGGGATATTTTTTATTATATATATATATATATATATATATATATATATATATATATATATATATATATATACTAAATAATGAACCATGAAAATATCAATGATGTAATTGCTGCTATTAAAAAATTAGAAAAAGACAGTATTAATTTATCTGATGAACTGAATCCTGTAAAGATTATTTCTGATATTGAAATTTTAGAAGTACGTAAAAATGATGGCGGTTATGTGCTCCCATCTGAATACAAGTTCATAAAACGAATTCAGGCAGCGATGTTCCAGTCACTAGCTGCGGTGAAGGATGATCAGGTCAAGAAATTCGTTCCTCTCTCTGCCGCAGTAGAAAAAATTAGATCGGAGTTATCCCACGAATACGAGGCAAAGAAAACGATTAGTACTCGTATAAGACAATTAAGAAAAATTATGTCAGATCGTGAAACGATCCAGAGTAACTTCGTTGCTGGTGAAACGACCGAACACGTGTAATATTTTATTTATTCTGAAATATTTTATATTATTCTGAAATATTTTATTTATTCTGAAATATTTTATATTATTCTGAAATATTTTATCATTCTGAAATATTTTATTTTCTGAAATATTTTATATTTTATTATTCTGAAATATTTTATTTTCCAAAAAATATGATCCATTTGTATAATTTTGAGTACCAACTACCATATCAGGATTACAAAATTGATCGATTTGTATAATTTTGAGTACCAACCACCATGTCAATTTCAGAATAATAAGATATTTCTGATAAATAAAATATTTCTGATAAAATAAAATATTTCTGATAAAACAAAATGTTTCAGACAAAATAAATAAAATATTTCAGAATAATAATAAGATATTTTTTGTAGTATTTTTTGCAAAACTGATCCATTTTGTTAATTTTGAGTACCTAACTACATATCAGGATTACAAAATTGATTGATTTTGTTAATTTTGAGTAGCATTTATCCCGTCAAAATTAACAAACTGATTGATTTACATGATTTTGAGTAATATTTACCCTGTCAATTTCAGATTATAATAAATATTTCACAATAAAATATTTCAGATTATAAAAATTATTTCAGAATAAAATATTTCCGATTACAAAAATTATTTCAGATTATTTGCAAAACTGACTGATTTACACGATTTTGAGTATCATTTACCCCATCAAAATTAAGAAACTGATTGATTTACACGATTTTGAGTACCATTTACCCTATCTATTTAAGATATTTCTAATAAAACAAAATATTTCTGACAAAATAAAAAAATATTTCAGAATAATAATAAGATTTTTTTGTAGTATTTTTTTGCAAAATTGATTGATTTTGTTAATTTTAAGTACCAACCACCCCATCAAAACAAACAATCTGATTGATTTTTTTTAATTTTGAATATCATTTACCGCATCAGAATCAATAAACTGATTGATTTTGTCAATTTTCAGTACCAACCACCCCATCAATTTCAGAATTAAAAAAAATATTTCAGAATAAATAAAATATTTCAGAATAATAATAAGATTTTTTGTGGTATTTTTTGCAAAACTGATCGATTGACATGATTTTGACTACCTAACTATATATCAGAATTAACAAACTGATCGATTTACATGATTTTGAGTATCAACCACCCCATCAATTTTAGAATAAATAAAACATTTCTGATAAAAATAAAATATTTCAGAATAAATAAAATATTTCAGAATAAATAAAATATTTCAGAATAATAATAAAATATTTCTGATCAAAGATCATTACGATAAAAGTCTACGATTTTACATACAGATTCACAATTAATTTCTCTCCCTGAAGGTCAATTAAGTGTCCAAGGTGGTCTGTGAACTTAAAATTTATTCTTGTTAACATATTAGCATGACACCGCAGATAAACAGGATTGGTTGGTACTTGCACGATCAAATCCCCAGGGGAAACTTGTGATGTGAACCTAGCACGTTTCTGATTGAAGATTCATAAATATCTACGGCATAATCAGGCGAGTGCATTTCAATCGTGGTAGATAAAGTTGGTCCATGAACGTTAATCGATATTTTTTATTCTTTTCCTGTTATTGATTTTATTCTACGAGCAAATTCTTCATTGATTTGTTCGATCTCATAACTTCCAGTTGGTATTCCAACAACAACCCAGTCAGGTGTTCCATCATCTTTATTTTCATTAGCAAATACAAGCGAATTATTTGCTGGTGTACCATTAAATGATTTCGATTTGATATTTGGCCAACTATAATATACTCGTAATTGCGCTAGTGCAATTTCTTTTACTGGAATTGCAGTTGGAAAATTGATGCTAAATTCAGGATTAGTCGAGCTTACCGAGATCATCGTGGTCTTGTGCGGGGTTGTGTTTGTCACGATCTACTGGAGAAGCTCTACTGATGTCATTATTAATACTCGTACCTTTAATACCAGCGCAGTTGTATATTTTAATCATCTCTGAAAGCTCGAAATTAGATATAATTCCATCACTGAGACTCGCTGATAACAACGAAGATAACTTCGAGTATGCGACCGTCGCTGTATGTAATCTTATCATGTAATCAGATAATTTTTCATTAGTGCAAGTACATATTTTTTTGGTAATAATATTAAGAACACCTGCAATAGTTGTTGTAGCTGAAATACAAATAGTTACAGCTACTGGTGCCATCATTGTCATTATTGATAATATCACACCGGTTCCAGTAACAACAGTGGATGCTAAATAAACGATTACGTCGACGATAACTAGTCGTCGTCGATATTTCTTTATTTTTACTGTATATTGTTCGACTCTATCGTTTAAGTTCGTTTGCCATTCACGTGCTTGATTGTACCTGTAATGTTACGATGCAACGTCGATTCAGGTACTCATTATATTTTATACAGTAACCAATTGAGGTGTTTCAGCTACAAATTCAAGACACCACCATTACGATGTTGCGGTTAATTTCTTATCATCTGCTTCCAGAATAAATGTTTCTTCGTTTCCTTTATTTAATATGATAGACACAACCCCGGAAAACTTATCAGCTGAATGACGCCATGGATACGTTGTAAATATTTTAAATTTTGCAGCACTGAACACAGACAGCCTGTACACGCTAGTGACTGTTGCGGTATATTTGATAGTTTTATTTTGCTGCGACCATGTTGCAAATCCAGATTATACTGTTTATACGATGTTGGTAATATGACCGGGAGTTATCTCGGGTGAATTTTAATCAAACTGGTTTTATTAACGATTTCAGGAATCTCCGCTGTGTTTTTTTAATTGTGTCGATGTTTGTCTTGATATCAACGAGTTTTGCGTTAACGGTCAACGGATTACCAAAAAATTCATCTGCGGTTTCGTTAAGTTTTCTAAAATTTCTACGGAGATTTGTGAACGCGTTTACGTGAACGTCATACTCGGCCCGCAACGTGGATAATTTACCATCTACGGTGTTGTAGTTAACGTCAACGTATTTTTTTGTTTCGGCATCTTCGTCGGATGTTGGATCTCTCAAAACTACTATCTTATTCCCGTTCATACTGAGTTCTCCTGTCATTGTGTCACCGATATTTTTCACGCGATTAGCAACACTTGCTGTAATTTGATCTCTGATAGTTGTAAACGATACACTTGAATCCCTGATTTTTCCGCTGTCAGTAAACACAGAAATATTATCCGTAACCGCACCGAGTACTCGTCGAAATATATCATTCCATTTGATATTCCTGGTTTTTAGTTTACCATATCGATCCTGAAAAATAACAACCTCATCTGGGTCAACTCCAGCCAGGTTCATAATATCGGCGAGTTCATCTTTAGTAGCGTACTTCAACAGATCAATGTCATCTTTCTTTCTTTTAACGCATGAAGAAGATCTTCTTCCGTAAATATCAACCATTATATAAGATCTAAGATCTGTTTAAAAAGAATCGGTTGCTTGTATAATTATGCACGACTTTATGTGGCGGTTTGGATGATTTTGATATAGCGTTAAGTACATTAATTACTTCACGGCCGCATATTGGTGGATCTGTCATTGTTTGTGTGGGTAGCGTTGAATAGCAAACTTGCGCATGAAGTGGCGCTACATACTTGATAAACTCAATGGGTGGAGCTAACCCGTATGAATCAAAATAAACGATTCCACGTGGATCAACCGCGTATGATACCCAATGAGTACCGGGTCCTGAATTCGAGTCAAGATTAATAATACCTGTTTCGAATTCATTCGGTTGTTTCGGTAATTGATCTCGCATAAAAAAACCTGAAGTTTTTTATTTTTTAGTTGTTTAGCAGCATCAAGTAAAATTTGATGCTGGAGCATCTAACGAAGTGATCCTGGATGCCTCAGACCTCTTCCCCAACGAGATCCCGGCAATCTTAGGCATCTCCCCTTTTTTATATCCTTTTCCTGTTGCTTTCTTTAGAGCCATTCCAGCAGCTGTTCCAACAGCACCTAACGCGGCTGACTTTGCTACGGCTGGAGCGGCAGCAGCTATTAACACTGGCATTGCTGCAAGAAGTGGAAAAATACCACCAGTTTTAATTGAGTCTTTAATCGCACCCGCAGAGAGATTAAGTTTGACGCCTGTTTTTGATTGTTTAGCGCCGTTGAAATGTTTAAGTTGACGTTCTGATAATGATAATTTATTTTGACCACCCGTGATCTGATCTCGCTTTATTGATATTTTCATTCCGCAGTTTTTTGCTGAATTTGATTGAAGGTTTTTATTCTGACCAGGAGTCAGACTGACACTAATGTGATGATATGGCATTTTATGATAAATACTTGCCACGCTTGAAATAATGATTGAAGATTTTCCACTGGTGCATCAATAACCCTCATTGGACCACTACCACCTTCAAGTAACATCGCTTTGTCACTGAGTATAACCGCGATTGCTCTGTAAGCACCATAAATAGCTGGTGGACCAACTACGGCAACAGGAGGTTGTGTTACCTGGGCTCGAAAGTGTATATCAACGACAGATTGCTTGGATAAATCAAGATGTTCCAACGAAAAATAATAAATCGGATACAGATTTGTAAAATCTAACTGTGATATTTGTAGACCGGTATCCACGTTTTGTTCACGTCCCATAAATGACATCAAACGATGATATGCACGCGCTACGTGATTTTGATCAAAATTTAACAATATATCTTCAGCTGGTTCTTGATGTCCATTTATCCGCAAAGAAACTTCATTAACTCCAAGTTTGTCAAATCATATGTGAATGTTCTTGATTATTCAACCGATCACTATTTTTGTGGTGCAGAAACATCCTGTTGTGATGCTATACTCCATGTAAATATACCTCCAACGGTACTTTGAATAGCATCTGTGGTTACTGTTAACCATGATAGCAATGATTTACCGCCTTGATCCGTAAAAGAGAGTAATTTTTGTTCTTCAGCAATAGATGGAATCGTTACAGGCATCCACAGTGAAAGTTTCGTTATAATTACTTTGCCATCAGCAACAACAGCATCTCGCCAGATTGCATCATTATCATCACCTTTTCTTACGAGCACATCTGTGTGTTTAGCTCCAAAGATGACCTTTCTAACATTTCTGCAAAATCCAAAGATGTGAGACAGTGGAATTGCACATGAAAATTTATATTATCTCCTGACAACGCTGCTCGGCTTGTTGCAAATCCTAAGTTGTAATTTGCATTAACTTTTCCCATGATATCAAAAGCAGCAGCTGGTCTATCTTCATGTTCAAAATCAACTGGTTGTGGATCAGCTGCAGTACCTCGTGGTGTTTGTACCTTAATATACTGAACATGATCAGCGTGGTTAGTAATATCCTTAGCAAACATCATTGTTGGACCGGCTGATCTTGTGTAATCATCAGAATATCTCGCTAGACCAATTATTGTTGTAGCAACATCGACATCCTTCTGAATTGATTCAATATTTTTTCCATCAATCATGTATGTGGCGCTATCAAACAGTGCCATAATCCCGTTGTTGACAAAACCAACACGCAAATTGGCACCATTTGGCGTATTAGCTACAACATTCGATACAAGTCTACCTTCTACTTCAATAAACGCCTCAGCGGGAAAGAAATATCTACTTGTATCCTGAACCTGTAATTCTATTCTCCCCCGCTGATTTGGTTGTCTTGCGTCATAGGAATAAAATTGATAATCACGTACTGATTCATCTTTGAAGACCGGTGCATCCATGTCAAATGCTGGGTCGGATATACGCTTGAACATTTGATTATAATTACCCATTTTTTCAAATGGTGATCTAAATTATCATCGTTTGACACAAAGACCACTTCCTGCTATTAAATTTGCAGTTATATTTCTTTCTACTTCTTCAGATAATTCCGCTAGTTTTTGACTTGCGGCTTGATTTATTATTTTACTGACATTTGCTGGCATAACTTCAGTGCTGGCCAGTTTCGCCGGTTGCTGCAGTTTTCTTCGTACTAATCGAGCTAGTCTGTCCTTGACTGTCGAGAACGCTTTACTGGCAAGATTACCAATAGCGCCAGGAATTTTATCACAAACAGCCTCAATAGACTTCATCCCTAATTGTTTTGCAATCGGTATTGTTTTTGGAGCCATCCTTCTAAATAGACCCTGAACAACATCACCAAGTCCATCTCCGTAAATTGTTTTGTAATTTGGCAGTCGTGAGTTTACTACCCTGACCATGATTGGTCCACGTTGAGCACTGTGTATAATCATTTTTATATACTGATTAATTAATTGTTTAGTCGCTGTGATAATCATCAGCAATTTCATCAATAAGGGAACGATAAATGCTGCGATCCATAATACCGCCAGTAAATAATTTTCGACAAATATCAGATATTTCATTAACAATTTCTGGAGAATTATTTCCAGCTCGTTTTCCTCCAATTAGTATTTCTAGTCGTTCTACGTCAGAAAGAACATTGTTAGGACAATCAATGAGACCATTTCCCAGGCCACTTCCAGTAGCGCCAGATGATCATCACCAGGATATCTTTCTTCACCCAGTGAACGTAATTTCTCCTGTTGTTTAGTTTCCATATCTCTAAATATTTCTTCTCTTTGTTTCCATTTTTCTTCTACGTTTTGCTTTATTTCTTTTGCCATCTGTTTCCTTTTCTCTCTAGATGGTTTCAACATCTCTTTCTGCGGTGAAGAAGACTGTTGTTTTTCTGCATTATAATCGTTTATTTCCTTGAGAAAATTATCATATCTTGGATCACCAGGAGCTCTACTTTTATTGTAATATATACGAAAAATCCATTTGTGCCAGGTTTCATGATATATTTTTTTCCTAGGTTTATATCCATATTTTAAATATTTGTCTTTTACTTCAAAGTTATCCACGGCAAACTTTGCTAATGCACCGACATCTTCAATATTTCGTATATAATTAATGCTTTTACTGGTAAATTTATTACTTAGTGTAATTTGTTCACCCTTTTCCTCTTGTCTTGGTTTTGATTCAAGACTTTTTATTTCATCTATGTCAGCACGAACTCTGCCAATACCTTCAAGTACTTCATCATAAGGTTGTACCGCAACTATTTCGGTTGGGAGATCCCGTAAAATCTTTTTTGTTTGTTTAGTTCGTTGTGCTATCTTTTCAGTTTGTTTAGCAGTTTGTTCTAACGGAGGGAGTAAACTTTCGGTAACTTTTGTAACAGGTTTAAATAACTGTTCTGCGCCTTCTGCAAATTCAACTTGGGCTTCTTGACGTTCTTGCAATTTTTGTCTAACAGAATCACGAACAGGAATAAATTTCTTTATTGCTTCTAGTCTCTCTCGAGCTAATCTAGCAGTGTGAGATTTACTAGCCGGTGGCATTTATTAATATGATGATGATTTAATTATAGCAGCAGAGGGGGCGGGACCTCAAGTTGGTTCGTTTTTGTAATATACTCGCCATCGACAAGTTTTCAGTTGGAGAAATAACGTGGACTAACCCCAAGAGGGACTTTTGGAGGGACTCTTTGAGGGACTCTTTGAGAGTCCTCTGTAGTTAGTTATTTTGATTTTTAAGGTTATTAATCCTTTTTTTAGGAAGGCTTATTTCGGTTTTTGGACGCTTCCAAAAGTCAGTCTGTTCGCCCCCTCTGCTGCTTTTCTTCTTTTCTTTCGTGGTTTTTATATGTGCGTATAATTTGTGATACTGCCAATTATCAATACTTTATTTCATCTAAATAATAATTAACTTCATTATATATTGTATTTACGTGACTATCTCATTTTCTTTCTGTTATTCTCATTGATAACTTCCGCCAGCCAGCAGTGGAGTCCTCCTCATCTACTGGTTAATGTATAAATTCAGTTTATATCTTACGCATTGATTAGAAATTTATTAACCAATGCTTATATTGATGAAGGTTATACTTGCTTGAGTTGTCCTGATCATCTTACACGGGTTTATAACTGACCTTACGGCATAAAGAAAACAAATATTGTCTATTAAGACGTGCTTTTATATTCTTTATCAGTTTTGGTCAATCCATATGTGAATTTCAACCACCCAGTGGCCTATGTATGTCCACATGTAAAGTTTGCTCAAATAATTATGTTTTTCGGTATATATTTCCTGTCGAAATTTTGCATTTGGTTGCTCAAACATTTCTCGAACTTTACTTTCAATTTCATTTTTCATTATGCGTGTGTACCTTTAGTTATGTGAAGCCAGTATACAAAACGTACACATGTTAATCTGTGGACATTGTCTACTATTCTGACTTTAGTAGGGATACAAAATTGTACTTTTACTGAGTCTAAATCTCTATTTGTCTACTTTTTTCGAAATAAGTATGGTTCATTGTTTATTAAACATACGTTATATCACTCAAATGTTTTTGATTTCCTGCTCATCCAGCTACAAATATATCTTCATTCAGGGTTTATTAAAAGTGTCCTGGATTTTGTTTCAAATAATTCGTCTTTTAGATTCATGAAGAATTCGTTTTATTTTTCCTCTAGTTTAAAGACTAATAGAAGTGGGCTGTAACTTTCTTCATTTACATTTCGGTAATTTTGCATCTGCAATGTATTATCTAGTATTACTTTCTTTCATTTGGTAAAATATTTCTGCATAAAATTCGTTGGTAAAATTAGTTTGAAAACTTTTCTTGATTAAACATTGATGTTCTTGTTGCAGTATTTCGAGATTCACATGAATTTGTTTGGTTGTATTCTCTGATGTTTTTATGTTCTCCCTTTTAATATTTCAGGTTTGATTTCATTTGTACACTCTTGTATACTCTTTACAATGTGTGTAGCTTGTGCTTTGACGTTCCAATTCATTAATATCCTGAAAGTATGTATATCAGTCTATTTAGCATAATTATTTTACATATAAATATTACTATGTTTTTATGGTACTCTTTGACCTGGGTCTTTGGACGTTATGACTGTTTTGCTGGTGATGAAACAATTTCTACGGGATCCAATGTATTGAAAGATTAATCATATGAGTTCCATTTTATAAGCACAAACACTTTTTTTACCATTCATTCCTTTGGTCTTTAAATCGTTTTTAACCTTGAATACGACATCTTCGTTTTCACATGGAGATACATCATCCTGATAAAATATTCCATTAGTATTATTCCCAGCTAAGTCTTCTAATTTATATATTGCAGGGTATCCTAAAATTATGGATCTGGTTTTTAAAACTCTCCTCCGTAAAATTAGGAAGACAGCTTTTATAAAACAATATATTATATTTTTAGACACTAACGTTTTCACATATGGTGTAAGTTCTGGTTTCATATGTATATGTTGTTAGATAATAAACAACGCTTATAAACACTCCACCTTTGTTTTCTTTCTTATATACTCCAGTTAACGACATGCCTATTGATATCTAATATGACCTGTTAAATCCACCACCAACAATTTTGGTTATAGATCTAAGAATGTTTGGTTTCATTGTCTGTCAAATTCTTCCACATTCTAATAATGCGAATTTGATTAAACATTTCTGCTAGCAATGGGTTTTTTGTGTCTGGGTAGGGAGAAAATTATTGTATATTTTCTTTGTGGAATAATTTATTGACTTTTGTGTTATATTGTTCCTTTCTTTCAAGGAATTAAATTATCGACGAAAAAATGAAAGTGTGGGACGGCTTACCGTCAAAGGGAGGAAGGGACATGCCTATAAGGCAGCCATATAGTAGCCACGTCACATTGATATATACATGTAACTGAAATATATTGCAAAAGCAGGACAAAGAGGAAAAATACTTAAACAGTAAATAACGTTAAGGGCCAAAAAATATGACAGTAAGCCACGGATTACCGTGAAAGGTTATGAATAGACCACCACTTGAAGAAGAAGCCGACATCCAACAAGCCGAGGAAGACCTTGACATTAACAAATCTTCACCAGAGAAAGAAGAAATCATTGCAGTTATTGAATCTCTCAAAAATGGCAAGGCTCCAGGACATGATAACCCGAATGTTGAAATGTTCCAAACCGATCCAGATATCGCAGCCTCATTCTCCAGCCACTGTTTACAAAATCTGGGAAGAACAACAAATATCCAAGGACTGGACAAAGATTCCCAAGAAAGGTGCACTCGGCGACTGTAATAATTGGCATGGCATCACCCTGCTATCCATAACTAGTAAGATCCCTGCCAATGTTAACATCAAGCAGATCTCAGATGCTGTCGATAAAACTTTGAGGAAGGACAAGGTCTAATCTTGAAAGGGAAAGGAATGTATAGATCACATTTTCACCCCGAGAAACATCACAGAACAGTAAACAGTGTGGCAGAGACAGCTGTACATTAACTTTGTTGCTCTCCAAACGGCTTTTGATAGCATCCACAGCCATTCTGCGACATGTGTTTTTGAAGTCAAGACTGGTCAGACAGGGATTCAACCCAGTAAAGGACAGGGTCATGCGAAGAACAACAGAAGATACATTAACAACATCAGACGGACACTGTTTTCCACAATGTAAGACCTGCGCCTTGCAGATGATCTCGCATTGCTTTCCACACCACCAGCAAATAAAAGATAAGACACAACACACCTGCACCTTTTTACACCATGTAGGACAGAGAGCAAGCCAGAAGAAGACCGAAGTTATATATCTCAACATAGACTCACCAACATCAATTAGGATAGATCGTGCAGACTTACCTAGCACTAACAGCTTTACATAACTGGGCAGCAGCATCCGACAAGATGAAGGCACCAATAACGACATCCAGAGCAGACTAAGCAAGGCCAGCAATGTATTCCGAAGTATGAACTGTGTATGGAGATCAACACAGATTATGTAGATAGAATAACATTCATAATCAGTTTTAGTATTGCAAACTCATCTGTCCCCAAAATATGGAAAACTGCAAAAGTAACTCGTATTCACAAATCTGGTTATAAGGATGACGCTGATAACTACCAACCAATCTCAATACTACCCAGCTTGTCAAAATTGATTGAAAAGCATGTCCATGACTCATTCATGTCATTTAACCAAACACTTGCTGTTACACCATAATCACTCAGGCTTTAGACACAAACATTCCTGTGAGACTGCCTTGATCTCCCTAACTGATAAATGGCTTCAAGCACTTGACCAAGGTAGAATAATAGGATCTGTATTTGTAGATTTCAGGAAAGCTTTTGACATGGTGGATCATGAAATCCTTTTAAAGAAACTGAAAATCTACCAATGTAATGAAAGAACAATTAGATGGTTTACTTCATACTTAAGTGAAAGAACACAACATGTTTACATAAATAATGTTTTGTCTGAATCTGGAACAATTATATATAGAGTACCACAAGGCTCAATTCTAGGTCCATTCCTATTTATTGTATTTATTAATGACCTACCACTTTTACTAAGAGACTCAATATCATCTACAGATCTCTATGCAGATGACACAACGTTGTCAGACATCCAAAACACAAAACACAAACTAAAAATTTTTTTACAGGATGCCCAAAACAAACTGGATAACTGGTGCACATGCAATGGCATGGTGGTAAATACTGGTAAAACTAAAATATTACTTATCTCAACACGGCAAAATAGGACAAATCTTGATAGTGATGAACTCTGTCTGACATGGAAGGATAAAAATTTGCCAATGATATACTACTTGGTGTTCTGGTAGATAATAACCTATCATTGACTGAACATATCAAACATATCAATACAAAAGTCAATTCAAGTGTATGGCTTCTCAGTAGGATAAGACATTATTTCCCTGAAAGACACAGAAAACTAATTTATAACAGTTATACACAACCCTATTTAGACTACTGTAATACGCTATGGGGTCATTCAATGATAAAAACATAGCAAAGCTGGCATATCGTCAAAAAAGAGCATTATGGCTAATATCAATCCAGAAGAAAGCAATGAAAATTTAGCTGGTAAGTTAACAATATTACCTATTAAAGACCGAATCTGTTTGAGAAAAGCCAAATTAATGTACATGATATCCCATAATAGTGCTCCTGAATATTTACAATCACTATTCCAGTATAGGATACCTGGCAATACTCCCCACATGCGATCCATGTCTACCAAACAGTATAAAATTCCCAAGCCAAATAAGGAGTTATTTTTTAAAAAAATGTTTCCAATACTCTGGAACTCTGCTCTGGAATAGTATTCCAGCTGAGATTAGAAATTCCCACTCTATCTCATTCTTCCAAACCCAATATATCCAGCGGCTTCAGAGATGCAGCTAAAATAAATAAATTCCTTTGTATTAGGGCCTCAAGGTAGATTAGTTCTTAGCTAATTGTGTTACCCTCTTTAAATAAGGTCATTATTATTATTATTATTATTATTACAGTGAAGTACTCGCATTAAGTTTAAGGGACGACATATTATGTCCCTCTATAAGATTTTTGATATATCTGTACACTTCTGGTTTTATTTTCATCACAATGCTTACACATTCCAGTCTTATGACCTCGACCAAGCCTTGCTATTATAGCTTATTTTTTCTCTGCAGGCAGAAAAAGTATTGAATATTTTTTTCTTCTGCACAAATTCATTTTCATTTCTGGTATAAAATATTTCTTTCCTTCATCGAATTATAATTTGTTTCTTCAGCTTTTAGTTCATTGAAGATTTCTATCAAAACGTCGTGTACGTCGTCAAACGTTTCTTTCTAAATTTCTTTCGCCTATGCGTAATATCAGATTTAGAATACACAGTCAAACTATATGCATAAACATCGTTATACACTTAACAGGCTTGTAGATAAAAATAAAAAAGCCTTGCGCTGGTCACCTGCATGGCCCTCATATACCCTTCTAAACAGAATTTTGTTTTTGTTTTTACAAGAGGTTATGGGCCTGCAGCCTTCTATTTTCACAAATCAACATTCCAGCCCCTTTTCACACACAAATGGCGGCTTTTCCTCTGCCGTACATGACCAATGACGGAATAGAAACCTGAAAATCACTTAGGATGCAGCAACAGGCACAACCAGTTATTTTGACAATGAATCCTAAGTGAACTCAAGTCTGTGTTAAAATTAGTTCAGTGCAAATACTTTTTTCTCATTCCAAATCTATACAATTTAAGTGCCAGTCAATATTGTTAAAATATAATAACTGCAGTCAACTTTTCATTAATACATGAACAAATGTATTACGTTTTGCTATTGCTTCAAAAACTAAATGTGAAATTTTGTTCTTCCTTTAAGTTTGTAAACTGCTGCAGAATGAAATTAAACATTTGACTCATTAACCTTGACTGCAAAATCCCTTATTTAATTGAAAAAGAGTATATGAAAGATATAGAAATTTTGATGTTTTTGTTGTATTGGTGTCACTTGGAATTTACGGCATAACTTCCGTTTTAAACATTTTAACAGGTAATTTTCAGTACACCATATTTCATGCCAAGATTGAAGAAGGAGCTCCTCTTTTAGCCTTTTATGTCAATGTTTACTCTTTATTTTTAAGCAATTCAACGTTTTTATTATATTAATTTGGAGACGACTTTAAAGATGTATCGAAACATGTGTTGACTAAGATTCGGGACAATAAATGAAAAATAAACACTGTCTAATTTGTATGTAATGAACTGCGAAAAACCTTGGTTTAAAATCAGCGGAACCTTTTACCATCTTGTATATGGGAAATTACATTTCTAACTTTAATTTTCGCCATCTTTGTCGATGATATGTTACAATTAATGCTAATCAAATGGGGTAACAGTAAACACAAAATCAATTTTTCTTGTCCAACGTATTAGTGTTTCAATGTATGCAAGATAAGAACTCGCTGACTTAAACTTCTGATTCATACATTAAAGTGAACATATTCTTTTAAACCTTGATCCTATCGACAAATGGTAAATATATATTTATACACTAACATGGTTTTGCACTCAGGAGAAAGACATAAATATATTTTGAAACATTCGTGGGATAAGATCGAGTCCGTAAGTGAAAACTAAATATAGTATTTGATGAACTGAAGCCCTTATCGATAACCGGTCTTAAACCAGGGTAAGTAACACTCTGATTCTCTTCTATCACATTAAATTTCTAAATAACATTTAAATGTCTGTCGCTTTCTTCTTCCGGAAATCATTTTAAATTTCCTTTCACGGTGTGTTTATATTAAAAAAATAGAAAATATTCCCATTTCCAAAATTTCATCTTTAAAGCCCAACGTGTATGAGACATCAACAAAAGTAGGTACACAATTTTTGGGGGAAACAAATTAAAATGCGAAATAGCCTTTTCTGGCATGACTAGCATGTTTTACTTACGTGGAGAACGTCATACTGCGCCTTGCAGAATCCTCAAACTTTTATTTCTCCATTCTTAATAAGATATCCAATATTACCATCTGTCTTGACCCAAGGATCTATTATTATTTTATTCGGGTCTTACTCTTGATTTTGGTTGTATGCGTTTACAAATGTCTGAAACATTACATCAGTTAATCTCTCTCATGTGTCGTGCAAGACTATACGACAAAACAATGTCTGCCTGGTTATGCATGAGATAAATCAAGAATCCATGAGTTCCATAAATAAGAAAAACATTCATCTCTTTGCGTGCGAACTTTGAAAAATCTACAAAAATAAATTGATTTGAAAGTTGGTCGCTATTCTTTCGTTATCTTTAAAAACAATCTGCTAATGAGGAAATTTGCCAGTGGTTATTTTTGTAATGTCACATCATATCTGACGAAATAATCATGTGATTTCAGGAATTTATTATACATGTCTGACATGTGCAGTATGGCATTCTATTTATACATGTTTGACATCTAAAGTATGGCATTATATTTATACATGTTGGACTCTTGCAGTAAGGCATTCTGTTTATACATGTGTGACACTTGCAGCATGACATTATATTTATACATGTCTGACACTTGCAGTATGGCATTCTATTTATATATGTCTGACACTTGCAGTATGGCATTCAGTTTATACATGTATAACACCTGCATTATGGCATTCAATTTATACATGTGTGACACTTACAGCATGGCATTATATTTATGCATGTCTGACACTTACAGTATAGCATTCTATTTATACATGTCTGACACTTGCAGCATGGCATTGCATTCTATTTACATATGTCTGATACTTGCAGCATGGCATTCAATTTATGCATGTCTGACACTTGCAGCATGGCATTCTATTTACATATGTCTGACACTTGCAGCATGGCATTTAATTTATACATGTCTGACACTTGCAGAAATGGCATTCTATTTATACATGTCTGACACTTGCAGCATGGCATTATATTTATACATGTGTGATACTTGCAGGATGGCATTCTATTTGCATATGTTTGACACCTGCAGCATGGCATTCAATTTATACATGTTTGACACTTGCAGTATGGCATTATATTTATACATGTCTGACACTTGCAGTATGGCATTATATTTATACATGTCTGACACTTGCAGCATGGCATTATATTTACATATGTTTGACACTTGCAGCATGGCATTCTATTTACATATGTTTGACACTTGCAGTATGGCATTCAATTTATACATGTCTGACACTTGCAGTACAGCATTCAATTTATACATGTGTGACACTTGCAGTATGACATTCAATTTACACATGTGTGACACTTGCAGTATGGCATTCTATTTATACATGTCTGACACTTGCATTCTAAAGAGCAATAGAGAGAGGAAATATTGATATTTAGCAGACTGTTTCAGAGTTACAATGAAAAAAGGGATCAATGAGTCAAATCAGATTCTTACATGTTTTAAATTTGATCACTCTCTTCTCTTATTTTTTTAAATCTGATACGTAAAAAGAATTAGACCTTTGAATAACACATGTTTTCATCTGTATTCGAGATACCTCTAATAAGTAATTGCAGTGGGTATTGGAGCATGTAAGGCACACACACTCATTTCCTAGTTTGGTTGGGCAGAGACCGCTTTAAGGCATATTCCCTATAAGGCATCTTGGCCAACAAATGAATGCTGGGTGTATTTTGATTGATATAGATTTATGGATAATTACAAGGATGGTGTCATGGTTTTATTGACACAGACTCGAATAATGCATCAAAGACACTAATGGTTATGGTATATCGGGACAAACGAATCAATCCTGATACTAGGTAGACCATTTTACGAGGCATCAAAGAAGTGGCTTTTAGTTATGCATCTCTTGCTCCTAAAATCTAAGGTAATTTTTTTTTGGACGAATATTAAAAAGTATTTCAATTCAGTAGTGGGCCAAAACTTACTTTTGATTGAATAATACTTTCAACTGTTCAGTGGTATATACAATGGAGTATATGACAGGATGGATGCATAAGAGTTACCTCTCTTTTCAGATATAACAACAAAACACTACTTCTTACTTTTAACTGAGCAAATATACCCCTGAAAGATTAAAAAGGCACTTTTATATTTTCGTTATTTTTAAAGCTATCTAAATGTCATTCAAATGATACACTCTAAATGTCATTCAAATGGTACACTCTAAATGTCATTCAAATGATGCACTGTAAATGTCATTCAAATGATACACTCTAAATGTCATTCAAATGATACACTCTAAATATCATTCAAATGATACACTCTAAATGTCATTCAAATTATACACTCTAAATGTCATTCAAATGATACACTCTAAATATCATTCAAATGATACACTCTAAATGTCATTCAAATGATACACTCTAAATGTCATTCAAATGATACACTCTAAATGTCATTCAAATGGTACACTCTAAATGTCATTCAAATGATACACTCTAAATGTCATTCAAATGATACACTCTAAATGTCATTCAAATGATACACTCTAAATGTCATTCAAATGATGCACTCTAAATATCATTCAAATGATACACTCTAAATGTCATTCAAATGATACACTCTAAATGTCATTCAAATGATACACTCTAAATGTCTTCGAACTTTGCATGTAAAATAAAGTTCAGCTCATGAAATTATAGTTTCATTTAATGACTCCAATAGAAAGGGAATTAATGCATAAGGAACCGTTACTTCTATGGCTTATAATCAACACTCAGAGGTTGTTTGTTTATTTGCTGGTTGGTTTGTGTGCTGTTTTGTTTTGCTACGATTCTTTCCCAGTATTTACATTTTAACATAATGGTAGAAGAGAAGAAAAGATAAACGATGCCAAAACCTGTTATGTGAAACAATCATTTATTGAATGTGGAAAATGAACATTGCAAGCAAATTCTTTTAACAAAACAAATGCTAGTCCCTACTGTAATCAAGGAACCACTTGAAATCAAAATGAACGTCAAATTTATACACATAAAAAGAGTTATAAGAGCTAATTACTTTTCTTGAGGAGAATAGGCTGGCAGAAAAAATTAATGTTATTGTAAATAAAATAAACAAACTTGATCAAGAGCAAACAGAAATATGTAACTTAAATGCAAGTATGAATATACAAATAACATGTTACTTGCCATGTTAAATACAACCATGAATATGTAATTATTATTGTACTTTATCAGAAAGCTTGTGTCAACACATACACACACAGATATATATAGATATCGATTGCTGTTGTAACAAATGCTCACGAAATAAACTCAGTTATGAAACTTTTTTGTCAAGGTTGAGTGCTAATGGAATCTTAACATTGACAAAAGACGAAACTTTATCCCATGAATATTTCTGATTTACTTGTAAGAAACGTTCAGACAAGCATTACCTCCTGGAAGATCGACCATTTTTATGGTACATTTGTAAGAGATTTACAAACTTCTTCAACATTGAAATTCCATCGTGCTTACTATTGAGGTTACATGGTAAACAGCTATTAACAGTATTTGCACTAAAGTATATTGCATATGCAGTCTTTTATATATTGTTCTTTATTTGCTGGAGAGCTTCATCATGATCGTATTAAATTCGGCTCTATGATGCATGCAAATTCTAGCAATACAGCAGAGTACAGAAGTCTATAATACGGCTGTTTAATACATGCTATATAGACCAGGGTATATTACTGTAAACAGTGACAAATACAGAGAGAAATATTATTTTTATTAAACTTCCTTATCACTAGAAGGAACTGTGACACAAATAAAGAGAAAATAGTAAAAAATGTTTCAAAAGAGGTAACATTGTTCAAATGCAAGTTAATTTTCTGGTACCATTTCAAAACATTCTTAATAAACCTTAACGGAGGACACTGAGGCTGCTATTTTTAAAATAATTTAAAGAATAAATTGTGCAATGGACGTTTCATAGCTATTACTGAAACATATGCAATCACAGGTCACCAAATGTACACATTCATATGCTAGAAGGTGCTAGTAAAATTAAGTAAGAATACAGCTGAATGGATGTGAAGGTACCAAATAATATAATAATGTGAACAAGTGTAATGAATTTAAAGTTACCCAATATATAATTATGTGAACAAGTAAATGGTCAAGCTGGTATTCTTTGTACTAATTTAAAACTATGTAGATATTGCTCTTCTTTTATCAAAATTAACAAGGTTTCCTTACTTTTCATTCAAATAGAACCTTTTTTTCAACCTTTTGCTGCAGTGGACCTGAACAAATTTTTTTTTCACTGACATTTTTATATCAGACTGCAAATGTAATAATGAATTATTACTTAAAACCAGGTGGAAAAAGCACTTGATCAGAGGTTCCACATATGAAGAAATGAGATTTGTCGTGGTCAACTTATTTCGAAAAGAACAAGAGTGTTTAAGAGTTGATTGATACTCAGAGAGGTAACAGAGGAATACTGATTCTCAGAGAGGTAACAGAGGAATACTGATTCTCAGAGAGGTAACAGAGGAATACTGATTCTCAGAGAGGTAACAGAGGAATATAAATGCATTATTGTGGAAAAGTCAAAGCGGTCAATAAGTTGGTAACTCATGAGACATAACTACAATTATCACAGTCAATGCATATCAGGTAGGGGGAGAGAACAGGGCTAAATGGTGAAGTGACATTTTCAATTTGTATCTTTATTCATCTAACATGCTAGCCTTTTCTAACCAGAAATGAGTAAATATAGATCTCAATTTAAAATTTAACATGACAACCATATATATTATAACTAACGCACATTAGACCAAAATTATATCGCCTATTAGGCAAAACCAGTCAATCGGAAGGTGTTGTGTTTCTCAGCATGCCTTCAAATTGGAAATTCAAAAGAGTGAAAAAATTAAACTGCTCATCCAAGTAAAGAGCTCACTTTATAACTGTATCAATGATTGGGTCTGCTTATGTTTATCAACACAGAATGACCCTTAGTCCTAGATCAACAAGATTTGCTGACAAAACTTCCTAGGTGCCCATAAAAGGATTAGTCTGCAATTGGATATGCTTTATAAAATGATAATTCCAGCTTGAAATGTCCATTGACATGTGTATAGCTGTAGCAAACACTAGCTGTTAACAACTGGCTGCAAACTATGGAAGGCTGTATCTTTGTCTCAATAATATCTGTGTCACATATGACTTTCTACAAAATTGTCAAACATGTAAGCAGTTATGGCAATGAGTGTCACTACAAAGCCCGATTCACAATATGCTTAGGTCACAATTTTGACTGAAAGAGTCTTCTGTGATATGCAGATATTGGCTCTGGGTCACACCTTTTTGAAGCGGGTACAAAATAAATTATATACATTTTAGTTATATTTTTCACCAAAGCTTTGATTACTGATACACATTATGGCTAGGACACAGTTTGGACTCCACAATGAGGTTTCTATTACATGTAGGTTTTGACCTTCTTTCTTACTATTCTGAAACACGTGAAGCAGACATATATTTGAGAAGAACACTTCTCACATATGGTATGGTGTTTGCAAGGTAGAAACAGAATGTTACGCACGTGCTCTTTACATTCCATGCACATTATCTGGAGCTTTAGATTTTCATGCTCATGCCTGAGTGACATGGATCTGTCTGAAAATATAGTCCAAAAAATATGAATAAAAATTGACATATATAGCAAATGAATATAATATCAGATTTAAATCACGAAAGTCACAAATGCACACATTGTTTACAAACTTTGTTTTGTGGGATATCGAGAACACAACAAGTTCCTATCATAAATGAAAATTTCATAATAACATTGAAGTAATGTTAGATTAGTGATTTTACTGATTGCATAATAAATAGTCTCTTGCTATACAATGAATTATGTGCCATATCACTTTTATACTGTCAATAGTAATGACGCCAAGCATTTCCCAGAATAACATGATCATCTTTCTTTTCTTCCATTGTAGATACTATGTAATATAATATGTTAAGTATACTGAATAACATAGTAGTTATTACATAATATTATAGTTTACATATACTGAATAACATTGTAGATATTCAGTAATATCATATGTTAAGTATACGGAATAATGAAGTTGATATTATGTAATATAATATTTAAAGTATACTGAATGACATTATAGATATTACATAATATAATATTTAAAGTATACTGAATGACATTATAGAAATTATGTAATATAATATTTAAAGTATACTGAATGACATTATAGATATTATGTAATATAATATTTAAGTATACTGAATGACTTTATAGATATTATGTAATATAATATTTAAAGTATACTGAATGACATTATAGATATTACGTAATATAATATTTAAAGTATACTGAATGACATTATAGGTATTATGTAATATAATATTTAAAGTATACTGAATGACATTATAGATATTACATAATATAATATTTAAAGTATACTGAATGACATTATAGATATTATGTAATATGATATTTAAAGTATACTGAATGACATTATAGATATTACATAATATAATATTTAAAGTATACTGAATGACATTATAGAAATTATGTAATATAATATTTAAAGTATACTGAATGACATTATAGATATTATGTAATATAATATTTAAGTATACTGAATGACTTTATAGATATTATGTAATATAATATTTAAAGTATACTGAATGACATTATAGATATTACATAATATAATATTTAAAGTATACTGAATGACATTATAGATATTATGTAATATAATATTTAAGTATACTGAATGACATTATAGATATTATGTAATATAATATTTAAAGTATACTGAATGACATTATAGATATTACATAATATAATATTTAAAGTATCTGAATGACATTATAGATATTATGTAATATGATATTTAAAGTATACTGAATGACATTATAGATATTACATAATATAATATTTAAAGTATACTGAATGACATTATAGAAATTATGTAATATAATATTTAAAGTATACTGAATGACATTATAGATATTATGTAATATAATATTTAAAGTATACTGAATGACATTATAGATATTATGTAATATACAAGGTTAAGTGTACTGAATAAATTGGTTGCATGTACAAAACTTTCAACAGGAGATAAAAAATTTTAAAAAAAAACAGAATATAGAAAGATGAAAAATGTCGGCAAAATATATGACAAAGAGAAAGAAAGATCAATTATATAAAGAGTTTAACTGTACAGGAATATCCTCCGAAAATAAATATGACCAAGTCTAAGGAGCCCTAATTTAAAAGTTCACAGCAGACCCTCCTTTATTTAGTACAACTTAAATATGGAGTAATCTGCATAGTTAACAGGTTGTAATCATTATGTTTGTGGAAAAAAGCTGCACATTACTTAATGCTGTATACAGCAAAACATCATCACAATTGTCACTGTCATTATCATGAACACCAACCTTTATTTCCATTAATGTTAGAATATTTATTTAAACTAAAATTAAAATATTACTAACTACAAAACAAGCAGAAGAAATACTTGTATACATACAAACGATTGCAATACATTAATTATATGATTAGTAAAACCTTGTCACCTTAGTACTTAAACATGTTAATGGACTAATGACTGAGAGATCGGTATATACAGACTTCAAATTCTGTATCATAGAAATATATACCACTACAAAAGATAATGATCTACTTTATGTCAACGGGAAATGAATAAAGAGTACATAAAAACATCTGTACAAAAATTAAACAAACATAATCACCAGAAATATATTATTACATTATGTACCTAAAAATAAAAACGTCTCTGCGAAATTTCATTGCCAAACTCAAGTGCTTGCTGCTTAATCATGTGAACATAAACACACAGATACATTTAGTTTTGTGCAATAGTGCTGAAAGCCTTCACTGGACGGACAAATGGACGAACATGACTACAAAAAGATGTCCAGCTGAAAGCAGCAGAAGTATAAAAACCCGTATATGAACTACTAACATGCATTACCTCCAAACCTGTGGGAACCTTGTCCAGTGCCTACAGATGATGACTTCTGCGCAGTGTCTGGTTCAGTTCCCTGTTCTTCTTTGTCTAATATTACAGCCACTATGTCTTGGGTCCCATAATCTTCTCGACCTATATATATATATATATATATATATATATATACAGAGAAAGAAAGAGAGAGAATTATAAATATACAACAGACAGAATGGAAAGTGCTATCCCTAGATTCTATAGAAGAATGCTTGATAATAGTAAGCAGAATTAATATTTAATACAAATAATACTGTCATACAGGTTAGAGAATTTTTAATTTGTACTCTACTGAGATTCGAACCCAGTTCCGCAGGTAAATGGCACCCATCACCTTGCCTGCATACACAAGCCCATATTCCCTCACAATTAAGCACACATCACCAAAAAATGATGCTACCCAAGGCAATGGGTGCCGTTTACCTGTGGACCTGGGTTTGAATCTCTGTAGAGTACGAATTAAATTCTCTATCGTGTATCATAGTATTATTTGTATAAAACACACACACACACACACACACACACACACATATATATATATATATATATATATATATATATATATATATATATATATATATATGTAAAGAATACAAATCATATGGCGAATAACAGTCCTTTCAAGTGCACTGGATCCAGCAAGGGATCATGTTTATCAGGGATTGATTAAGATAAATGTAATAAACTGACTACGAACAGTGCAAAACTAGTATCTAGCTAGCCTAAGTGCTTTCGACTCTTAATGAGTCTTTTTCATGTCATAGTCATGTAAAGTTTTACAAGGACAATGGTTTGTCTGTTTTATTTGTTTGTCTTGCCTATGTTTGTATTTGCCTTTGAAAAAGACTCATTAAGAGTCAAAAGCATTTAGGCTAGCTAGATACTAGTTTTGCACTGTTCACAGTCAGTTTATTATATATATATATATATATATATATATATATATATATATATATATATATATATATATATATATATATATATATATATATATATATATATATAATGTGCATTTTAAACTTGTAAATAAACAGTACACTATGTGAAGTTGGTTATTTCCATTTTACCCCATCATTTGGAAGCACCCCTCTCAGTTCAGATTTTGAACAAAAAATATAATCAAACTTAGGTAGGAACAGAATCAATATGAAAAATGATCATGTTGCATTATTAATTATTATTTTTTTTTTATTGGGATAAGTTGTTTCATGGTACATGAGTGAGAGAGGAAGCAATTTCGATGAGGCTAAAGTTAAATCTATTTATCTAACAGTCTATCTATCTTTTGAATATGAATTTCTAAATTAGAATTCCTTTTTTGTGTTATGGTGATTTTTAAGATTAAAAATGGCATGTGCACATGTCTTTTCATGCCAATGTAGGAATGTGCGTTAACCTTACCTTCCTTCAAAAGATCGTTGATGGCTCTGAGTACGGAGATTTCAGAGAAACCAGTCTGAATGACACTCTGGGCACAGTCTGCATCAAGCACACTAGGTTCAATATCACCTTAAATGAGAGTATTGATTAATGATGATTGTGAGGAACATCTGTTATCCCAATTAATGATGATTGTGAGGAACATCTGTTATCCCAATTACAGTCAATGTCATGGTGAAACTCAATCCTATATTTTAACTTCTGTTCAGAAATGCAGTTCAGAAATGCAGCATCTTTCATTTCTAGGATGATATAGACCTTTTTGGCTAAAATACCTTGAACCCTGTGCACATAAAACAGAATAATTGGATCCAGAAAGTGTGAAAGGATAAAACAGGTTTTGCATTCAATGGTCACTTTTAAAAGTTCAGTACACAGGCTATGATCTCTAAAATGAAATTACAAGGATTCGCATCAGTCCTGGTTCAAATTTGACTGATTTGAACACCTACCTTGTGTCTTTCCTCTGATATTGTATCGTGAGTATCGTTTGTGTGTGTGTGTGTTATTTTTTTTGGGTCTATTTGAGACAATGGTAAATTCATATGCTAAGACATTTTCATGTTGCTTCCGCCCTTCCATGAAACCAAAGTGGAGAAAATAAATGAAGTGGGACACCTAAAAGTAATTTTGTGTGTACATGTATGTGTATTTCAACAATAAGATTATCCAAAAACGAAATGGTTTAATCATGCCAAACGCTGACATCTGGGAAATAAGCTTAATTTATAACATAATAAGAGCATTAAAATTTTTGGACTGGGTACGTTTTTATTCTTTGTTCAAGTTTATGAATGAATATTTATACCATGACTGTAAAAGAATCTGTTACGTTTTCTTGTTTTCCACACTAAGCTAAATCCATAAAATATCCCTGTTGACACTAAGCATTTTAAAGGTCCCAAAAACTGTGTGAGCCCTGAGTCAGTGTACAGTATAATTATACAGCTTGGACAGTCCAAGTTTTTTTGGATTCCAGCAAATACAATTTTGAGTGAAGACAGTGTTTAGAACCTACCTAGTACCTGAGACTCAAGAGAGTTATAAGAAAGGCAGCAAAGTTTAGTTGAAAACAATTCTGGGGTTTCTTGCCATGACAATTTAAGAAAGGTATAAAAAAAAATAATTCTCATCTATTTTTTTGCTTGCATAAATTTTGTGTCATATTATTCAGTGTTTACACACTTTTTTAACAGATTTATTGGGATTCTATTCAATGTTTACTAATCTTATTAACCTATTTTTAGTGTGATTTGCTTTTTAATTGTTTGCACATTTTATTAACCATTATTTAGTGTGATTTTAACTATTGCTTACATAGTCTATTAACCAGGATTTAATCTGATTTTGTTCACTGTTCGCATCTTTTATTGACATATAGTGTGATTTTATTCACTGTTTGCATCTTTTATTAACAAAGATATAGTGATTTTATTCACTGTTTGCATCTTTGATTGACAGAGATAAAGTGTGATTTTATTCTTGTTTTTACAGAATTTCATTTACCAAGATTTAGTGTAATTGTACCTATTGTTTACTAATTTTATTAACCAAGATTTAGTGTGATTTCATTCATTGTTTACAAATTTTATCGCTCAACATTTAGTGATTTTATTCTTTGTTTACACGTGTTATTGAGATCTGGTGTTATTTTATTCACTGATTACACAATTTATTAACCAAGATTTAGTGTCATTTCATTCATTACACATTATATTAACTGAAATTATCCATCTCTTGTTAAGGATAGCCACACAGATAAGCACAACATTTGGTATCAATGTTCTCTATTGGATTTGTAACATTTTATGGAAACATATGCATTTTATCCATGTGCCTATACTGTTCACGGTAAGTAACCTTTCAGGAACCGCTGAAATCACACCAGTCAGCTTTGCTTATTATATTCAGAAATCAAGAGAATGAAGCCAATAAGCAGGATGATATTGTGCAAGTAACTTTATGAACTGGTCAGAAGGTCTCAAAGGCAAAAAAAATTCAAAGGACAATCTCCCAATGGTTATTTAGGAACCTAAAAATGAAAAAAGTGCAGATGGTTGATTGATTTTATTATACGTATGCGTTGGTTCAATGTTGCATGTATACATGTATTATGACTTAATGGTCAAAGCTGAGTAACAGAAAGAGGCAAAACCAAAATGTTGTTTAAAACTTAACAAATAATTTAATTCTCTTAATTATAAAATGAAAATTTAAGAGTAATTTACAGTGTTGTGAACTTTATCTAAAATATTCTTAAATGTTCTATAATAAATCCAAAAGAATAGTGTTCTTAATGACTTCCAGATCCTCAAATGTGCTGATGTACTAATATCTTTTAATATGCAGAAGTGTCAACAGTCTTGATGTATCACAATGGCATTTTCCAAAACTCCTTTCAGTGGTTAATTCACACAGTTATCCCAAAATAATTTTTTAATCGAGAGTCAATAAGCACTTCTAACTCCAAGGAATAATTCAAACAAAAAAGTCCTCTCAATATTTAAATATCATTAAACGTATATGCAGACTGATTTTAAACAAGAACAGAGGCAACAGGAATTAATTAAGTGTTCACTAATTGATCATTATATACAAACAATGTCTCTACATTAAAATATTTTCCTACTTGATATATGTCCCAATACCTCTCACCTGACATATTTTATAATATGTCACAACCAAACTCATGTGACTCAACTACCATCCAATGGGAAATTACCCCAAAATCATCAGCAGGTTTTAATTTAGCTTAATTTTAATGCACCCAAAAATTAAAGATTTTAGAAAAATAAAAGACTTCAGATTAGTTTTAATGCACCAAAAATAAAAGACATAATGTAGGCATACATAACACATGCTGAGGCATTTCTTCCTGATTCATATTTTTCCTCTGCAATTTACATATTTACCTTTATTGTTATCCAAATCTAATGCCTGCACATTCTCAACCAGCTGGTCCTTATTATTCATCGATGGATTGTCTTCATCCTAAAATTATTTGTTTTAGAGATTTCATATGAGACTCCTAAAATCAATTCACCAGCAGATTTATTTCCACTAAATTATATGCTTAACAATTATGGTCTTAAGCTGTCAGCAAACTCGTCACTCTCATTATTAAAATCTAAAACGCAACAAACAAATCACTAAAGCCAGGTAGGCTGGCATTTAAAAAAAATAATTTTCAAGAATAAATACATACCAAAAAATGTGTTCTGAGGAAAACTATGTTTTCCCCTTTTCCAGCCTGCATCTTTCCACTTTTTAGGGGGTTGCTATCGGTGAATTCATCTTTTATTTTAAAGCTCAGAACATTATTATAAAACTTAAAGTTTGTAAACTTTTGCCACATATACAAGTCCACCTTGAGGAGTATTGTTAAGACCCAGAGAACAATGCTGGTAGCATAAATGATTTGGCCTTTCCATGATAAATAAATTATATGGATATGCTTAATGGTTTAAAATTTACCACCCTAGTGTGTATAGATAGACCCAAGAAGCAATGTTGATTTAAAACATAAATCAAATTCACTTACATTGCAATGCCAAAGTAAGTGTTTCTTTAAAAACAGATCCCAGTTATGAGCCAAGAACCAATCAATAGTAAGTAGGGTGAGACCCGGAGACCAATGCCTGGTGCACAAATGAATTCACCTTTTTCATTCCTAGAAAGTGTTTATACATATAGTTACCTAAGTGCTTTTCCTAACCATGACCCAAGACAATAACAAACAAGGTAAGGACAGGCACACAAGCTCGACTCATGTACAATGTTGGATTAGAAAGAAAATTAACTGTCTGCTTATGCAAAGGATCAATACAAAGAAAAAAGTATGCATCACCGCTAGTGTTCATTTAATTAAATTAAAATATATAAATAAGGGGTAGTAACTTTTGACATACCTCACCTTTATCCCAGTAGTGTGAATTCACTTTAATAACAAAAGCAAGCATTATGTGTGGCAAGTTATATCAAAGTCATACTGGAAATTTCAGAGTTATTAGATTGCATTCATAGTTGAAATGAATTAGCATCGCTGTCTATCAATTTTCCTCATCAAAGATGAGATAAAAAGATTATGTAATTTGATGATGATGATGATGATGGTAGTGATGACAATGACAACTATGATTCTACAACAATTAACAGGAACAACTATAATAATACAAATATTACCAGAAATACAAATAATATTATTATTATTATTATTATTATTATTAAATTCTAAAATGTGCAACTAATAAATACTATTTTTTAATCTAATACCTCATCATTGGATTCCTCATCCATCAAATGCACAAGCTGAATAAATTCTGCACCTTTCACGTGAAATAAGTAATCACAGCTAGAAAACCAACGCGCATGCTCGATCCACGGCTCATCTTCCGGCTCCCAATTTTTTAACCCTCCATCACAAGCAAAACATCTAACAACATCCGCAGTTCCTGAAATAAAAAGGATTATGCTTATGTAAATTCTCCAGTACTGATTCCCTTAAATTGTAAATCGGATGTAATATGCCATAAATGTATGTAAAATAAATTAAATACTATGGGATCACACACACACTTCAAAGAGAAATTTTGTACTGAACCAGATGCTTGGAGACTTTCCAGATGCTTGGAGACTTTAAACAAATTAATCATTTCCCAGGTTCAGAAAGTTTTGGAAATAATAATAATAGTAATAATAATAATAATAACAACAATATTATTATTATTATTATTTATTTTTTTTATTTTTATTATTATTAAGACTGACCTAGTGAGTAGAATCCGGCCTCTGCTAACTGTCTCGGGGTCTGGGTAAGATGGTGGGGCCAGTTAGTGAAAGTTCTGAGTCGGTCTTTGAAAAGCTGGTACTGTAGACTTCTGATTCGGCATCCTGCCGGGAGGCGGAACATATCTGACATTAAATCGTTTGTGTTGGGTAATGGAGTAAAGGACCCTGCATGAAAAGACAAAATTATTACTACAGTACTGCAGTGAGACAGAACTGCTTTTGTGTTGTGGATAAATTAGACAAAGAAGAATAATAACTTGTCAATCCAACATTTACAATAAAATTAATATACACTGCACCCTTAGAGTAGACAGATGATATATTAATTAACCGATTACTTGCATCTAATAGCATTTAGTTTGCAAGATCTCAAGTAAGTAATGAATATCATTGCAACTAGAACTTTAACAGCCAACCGTCATGCACGTTTCTTAACAGCAATGTATGCTTGAGATGAAAGTACAAGTAACCGAATGCTATAAGGTTTCCAAGCAAAAACCACTTTACTATGTCTAAAATATAACAACTTCAAGTTCCACCTGTACTTGTATTCCTTCAAGTTTCGCAGGTTCCATTTTTGATATAACCTATTAAGAGTTTCCTTGAATTTGATGCCTTTACACTTTGCAAGGACACCAATTTTAAGAATGGGACCAACCAATACATTTTGTACAGATGTAACCAATAACTGTTGCCATGGTTGTCAATAGGTTTTTTCTTCTTCTGTTTACATTTTTAATGCATTTGGAAATTGCTTCTGATATTTACTGTTGCCTTGTTGATGCTGCAAGGAATCCGCTCGATGTTCCTCCAGTATAACCGATGGGATATCACAGGATGTCGATTCATTTTCCATTTGTTGCTGTCTTTCTATGGAATTTCGCAGTCTTTGAGTTTCAGGGCTTTTAAACGGACGTGGTTCCTCTCTGTTTTCGCCCATAATTTGTTCTTGTTGCTGAGTATCAATTAGCGTGTTTATTTCATGTCTTTGTTCATGAATGTTTCCAGTTGGCTGATGAAGGCTTTCTAATTCATTGGAGTGATTTAAAGCATGTGCACTTGGGTCTGAGATCATGTATGCAATCGAAGCTTGTAAGCTTATACAGGTCTTCTGGCTATGTGTCGTTCCGTTATTGACCGAACAGCTGGCCATGATACAGATCTCAGACTGTCAGAGTCAAATCAACAGAAGTTCACGACTATGGTATTACTCCAACACTATATGTTCGTTATAAGTATCCTCTTTTTCTATGAAACAAAATGATGCATTGAAAAAGGTTAATCAGGCTTATCTTGCTTACTGAACCAGTGGACCTGAAAAAAAAGTAAAAGTTATCAGTGTACAATTAATTCAGTTCATTATCCAACTACATGCCAAATACTAGAACAGTTTTGTATACTGAATTTGTATTGTGTGATTGACCTTTGTCCATAATTGAGGTAAGGGGTTTTGGCATACCTAATGTTTTTCTTTTTGAGAACAAAATATTACATAGCTATTTTTGTCAATGATTGTAGATTATGTTTTAAGATTATAATTATTTGAAGGCAAACATGTTTTCTTGGATATGAGTTCTGGTTTTCCCCTCGGGATTCCATGTGTACATGATGTTTGTCATGATATTTACTGAACTTTTAGTAATACATCTGGTTTTGTTGACAACTTAGAATGTTCTAGAAATGAATGTATGACCATTAGCCTGGTCCTCTTTTTGTGTCTTAGGTTTTTATATTCAGCCTGAGTATATTACAATTACCCATTCGTACTTTATTTTCTGACTTTTTATTTTGAGGATTTTAGTTATTTAATTAACTGATATTACAAAGTGCTCATTGGACCTTTCCGAACTATTTTGGGATTATTGTGAATTCATTTTCAGACAGTTTGGTACTACTATTGTGATACATCAAGACCATTAGCACATCAACACTATTCCTGGCCATTGGTATATCAGAACATTCAAGATTGGAATTCATTCTGAACACCGCTGTAATTCAGTCAGAATATTTTATAAATTTCTTTTACTATTCACAGAACTTATAGGACAATTTTGGGATTTGATTCACAATACTGGAAGTTGTTTTTAAATTTTCACTTTGTATTGTTGTTTTTAAACTTTTCACTTTGTATTCAGGCGAATAAATTATTTCTAGAATTTTACTACATTGTTTTGGTTTTCGCTCTTTTCTGTTGCTTAATTTTTAAGACAACATAGTCACAGCATCACAAAATTGGTATGTTGATGGAGATAAAAGAGTGAGATTATATGTAAAGAAAAGGACTCTCAAATTCAAATACACAAATAAAGGTCCCAGCAAAAATTCGAAAATATCTAACTAGTTTTATAACCTTCTATTTATTCTGTGGACAAATCAACATAAAGACCATTATGGAAGCGCTAGGCTTTTTGAAAAATGATTGACGGTATTACAGTTTATAACGATTGGGGGGGGGGTCGAGTGAAGATCGAGATTAATATATGTTGCGGTGCAGACTTCTTTCACTGATATACGACTGCTTGGGTCGACACTTAGTACAGTCAATAACGGACTGAAATCAACTCTTTGTTAACATGAGTGTGTGTTTTGCCCATTCCCACTCATGAAAGCCCTTCATTCAGTTCGTTAGGGACATATAGTCCTACGACCTGACGGATAAATTAGCAGTGCTCCTTGAGCACATAAACGCCTGGGGTATGTGGTACTAATTCCTTCTCCCATGAACATTTAGCATCCCGCTGTGCGGGAATAAACCCGTCGCATATGACCTTTTGGGCGCATGCGACGTAAATCGAAGTAATCAATCAATCACTCAATCATTTCACTGATATTGATTTCGGCAGAATGGCATAAGGATGGCCTTTTATGTGTCACAGAGATCGAATTTCATTTTTTTCTTAAAGTTATTGTTGGATTTTACGGACTTTAAATATATTCCCACGCTCGGAAAGCACTGATTTTTTTCCCCCGGTTTGTAATTGACTCATGCAAACAATCTTCTTTTTGTCCAGAATGCCAAAGGTTCAACAAACTACACTTAAACAACAACAAAAAAACCACACACACCCAAAAAATAAAAAAAAATATTAGTTTCTTAATAAAGTAAACTGAACTCAACAACTACTGGCCACCTTTGATGTCCTCGCCAAAATAGGGCTTCGTTATAATTACAGCAACTGCTGCTGCTACCACTGTTGGCGGTCTAGAAGGGATTGGGATAATTAATGTTCGGGCATTTCTCATGTTCACTTTTGTCAGATTTATTATGTTTCCTGAATGAAGTAATGGTGAACAGGATACATTCCAGTGTCCTCTCACAACGTATCATTATAACAGTTTACACGGCACACGTCTTGAGACTGCGATCAGTTTGATTAATATATATAAGCATATTCTACTCATCATAAAACACACTGGATATCTTGATAATATAAGCCTAATTAGTATGTTTGATACAAATCGGATCGGAAGGAGACTAAATTGAAAACAAGCTTGGTCAGCCATATGCAATATCATCTCATTGGTAATAATAATAATAATAATAATGAGGACTTTGTATAGCGCCTCATCTTTAGAAGCTATAAGCGCTTTACAACATTGGACAACACCTATAAGATAAAAAACATATAATAATATGATTGCAAAAACAAACACCATGAAATTAGAAAATATTTTTTTTCAAATAATGCTGATAATATTTAAGGTAGGAAACATTATTAGGTCTTTAAGTTTGTTCTTGCAGTCGAAATAAGTAATGTGTTGATATAACTAATAATTTTATTAATCTAAGATCTTAATGTCTTAAGTCTCGTTAGGACGTTTGCTCAGAGTAGATCAAACATACTGTGTATACAATAATGATGAGATTTGAGCTCGAGATTTTATTAGCGTCGCTTGCGCACATAGTGCATGCGCAACGATTTAAATTCCGCAATGGTGGACTAATTAATTGTTCAAGGGGGACTGTGAAAAAAAAGCATCATCCCCCGCCCCCAACGATTTAATGCACTCAAAGAGTGTTTTTTAATTCAGCCAACAGGTCGTGAGACAATAAAGTCCCAATCGACCTGTATGAAGGACTGTCATAAGTGGGAATGGACCCAACACACACTCCTGCAGTTGAAGTGCCTGTTTACTGCAGTATGAGACGTCGAGTTTGATTGTGCAATTCTGATCACGTCACCCCAGTTCCGTGCATGCACGCTCTTTGGGGCACCTGATTTTGGACGAGTGGGAATTGACCACGCACTAGTCTTTTCATGTCCGAATAGGCAGGGAGGAGAAGGACCCGGAGGAAGACACCAAACGCCAACCGGAATGTACCTTTAACACAGTATAATAATCAGTATCAAATTATACCCAGTTGTCTACATAATGGGTAAATCCTATTGCCAATTTTGTGTAAGCCACCTTTGTAATTAAAGCCACGCAATTTAGTTATAATTTTTCCTACATGTTACTTCAATTTAAATCTGAAGGTGCACAGTGCACGTATGTTCTTCAATTTAGAATTGATAAATAAATAGGACTAAGAGACCAATTGTTTTTTATACAGCCATGTTAAGTCAATTGGTTTTTAATTTAGAACGGTGAATAAAGGATCAAGCTTAGTATCTTGGTTTAGTCGAAATGGGTTTCCAAGCCAAAATGGAACTTCTGTGATAATAAGCACTTGAACAGAGCCTTAAAAAGGGCTGTTTAAATTTCAGCGGTTAGAATGTACTACGGAATACTTCATCTTCGTACAAGTCAGCCGCAGTACGTTGTTCTTCATAGTGTTGTGCGGGAATGTTTCAAGCCCATACAGATCAGTGAGTTGCTCTGCTGCCTCAATTAAACAGGCTTGTGGATGGTTTTCATATGCATCCCGGTAATACCGAGTTATGATCATGATTCCGAACTGCCATTGGTGTTGCCTTGGTTTGCTTGTTTTCAGAGATCTCCATCCCAGGTATTTAACCGCACTGATGAAATGGTTAGCTTTTCTCTCATCCTCAAGCGTACTTTCTAATCCTAGGTCCAAATTCTCTGTCGGTCAGGATCCATTTCTTCTTCCTCTATAATTTGAAGAATATTACTAACCTCGTCACTAGTAAATGAACAGGAGTCAGTTGCCGCTGCATAACTGGTAAGTTTAGATTGTGGTGTAGTCATTTGCTGTTGTACCACTGTGCTAATTGTGGTTTGTTGCTGTTGTAATTCAGGTTTTGCTGTAATTACTGCAGTTGCGGTTGTTGTTAAATTTTCTTTTTGTTGTTTTCCCGCTTTGTCTCTGCTTGTTGATGTAGTTGTTATGATTGTTTCTTTGGTGGTAGATTTTGGCTTTTCAACTGGTGGTGATGTCCGTGTAGTTGTTTTAGGAAAAGTTGTTGCTGTTTCTTTTGGATTTTTCTTTGCAAGTGCATCAGTTTGCTCCATTCTTAACGATTTTAACGCAGCTCCAATACTTCTTCTAGTCTCATTAGGCGAAGTTAGTTGGTCCCCCGTAACCATGCTGGGCTGAGTAGCCAGTGTTGACAATTTAATGGGTGCAGGAATTATAACTGGAAAAGTTGTAGCTGTACTACCTGTTACCTGCGGACTCAGGGGTTTTGGTTCTCTCCTATTATTTACTGGTCTTCTGTTGCTTCCTCTTGGGGCGTTAGCTCTCCAATGAGTTTCGTGTGCTTCCCACATTAGTAAAAGCGTTGTTCTTTTTACCTGAGCCTTAAGGCTCCAGCCTGTTTCTCTTCGTAGACCGAGGCCTAGGATTGGCATTCATGGTTTGCTCTGGTATCAACACTTCCATCTTTAACTCTGTGTTACTTATGTATTGCTTCTTCCTTTGCTGGTCGAGAATACTGTGCAGAGATCAAATCACTCACTTTTAACGTACTGGCAAAGGAAATGAAATTCCGCGCAGACGCATTTTCGCAGGGCAGAAAAAAAAAATGAATTCAAACAGCTACTAAAATGACCAATTACATGCAAACTTTGCCTGAAAAGAGTAAAAATACGTACTACAAGAAGTTGTATAGTATTGGACTCGACAAGTACGATGATCAATGACAAATAAAAGGAATAAATGAGAAATTCAAAATGTGATATATGTATTTAAGACAGATATACACAGTGAAATAAAATTATTTAATATGTCAAGTTATTTACTTTATTTACGTATTTTCTCATTATTTACATATTTTAATCATTATACTATCAAACCTCTATTAGTAAGCGATCACCTCGTCTAGTATACGAGGGTCATGATATAAAATAAAATCAGTACATGATTACATTTGTGCTTAATTTAACTTCTACAAGAAAAGCTGGTTTGTGTTACCGTAAGCTGGTTTGTGTTACCGATTTCACTAATCACTCCCAGCAGGTTTTTTTTTTTGTTGTTGTTGCATACATTCTTTTCTTTTACAAATGTTATTGGCATTAGTCCTGCTCCATTCTTAAAATCATTAATTCTCCTGATAACTCAACGTGAATACGCGCTCTACTTATAATCGATATACAAAGGAATACGGGAATTGTTCCTAGTAACAAATTGATTTCTTTACATACCGGTTTACGTGGCTAATGTGAAGTGCCTTGCCTAAGACTCATGTGTGAAGGCAAGGCTTAAACACTGGGCCACCAAAGCAATACACACACACATGTATATATATATATATATATATATATATATATATATATATATATATATATATATATATATATATATACAGAGAGAGAGAGAGAGAGAGAGAATTATAAATATACACCAGACAGAACAGAAAGTGATATTACTGGATTCCTGTAGAAGAATGCTTGATAATAGTAGAATTAATATTTTGATACAAATAATACTGTCATACAGGTTAGAGAATTTTAAATTGTACTCTACTGAGATTCGAACCCAAGTCCGCGGGTAAACGGCACCGATCGCCTTGCCTGCACACACGTGCCCATATTCCCTCACGACTAAGCACACATGACCATAAATGATGTTACTCAATCAGTGTTATATGCACTCGGGTATAGCAGAAACACTCGCATGCTGACTTCTCGTGTATCTACACGTCACTCCGGATTCAAATGAAAGAAAGCAATGTATATATAATTAATTATTGAGAATTATAAATATACACCAGACAAAACGGAAAGTGCTATCCCTGGATTCCAATCGAAGAATGCTTGATAACAGTAGGCAGAATTAATATTTTAATCTCCACAGAGTACGAATTAAAAATTATGTAACCTGTATGATAGTATATATAGGCAGAAGACACTGTTTTAAACATACAATCGAAATTTTTAAGAAAAGGTAAGAAAACGCTTATTATATAACGTTCGGTGTTAAAGACGTTTGCGAATACTTTATAATAAACGACAGCTTAGAGGTATGTTAAGACTTTTAAGCGTATGTTGTGGTATCAGTGTTTACTTTTGACATGACTAAATGCAACTAAAAGCAATACTTCATTGACAAATTTATTTTCTAATCGATTAAAACGTTGACAAAATTATTACGATCATTAAATTTCATAGGTTATTTTTATTGTTGTTTGCCCTACGCAAAATGCGCATGCGCGAAAATTACCTCCTATCCGGTTGTAACACAGGGCGAAGGTCAGCGTCGTGATATGTATGTGTGTATGTGTGTGTGTGTGTGTGTGTGTGGTTCTTAGATACTAAGAAAGATTCTGACAGAATAAAGCACTGGACAGTATTCAGACATCTATTTGATAGACAAGTTTCATGGTATATAGGAAGTTGTTTTTTTCAACTGGCACAACAAAACAACAATTTTGTGTAAAGTGGGGTCAGATGACTACCATTTATTTCCGTGTGAGAAATGGTGTGCTGCAAGGAGGTGTTCTTTCCCTAGTTCTGTTAAATTATATATTAATGACCTTAATCGTAATTTGAATAGGTTTTCTATTGGATGCAGCATCGGCGACTTATTTATGAGTATCTTCATATTTGCTGATGGTGTGCTTTTCTTAGCCATTATATTGGGGTGGATTAAGCTATTAAGAATATGTGAGCGGTTCGCATTGGCAAACGATATTGGGTACAGCACAAAAGAGACTAGGTATGTGTTTCACACCTCAAAATGTGAACAAGGTGTCCATACCTGAAGTTATGCTCTGTGGAGAAATGATGTTGTTTCTCAATTTTGTGTCCATAGAACATGTCATTCGTTCTGATTTGTCAAATGATAGTGATATACAAAGGCAATGTCGTTCTCTTTGTATACGAGTAAAGGTAATTTTACGTTCGTTGAAAACATGTTCTAAACATGTAAACATTTTGATGTTTAAATCAGATTGAATGAATTTGGATTGTGCTTCTCCATTTTTGTCACGGTCATACTGGGAACTACGTGCTTTTAGACGTAAATACTACTCGAAATTTCTAGAGAGTTGACCCTCATCCGGGAATCTGTTTTGCGTTTCAAGTTACTGTATAACCTTTGTTTATAGAGAAATTCGGCAGTTGGGGCTTGTTCTTTACACTGAAAAGTGTTTGTTTGTGACCAGTTTGGGAATTACATTTTAATTTTTATTCAGATTATATGGATTCTAAAGGATAATTCTTATTCCTGGAAATATCTGAGTGCTCATACAGAATTCTTGGACAAAGATATTTATTTAAATTTTATTCGGAATTCAAACACCGGAAAATTGTTTTCTGTAGTTCACAAAGGACTATACACATCAGCTCTATTCTGACTAAATTATACGTCCTCGCCTTCCCTCTTGGGGTTTTCGTCGGGACTCGAGCTTGAATTCAATAGTACATTTCATTATTAGGACTTCTAAACTTTAATTAGTGGATTATTTTTGGATTTGATTCTTAAAGCCGCAAGTTTATATTTTTTCATTTTTGCAGAGTTTTTCCAGGGAAATCAATTATTTGTTAAATTTTTCAACGCTTGTTGTTTTCACTCTTTCTTTTGTTACTGTTTATTCGAGCCTAAACAAGTAACATACGACTGTAAAGGACTGAAATTCCATTAATGGAACCTTTTTTGCATTTTTTCAGTTAGAACAATTATAATTTTTAAAATATTTTTCCCTAAAACGTCACTATTCATTATCACCTAATCCTGGCCAGCCAAACTCATATATACTCTATCAATTGTCATAAATTTGACTTTGCATTTACGTTTTTAGTTTGATTGAAAATGTAGAAAAGTTGTGAAATTAAGCTTGTCCTCATTGTAAAAGGATGAAAATCACGTTTAAAGGTCTGGTTTGGAGGTACGTATGTTTCCTTGGGTAGGACAGCTCGTCTACCAATATATTTTACCTTCGCTAAATAAGTTTGTGTGACGCCTCAACATGTAGTCGGAGGTACAAATAACACGTAGACTTCAAGTGAATGCACCTTTTGATGTTTTAGGTTAATTTATGTAGTAATAGTGTTTGTGCTATAGTATGAAAATATTGTAACGTCTAGTAATAAAGTCACCGAGATTAGCGCCGCAAGGCTTTGAGTAGCTAATCTAGATTAACAGATAAAGCGGGTCGTTTGATGTGTAATGTGATCTTGCGGTTGTCTCGGTGTGTAATAGAATAAAAGTTTACACAGTCTCTCTCTCCCTCTCTCTCTCTCTCTCTAAACAATCAACCAATGAGACATATATATTTATTTGATGGCATATATGGATTAAAAGCCGACATGTATACTATTTTCAACATATTAGGATAATTTTATCGGTGAATACAGCGCAAAAGGATCTAACAAAAACTACATATTTTAATTACGATAGCTGTCTAATAGAAGCAAAATTATCAGCCACAAATATACAATTTATTATATGTTTTAATTTATCTTAAGTAAAAATAATATTACGAAATCCATAAAAGTTATTCTTGATTTGCCAAGAGTAATTCTTGGAAATGCTAGGGACAACAAAACTCGGATCATTTCTTATGAAATAACATTATTCTCTCCAACCAAGTGTAATAAGTTTTTGAAACATCCAAACATTCCTTGCTGAAACTGAAAAAAAAGTATTAATTTACCTATCAAGTTCCACCTGTTCATTCCTTGAAAATTATATTCCAGAAATTTACAAACAGGGTTAACCTGGCAGCAAAAGCTGCACAAAAATCTAATACATGTAGTAAATGCCTGTTTGAATTGTTTTTGAAATACAATTAGTTATTTTTTCTTGGTGCAATTTTGTTAAAAATAAACATATCGTTATCTCTAAAATAAATACACTAAATATATTAAAATCTGAAGTAAAATGTACTAGCAAAGGACCCATGACAGCTTTGACTGATTTAGTGTGAAAGTTCAAAGGACCCATGCCAGCTTTCACTCATTTAGTGTTAAAGTGCAAAGGACCCATGACAGTTTTGACTCATTTAGCGTGAAAGTTCAAGGGCCCTAGACTGTTTCGATTCATTAGTTGTGAAAGTTGAACGAAACTGTGTTGGCCAAGGACCATATATAGCTTTGATTCATTAGTTATTAAAGCAGAAGGGAACTGTGTCTGCAAAGGACCCAAGACAGTATTACTCGTTAGTTGCGAAAACGGGAAAGAACTGTGTCTGCAAAGGACCCAAGACAGTATTACTCGTTAGTTGCGAAAGCATGAAAGAACTGTGTCTGCAAAGGACCCAAGACAGTATTACTCGTTAGTTCTGAAAGCATGAAAGAACTGTGTCTGCAAAGGACCCAAGACAGTATTACTCGTTAGTTCTGAAAGCATGAAAGAACTGTGTCTGCAAAGGACCCAAGACAGTATTACTCGTTAGTTGCGAAAGCATGAAAGAACTGTGTCTGCAAAGGACCCAAGACAGTATTACTCATTAGTTGCGAAAGTAGGAAAGAACTGTGTCTGCAAAGGACCCAAGACAGTATTACTCGTTAGTTGTGAAAGCAGGAAAGAACTGTGTCTGCAAAGGACCCAAGACAATATTACTCGTTAGTTGCGAAAGCAGGAAAGAACTGTGTCTGCAAAGGACCCAAGACAGTATTACTCGTTAGTTGTGAAAGCAGGAAAGAACTGTGTCTGCAAAGGACCCAAGACAGTATTACTCGTTAGTTGTGAAAGCAGGAAAGAACTGTGTCCGCAAAGGACCCAAGACAGTATTACTCGTTAGTTGCGAAAGCATGAAAGAACTGTGTCTACAAAGGACCCAAGACAGTATTACTCGTTAGTTGTGAAAGCATGAAAGAACTGTGTCTGCAAAGGATCCAAGACAGTATTACTCGTTAGTTCTGAAAGCAGGAAAGAACTGTGTCCGCAAAGGACCCAAGACAGTATTACTCGTTAGTTGCGAAAGCAGGAAAGAACTGTGTCTGCAAAGGACCCAAGACAGTATTACTCGTTAGTTGCGAAAGCAGGAAAGAACTGTGTCTGCAAAGGACCCAAGACAGTATTACTCGTTAGTTCTGAAAGCATGAAAGAACTGTGTCTGCAAAGGACCCAAGACAGTATTACTCGTTAGTTGCGAAAGCATGAAAGAACTGTGTCTGCAAAGGACCCAAGACAGTATTACTCATTAGTTGCGAAAGTAGGAAAGAACTGTGTCTGCAAAGGACCCAAGACAGTATTACTCGTTAGTTGTGAAAGCAGGAAAGAACTGTGTCTGCAAAGGACCCAAGACAATATTACTCGTTAGTTGCGAAAGCAGGAAAGAACTGTGTCTGCAAAGGACCCAAGACAGTATTACTCGTTAGTTGTGAAAGCAGGAAAGAACTGTGTCTGCAAAGGACCCAAGACAGTATTACTCGTTAGTTGTGAAAGCAGGAAAGAACTGTGTCTGCAAAGGACCCAAGACAGTATTACTCGTAAGTTGCGAAAGCAGAAGGGAACTGTGTCTGCAAAGACCCCAAGACAGTATTACTCGTTAGTTGTGAAAGCGGGAAAGAACTGTGTCCGCAAAGGATCCAAGACAGTATTACTCGTTAGTTCTGAAAGCAGGAAAGAACTGTGTTCGCAAAGGACCCAAGACAGTATTACTCGTTAGTTGCGAAAGCAGGAAAGAACTGTGTCTGCAAAGGACCCAAGACAGTATTACTCGTTAGTTCTGAAAGCAGGAAAGAACTGTGTCTGCAAAGGACCCAAGACAGTATTACTCGTAAGTTGTGAAAGCAGAAGGGAACTGTGTCTGCAAAGACCCCAAGACAGTATTACTCGTTAGTTGTGAAAGCAGGAAAGAACTGTGTCCGCAAAGGACCCAAGAGAGTATTACTCGTTAGTTGCGAAAGCAGGAAAGAACTGTGTCTGCAAAGGACCCAAGACAGTATTACTCGTTAGTTGTGAAAGCAGGAAAGAACTGTGTCCGCAAAGGACCCAAGAGAGTATTACTCGTTAGTTGCGAAAGCAGGAAAGAACTGTGTCTGCAAAGGACCCAAGACAGTATTACTCGTTAGTTCTGAAAGCAGGAAAGAACTGTGTCTGCAAAGGACCCAAGACAGTATTACTCGTAAGTTGTGAAAGCAGAAGGGAACTGTGTCTGCAAAGACCCCAAGACAGTATTACTCGTTAGTTGTGAAAGCAGGAAAGAACTGTGTCTGCAAAGGACCCAAGACAGTATTACTCGTTAGTTCTGAAAGCAGGAAAGAACTGTGTCCGCAAAGGGCCCAAGACAGTATTACTCGTTAGTTGTGAAGGCAGGAAAGAACTGTGTCCGCAAAGAACCATTGACAGCTTTGACTTACTCATTGCAAACCATGATGATGAATTTTTCAAAGTGATATACAAAAGAAAACTATAAGTAGGTCAATGAGTTGCCAATGCTTGCAGGTGAGTTATCTGACCCAGGCACTAATGTTGCAACACTGTAAATATGTATTTATCTCGTCATACCCAGTTAGTGTATAAATGAATTGAAGGGGGGAATTTTCGTGGTTTCTAGTTTATGACCCAAGTGCAAGTCTTTCACTCCTAAGGCCTGAACCAGGGCGCGTGTTGGATGCACAATTGTATTTATCTCCTCATTCGCAATAAATATGTACATGATTGAAATATGGGGATCCAAACACTTTCCATTTTATGTATCAGGAATAAGTCCTCGACTACAGCGGCACAGTCTTGGATTTATATTGATTATACTTTTAATTTAATCCTCTCATGCCTCTCTCACCTATATATGGTTTTAGTCTAGGGGTCTTAATAGTTCCCAAGTGATTACCTAATAATAAATCCCCTTCCCCTCGCAGTCCCCAAAGTATCACTGGACATATCTGATTTAGTCTAATGTCCTTCAAATTTATATACGGTTTGAGTGCGGTGATCTCAAATGTTTCCATTGTATGACCTTATCAGTACCCAAGGGGCATAACCCATGGTGGGCATGGGAGTACGTCTAATTTCGTCCCCTCGTGTTCTACGGACCTAAATATGACTATACTTTGGAAATCTCGACAGTTTCCATGATATGACCCAGAGGCATTATCACAGCAGGACCAATATAAAAGAGTAAAATCCAAAGACCCATTACATGCCTTATAGCCCTCGTCTTGATGATATAAACAACTTTCGGACCTCCACCTACAATACTTATAAAATAAGCCTCAACAGATTTTAAACAACTATATCTCTTCCGGTAACATGTCCAAGGTCATATTAAGGTTTTAAAACCCTTTCTTCACGCGTTCACCCACCCACCCACCCACCCCAGGCATGTCCCAAAATTGTGTCTGCATCTTCTCTACATTATTAATCGATGGTTTGGTGGATGGAAAGACAAATGGAAATAAAGACATAACCTCGCCCATTTTAAATAAATGAGCGAAGATAACAGTTATTGCTATATATTATGAGTCTTAGCTAAACTCTATGAATGTCTATGGTAATTATAAATGATTCAGATACTATCCAGTACCTTTGGGCAGTTAACAAAGTACACATTCCATAAAACACATTGGCCACGTCCTTGTGCTATAATAAATAACATCATGTAGAGTATGGGGAGGTAGCAGAAGAGTGGTCCAACTATATCATTGTTTTAAAAGATGGATTTGGTTATATCTTAGAGAATGAAAGTTGCTTTGAAATTTTAATAGATGTATTAGAAAACTGATAATGGAAATATAAATGATGTACATCTAAAGCCAGTTACTATATGACCCAGGTTCGATTAACATCTGAATTAAAAAGCTTAAGTTATAAAGAAGGGACACTGGTAAGATTGTCTAAATCATTGTAATCAATACCTGTAATCAACAAGCATGTTCCTTGCTAAAGGAAAGTTAAACAATTCTCAAAACTTCATTAACTAACCTCATCGTCCACCGCATTATCTAACCTCATCATCTACCGCATTATCTAACCTCATCGTCCACCGCATTATCTAACCTCATCATCCACTTCATTAAGTAATCTCATCATAAACTGCATTAACTAAACTGATCACCAACTGCATCCTCTATCTACATCATCAACTGCATCTTCTATCTACATTATCAACTGCATCTTCTATCTACATCATCCACTGCATCAACTGCATTAACTAGCATCAGCATATTGGTAACTTGAATATCTTAAATCTCCGTTGGAAAAGTACTTATTTTAATTTTTTTAAAAATGGCTACGTATCGTAACTTATGTACTTACTAATTTAGAAGAAAGAGTCTAACTTCAAGACTTCAAAATGTACCCCAAGATGGTAAGGTTCAAACAGAAAGTAAACAATGAAGTATGAGAGTATATAAGCGTTAAATTTCTCAGTTCTATTTTAAGAAATGAATCCCGGAACTACATGTGTGACGTTTGCTCAAAAATACATCCAAAGAGAAAGTTGCTGAAAACAACGAATCATACTCAACTGAAAAGTCAATGTGAACGAATAAATATTCAATATACTATAGCTACAAAAGTAGTATTTTTACGTCAGGCATTTACTGCGGTTTCACTAATTTGCGTGGATGCCAAGTATCGTGAATTGTTTCGTTGTTATCCCAAACCACGCATTTAATGATCCAGTAAAAAAATTAGACACAGATGATGATGTTTGTTAAATGTAAAAGTATTTTCTTCTGACTTCGGAGTATAATGTGACTTTGGAAGACGTCCACTTACATACCTAATGTGGGTTTAGTTTGTTAAGTAATGTTTTAGAATTAAAAATTCTTCACATGGTATTCTTAGTACTACATATAGTGTTAGGATGCAAATTTCTCTCGATCAATGAAGAACACATTAATCTGGGCCAAAGAAAAATTAATTAGATTTATGGGGGCTGGTGCTTGTTAAATCGCTATACTGCAATGATTTCTAATGTCTGTGTCGGGAGAGGAAGTGACACCACAACATAGATCAACTGGGCTGGAGTGTATTCCATTTGCAGATACAATTTTTGTCCTGTTGACCAAGTAGGACTTGAACCTATGGGGTCTGTTCTTGGACCTGTTCTCTACATTCTGTACACTCAGTCGCTCTCAAGTGTCATAGATCATCATCCAGTATCTCACCAATTGTACGCTGATGACACCCAAATATACACATCTAGCCACCCAACTGAAGTTGATGCTATCATCCAAGGTGTAGAGAGGTGCATTTCTGATGTGAAATCATGGATGACTTGTAACAAGCTGCAGATGAATGATGATAAAACTGAGGCCATTCTGATCACAACACAAATACTTTCTCGTTCACATCCTTTACCTCAAACAATAAATATCAGCAACGCCAACATTAAATTCACACAATCAGTACGAAACCTAGGTGTTATTCTGGACAGTACTCTCACATTGCACCAACATGTCATGAACATATGCAAGGATGCATATCTTGAGCTGAGAGGCATCAGCTCAATTCGCAGATATCTTTCAGTTGATGCCACTAAAACACTTGTGTGTTCATTAGTACTTTCAAGACTGGACTATTGTAACTCAGTTCTGTCTGGTTCATCTCAATATCTACTCCAGAAACTTCAAAAAGTTCAAAACACAGCTGCTCGGATCATACTTAGAGTACCACGATCAGAGCACATCTCCCCGCTGATGTAGCCTAAACTGGCTATCCATTCGATCCAGAATCAAACACAAAATGTGTTCTCTGTGCTACATTTCACTGTCGGACTCTAGTCCAACATATCTATCTGACCTCACCCATGTGTAAACAACAGCAAGATACTTACGCTCCTCTTCTGACAATCGTATACTCATTATTCCCACTATAAAAACAAAGTCATATGGACAGCGTTCTTTTGCATACCAGGGCCCAGCAACGTGGAATGAATTGCCCACTGAATTTAGACACGAAGACACAGTGATCACGTTCAAGAGGGCTCTCAAAACTCACTTATTTCGACTGCAAGAACAAACTTAAAGACCTAATAATGCTTCCTACCTGAAATATTATCAGCATGTTTTTTATTTTTTAATGTTTTTCTAATTTCATGTTGTTTGTTTTTGTAATAATATTATTATGTTTCTTATCTTATAGGTGTTGTCTAATGTTGTAAAGCGCTTAGAGCTTCTAAAGATTAGGCGCTATACAAAGTTCTCATTATTATTATTATTATTATTATTCAGCTGGTAATAGGAATGGCAAAAAATATACTTACAATTTTATATCCTGAATTTCCTCAAAATGTACTTTCTTAGTTCTGCAAGTACGAATTACATCAGCCATAGCATAGGTTCTCAATCTTAAATATACATTTCGAAATTGTACTGTAATTCCGAATATAGTGCAATTACATCCTCCTTACCGCACTCAAAATGAAATATGCATTACATCCATACGGTTTTTTTCTTCTTGATAATTGAAAGACTTCATGTTTTCCCACATTATGATTCCAAACATTCAATGACAGAAACAGAAACAGAAACACATCTGCAGATGTCAACACGCTTCTCCCTTCCTTCTTCAATCCGATGTATCTCATGTGGAATTGTCACATATAAATGCAGTCCATAATCACGAAATTTCGTAGAACCAACAAAAATACCAAAATCTATTCATTCCAGATCAAATGGAGAAGTTGTTGCAGTGCGCATTCGTTCATAATATGACTCCAAATTTCACTTTTAAAGATGTCGCCTGTTCTTTCAAAAGGTATGTGTAGCGCGCGACTAAGTTCAAATTTATCTGGGCGGAGTTATGTACGCAGTAATAATGTTGTTGTTGTGTAATGATGAATCTGCACTTGTGTATTTAGTTTGGAATACGGCATACATTCAGATACTTTTTTTTCTTGTGGTGTATTTTGTTAATATAATTAAGCATTATGTAGGATAAGAAAATGAGCATATAATAAAAATGTTACTGCATTTGTATGGGGAAATGTGAACTCGTTTTATCGGATGGATTTACTGCACTCCAAAGGTCGTGCAGTATTCCATCCGAAAATCTTGTTCATATTTTCTCATACAAATGCTGTGTCCTATGAATACCACACCACCAGTAGCAAACCCTACATATAGGCAATTATATCATGAAAAATGAATCAAATAAAAGTATAGATTGGGTTACATATTCATTAACCTGAGATGAAATTTTAAATTTGGCCTGTTATCCCTACATAATGTCTTTAACAATGGTAGACACCAGGTGTGTGTAAACGTTTGCAATTACATGTATTCTAAAATAAAAATTCAAAAACTATACAATAAAACCTTAAGCTAGATGAATACATGAATAATGCTCTCTCTCTCTCTCTCGATCAATCGATCGAAACAGGAACGTCATTTCAACTTTATGGGGGGGGGGGTAAAAGTTGATGGGGGCAAAACTGGATTCATCCAAATATCAAGGCTAAGGGACTGTCCATAAATGACGTCACGCACATGGGGGGAGGGGGTCACACATTTGTGACGATGTGTGACGAGGGGAAGGAATGTGTTTAAAAAATGTGTGACGAGGGAGGGTAGGGGTAAAAAATCGGCCAAAATCGCGTGACGTCATTTATGGATGGCCCCTAAGGCTGAATAACACATTAGAGAGATAGTAATAGCAGGGACGTCATTTCAATTTATATTTTATGAGTGAGGGAGCAAAACTTGACGGGCTTGTTAATTTTCGTATATAGACTGCAGTAATGTTACAGCACATGCAAATTTGGGGGTGGGGTGCTCCTGCCCCCCCCCCCCATGACGTCCCTGGATCGAAAACATACAGGACGATGCAAAATTCTATTTATAATATACCCGTAAGCAGACGAGATATAACGCAATTATTCCATTTGCAACGTAGTACCTAGTATTTCGATTTTCATCTTACGCGGCAGTGTGCAGATTTAGATATGACAGCATAAGGTGATGAATATTGTTTCATTTCTACGCTTACCTCAATGACCAGTCTGATTAGCACTAAGAACTCCTTTGTACAGGATTTTATCATGGCACCAAGACTGCCCAAAATAAGCTCAAAGTCACATACATTTCATCTACTGGGATTTTTAAACCCTAAAAATAGACACCTTGCATTTATCCGTTTTCTCAGGCGCCGTAGCGGACAAAAGCTGATCCAATGAATGTATGTGTGTGTCTATGTGATCAGGATTTTTAACGTGGATTTTAAAAAAAAATTCAGTCATATCGCTACGATGTCTGCAGTCTTGCAGTTTATAGCAATGTCTAGCACTGGGGCATCATGCCGCAGACACGTAGCACATTCTCCTGACCAGTCGTAACACTAACCTCTTAATGCTGAGGCCAAGCGAGGCAGCTGTTAGTATCTTTTTTGTAAGTCTTTCGCATGACACGACCTCCCGCTTCCGAGCCGGAAGCTCTAATCACTAGACCACAGGAGCGGTCAGAAAGGTAGTTAAAACTTCGATGTCGTATGTCGAGAAATGCAATATCACGTGTTCGATCAAATTGCATGTAATTAACGTTGTTACATTTTCTCGATCGAGATTTTAGATTTTATATCTTGAATTATACAGTTGTGGTTTAAAGTCCTTTTTCCTATGTCGATGTTTTACAGTGTATATTTTGAATTCCACAGCGGTGGTTGAAATTTAAAAATCTTATGTCCAGAATCCCTGATTCACACGTTAGATGCAGCTTTTTGTGATGAAAGTTCTATTTCATAGGGCAAGTATTCTGATTTCGTCTGCTGAATTTCACAGCAACGAGAAGCAGCTTCTTGTTTAAAAATAACGCGGTCCGATCACGAGAGCGACCTCTAGCGAAGAAATTCATAGTTATTCTCGACATGTGAATAGTAACTTTCAAACTGTAAAATACATAAAATGTAATGGCGCCTAATAATTGAATACACGAATGATGTATCTTAATACACGATATTGTTTTAAATTGTTAAAGTGGACAGTGTGTAATGTTACTTTAAATACCAACACATAATTTCACCACATAAATATAGCTATTCTGACAATCACAATAAAATGTGCAACCACCGCTGTGTCATTCAACAGATACAATCTAAACACTCAACATACGAAATGGAACTTTAAGCACAATCAATGTGATTCAACATGTTAAATTTAAACTCGCGGCATATTACATTCAAATTTCAACAACCACCGTATAATGCAGAAGATACAATCCAACCACTCGACATCGGACATCAAATTTTCAACTAGTGCTGTGACCATGACATTTATAATTTTATAGTTATTCTTTCCTCATAAAGTATCGATGCTAACTAAGTTCACCAGTAAAGCCAGTGAATGTCAAAACTCTCGATATCACAATAGAGTACACCATATTTGAACAAAAGCTTTAGTGAAACTAATCAGTGACTTGAACTTGCACGTGTGTTTCATGAAAACTTGAGGTTATTTAAGCTTAAAATGATATAAAATTTTACATTGTATACTTTTATTAAATCCTAACACTAAAACTGACATTCTGGAGGTAACATAAAACAGATTTGGTATTCGATGAGGATAAGGAAGATGAAAAGAAGATAAACAACACCAGCAATTATTATTATTATTATTATTATTTAGGTGTAGATATGATAGGATATAGATGGTCAGCAGAAAACTGTTATCTCCTTTGTTTTCGACCGCCATTGCCATTGTTACAAACAACTGTAACAAGTTTAAAGTGACCACGAATGGCAGAGTGGTTGAAAGCGCTCATCGTTACGGATCACTGCCATCTCACCTCTGTCGGGGTGGGTTCGAGTCTCGGATTCGGCGAATGTGGGTATGTCAGAAAGCTTGCTTCTCGTGGGTCGGTGTTTTCCCTGGTTCTTCCTCCACTATTAATACTGGCCGCCATTAATAGCCTATACTGTGATGAAAAATGGCGTTAAACCCTACATTACCACCAACAAGAAGAAGTTTGAAAGTCACCACGTCAGCCAGGTATAAAGGGTACTGGGATTTGGCCTATTCTTCACAGTGTGCCGCTGTTTATGTTACTTCACGCGAGCCCCTGGGCTATTTCGTGGCCGCTGGTCTACCTCATGACTCATAGAAACACTATGATTCTAATTCGAGAGAAGTTGCATAAAACTTAATCATCAAAAGCCCAAAATAAACTGGTTCAAGGTTGGTCATACGATTTGGATACAAAGTACCGTAGTGACCATATAGATGCTTCCAGATAAGGTCACTCACTTGCAGACGATATTCTGACCATTTTACCTGGACTATGGGCAACTTGGGAGTTTTCCCTCTATGCAATCACCAACAATGACAAGTCTGAACAAGGCATAGTCAAGCAAAATGAAGTTATATATATATATATATATATATATATATATATATATATATATATATATATATATATACTAACAGGAAGCCTGATTTGCGTTCTATTTATGTATGTATCTTTTGTAACGATATCTTGAGATTAAATGTAATTTATTTCAACTTCCAAACACCGAATAAACTCAATGGAAAATCTGCCAGCATACCACAACAATGGCGGCTGAGGACGTCATTCGGGAACTACGCCAGTCATAAGTTCATAACGGCCCAAAAGATTAAAGATAAGTACATGTATACTCGCACAAATACAACCCACGTTCTGCAAATATTGCAGTGTTGGCGCTGGAACAATTCTACAAACAAATGCAAAAACATAGTTCAGGTGTGATCACTGTTTAATGTCCTAACTTAGTCCGATAAATCGGTAAACAGATAGAAATTCACAGGACAAAAAATCACAAAAACATACAGGACAGAATGTCACACTTGGAAACTTGTAATGCTATAAAATGGTAACGTTAATACTGATGATTTTTTTTTACACATAACTGGGAGACGTATTGTTAGGCAGGATGGGGTGGTATCTTTGACAATAATTAAGTTATTGATAGCTTGGTTTGCTTCTTACAACAGGTGTGCTATACTGTAAAGTGGTGATAATGAAAAGAACATAGCAATTAGCGGCATGGTCTGTTTCTTTAACTACCCTATAAAGCAGATTACAGGATATGCATGCTGGAAGTAAATGTCTAGTCACCCTTTATCAACCTATATTGTACACAAGAAAGGGTGTTTTTGACAATATTTTTGCAGGTAAACACGTATTAGTGTATAAAACCTAGATTTCATTGGACAAATAAATCGTTATAGAATGAAGATTATCACCAAAAACATGGGTGGTTGAAAAAAAAAATTATGATGGCTACATGTATACTAGACATGTATTACGGAAAACTATTAAACAAATTGAATATTAGCAATCGTTAAATAAAGGATATAGGAAAGTGAGTGTGAAAATCATGGTCCTAATTCAGGTAGTAAGAAGACTACACAATTACATAAGTCATATCGTGACTTGCTGACCTACGTCTTTTTTATAACTCCAATAAAAAATAAGAATTGTGACTTTTTATCCTAGACGTCTTTCATAACCGTGAAAATCGGAATTGTAACCTATTGTTTTGTCCTTGACTTTATGCCCCACAATCGATCAAACGCCCAGTGTATGCTGATATGGAATCGGGTCACAAGTAATACTTTCAGTTCAGTACCCTGTAGTTCTAGTCTATTTTTAGAACATTTTTTTCCTCTCTCATTTTGATGGTGATATAAGAGTTTTATTTATGCATTTCGGTATGGATTTAAAGGTAACTGTTTATTCTCGATAATATCAGCTCAGGGTCTTGTTGTCTTTGTGTATTTCGGCGACAGTGCACAGTGAGTAATAAGGCCTTGGTGATGATCCGGAAGTGAAATCTGTGTTCTGTTTACATGCTGCTATGTTGACAGTCCAGCATCTCAAAAAAGAGCAGGTCAACCTTTGCCAAGAACTTCACCGTGAAGTCATCTTTGAAGGTGATTAACATATGATTTGCATTGATTGTCACACAGTGGAAAAGTCATTACTGAGAAACAAACGTAGAGAACATATAATAAAAGTAATTGTGTTCTATTGCCATATATACTGATGGACGATTTGTGAGGTTGATAACACCGGCTCAAGGAAACATTTGCAGACAAGTCTGTCCGCAGTATATCGGTACACATTGTACACATCGGCATTTCACGCATCTCTTGAGCTTACGTCGATTAAAGAAAATTTCGGGATCAAATCCTATGTCCCAAGTTCGTGCAGTATATCCATCCGAAAAACACGTTCATATTTTCCCATACAAATGCAGTAACCTATAATTAGTAAAGACGCAAAGGAAGCTGTAATTAACAAACTACATCACTTGAGAGAAATTAAAAATATCAATAAACAATAGGTAAATGAGATTTCTGACGAACTTGCAACAATTGTTTTAAATAGGGCTAATAAAACATTTACAAATAGAAACAATAAAACAATTTATCATACCAAAGTACATAGTAAACCATTTTTGGGGGAGACAATGCAAGCTAGCTTGAAATAAATATCACACTGCTTAAAAACATCACTCACGACTATATACGCCTCAATGTAAGAACGGCATGCTCTCTGCCGGTAGAAATTACAAGAAAACAATCTGAAAATTTTCAAACCTTTATAGGATGAAAACTCAAGATAAACTAAGAAACATGGAAACAACAAATTCCAAAAACATGCAAACAGCAAATTTCAAAAACATGCAAACAACAGATTCCAAAAACATGCAAACAACAAATTCCAAAAACGTGCAAACAACAGATTCCAAAAACATGCAAACAACAGATTCCAAAAACATGCAAACAACAAATTCCAAAAACATGCAAACAACAAATTCCAAAAACATGCAAACAACAAATTCCAAAAACATGCAAACAACAGATTCCCAAAACATGCAAACAACAAATTCCAAGCAATAGTGGTGAATATTAATCGACAGCTATATAACAATAAGGGAGATGAATCAGATCGTACCAATTATAGGCCAGTTATCAATGAGATCCTAGCAATTACAGGACAATTACTTTACTGAGTTGTCTTGGTAAGGAATTTACCACTGTTCTTGACAGTAGAATTTCGCTTTTCTAGAAGAAAAGAATTTAATATTTCTCGTAAAGGATACTCCTCGACTGTACTTCTTGTATTCCTTAATAGATCTTTTAAAACAGAAGACATAAACCATTGTTTAGCACTTTTGTGGATTTTTCTCACGCTTTCGACAGGGTTTGGAGAAAACTGATTGACACTGGTATAAATGGGAAAATACTCAAGGTGATATATAATATGTATATGAATGCAAAGTCTTGAATGTTCCACAATCGAAAGAAATTACTGCTATTTACTAGTAGTCAACAAGCTAGACAATGCGCGAACCTTTCTTCCGTATTATTTGTCTCGTATTTAAATAACATTAATAATCATGTTTGAGTTCGAATTGTAGTGGCATTACATTTGATTTACTGAATGGAGATATAGTGAGATATTTAGAGCTATTTGTCTTAATCTATGCAGACGATACTGTGTTATTTTCAGATAACTTAAGAGATCTGCAAAATAACCCTGACGCATACTTTAATTACTGCCAACAATATAAAACTAATTAACAAAAGAAAATCGAACATTACGATTTTTGGGAAATGTAGAAACAGAAGAAATACGAATTTCAAATTAGAAGATTCGGAACTTGAATTAGTCAGAATTTATAAATATTTAGGAATGACTCTAGTGGAGAATGGTAAATATTTGTTGGGAAATAAAAATCTAATTTGTCAAGCCAGGAAAGCCGTGTACGTTCTTAAGGAAAGAATATTAAATCTGAAATTGCCTGTAGACTATTAGCTTAAACATTTTTGACATTACAATAGTCCCAATTCTCACATACGCGGCTGAGATCTGGGGTTTTGAAAGATTAGATATGATGGAACGGGTTCATTTAGATTTACTAAAATATGTGCTGAAAGATAAAAACAATCCACCCCATCATCTTATATCATGTATCTGAGGCTATTACAGGATTATAATACTGTTCTAGCCAGAAGCAGCTAGGTTGAGAACATTCAAAAGATTCTAGCGTAAACTGGGTTTCAATTTATTTGTGATAATCCAACATTCCCAACAAATGCTGGCTAGATACGATATTTAAGGAAAGACTTCAAGACCAGTTTATACAAACATGAGAATAATCCATTAATAACTCTACAAAAGCTGATACATATATAATTTTTAAAACAAAATTTAAAATCAGAACATCATTTGTTAAAAGATCTATCAGATATGTAATGCGAATATAATAACATTTCGAATATGTAATAACTGTTTTCCTACAGAGAAAGGAAGATTTTCCAAGATATGAAAGATTGTGTACTCTTTGCATGCAAAACTGTGCTACGTGTGGTTGATGAATTTCATTATCTCCCTGAAAATAGCTATTTCAGAGAACAAAGAAAGCAACTACTGCCCAAACACTTCTATACAAAACCAAATGTATCAATGTTTAAGAATTATTGTGTTCTGAGAAACTTGGCGTAGTGTGGTCTTTGTCGTACAATTTTGTTATTTAAGTTTCGTATATTCTCACTTATGCATCGTCCCTTTAGAAACCTTGTTTACTCTTTCCTTGTTCGCGAGACACAGTGCCTTATAATCAGAGTAACTTGAATAATATCGTTCAATATCAAGTTTGAAAAACTCTGTTAAAGCAAATCATATTCACCAAAACTTGTAGACTCGTGGAACGATCTACCACCATACACAATCTAGAAGAACTTTTCATCTATTCTAACCTTAAAAACATTAAATATCTTTTCAATATACATACCTGCCCAATAAAAAGGATCCATCATTTTTAAGCACCCGTAGAAATTGCCATTAATATCGAATACTTTTTCATTTATACTTGCTTCAAAACCAGGTTTGACGTGGCAAATTAAGATGGCCATCATTCGCCCTCAACTGGTGCACTATTTTCTGTTTGATATGCAAAATTGCCATTTCGCATTATGAACTTATATTTTTGTAACAATTTTGGAATATTTTGAAATAAACATTGTAAGACTTAAATATAAATAACGAAAATATTGTTTCAAGATCATATTTTACTGACTGAATTAAGAAAATCAAACACTATCAATCGCAAATATTTCACTTTTCATGCCAAATTTCCATTTTGCTACACAAATTAATATGCAACGTGACTGAAGGTGATATATGTTAGTTTTCTGCATCAATATTTAACTAAACTATTCTTTGCATTAGGGTTTAGGTAAAATTATTTACGAAAATAATGTATATTTTATGAATCCATTTCGCGTGATGGTTTCCATTTTTGCGCAAAACGTTACACGGAAAATGTTTTGTTTTTGTAATATCTCACATCTTTTTAATTTTTACCTTTCTAGAATTTGACGAAGACAGGAATTTTATGATAGCAAGTCGTATATGAGTCATCTATTTTTGGCGCAAGAAGTCTTCAATATATCTTAGGGACCACCCACAAAAAATAATCTACTGGGCATAACTTTGAATAAATCTAAAACGCTGACAGCTGGCACGGTAGGAGAAGATATCGTGCAGTTGGTAGTTATTGAGCTCTATGACCGTAGCTTGTTTGAGTGGCTAAAACTTCTGCCACCAATACCTAAATGACAAAGTTTGCACCTGTAAAGTAGTCGCACATGGCAGTTCCCGCCAAAAGGGTTCCTTAATCCAGATATCATCAATGATACTTAAACTGGGATCTGACAGCTTCCAAGCTCTTCGTTTAGTTGGTTTCGGATATACGAGGTTAATTCTATATACAAACGCAATCTGGAGCCAAAAAATATTGTTTCAGTTTTCAGAAAACAGGGGTTTCGGTTTATTGAATAATTTATTGGAATTAAAACATGAAAACTTTGGAACCAGACAAATAAAATGTTTCACTTTCAGGAGGATTTTTGTAATTCGGTTTCGGTCCAGAGATGTTTTGCAGCATATTCCAAACGATTGCGAAATGTAGTATGCAGACCATTACAAGTTTGCGCTGGACGAAACGGCACCACGGGCATACGTCTCATTAGACGCTATAAACTCGCAAAAATATACTGCAAACTCTACTAAATCCACCCACATCCTCGTCCTTAAGAAGCCTGGAGCCCTGGGCCGTCGCCCTTATCGATGACCTTTACGACGGCCCTGGCCACAATACTTACTCCTCCTTGAACTCTGTCAATATAATTCCAGTATAGACGATATTTGTTTCATACCTATATTACAGAATGACTTTATAATGACAGAAATGTTTCGATATTGAAGACACGACGCACAAATTATTGACAATAATGGCATTGCCAAAGGCAGAGTGATTAAAGTCAGTAAATAGCACCATTCAATACTCTGATCAATATTCAGCTTGCCACTGTCTTTGTTCCGAAAGAAAACTATCTGCATACGTACATTAGTCAGCAGCAGAATTAGCCATTGTATCATTAGGCCTATACAACTAAACAATGCTGACTTACTTTCTTCTCGCCATTCAGTACCCTGCGGCAACACATGACTAAGAAATAGACTTAGTGAGCGCCATACAATTGCCTACTAAAAGAAAAGTATTAGCTCTAGCATGAAATAACATCCAAGGAACGTAATTTATATAAATGGAACAGTGCTTTATATCTCGGGGCTGTAAGGCGATCGCGGGAGGTGCGTGCATGTACCAGATTTTGGACCATACATGAATATAATCTAATGCATGATTTTGATCTTGATTGTTTTGGTGCTAAATCGGAATAAATTTGTTTTGGTACTACATCGGAATAAAATTGTTTTGGTGTCACATCGGAATAAAATTGTTTTGGTGCCACATCGGAACAAAATTGTTTTGGTGCCACATCGGAATAAATTTGTTTTGGTGCTACATCGGAATACAATTGTTTTGGGCTACATCGGAATAAATTTGTTTTGGTGCTACATCGGAATAAATTTGTTTTGGTGCTACATCGGAATAAGATTGTTTTGGTGCTACATCGGAATAGATTTGTTTTGGTGCCACATCGGAATAAATTTGTTTTGGTACTACATCGGAATAAAATTGTTTTGGTGCTACATGGGAATAAATTTGTTTTGGTGCTACATCGGAATAAAATTGTTTTGGTGCTACATCGGAATAAAATTGTTGCCACGCGTAGCATCACCCTTTAAAAACAACAATAATAACAACAACAAATTGTTTTAGACGCAATGATTTCAGACTAATTTTGAAGAGTTCTCAATTTGGTTTCCGGAAGATAGGGTTGATTGGCAGTGAACCTCGTGTCACGTGACGAATCACTACCTCATTATCTAAAGTAGAATTTAGCTCCAGTTTCAGACAACCAGATAATAATACAGCAAGCCAATACCATTATTTAAATTATAAAATACCCTACTTATAGAGCATGAATAAAGCAAATTAACTTTTAATCAATATCATGAGGCAGTAATGAATCTAACTGATGATTGTAAATAATTTTCTTGCTGCCTAGCAACCAATACATACGGATGTTTCTGTTATAGTCGTACATCTCTTTAATGGTATTAATAAACCTATTATTGTGATTTAATGCACATTGATCCTTTTGTAAACCAACTGTTATTTTTAAGATCCATTTTAGACTCGTTATATATTTTTCTGATTTTATTGTGTTCTTGTTCTTTTAACGATTTTAAAGTTTGACTTCTTTTTCATTTTTAATAATAATAATAATAATAATAATAATAATACATAAATATAAACATTGGTAGTCGACACATTATCATCCTATATCTCTACAGGGTAAAACAATGCATAGATGCAGAAACAGTCAGCCCAATTTTTCATAAAAACGTCGTTTCACAACAACTGCTTAAAAGTCTTTTTTGGATAACACACACACTTTATTACTTAGATAAAGATAAAAACTATAATAAGGTTTACTGAATTCTGTATCATATGTTTATCCGAAAACGATATGGTCGATGGCACAATGCCTAGTAGGCAAATGACATCATACAGTACTTATAGCTAACTAAACAACCTTGTTAATATTTCTGGTCACGAATACCAAGCTTTGTATCTGTTTGGTAGAAAGCTAAATTCCTAAATACGTCACTACTATATTATCCAGTCTTTTGTACATTTGTAAATGTACATGGTGATGTGATGTCATTGAAGTGGTAAAAAAATGCAAAAAATGCAGAGTTGGATGTGCAGTGTTTAGCAATCTCTACATCTGTGTCTGCTGATATGGTATATGTCTAAAGTACAAGAATGCCTACAGAATCTTATTTTTTCTGGCCTTTGATGTATTTTCGGAAGGAGTCCGAATCTGAAATTAGGTTTCCATTCATGTTCTTGATGTTATATGAATTTGTGACATTTTGTTGAATATCAGCACTAAACCGATTCCTACCACCACCACCCCAAGTCTTAGCTGCCAGTATGCTTCGCTTTAGCACTTGATTTGTTTCTTCTACGAACGAATTTTTAATTTTGTTTGAAATCCATGGCATGAATGCAGCTGATCTACCCACGTTTTGAAGGAGCATTTTAGTTAGTTGGTGTAGTTAGAAATGATTTTATAATTTTATAATTTTCCAGTTTACTACATTATCCATCTTGTTTACATATTGGAATTTTGTATCAGATCTCAATGCATCCAAATTTCATTTGCTAAACAAATTCATCCCTATTGCCTCTTTTATATAAAAGGTTTATATGTAAATTTCCAATATATTTATTTCACGACCTGGAGAATCGACTATTTGTTATAAGCCATAGTACTGTAATTTTAATTTAACAAACGTATTCCCTAGTTTCTCTGTTCCATTTGTCCAATGAATATTATTATTATTAAAATCCAAATGACACTTATATGTGCTTTATGCCCATTCTTCTCAGATTTTATCTTTCCAAGCTGAGAGAATATACCCATTGTGATATAGCCACAGTGATTACAATGTCCTCTAGGCCAGCTTGCTACCTATTGTAGTGAATTGGTCCACAGATATTACGATCCAATGTCCTGTGTCCAATGACATACTTCGAATTTCATATTAATCTATATTAAAATTACATTCGTCTGCAAATAACAACAAAGTAATTTCTCAGACAGTCACGAACTCCGGTCTCTTTACGTCTATGAAGGAAGCCAAATTCAACTTCTTTCCCCTAATGCTGTTTATTTTCATTGATGCAAACTTTAGATTTTGTATTCAGTGTATTGTTGCTGAATTTGGGTTTGCATGAAGTGCTGCACTTTCTTCTCTATTGAAAATATTAAGTGCATTTTTAGCTTGAATAGGTGAGTTGTTTCTTAAACACGAGTCCGATAAATTTAGAATTTCACATTTAGGGCATATCCAAGTGCAATATGTAGCTTGAATTCCATTATTTTCAATATTAACTGTATATAAGCAGTGATTGCGGGTCTAAGGTTGCATGAGTTACAAAGCACAGTCTTTGTGCACAGTTAGGACCTGTCCATTACAAAGATCACATTCTACTGTACAGTTTGGACAAAACCAATCTTTATCGTCGGATATTAATTACTACGTACTCATTTTTGATGATATCCACGCACCTGGACGATTCCAACTTTGTCGGACCGTTCCGGTGGCCTAGTGGTTAGATCATCCTCTTCAGATGCATGAGGTTGTGGATTAGAACCCCGGCCGTGTTATACTAAAGGCTTATACAAATGGTACTAACAGCTGTCTCGCTTGGCGCTGAGCATTACGTGGTTACTGTTAGGACTGATCGGCCTGGTGTCAGGATACTCTGATTGGGTGGGACTTGATGCTATATGTCTGCGGCATGATGACCTAGTGCTAGACATCACAATAAACTACCACACTGCAGACATCGTAGTGATATGACAGAATTTTTTTAAAAGCTACGTTAACAATCCAAACCACAAAAAACTAACACCATCTTTGTCAGTCATCGTACAGAATGGTCCTGTTCTTTTTTCTTTTTTTGACCTGCTTTGAAAACATTGGTCATTGTTTCGAGCAGGCGTTTGATATCTCCCACCAAAATCAGGACAAATGCCTGGTACATATGGTATCCTTGTTTGAAGTGTCCTATTAAAGTATGTTCTGTTGCGATTGTCAGGTTTGTAGACATTTACAAAATATTGCAGAAGACCCGCAGGGTTGAATTCTTGTTGGCAAAATTGTACTTCGAAACTTCTTTTACGGGCATGAATGGCTCAAATCATTGTAATAATGCCGCAAGAAGAAACTGTCTTAGCTATATTAATGTTAGGGGCAATGGGAATTAATTTTCACCACAGGTGAACTAAGAGAACACGGGGTAAATGTGAATGTAAACCAACATGGCGGGTACACAACAAAATGAGTTTGGTTATCATTTGAAATTTAGGTAAAATAGCATAAAATTTGTTTAAATTAAAATTAATTGCTTTTAAAATTAGGTCTAAAGTAACCACTAAAAAAATCCGCAATGAAAATCCCTAATAAAAATCCCCAATGAACATCCCCAATAAACATCCCCAATGAAAATCCCTGTTATTTCATCTTTGTCAGTCATCCTACTTCCTTCCTGGTTGACTCGTGCGCATTAACCAAGTTTAAGATTAGGATAAAATATTGACTACTGGGAACAACAACAACAACAACAACAAACCCCCCCCAAAAAAAAAAAACATCAGACAATTTGGAGAGGTCGAAATAGTTGTTGTAGAGTCATTGTTGTCAGGTACTCTTTTTATCGTTCATCATGGAAACTCCATCTCCAACCACCACTACTTTCCCACCACTGTAGACAGAAAATGGGCGAACAAGGACTCGGCTATTTCCCTTAGGTAATATCCACCTTTAGCAAGAGACTGTACATACATATTGCTAAATATCTTCTTTTTGGTCTAAAGCACTCGTCTTTACCTATCACTGCGATCTCACTTCTGTCAGCGTATAATCGAGTCCCGTGCGGGACCAGTGTGGGCATGTGAGAAAGCTTGCCAGTAGCTTCCCGTGCGTCGATGGCAGTTACCGGGTTTTCTCGGGTTCACGCCCGGCCTAGGAAGTGCGGGGCTCAAGGCAGCACACTGGGGAGATTCTCCAATGATGAGCAAGCGAGAGCTCGGACAAACCACAAGGAAATAGTTATACATACACCTGTCTGCACAGTGGGAAAAAGAGAACAGACCGCAACAAAGAGTTGATGACCCGAAGAAGAAGAAGAAGAAGACGAAGACGAAGAGAGAGAGAGAGAGAGAGAGAGAGAGAGAGAGAGAGAGAGAGAGATCACTAGTAGTGATATGGGAAAGACGGGAAACACTAGGTGATATTGTTACACCCCACCACAGTATGTATGTATGTATGTATGTATGTATCTGTATGTATGTATGTATGTATGTATGTATGTATGTATGTATGTATGCATGTATGTATGTATGTATGTACGAACATGTATGTATGTATGTTAGTATGTACGAACATGTATGTATGTATATGGAAAAGAATATATCTTTATTGATTGAATATCTCTATATATGCGATAAATTTGCTTTACTGCAAGTATCGATTTTTGTAACAAACTTAAACATATATGAATATACATGCTGATGGCCAATAGGTTAAATGCATATGAATCTATTTGCTAATGGCCAATTGGTTGAATGTATATGAATATACTTGATGATGGCCAATCGGTTAAATGTATATGAATGTATTTGCTGATGGCCAATCGGTTAAATATATATGTGCATATATATATGCTGATGGCCAATCCGTTAAATGTATATGAATATACTTTCTGATGGCCAATCGGTTAAATGTATATGTATATACATGCTGATGGCCAATTGGGTAAATGTTTATGAATCTACTTGCTGATGGCCAATCGGTTAAATCTATATGTATATACATGCTGCTGGCCAATTGGTTAAATGTATATGAATACACATGCTGATGGCCAGTTGGTTAAATGTATATGAATATACTTGCTGAAGGACAATCGGTAAAATGTATATGTATATACATGCTGATGGCCAATTGGTTAAATGTATATGAATACACATGCTGATGACCAGTTGGTTAAATGTATATGAATATACTTGCTGAAGGACAATCAGCAAAATGTATATGTATACACATGCTGATGGCCAATTGGTTAAATGTACACGCATATACTTGCTGATGGCCAATTGTTTTAATGTATATGAATATACTTGCTGACGACCAATCGGTTAAATCTATATGTATATACATGCTGATGGCCAATCGGTTAAATGTATATGTATATACATGATGATGGTCAATCGGTTAAATGTATATGAATCTACTTGCTGATGGCCAATTGGTTAAATGTATATGAATCTACTTGCTGATGGCCAATCGGTTAAATGTATATGAATATACTTGTTGATGGCCAATTGGTTAAATATATATGTATGTACATGGTGATCGCCAATTGGCTAAATGTATATGAATATACTTACTGATGGCCAATCGGTTAAATGTATATGAATATACTTGCTGATGGCCAATTGGTTAAATGTATATGAATATACTTGCTGATGGCCAATTGGTTAAATGTATATGAATATATTTGCTGATGGCCAATTGGTTAAATGTATATGAATATACTTGCTGATGACCAATCGGTTAAATGTATATGTATATACATGCTGATGGCCAATCCGTTAAATGTATATGAATATACTTGCTGATGGCCAATCGGTTAAATGTATATGAATATACTTGTTGATGGCCAATTGGTTAAATATATATGGATGTACATGATGATGGCCAATTGGTTAAATGTATATGAATCTACTTGTTGATGGCCAATCGGTTAAATGTATATGAATATGCTTGCTGATGGCCAATCGGTTAAATGTATATAAATATACTTGTTGATGGCCAATCGGTTAAATGTATATGAATATACTTGCTGATGGCCAATTGGTTAAATGTATATGAATATATTTGCTGATGGCCAATTGGTTAAATGTATATGAATATACTTGCTGATGGCCAATTGGTTAAATGTGTATGAATCTACTTGCTGATGGCCAATTGGTTAAATCTATATGAATATACATGCTGATGGCCAATTGGTTAAATGTATATGAATATACTTGCTGATGGCCAATCGGTTAAACGAAATAAAGATAATCACAATGTTATTGTCGGTCTCTCTGTATAATCTTACATGTGATTATATTTCGAGATTGGCTAATTGTGTCTTGTGAATAGTATTAAGTCTGATGAAATATTCATTAGACAACAAACAAATGATTTCATAAAGATTTATTTCTGGTAATGACATTACCTTATTTTTTAAAAGAATCTAATAAGAAAAACAGGTTATCAAACTTTCAAAGTAAATGTGGAATTTTAAATTTAATATCAAAGAAACTTTATTCAACTCCACAAGATGCATTTGTCTGAAATACACAAGTTATCATTTTAAGTTTTCAGTGACAAGTAACCCTCCGAAATTTTCAGTCGTGTGAAGTTTCCAGTGACAATAAGTCGTCTAAAGTTTTCAGAGGCAACAAGTAATCTGAAGTTATCTGCGAAATTAAATAAACATGCAAAATGTTTGCTTACTACATCAATTTCGTGAGAAAAAAATTAGAAAATACTTCAGTGAAGTGAGTGAAAAAAGAAATGCGAACGGAATAAAGAACACAATAACTTATTTCAGTTAAAACGAATAATAATCATTTACAACGTTCGTGATAATAAACGCAGCAAATGCTGATCACATTCTTCAAGACAAAAATTAGAATGAAGCTTTGAAAATTCTGATAAAGACTGGAGTTATAGGCAAAACAAAGTACACGTATCATTACACTTTTCAGGAATATACAAATACAGTGTAGTCACAAAGACCGATTACATGCATGAGAGGACAAATTTGTACAGCATATAAATTTTAGAATCCCGCTGTATTAAAGATTGGCTGGAAAGAAAACTTTTTAAAATCAATAATTTTGTCTCATATGTTAAAAATAGGAAATATAGTGTCATGAAAAAAAACCAAAAGAGGTCAGCGGAGTACAAGAAGACCTTGCTTTTAAAGAAAACCACTCGTCTGTTACTCATCAAATAGAAGAGTATAATAATCAGACAAAAATAACTTTACAAGTCCAAATTATTAAATGAAAAATATGAATTTCCAAATTATTTGAGAGAAAGGTGTGTGGTGGTTTCTTTAATTGTGTCTAGTTCATTGTGTACAAAACTAAAGTAACGAAATACCATATGAACATGCTATTCTTTGAATTGTTCCAAGTTAAAGTCTAAAATGACTCAGAGTAGATTCTGACCGTATATGAAGACGATAATCTAATTTGTATAAATCTCCCCGGATTGGCGTAAATATACAACAGCAACAGAAAAGAAATCACACTGAAAATTGGAAATAAGAGTCGGCGGCAACGCAACTAAGTTGACGTCTTATCTTAATTATGCAGGAATCACTACTGTAGCTCCAAAGTAACATCATTCATCATCAAATTCAACATTAGAGTTCCTGGTTTCACCATTAAAAATATTGAAGCTCACATTACTATCGCTACAAGGCGTGAGTGTGCAATTATCTTTTTTTTAAAATTATTATTTGGTTTTCTTTTTTCAAAAGACTTTGCTTGTAAAACTGATGAGACAGGAAACCCAAAGCGTCCATAATGCTATTACACCATCTGGAGGAGTAATGGCAGGGCGAGTTCCATCGACCGAGTTCAACAACCGCTAACATACGTAGGCTATACACTAATCTTATATGTACAGAACATGTTTAGCTCATGTAGGTTTTGACCTTCTGTTGGACCCTCCTGAAGCAGGTGAAGCAGACATATATCTGTGGAGAACATTTCTCACACATTGTGTGGTGTCTGCATGGGAGAAAGAGTACATTGCGCTCGTGCTCTCCGCATTCCATGCACATCAACTGGTGCTTTAGATTTTCATTTTCTTGAACAACTGGCATGGCGGCACCTAAAATAAAATGGCATTCGCATACATCAATTTCTAAAGATAAGGCCAGTTAATAATTAAATCTAACCATAGTCTGAAAGAAAGAATATTTAAATATATTCAAAAGGTGTAGAATGTCAACAAATATCGCTAGAAAAAATCTCGACAGTGTTAAAATTTCATAAAACCTTATCCAAGACAGTGTATTCTGTTTTATAATCTTCATGTTGTTGCTGGAGATTGGTTGCACTCACTGTTTCTTAAAATGTATTTCAAACTCCCACCAACCCCCAGTTGAAAGGCCATACATTTTGTGTTGTCTGTTCGACAGCAGTAAAACGCATTCATGTACGTTTCTAGGCAGAGGCAAATGAGTATGCTCCATCACGTTCTGTTAATTAATGAGAAATGCTATAATATATATTGAACAGAATGTTTAACAAATGTGTCCCATTTCTATTAGCAAAACACGAATAATGCATATTAGAAATCTCGGCTAATGTGGGTATGTGAGAAAGCTTGCCAGTAGCTTCTCGTGGGTCGGTGGTTCTTTCTGGGGTTTTCCCGGGTTCTTCCTCCACCATTAATACTGGCCGCCATGTATAGCCTTTCGTGTGCTGAAAAATGGCGTTAAACCCTACAACAACAACAACAACAACATATTAGAAATCAAAAGGAGTATTTTGGTCGGGATTAATCCCTTAATTTAGTTACAGAGAGTTCTTGTTTTCTTATACATTAGAACATCGATACCTCGAATCGCGAACAGACTGAATAAATAAGTTCGAGAGATCGTACTTCAAGCAAACAAGGTAAAACAATTGTATGCATTTGTCTAACATCAATTCAAGCTCTTATGTGTCCGAGCCGATTTTGTTCAAGTTAACATGATTTAACTACACTTTTCACTGAAATGTATTACAATTCATTACCTGTATCATTTAGATAGGTATTTATGCGTTTAGTGATGATGGGTAAACATCCCCGCTCTTGTCTTTGTATGTTTTCTTTCTCCTCTTTATCTAATATCACCATCAATATGTCCTGGGCTCCGTACTCCTTCCGACCTATTACATTTAACACATTTAGTCATTTAAAATATAATTTCAAACATCAGTAAAAATATGAAATATACCTTTTGTCGTACTGGTCATTTTTCCTCAGTCAGTGACACATGTAAATCATCGCAAAATCTATAAGAAACACTTTTTATATTAAATTTCTGATCAAAACCAGAGTCTTGTTGTACTGGTAGCCTGGCATACACAGGAATCTAGCAGACGATATTCATTAACAGACGAAGTTAATTGTGTATGACACCCGTTAAGACAAATTAAATATTGTACGTCTCTTGTATAGTCGGCAATACATACCGATTATAGAATGCCTTGGTAGTGATAATAGCAGTCATATGACCTAAATTGCCCTGTGACAGACATATAAACATATTTTCGTTATGGGAAAAGGTGTCATCTAAGCTATTTCCTTTAAAATATTAATTTACGAACTTGTTTTGCTAATTTATTCACTTGCTTATTTATTTTATCGTTTGTTTCAAATATACACAATTCACCAAAAATCTCACCTTCTTTTAGAAGATCGTTGATAGCTCTGACCACGGCCATGTCAGAAAAACCAGTCTGGACGACGCTCTGTGCACAGTCTGCATCTAGCACGCTGGTTTCCACTTTACCTTAAATAGAAAGGTAGGTAGATAGGTAGGTACATGTACATAATATATACATGTAAACACATATCTGATGGCACGCATAATTGTGATATTTATGTCAGCTCGTCGAAATATAGCGCGGCAAGTTCTACATGGCTACCTAATATTCAAAGTTGTACACATGTAAGGATGCACATTTCTGTCGATCTATGAAGAACACCTTAATTTGGGCCAGAGAAAAATTAATTACATTTATGTGGACGGGTGCTTTTTAAAATCGCTATAAAGCAATGATTTCTAATGTCTGTGTCGGGAGACGAAGTGATTCTTAATTAAGCCTTCGTTTACTTAATCGTTAGACGACTAGAAAGGGGAAGGTGAACTTCGATTTGATATCGGAACTGTCAGAAGCTGAGTTTTTCCAGACCTGTTGATGCAATTCTATAAGTCAGGCTGACCGCAATTTCAGCGCCTAGTTATAAAAGACGGTATATATATTTAATCCTGATTGGTTACACTAAATAAGGGGTGTGGTTTCCACACGAAATTTCTTGCGGATAAATTGCCCTCATCGAAAAAAATCTAGTCAGTCTGCATCTTTCCTGCAAGAGTGAAAATTTAATGGAATCCCAGATTGAATTCCGAAGAAATTCTCTCGTAAAACATTTGTCAAAGGGACCGGATGTCTGGAAAACAACGGACACAATTCGGCGGTAGAAGCGAACAAAGCTTAAAAGCATAAAGTATTTGCGTCAGTTTCATGTAATTCGTTGATACCAATATAATGATTTGCTTGAATTTAATTGTTTTTATTTGCATGACTTTTTTTAATCAGTAGATCATTACTCTTGAAATGAGTGTAACTGTCTTTGAGTTCATCTATTTGAATTCGTACAATGATCTTCTTTATATAAGTTTGACGAACTGTTTGAATTTGTCGTCTTGATTATTATAGGAATCTAAGAATTTCCTGCATTACTTTAGTTGATATGAGTTACGAGAATCCGTTTTGAATTCACCGATCTTAAATGATTTCATGTATGCTCAATACTTGACTGTGTGTATTCGCTAAAAATGTCGTAGTTAAACTATATAATGAATTTCATTCGTTCATTTGTGTAATAGAGACGAGAACGGAACCGCTATGTCTCGTATGATGTTAATGTGAATCAGGAGGAAATAGCCATTAGGAAGTACATTAATCTTATGAAACTAGGTTTGTTTATGGTCTGCCATGTTTAGCTTGACCAGATAGCCTTTGGTATCTGTTTGAATTCCGATAGAACGATATCTGACATAACGAGAGGGGAATAATGATCTATTCCCAGTAGGACAACTGATAGAAGATTTGGGTTGCTTCCCTATTTATTTTGAAAGGGTAAAAAACAGCTCCCCGGACGTATCCACTGACGTATACACTTACCTACTCATCCAAGTATCTACGTACCCACCTACCCACACAATGTTTGAGGGCCGAAAACAGGCGAGAGAGTAGGGAGGTCGGAAAAGGGGAAAAGCGAAAGGACCTAGAGGAACCACCATAGTGAAGTTGGAGTAGACCGGAATAAGCATGTTATGAAGTTGTACAAGGCAATGACTTCAATCGTTCACTCGATTATATGATGAACCAATTCTATCATTCAAAACAGACCGGCTATTTATATAAATATATTTGTGTGTGAAATTCGGTGAAAGATTTATTTCAAAAGGATGTGTATCTTCCTAATGTAATGTATTAATCACAGTTGTTCATGTAATTGATTAAATATTTTTTGTTTTTCCATGTACGCGGGCTCGTGTCATTATGTTCTTTATATCGGCTCAGATCTCTGTTTATTCCATCTATAAGTTTCACACTTTATTTTAATATTTACTCCATCCGGGCAATAATACCGAGGGCGATCACCCTATAGATAACGATAGCCAAATAAAGCGGACACCTTGTAAGAAGGTACAATCTCACAACAAACACCACCAGTAGCACCGCTACAATACATATGCACAGCGTAGACCAGCTAGGCTAATCAGGGCCGACAGGGGGTGGGGGTGGACCGGGCCCGTAACAACATTTTAATTTTATAAAAGAAACAATTTGTTTGAACAAGAGCTAGGAGAGGCCCGGGTGTTTCTTAACCCAGGGCCCGTGATCGCTCTTTACTGAGGCTAAATAGAGCGCATGAGGAATATATATATATATATATATATATATATATATATATATATATATATATATATATATATATATATATATATATATATATATATAGTTTGCAACTCGAGTCTGCGGTTGATAAATACGTAAACTCGACCACTTTATTAGGCAGTGTGACATATACCATAGGGAGACCTATACTTGTGTAAGCAACATTTCATCCTTGTTGTAAAATAAAGAAAGAGAGGAACAAAATGTAATTGAACAAGTGTATGTAACACAATCAAAAGTGTTCTAAAAGATAAAGACGATAATTGTGCTGGAGCCAAATAACTTAAGGGTGGATAGCCACAGAACTTAGGGTGGATAGCGAAAAACCACAATCAATCACGAAGACCACTCTCAATCAGCTTTGAGCGTCTTTTCATGTGTACTTTTGGTCTCCTTTGCATTTTTACCTTGCTTATCATCCAAGTTCAGAGCCTTTATATACCCTGCCGTCTGTTCGTCGTCATTTGCTATCGGGTTTTCGTCCTAGTGAAAAGAAAATGTAGACCTAGTTCAGTGTGGTGCTACTTTTTGCTGGAACACTAAACAGAAGTAAAGTGCGACCTGCGAAGAATCTCAAGAAGTTTCAACATTGTCATAAGTTTAAAACAACAACCCTTGAAATTGTTTCGGAAATATTAAGATTGAATTTTATTGGTTTATTCTACGTCAGTTTAGCTCTAAATTGTAAGTCAAGCTTACATGACAGCTCAGCCATAATTTAATAATAAAGTGAAGGGCATAACTATCTTATTTTTGGCTTCCTTTTGATGTACGGATTCAATTTGTGAATTTAAATTTCAAAACTTGACGATGAAACAATGACGAAAGTTGAGAAATGAAATCAATTGCACAAACGATAGTATGAAACTAACCATTATTTCTAAATTAACTTGCATAAGGAAAAAATTTGCGAATTTCGCATGAAATAAATATGCATTAAATGAATAAAGGGAATTTATCAAACATGATAAGTTGAAACATTCATTATTAAAATGTCGCCAGAAAGATATATGCTTTCTGGACATTACTTAACATTAGTAAACGTTTTATTCATACGAAAGACCATTATGGAATGCCAAATAAACGAAGCAATTACACTATCTTTAAAAATCTGTGCAGAAAGTAATTTCAAGATGTAGTGCAAGTGCACTTATGTAAAAGTCGTACGCGATGAAAATTAAAAAAAACTCTTTTGTTTTATTTAATTTTTATCATACACTGTTCAAATTAATATTTAATGCAAGGGTACTTATTTAAGATGATACAGAATAAAACCACTTAATTAATATTGCTAAATGTATATCTTACTTCCGATTAATTTAAAATCCCAAACTAAAACACAGATGTCGTGTACATTGTATTTACACGTGTTTTTAAACCTATATTCTAGTAAATCGCAACAAACTGATTTTCAAACGATTCACCTCTTCTTCCGATTCCTCGTCCATTAGACGTACAAGTCGTACGTATTCTCCCCCTTTTACATGTTGTAGATAATCGCAGCTAGAAAACCGCCTCGCATGCTCAATCCATGGGTCATCTTCCGGTTCCCAGTTTTTCAAGCCTCCATCACAGGCAAAACATCTAACGACATCCGCTGTTCCTGAAATAAAATCATGGTGATGACTGGTGAAGAAATAAAAATCATAAGCTATCTTTTGAATGTATCAAATTAGTTTTATATCGGAGAGAGAGAGAGAGAGAGAGAGAGAGAGAGAGAGTTGGTTGTTGTTGTAGGGTTGAACGCCATTTTTCAGCACACGATAGGCTTTACATGGCGGCCAGTATTAATGGTGGAAGAAGAACCCGGGAAAACCCCAAAAAGAACCACCGACCCACGAGAAGCTACTGGCAAGCTTTCTCACATACCCACATTGGCTGAATCCGAGACTCGAACCCACGCAGACAGAGGTGAGATGACAGTGATCTGTAACGGAGAGCGCTTTAGACCACTCGGCCACTCGGGTCCCCAGAGAGAGAGAGAGAGAGAGAGAGAGAGAGAGAGAGAGTGATGTTCTACAATTAAAATAATAGTACAATTACTATTTTTATGCGATATTTAACCTTAAACATAAGGCAGCAAATCTGACTTGGAATGCTAATCGAGTTGTATTATTTACAAACCTATCAAATACGTTTCTGTAACGCATATATACTTACTCCAAGTGGAACATAATTTGGTCATATCATACATAAGTAGTGAATGGGGGCACTTTACGTACAATGGGAATTAGCATTACAGACCCCCCCTGGGTTAGATTACGTACAATGGAAATTTAACATGGCGAAAAATCGTGGGTCAGATTACGTACAAGGGGAATTAACATGGCGATAAATCGTGGGTCACTCTACGTACAAGGGGAATTTAACATGGCGATAAATCGTGGGTCACTCTACGTACAAGGGGAATTTAACATGGGGAATAGAGTTTGGGCTTGTTTAGGGACAAGGGGAATGGAACATGGGATTTTTTTTTTTTCTTTTTTTTTTAAAAAAATTTTTTTAAAAAAGGGGTAGGCAATTCAAAGACTATCTCTTTTCGAGAAATATGGCTGGCCCTGAAAAGGGCCTTTGGGTTTTCTTCTTCTGCTTCTAATTTCTTCTTTTCCTCCACCAACTTCTTATTTTATCTCCAACACTCTTTCTCTTCTTCCCTTTCTTTTTTTTTCTCCTCCTCTTCTTCTTTCTTCTCTTCCTCCTCTTCTTCTTTCTTCCTCTTCTCATTTTCTTCTTCTTTTTCAATTTTTTCGTTCCATGTTCTTATTCTTATCTTTTCCTCTTCATCCTCCTTCTCCTCCTTTATTTCCTTCATCACACCACTGATCATGTCCTTTGCTTTTCTTAAGTTGTTAATTTCCATTTTTACTCTATGCGGACTATAAGAATAGTGGTCTTCAACGAGTCGTACGAGCATTTGTTCTATCATGCCCAAATTGTCAAGGACGTCTTGCAATAATTGAAATTTATCCAGGTGGTTTGAAGCCATTTTCTATGTAGAATGGTTTGAACGACGAATACTGTGGGTTCTTATACTTAAAGCGCGTACGTGAAGGAAAACATCCCCCTAAAAACATAAAATGGATCTTACCTAGATCATGACCAAACAACGCGCGGACGTGAAGGAAAACATCCCCTACTTTTTCATTTCATATAATATAACCCAAACTATACTCTCCACATTTGCTAAGAAACAATAAAGAAACCAATAATCTACTATTCGCACAAACATACCTTTACTCATACAAACACAAACACACAAACACATACCCTCACATTTTTTAAAAAAAGAGTTAGTGTTTATATACACACTACTCTACCTACACACATTGGCAAATTAATAGTTATTTCTTTTCTAGAGTATTGGGTAGCCCTGAAAAGGGCTGTTTTGTTTGGAACTTCATGGGCACCTGGTTAATGGTGGCACCTTCCAGGCCTGGCGCCACATACGCATCTTATCCCCCAGTTACTTTTTACCTTTTGGGGGGAGAGAGCAGAGGCAGGATATGTCGCTTCAGAATCCCAATTTTCGCTCTCTGGGATTTTGAAATTTTTTCTTCTCTCCTTTTCCTCCTCCTCTTCTTTGTTTCTTCTTTCCTCTTTATATCTTCTTTCTTCTTCTTTATATCTTCTCTCCTCCTCTTCTTTGTTTCTTCTTTCCTCCTCTCTTATCCTTCCCTCCTCGACAATGGCTTCCGCGGCCAGTTCATTTAATATGCGCCTGGCATATTCCAGATGCACATGAAGCTCCAACAGTTTCTCAAGTCTCGTGTTCATTTTTTTTGGTGTTTATCAATCAACAAGGGTAGCTGGACTGCCGAACGAGTTTCAATTTATACTGAAAGCGCGGACGTGATGGAAAACATCCCCCTAATAACATAAAATTCATCTTACCTAGATCATGACCAAAAAAACAACAACGCGCGGACCTAAAAGAAACACTCACTCACTTTTTATGCTACCCATCACTATTTTAAAATTTTTTATAAATCACTTCAATAGACTATCCACATACTCAAAGCAATTCAATCTAACTCCAAATATACACCTCAAACACCAAAAAACAAACATCATTTTAATCTAGTATCCACACCAACTTACTTTAGCTCTTACTAACACAAACACACCAACACATACCCTCACATTTTTAAAAGCAAGAGTTAGTGTTTATTTTCACACTACTCTACCTACACACATTGGCAAATTGATGGTTATTTCTTTTCTAGAGTATTGGGTAGCCCTGAAAAGGGCTGTTTTTTTGTTTTGCTATGGCATTCTTTTTAGTTTCTAAGAATGCGATGTCCTCTGAGGATAGACTTTCTGGCGATAGGTCTGCTTCTTCGAAAAGAGAAGAAGAACTCTTTCGTGTCGATACGGCAATCGACAAAGCCTCTGTCAGCTTCAGGTTGTTGCTGCTGTTGCTGTTGCTGCTGTTGCTGCTGTCTCTGAAGTCTGTACTTCTCTGTCCATTCTTCTTTTTCCCTGTTCATTTCTTCTCTGAAGAGCTCTTCTATCAGGTCTTCAGTGATTTTTAACATTCTCACATTCTCTATTTCTTCTGGCTTCGGTATCAGACTGTGTCTGACCCTATGCAAATTCACGTAGGCTTCGTTGAGTTTAGCTAGTTTGGAGCACATCTTCGTAGGAGGATGAGTCAACAGATGGTTAGACTGGGAACAACCCGGTTCTTAAAGTCAAAGCGCGGACGTGAAGGAAAACATCCCCCACACGGTTTTCGAGCCGCAACGTTTAGTGAGTGTCATGAGAGGGATAGTAAGAAATGAAAGAGCATCAATCCAACATTCTTCTAGCTAAACAAAAGACAAAGGCATTTTTTTCTAAACACAACATTTTTTATTCAAAAATCACTTAACACTAAACAACAACATTTCTAACATTTTTTAACAATAATCCAACACTATAACATCAAACATTTTTTTCTAATCACAAACATTTGTTTCTCAATTTACAATCTACTTAGAACAGGGCTGACAACGTTGTGAATGAAATTGTGATTTCCACTGTTGGAAATCATTAGGCCATTGATGGACACTACGTTTCCTAGCTTGAGACAAAAGATAAGCATAATGGTCACAAAACCATCGATCTACTTTCACATCGTTTCTAGCAGAAGAACGAGGATCGAAATGAGTCACTAAATGTTCTAAGGAATAGCCCAGGCTGCGATGATGCAGAAAATACACACAGTACTGTCCACACACCAAGGAATCTGTGCCTTGTAATTTCACGTTATTGAATCGGGTGGTTTGAGCATTTCTTCTCATAAAGTCGATGATATCGTCTTCCAAAGGGGGCAATCCGTACGAATCGAAATATTCCACACATCCTTCTTGAGGAAAGTAGACGGCTACCCAGTGGGTTCCTGGGAGATGACTGTCGTCCGTGTTGATCACGTAAGCTTGATGGTCTTTAGGTTTGCGATGAGGGAGTTCATCTTTAGCACAGACGACAGGATTCCAAGAAGCCGTATACGAACTGTGGTTCAAAAGGTAATAAAGTTCCCAGGTATCCATTGTTTTGTGTGGTTTTTTTCTTCTTCTTCACAGGTAATAATAAGTCGTCAATTCGATCCTGACTTTTTGCTTGAAAATGTCTGACGAATAAACGGTTATTCGTTCTGTTTCCTCACTCTGATTCAGGAGAGCTTCGATACGATGGATCTCTTGAGTGGTTAATGGTGGACAAGAATGTTCACGCAAGTCTTTATACCACTGGTGCAACACGTCTTTGTCCGAGATGAGACTCCAAGCTTCGTCCAGATACTCGTCCAATTTTTCTTCTTGACTTAACATTAGGCATTTATCGTGTTGAATTTGACTAGGATGATCGTTTTGACATCCATAACAATTTTTCTTGATCAATTCCGTTATTTTGTCGACCAAGTGTTTGGCAAAACAGGAGACTAAATGGGCTTCTTGTTCTGGCCATCTCGACTTCATCATGATTACTTCTTCTTCCAGGGTCTCCTCACATTCCATGTCCAAAGTTTCTCCACTAGGTAAAGAGGGATAACAGTCTTCCATGGTTTCTAGTAATCTAGAATGACTTCTCTCAAACTGTTGATTTCTATGGTATTGTCGAATTCTGCATACAGGATGACGTTCACTGTCTTGTCCAGTGGCTTTGCAAACTGAAGTTCCACACGAATCTGGCCGGATTTTATAGGGTGGAAATGTCCTTCGTCGCTGCCTTGGTCTGGAGTGAAATCGAAAGCCCACAAAGCATAGCCTCCTGCATAATCGTCGTACGTAATGCCGTGACTGGTATTGGTTCCTAACTGACCGGTGGCTTCGTACAGGGACAAGTACGATCTCAAGTAATTTTTGTTGGCAAAGTCAGGTTCGAAAGGTCGGGTACACAAGGTTTTGCCATCGCGACTGACTTCGATTTTCTTCACGTCGAAGTGTTGAAAGTTGAAAGGATTTTCTTCGAAGGTTCCGTTGAAGGCTGAATTCGAGACCATACCAAGGATTAAACGCTTGGGTAACTGTCCTTGGAACAGATGATCTTCGATCATGGAATGATGTCCAACGGGAATGGTGAAGGTTTTCACTTCCACGCGACGTATGGGATACTTGGCGGTCGTTCTGCTCAACGTTTGACTGATGTCGTTACCTACTTTAGGTAACACTTCCACGCGTCGTACGTAGAGTTTGGCCTCTTCGATTTTGCTTTTAGGAACCTTAGCATTCTCAGCCAACAAATGGAAAGCGGTACTGCTACGATTCAGTCTCAAGCGGACATTGACTCCGTTCAGCAAATATTTCTCTTGCAACCACATGTCCAAATGCAAACGATCCATCAGTTCTAAACTCTTCTTATCTAAGATTTTGAGTTCTCTTTGCTCAAAGCCGCTATTGGTTCCATCTACAAGGTCGAACTTGCCCGCTTCGTCAGGTTCCCACAGCACACAAGCATTGAGATGGGTATCCTTGGCATCTATTCCGTACGTCAAGAGATTTTCCAGGTAGGCACGGTAAGGGTAAGTATCCATGCTGCTGCTGACCAGTTTGTTATTCAAGTACAAGTCCACTCCACTAAACAAGGAATGCATGAAATTGTTGACGGGAGCTATATTCTCAGTGTCATCTACTGCACCATCATCCTTATCTAGAACTTTGACTTTCAAGTACAAGTAAGTGCTATTCAGATCGATGTAATCTTCGGGCTGTCCTTTGATTTCAAACTCGATGGGAGCTGAGGCTGTCAATGAGGAGACGGGATGAAATTCCACCCATTGAGATTCTTGCATCGTCATCATGGTGGGGGGCATGGCAAACAGATCCAGTTCCGTCTTGGAACAAGCGCAAGACTCTCGGTGCATCATTTTTTTCTCTGTGTCTCAATAATCGAAAACGTCTAAGTCTCGAACGGTTCTTCTTTTCTTAGCCTTTCTCGCTTGAAGTCTGGTGAAAGGGTGTTTTCTTCGTCGTCTCTTTCTGCCTTGTCCTTGCTGAATGCCTGACTCGGTAGCGTGCAGAACATTTATAGGTGTGTCTCGTCGGCCCAAAATGTCTTTGCCCGTTTGCAGCAAGACATTTTTGCCAGCCCTCATGAAGGCTTCTTTAGGGTTTTGTTTGTCGATGATGACATTTTGGAGAAATTCTTTGCCTTGCGTCAGTGCCGCATCTTTCAAGGCGTGCAATCCGCGTGTCACCATCGGTTTCAAGACTGGGGCCACCGAACGAAAGGCCGATTTTAACATGTCTCCTAAGCCGTGTCCTCGCTGTCGTGCAACCCCTCGGTACACTGGATACATGACTTACTTACGAGTCGTGAGAAAACCGTTTTCGAAAATGGAGTTTCACCGTGACTTTTCCTTTGGTGAATGGAATATTTTGTCCTAAATCTCCTTTTATAGTAATGTTGACCGTGTCCAAATACGACTTGCTGACGGGTAAATAGTGAGGATGGACAAATTCGCGGTGGACGTGGTAAGTGTTTCCACCTTCCTCGTCAGCGTTTGCGGCAGAATCCACTTTGAAAGGAATGACACGCAGTAACGGCACAGAGGTGTGTCACACCACGTTGTACTCCACCACATCGGAGTACACGAACATCAAATTCAGTCCTTGGTTCAGTTCTACCGGGGTACGAAAATACTTGGCAAAAGAATCGTTGTCAGAAATGACTAGTAATTCGCCTTTTTGTTGTTCTACTTTCTTCCTCAGCTCCATGTCACCGCCCAACATGTCAAACAATTCAGGACAAAATAAGAAAGACATGATTTTGGGCCCCTCAGGAAATTTTATCAGGAAGCGACGAGCTGTTTTGTGGTACTCCAGGGTGACACTTTTTTTGACATGCTCTAAAGCTTTCAGAAACACACCATTAAACCTGGTGGCTATTGTGTTGACCAAATGTTGACCACTAAAATAATAGCCTGGGGGAATGAACAAGTGATAGGTGGTCCACTTGAGATTTGGTGTACGGGTTTTCTTGTCATATTTGCTATGGGTATCCATCCACTGTTGCATTTGCTCGTCATGAACTTCCACATCAAATTTATTTTGATTGGGAAGGACATTGAGGACTTGGGTCGGGTGAATCATTTCCACTAAAGCCACTTCCCAATGGGCTTCGTGGTCTAAGGGGATGGCTTGAGGTAATTTGGCCGTGTAACAGCACAACGTGTTATTGGGAAACACCTCCATGGAACTGTCACTGGGTAAGGTCAAGTAAAATTGGTTTTCGTGACTCATAATTCTAGAGTTCTGTGGCTGTCCGAGGGGATATTACTGGACGTCAGAGGCGTGTCTCCACCCAAAATGGGGTTCTGGTTGTGGTTGTGACTGACACTGGCACTGGACACAAGGTTCTCGGGGTTCCCGTTCGAGGAGAATTTCAGGGAGGGATTGGGAAGCAGGTAACCGATGCAACTGCTCAATAAAATGGTCCACAATTGTTTGTCTCCTTGTTGCAAACTCAAATTGGCAATGGCTGCCCCGATGACACAATACACCACGAAGATTTGGCAGAAAAAGACGATTTGCGTTTTAGGCACACGTTCTCCACACCACACCCACAAGGGTTGTTTTTGTAAATCTTGCACAGAAGAACTAGGGGAAGAAGGAGTGGTCGACGTAGCTGCGTCTGATGTGTGAAAGGGCATGATGGTCACTTCTTCTTTTTATAGTCGATGACTTGCGAAGCGTCGATCCAAGAATCGAAACTGGGTGGATATCCTTTCCAACGTACTTTGACTTCTTTGACACGTCGTTTGCCCACTTTACGGGTTCTGCGTTCGAGAATGCTTTCGATGTCGTACACGTCGTCTTCTTTTTTGGTGACACGTTGTAACTCGGGCAAATAAAACGTTCCTTTGAGCACTTCTCCGTTCATGTCTTCCAATTTATAGACGGCAGGATGACGGCCATGCACTCGTCCAGTGACGCGAAACAATTCGGTCGTCCAGTTAGGTAAGTAACCTTTGTCGAAAGTGCGTTTGGTTTTGCCAATGCGCACCCAATCTCCTACGGTCAACTCTCCACTTTTCTTGGGGACAGCCCTCGTCAGGGACGTACCAAACAGGCGCTCAAACACCAGCACTTCGTTGTCGGGAGTCACGTCTTGCGGGGCACGTCCGATGCTTCGATGGTAAGATTGGTTGTACGCTTGCACCAGGTGCGGTAAGATGTCGATGTACTTCAGAGTGTGGTGATGCGTAAAATATTTCCACATGCGTTCTTTCAAAGTGCGTTGAAAACGTTCCACGATGCTGGCTTTGGTTTCGGGATTCTCGGTGGTAAAAAAATGAATGTCACGTTTCTTTAATTCTTTTTGGAAAGCTTGGTTCAGAAATTCGGTGCCTTTGTCCGTTTGCCATCGAAGAGGGTGACGACCGCTTTGTTTCAACACTCGTTGCAGGGCTCGCACTAACTCGCTGCTGGATTTGGAAGTCAAGGGCACGACCCAGGCAAATTTGGAAAAGACGTCGATGACACAAAACAAATATTTGTAGCCGCGATTGTAGCTGGCCAAATGAGAGACATCGGCTAAATCGGCTTGCCATTGATGATCGATGCCTTCCACTCGGGTGCGACTTCTGGCAAACTTACGTCGAATGGGTTTGTGTAAAGTGTAGGTAGCTTGTTCTTGTAACCATCGTTGCACTTGAGGTAAACGGAGACTTTTCAGTCGAGTTTTGGCAGCACGATACAATTTTTGAACTCCTGCGTAACCTGCAGGATGCGAGGGATCGTAGTAAATGCTGGCTAAGACTTTTTCCATTTTTTTTGTGTTAATAAGGCACCCACTCTTGGAAGAGGCTACTCTTTTTCTCTTGGGGTATTTTCTTGGATTGCAAGGCTTTGCGTGTGCGACCGGCAATAGGTGTCGAAGAGGAGGATGTCTGAGCAGGGGATATCGGTTCTTGTTTCACTTCTGTCTTCACTTTCTTTTTCTCTTGTGATGAAGAAGGGGTGGCCATCATCTTTTTAATCCATCCAATTCTGGAGGTAGGTGGTGTTGTTAACTTGCGTACTTTTTCTGGTGGAGTTTGAAACCCTTCTTCTTCTTCTTCATTTCCTTTTTCTTTCTTGACCACTGGTACCGGTACTGGTACTGGTACTGGTGATGGTGCTGGACTTTTCATCAAGGTCTTAAAATCTTTCAAAGTGGGTAGAGCTGTTTCGTCTAAAGCTTTCTGGTGAAAGAGTTGCAGTCGTTGCAAGAGTTGACCGTACTTTTGCGATTTTTCTGTTTCGGACAAATCTTGGCGATCCATCAAGGACTGCAATTCGTGTTGTAACTGGGACATCTCGCTCAAATTGGGATTGGGAGGTAAATGCGGGGTGCGTTGTTCTTGCCACCGATGGTATTCCATCCATCGTTTGTAAGGCACTAAAGCTAGTTTTCGTCCTTCCATGGGGTTGTCAGGGGTGAATTCTGAGATCTTGGGACTTTCGAGGGCCTTTTTATCTTGCTCCCACTAGTCCTCCCAACATGGTTCCCAAGACTCCTTTCAGTATGGGGCCTAACAAGAGGGGCAAAATGCCTCCACGTTGCACTAACATCTTCTTTTTTTGACGAATGGGAATTTTCTTTCGAACCATTTGGCGAAGAACCTGACGATGTTTGCTTAAGCATTGTTTCTGGTGTTTGGACAAAGGGATCGTGCCTTTCAAAACGTTCAAACAACATTCGCACACGGTATCGATGACCTCTTTGGAGGCCGTTTGAATGAGTTTTTTTCGTAGAGGTGGAGAAGCTTTGGACAGGACAGATAACATGTCCCCATGTTTGGCTAAACGTGGTGGCAGTCCTTTCCTTTTCTTTCCTTGGGGTTTTCTGGAGGGTGACATCTTTGAGTCTTCAGGAGCACCAAAAAACACTGATATCCTACTCGGTCACAGGCCTTTTTTATACTGGAACGCGTCGCCATTGATTGTCTTTACGTCGTATCAGTTTGAGGACAGGCATGACACGTCGTGCAGGGGTACGTAACGGACTAAATCGAGCCAGTTCTTGCTTGGACAAATCCAGTAAACTTTGTAACATGCCCGATCTTTCATGGACTTTGATTTTGGGAGAAGGTACTTTGTGAGCAGCAGCCACTGCCGCTAAATTGGAAGGTCCTGCCACTGGGGAAGTTCTTTTGGGGGTCATCAACGGAGAAGTTCTTGGTGTAATCAACGTCTCCAAGTACTCTTCAGTTCCTGGTGACATCAACGGAGAAGTGGACAAACGTGAGGCTGTCGGAGACGCTGTGGCAGGTCGTGGTTTGCGAGTGTAAGGCTGCGTCCTGGCCGCAGTGCCTCTCTTGCGACTAGTTTTCTTCTGTGGACTTTTCTTTTTCTGAGGACTTTTTCTCTGTTTCTTTTTCTGGGGGCTTCTTTTCTTTTTTCGGGGTGGTGTCTGGTCAGAGGAGGGTCCCGCCACTGGAGAAGTTCTTCTCTTTGGGGACCTGGTCTTTTTCTTCTTGGGGCTTCGTTGAACTTTTGTCTTGGGGATAACTTTGGGGGCATTAGGATCCCATCTTAAGAGTGAACGAATGATGACCCCTCCTAAAGTACCGCTCCCTCCAGGTTTCAAAATGATTTGTTTTTTGGTTTGAGTGTCGATGCGGGGATCGGCCAGTTGGACCAAAGCGACTTTGTTTCGATCGAAAAAGCGTTTGGTTTGATGAGGAATCTGAATGATTCCTTGGAGTAATTGACGTGCCGTCACCGTGAACCATCGTAAGACTTCTTTGAGACTAGCTTCTAAGACACGAGCTCGTGTTTGTGGATCTTTTTCTCGACTGATGCCATACAAGGCACGAATCAATTTGACGGGAAGATGCGACTGAAGGGACGTCATGTTCGCACTGAGAGTGAGACAGACGAAAAAGGGTCTGAGGTTTTTATAGATTTTTTGATGGGGAGTGAAATGAAGTCGAGGACGGAGACGTGTACAGGACAGGCCCTCCGTCTTGGCACCAGTGGTGAAACAAGTGGGTACGAAATCGCAAATCCTCAGGAGTCGTAGGTTTCAAATCGACGAGTAAATAGGCGTGTGGCGTTTGAGTGGCATCGTCGTACGCCTGAGTCAGCCAAGGCGTTCCTAACTGTTTGGCTAAGACTTGCACTTGCGATTTATCTCGAGGGCTTTTAAACAAGACCACGTAATGCGCATTGAGACTGATGGTACGATGGGCTTTACTTTGTTGAACCAAATTTTGGGTGATGTAAACGACACTGGCATTACGGTGATGCCCTTTGCGCGTGAACCACAATTTAATTTCTTCTTCGTCTTCTCCTAACATGTCGTCGAAAATGACCAAATGGGTTAGACGGGAGTCAGAGACGATGCCGTCGTCTTCTTTAGGAATGCCTTCCACAAACACGATGGAATCGCCTTGACTTTCTCGCAAGAGGTTGTACGCCGATTGCCACTCTTTGTAACACCACACGATCCGTTGAGGGGGTCGATCGATCAAATGATGTTTATGTTCGATCAAACGTTTGACGAATTCGGTTTTGCCTGAACCGCTAGGTCCAGCAATGAGCATGTTAAAGGGATGGCGAAGATACAAAGCCTCCCAACTGGCACGATCTAAGTGTTCGTCGATGACTTTGACAGTAGAGGAAGAGGGAGCAGAGACAGCAGAGGTAGCCATGGTATGAGAAATGTCACTTGTGACACGAAAAACAAACAAGAGAAGAGTTTATATACTTTTTCAGAACACGTTTATTGAATGTTTCAAATATGAACACGAAAGACAAAAATACATACAACCCAAATAGTGATGTACAGGAATATAAAACACAGCAAAGCGATCAAAGTGGAATATAAACAAGTGTCTGTACAACATGTTTTGGGTAACCAAGATGTCCTAGGGACAGTGTATAATGTTCTTACAGTCTCTACATGAGGTATTGTCACACAAGTGTCCTCCCGGAATGACCTTTCAGGAATGTCCATGACAGTCCTGTCCTGAAGCGAGTGGTTGTTCTCGGTGACGGGTTCTTCTGGCACCGTCACTAACACAGGTTGAAAAGTAACTTTTTTCCTTGAACGACTCTTGTGCATACTGGGCCACTTCTTGGGTCCAAGCCTCAAAACCCCCCTTTTTCCAGTCACGAACATCTGTCCAATGAGGGTGTAAGTCACAAGCTACACACACATCGTCATACACGTCTTGGGTAGCTAAAAGTTGACGAATCTTTTTTTCCTGTTGAGGTCGAGAAGTATCCAGATGAAACCGCAAGGCTTTGAGCAAAAGGAGTTTTTCGTGACCATTTAAGGCCATGGAGGTGGTAAGTACTGATCGTAAAGAGTCCACAAAGAATCGGCTGGTAAACGAAATCCCAGAAAACAAGTCACTAAGACACACACCACTTGTCGTCCCAAATTGAATGGATACAGTTCTTGCAATAATCGATGGTAATGATCCACGGTTTGAATATGGTCATTGAGTTCCTTCCACGGAATCTGTTGGATTACATACGACATAAGTCGTGGCATAGCTGCCTGTTTTTATAGTCTCTTTGTTTCGAAAAGAATACACGTACTTTCTAGCCAGTGATCTTCGTTTTCCAGTGGGTAATGTAAATCTTGCATACTGTAACCGAAACGTCAGAGTTCGATTAGAAGTTTCCTCTTCCGCTAAGTAGATTCCACGTAAAATATGTTGGTAATCCTTTACCTCGTCTTCCTCAATGGGATGCTCTAGGTGAATCTCGAAGTAACCAAAATGATCAACACGTGAATCATCGGGGGCCTGGAAGTATTGAACAAGGTCTGACCACTGAAACAATTTCTGACGAATCAGTTCTCTTATACCCTTCAGGTACCAGTGGTTAAAGATCTGGTGACGTAACGGATGCAATTGTTCTTTACGTTTCACTTGTATTTTGACCAGCTCTCGGTAAATGCGTTCTCTCAACTCCACAGGCAAAGCACGAATGTTCTCTTGTAAAGTATCCATGAATAGGTCATACTAAATTCTCTTTGGTCTGACACAAGAAATGTACTCTTTGCACAAACATGGTTTTACTTCAGTGTCGAATTTAAATCGTTGAGTCACTAATCTACACATTACAATTCGTTCAGAAGTTTCCTCTTTCACCAAGTTGACATTGCGTTCAAGATGTTGGTAATTCGTTAACTCTTCCTCTGGAATTCGATGCAGTACGTTTACAATGATGTAGGTAGAATCGTCCATAACAAACCAATCCTTTTGAAAACTAGAGGATCGTTGATCAATGTCTGTCCGATGGAACACTTTCAATTGAATCAATCCTTGTATAGCCTTCAGGTACCAGTGGTTCAAACACCGGTGACGTAACGGATGCAATTGTTCTTTACGTTTCACTTGTATTTTGACCAGTTCTCGATAAATGCGTTCTCTCAACTCCACGGGCAAAGCACAAATGTTCTCTTGTAAAGTATCCATGAACAGATTATTATGGTAAGAAGTTACTTCAATGTCTCGGCCCCACTAAGGGTAAGTAATGACAATTCGGTGACCATCGAGCATGTTCTACGTAGGCCGAATCTTGCGGTTCCCAGTGGTGAAGTGACACACCGCAACTGAAGCACTTGACTTTATCTCCTTCGCCCAAGTAGAAAAATCCGGCTCTGGCTAATTCTTCGGGGGTCGGTCCTCCCAGATACTTAGGCCATTTTCCTTTGAACGATTGAAGACGATTTTCAAAGTCGCAGTATTCCGACAAACGCACAGGGAACGAATATTCGTCTTTCACAGGTTCGTTTCGATGAGGGTTGAGTGACATGGGTAGGAGTTTGCTCAGGGCTGGATGACATCCGTAGGGGGGTAGACGTGAAGGTGAACATTCCCCTTTAAAACGAAACCCAGTAAAATGTCCAAGAGGACGAGCAGCATCGCTTTCGCATCCCACAGGCTTGACACGCACAGCATCACTTTCCATGATAGGGGTAGGGGCACTAAAGTTCCCATGATGCTTTACGGCATCGCTCAGGTCACAAGGTACAGCATCGTATCCATCGCAAGGCTCACAATCGCACTCGTCTGCAAACTCCGTTACGCAATTACAATGGTAACCACATGGACAATCGCAGTTTCCTTCCGGACATTTTCCGTCGCAATGCATGGGTCTTATCCATCCAATATTAGTCACACTAGAGGAAGATACAACTTTTTTACAATCCCCAAACTGGAACGATGCCTCTTTCAAAGTATTCATCTTCTTCGCTCGGTCTTGGTAGTCACAATGAACTATCGATCTTGCCTAGGGTTCCTTTTTTATATACAGACCAATACCGACGTGACCGTACGGTAAGGTGAAATGATTGGGAAGTCGAACTCGCTTCTGGTATACAATTTGATAGACTTTTTCCAAGGGTCGACTGACGATGTGGTGAGTGGGTAAACGTACAATCTTGTTTGGTTGATAGGTGGTCACTTTAAAGTTTCCATCCTCTCCCGATTGCAAGGCTTCTTTCAATACCCCAAAGTTGACCACTCGACTGGTACGATAATTCAGAGTCAGTCCTTTCACTTTGCACGTCGTGTGCACTTCTCCTTGTTTGTCACGGTATTCGTAGCCGTAATTTTTGGGACCGCCACTGACGAAACTTAGAATCTTGTCGTCGGGATGCTCGTCTGTCCAGGCTCCTAAACGGTCTCCTTCGATGTCAGGGTGATGTTGAATCGGGTGATGGATGTAAATGCAACTGTCCGTGTCAAAGTACAGGACGCGTTCCCCTAACAGTTCTAAAGCTTCGTACAATTTTAAGCGAGCATGGGCTGTCACGTAAGCCGCAATGATGACATTTCCAAAAGGGTCGTCTTGTACAAAGTCCAGATCTTCTTCGTAATTGACCAAGATCAAATTCTCTCGAACGACGTCCACGTGTTTCATGTATTTGGTTTTGTCGTGAATCATCTGGAAGTAGCGGGAAGGTTCTGTCAAATATTCCGTCTTGGGTAAACACGGTCGTTGTGCCATTTTACCCCACAAGCAATTTAACATCACTTTGGCAAACGATCGCCTGCCTTCGTTTTTCTCGATGTGGTCTAAAGTGATGCCTTCTTGTTCGTAGTATTTCTCTTTGAATTGTATTTGGTCTTCGGGAGTGTGACACCAGGAAGGATAGCCGCTGGCTTCTTGCTTCAGTTTCAAAAAGGCATCCACGTAGTCGGCGAAAATGCCTTTCTGAGTAGGGTCACCCTTGCGGTATTGTTGTGTCTTGGGAAAGTGACAAATTTCGTACACTTCTAACAGTTGGTATCCCATGTCCAGAGCTTTGAACAATTCTACGCTGACCCAGGTTCCCGTCAAGACCCGTTCTTCCTGGGTGTGCTGACAAGGTTGGTCTTGGTTGCACGTTTCGGCACAAGTACGGCACAAGGGAAACATCAGTTTGCCTTGACAATGGTGAGGTAAGACGGGATGGTATAGGTTCGTGGGAGGCAAAACTTTGCACTTGATCAAGCCTTCGTATTGTCGAATGTTTTTCAGGTCGATGTGTTCCGTTAACAATTGCGGGTGCCCTACAGGAAAGCGACAATATTTGCACACGTAGGGATACAGCGAACACACGTCCAAGTATTTGATTTCTTCTCCTTTCTCTTCGTCGGCTTGGTACAGCAAACAGGTGGCATTGGTCCTTCCTCCGTACAAACTATCCCTCGGGTTCAGCGGGTCCATGAACTGGTAACTTTCCACGAGGCGTTTAAACTCGGGATCGGTTTTCATACGGTGATCGTACTCGTGTTCCCACATTTCCACCACTTGGTATCCTTGCTGTTCTAACTTTAGGCGCCGCTGACAAGTGTCCTGGTACAAGTCTTCCATGGTTCGTTGCAAAAACTGATTTTTAGTGCCACGGTCAGGGTAACAGACGGGACATCCGTGAAATAAGCAACCGTTAAACTCGTACACGATCTTGGGGTTTTCTAAGTCCCAACCATCGACCGAATACGTTCCGATGGTCTTTTCGCCTCCTCCGTTGCGGACATGCTGAATCCACTTGTCTTCCTTGTCGCACAAGTAATGTAACCAACGTAGGGCTTTGACCGAGTATTGACGTTTGACAAAGTGGGTCGTTTGAGGACTGATGACAGCCACGGTGTTTTCAGGCATGAATCGTTGGCGATACACTAAGGAACACGCTTTGGCAATGGTGCAAGCTTCTTTCAAAGGATCGACCCCTCCGTGTTCCATGAACAGTTCTCGAAATTTTCCACAGCAACGCCGTAAAATGTCCACGTCGGAACGACAATACTTTAACATTTCTTCCTGAAAGTCGAAGGGGTCAGAGGCGTGAGCCTGATACCAAGCGTAGAAAGCTTCTCGTTGTTCGGTACGCATGTTGTCGGGGTCGTAATAGTGAGCCTCAGGTAAATGGGGTAGAACGGCGTGTTGATTGGCTTCCGTATTGAAAAAGTGTGGAAAGTACCCTTTAGCCATTTCTGTCATTCCAAACGTTTTAGGCATTCGGCTCAAAGGCATGGCCAAGTAGCTCATCGAATCTTTAAACTGTACTTGTCCCACTTGCATGAAAATGATTTTGGCTCCGTTCAAAGTCACTTTAGGACGTTCGGTGCCATGTTCCGTATAGTACCTCAAAAGAAACTGTCCATCGTATCCGGAGAAATTGTGAGCCATCACTGTGGCATGACGATGACAATCTCCGTAAAGTTCGATGTCCTCTTGGCTCCACGTCTTGTCGATGGGGTCTAAGACCCATTGGGCAAAATCGGCTAACGTGTTTGGTCCCCGAAAGATTTTTTCACGCCCTCCAGGAATCTTGCTGCAGTGAGGGCAATGACTGAAGATAGGTTCTTGAATGCACTTCTCGCACGCTCGATGAGCCACGCAGAAATTAGGAATGTGAATACCGGTCTCTTGCATGCATTCGAAATCGAAAAAGATGAAATTGCCTTTCCTCTTGTGACTGTCCTCTTTCTCTGGTGGGGGTTGGTATTTTTGCACGTAACATTGGTGTTCCAAGTCCACGATGTGGTGACAAATGTGACATTTCTTTTTTCCTGAACATACGTGTGCCTTGGTACTATTGGTACGTATGCCTTGTCCACACGTAGGGCACAATCTCAGGAGTTGACAAGCACATTTCTGCTGTGAACCTTGCGTCTTCAGATGTTGTTGGTAACAAGTAGGGCTAACAAACGTGCGCAGACAAGTCGAACAAGGCACTGGTTCTTCGCTCAGACAGGGTAAAGAGGCCAAACATCCTGAGCATTTCGATCCACAATGCTTGTGTTGCTCTCGATTATTATAACCATGGTCACATTTCTCACAGTAATAACTGTATCCCAGGAATCCGGTGATACTGGTAATCGTATCGAAATGGTCATCGTGATGATAAACGTGAATGTATTTTCCGTCCTTAAAATGTTGGCCTCGAAACAACAGAGGCCCGCGCATTTCTTGAGGGTGCACTTTTAAGGTGTAGCGTGGAGCTAGGGCATCTTGCAATTTTTGCATCTCAGGAATGCCACAGGGTGTGTCTTTGGACAGGCCGGCTTCTTGCAACAGGAGTTCTGCTTCGTTTCGTTGTTCGGCTCGATGGGAACGTTGAATAGTGTTCCAGGTTCTTTTCCATTCTACCGTGTCGTTCTTGTCGGCATAGGTTCGTCCCACCACGATGGCACGGGCTAAACACATCTGGTCATGAGAGTTGTTAATTCGGACGAGACTCTTTTTGGTGTTGCGAAGGTCGTCCACCAATAACATCTTTTTGCGTCCAGTTCCTTGAGGAGGAGAGACGTGGGTCATGTCCAGTGTGGCTTTTCCATCGGTGATGTCAAACTGGTCATTAGATTGTTGCACGTGTTGAATCTTGTCCATGACTTTGGAAGCGGTCAATTCTGCAGGGGTGCTAAACTCGATCCAAACAGGGGATTTCAAACCGTCGTGTTGTATGGAAAGTCTCAAGCGATCGTCTTCTTTGGGTTGACATTGCTGCTTGAGTGCAGTGAGCAAAGAATCCCACACCTCAGTGATGAACACTTCTGCTTTCTCTAACGGCACTTCAGCCTTGAAATCTTTAAACTTCACTGTGTATTTGTAAGCCGTGGTTCTAAATTTTCTAGAGGAGCGCTTTTCCGTCTCTCGAATGGAATAGTACTTTTCAGGGTTGACTAAGGGTGGTGAACTTGGTTTAGAGGGTTCTGATTCTGGTTCACTCATGTCCTCTTCAAAATCACTGGCATGAATTTGTGCCAAGATTTCAGCCCTGGTACGATGCGATAGATCACGTTTCTGCCTCTTACTTTCTTCTTCTTCTTTCTTCTCAAATGAATGGGATCGTTTCATCTTGAAAGCAAAAAGTCAAATGACTCAAGTTCAAACACCATGAGCTACTTTATAGTCATAGCAGACCAGCGTATATAAAAGGGTGTGTGTCTTATCCTTTCACTATTCATTTCACTCTCAAGCCGAGCACAACGATGGAAGAGACTAACCAGATGGAACGTTTCGTCAGAGCTTTGCGAGGGGTCATTAGAAAATTCTCTTCAGACCAGCCTACGGACTACTCTCCTTCCTTTCGAGATAAAAGTCAAGATACTTGCTATATCTGTCAGAAGAAAGGGCATTGGTCTTCAGAGTGTCCAGACCGTCAAAAAAGAACAAAAACAGGGACTAAAAAAGACAAAAGTCAAGATACCTGTTATTATTGTAAAGAAAAAGGACATTGGTCTCCAGATTGCCCAAAAAAGAAACAAGAGGAGTCAGAAGAAAAGAAGGATTCTTCAGAAGAAGAAAGGGATTCTTCGGAAGAAAAGAGGGATTCTTCAGAGGAAGAAGAGGAAGAAAAAAGACAATTCTATTTACAAGAGGCAAAGAAACAGGGGAAGAAGAAAAGAAGAAGGGAAGAAAATGAGGAAAAGACGGTGAAGAAATTTAAAAAACAGAGAGAGAGTAAACAAGGAGAAAGAAGAAGTCAATGAACTTTCTATTAAAGTGTTGTGTTGTGAATTGTGAATTGGATTGTACAAAAATGGAGAAAAGAATAAATTAATGATATAAGGTAAGTGTCTTTGAGTTGTGATTTTAAAATAAGAAGCTACACTCACGCACTCATACACAGACACGTACTATAAGGGTAAAATGGGTGGTTTTTTTCTTTTTGAGTTATTGGCAAATTGAAATTGTATTTCTTTTCGAGAAATGTGGGTGGCCCTGAAAAGGGCCTTTTTTGGTGCAGGGGTGAGTTTAAGCAATCAACTTTAACTGCCTTATGCCTTTGCCACGGCCAAGGCCTACTTCTGGACTGCGTAATGTTGATGATGATTGAGTTGAAATCACTAAGGGTGGTACGGTAGGCTTAGTCACAGGGTTGACGTGTTTAGCTCGGGAAGGTCGTATTCTCTTCGGTCGTGATAAAGAAGTCTGATACATTTGTTTCAGACTTCTTAACTCCGCTAAAATGTCCAACAGTACCGTGACCGTTTGATTTTCACCCTCTTGTTTCTTTGCTGCTACTTCTTCTTGCTGTTGCTGCTGTTGTTTTTTTCTTACCTCTTCTTCTTGTTGCTGTTGCTGTAGGAGAAAAGCTTGTTCCGCTTCCTTTTGTCGTTGTATAAATTTCTCCAATTCTTCTTTCTGTCTCTGTCTAAAATTCTCCACTTGCGGTAATGAAGAAGGTAACGCACGTTCCGGAACAAATTCTTGCGAAGAGAGAAAATCCACAAAATCCCAGTTCACCTCTTCTGAAAGTAAGTCCGGGTTCCCTTGGGAAGTCTCCCCTGCTGGTGCACCCCAATGGATCGTTTTCTGAGTTTCCGTCATGTTGAATCACTGTCGCATAGATTGACTGCACACAAGCGCTAGCAAATCTATATTGACTACGTGACGTCACAGACTGCTCTCTTCGGATTGGATGCGACTGGCTGAATTTTGTAACGCGTGTTCGGATTGGTGAATGAACTCAATTCGTTTCAATCCTACCTCTGCCTATAAATAAGCGCCGTTCACTGCATTGATTCACCTGTTTCTCGGAGCCTCAAGATGTGGACCGACGTTCAATCTTCAACCCTTGTGTCAACAATGATGTTCAGGACGGACATGCTCATGTATGTCCGGTCCAAGTGGACTGTTGTTGATAGGACAGATACAAGTCTATGGATGAGGAGAGTTTATATAGAAAGACAAGGATGTCTGAAGAGGGTACTTGTGTATGGACCGGCAGTTAGAAGGAGTTTAAGAAGAAGAAGAAGATGTGAGAGATGCCATCTATGTTAATATTAATATTAATATTAACATAAACCCAAAGGCCCTTTTCAGGGCCAGCCATATTTCTCGAAAAGAGATAGTCTTTGAATTGCCTACCCCTTTTTTAAAAAAATTTTTTTAAAAAAAAAAGAAAAAAAAAAATCCCATGTTCCATTCCCCTTGTCCCTAAACAAGCCCAAACTCTATTCCCCATGTTAAATTCCCCTTGTACGTAGAGTGACCCACGATTTATCGCCATGTTAAATTCCCCTTGTACGTAGAGTGACCCACGATTTATCGCCATGTTAATTCCCCTTGTACGTAATCTGACCCACGATTTTTCGCCATGTTAAATTTCCATTGTACGTAATCTAACCCAGGGGGGGTCTGTAATGCTAATTCCCATTGTACGTAAAGTGCCCCCATTCACTACTTACATATTCATGTTGAATCTTTTATCAAATGAAATCAGCTCGTGTAAGCTATAGAAAGTAGAACTGGGTCCGCGAAATATTTGTACCGCGGTATTTCTCAACGTACCGCGATACGTTCCACAGTATAAACCAGTTATATTAGGGACCAATATTCAATGTTCTGGGGCAGTGGCCAGACACCTTTTAATTCCGTCTGTCAAAGACTGGAAAAAAACATCTTGCTCTAAATAACATACCATATTATATGCATGATATTAATCAGAAAAAATACGAATTATCTTGAGACAAAAGAAAATAATATTTCAACTCAAAAGGAAACATCACGGCCCCCTCACATATTTAAAGGTCACTGGCCGCCTATATTGCACAAACGCGTGATATTTTTTATTGTCATACAGAAAAAGCACATGTTATGTATGGACACCAAAAAAATGTCGAAATAGACTTTAAAAATTCAGTTTTTTTAATGACAAATTTATTCTGCAATCTCCATAAACAATCGGTAGTTTCCGCGTGCAAAAATGGATATAACGTACATTTATCCCTTTTATTCAACCTAGCCAGTCAAGTGTTTAATTTCCCAACGTATATGTCTGTGTGATATATTTTACGATTGTGCTTTTGTACAGCAAATATGTTTCACTGCGTTGCATATGGATGTAATAAAAAGAGTGATGATGGGACAAAACGGTTGTTTCTTTTTCCGAAAGACCTCGTTTACCACAAAAAAGTGGACTGAAGCTATGGGATCGAATAGGGTGAGGGATAGGCTCTATGGTGCATATAAGTGGGATAGAAAGAGCGTTAGAAAATATATCAAATACCAGATTACAGTACAGTAATGTTACTGCAGATGTAAAATATTAATGTTTAAAATAATCATAATACTTTTTGAACGTGCATAGTGTAGACTTTGATAAAACTCTTTATTTTTGCATTAGGTATTATTATGTGACGTTTATCATTTAGAGGTGTACAAGTCTGTATAATCGGTCACACACACACACACACACACACACACACACACACACATATATATCCACGAACAGATGGATATGTAGCAGATGTCGGATAACAAAATCGCAAATGAGACGGGACTACCACAAAGCAAGCCAACCCCGGAAATTGAATTATTTTAAGTATGTCGATTTTTTTTTAATGAAGTCGGCCGACATAAAGAAACTAGCTTTGTTTCCTTTGATTCTATTTAGTGTGCCTATTTCTCTTTTTTTTTTTTTCTTATTTACAAATTCGGCGACATATGGAAGCCAGCATTGATTCCGTTTTACCTGTATTACCGGGAATTTAGAAAATAAATTGAAACAATGGAACAGTTTTGAAAGCGACACGATCTAGTGCGTCGTGCACGCATATCGATATAAGGCTGAACAGTAAATTAGTTTTCAATATTTTCATCTAAATGTTCGCTACCCATAGTTTATAGTGTTTCAATTCTCAACAACAAGAAGCATGTACTACGTCTTGTGGGGATAAATGTACGTCATTGTCAAGGTGGCCGCTATCGCTTAACCGGCTTGCAGCAGCTGTTCCGTTTTGTGTGTGTGTGTGCTGTTTTTCATGATATATGTGATTGTTGCCTGCTGCCCGATTATACAGACTTGTACACCTCTAAATGATATGTCTTCGTCTACAGTAAGGCCATATCTTGAATGCCAAATACATGCTGGAGACTGTGAAGTAATATATCAGGGTCTGTTGTGTCAAATGCTGCAGACAAATTAAGGAAAGTGAGGACTGTAATCTTTCCGCTATCTAAAGCAGACAGAATGTAATTAACTACTTTCAGAAGAGTAGTTTCAGTACTGTGGCAAGGGCGATATGTAGATTGTATGATTAATTCATTCATACACGTTAGTAAACAACTAAAACATTGCATGGTTTATTTTTAATTTTTTATTTTTTATCTTTTTATATATGTATTTTTCTTTTTTTTTTAATAATCTGATATTTTTGTGAAAGTTGGATTTTTCCCAAATGTGTTTCACACTTCTATTTTGCTACCGCGTTGGCATGCGCGACAGGTGTCAAACATGTGATTAAAGGATCATAAATTAATTGTTTTCACCATTCATTTGTAACAGATACAGTCGTTATGCAAAAACAAAGTATTTTGTTACGCTTTTGTCTTTAGCACTGAAAAATAAAACCCAACTGTTCATATCATTAAACAGGCAACACGATTTCTTTGGGAATATCATTACATTCCTTACTGACGGAAACTAGCGATGTGCCGGTACGGTGAAAAAGTACTATAGTACATACCACCGTAAAAAAAATACCGCGGTATATCAGTATACCGTTAACACCGTGCACCTATAACTGAAAGGAAGTGAGGATATGGGTCATACAAATAAATATTCTGAAAAATAAAGGCATTTGTGGATTATATCACATTTCTTATTGTCACGTTTGCTCAACGTCAGTTCATATGTCGTGTATAAAGTCACGTTTGCTCAACGTCAGTTCATATGTCGTGTATAAACTAAGGTATTATCATTGCAAGCCATGTTTGATGTCTGAACATGCCGCAGGCAAGAGTTAATCTTTTACGCAAGGCTATTGTGATCAGAGAGAATATCCGGCATCTTGAATCGGCATAGGCGTTAGATCGAGCGACTTCCCATCTATGTGTTACAAAGATCAGAGGAACCCGCAAAGATCGGAAAGTGTTCTAAATCCGTCCCCACGTGAACAGACAGCGAGAATAACAGTGTCCGCTAAGTTTGATTGGATCGAATCAAAGTGACATCCAATCGGAATTGAGACATAGGGTGTGGTAACAATTTCGATCGAAATTAAAACTTCTAACTAGCAAGCGAAATTTAGTTCTCCTGGGAAGATTGCTGAGCAAATAGGATTACTCCGACAAACCCACACCATGTAGAAAAACAAAACGTAGAACAAGGGCAACAACAAAGGCAACAAAATGGACACAATAATCACCAACAACTGCAAGAAAAAAACAGAAACAAGAGACAGAGCGACAAAAACAACAACAACAAAAAACAAGAAACTAAAAGCTCAAACAACGGAAACAACAACACCAATTAGTAGAAAAACAGATCCAGCAACAACAACAGAAGAAAGCACAACAACAATCAGCAGGAATACATAAACCAAAAGCAGACGTAATCCAAGAGAAACAAAAGAAACAAACACAGCCAATTATGAAGAAGGAAAACACAGAACAAGAGAACCAGAAAACATTGGAACAAAAACCAGAGCAGTTTAGCAAAAAGATAAAAACAACAAGAATAACAACGGAAACAATGTAAATAGCGCAACTATGTATAATGGATGAAGAGATAGAAAGCTCTCTGGAAGACTATTGATGATTGTCCGGAATAGTTTGGAAAACCCGAAAACCAAAATGATAACATCAAAAGAGGAAGTAACAACAGAACCAAAGCAAACAGCATCGTTAGAAGAAGAATTAAACAGAGACAGACGTAGAAGGATGGCTATAAAGAGACAAAAGAGAAATAAGGGGCTAAAATGAGTGAAACCTACCTTCTGGAAACCTACGTACCTTCTGTAAGACCTACCTACCTTCTGGAAGACCTATCTTCCTTCTGGAAGACAACGAATGCCTTGGATATATTTTCATCTTATTTTCAACAACACAAAAAGTATAATAAAAAAAATGGATTTTTATCAAATTAAAAAAAATATGTACAAAAAATGAGCATATATATATATATATATATATATATATATATATATATATATATATATATATATATATATATATATATATATATATATATATAAATGGTCTGAGAAGATCAACCTGGGAGATCACCCTCCCAAAAAAATGTAATTTGGCGGGAAAACTTAGAGAGGAGATTATAATGACAGACAAAGCTTCGTAAAGGAAGCTTTTTTGGGGGACAGAACCTCCGGTTCAGTGAGTCCCGAATCTCTAAGAGGAAGACGGAAGTGCGACAAGCAGGACAGTCGGAGTAGACAAGTCTAGTCGGTGAATAGAGTCGAGGAGGAGAAAAAGGAGTTGAGGTGAAGAACGTGAAAAAGGAGAAGTAGAGGAGGAGAATGCATTTGGAGAAAGTTGGGAGGAAGAGGTGAAGGAATTGGAGGAATAGGAGAGAAGAATACACAGATGAGTAAAATACAAGGACAGGTGGAAAGCTATCTCAGACAACAAATCAAATGATGCAATAGGCTATCACACGGTCGAGCGGAAGGAGAGTACTTGGGAAATTTTAATCATTTAATTATTGAATTGTCTTTAAATTGTTATTAGTTGAATTTCACTTTTTTGTATATTCAATCATTTAACCGTCGGCATTGCTGATTGGGGGCTTGGAGCTTTACATCTATCTTTCACTAATTTAACTTCCAACCAGATTCGAGCCTGAGTTGGACTTCTATAATAATTTAAATAAATATTGGAAGCACCCCACCCTACACCTACCACAGTGTTGGCATAACAACCCCGACAGGCCACACGTATAAAGTTTGAAGTTCTTGCTTTCTTGCATTCCCACTTGCTGCATTCAGTGATTTAGAAATGAATAGGCTTATCATTTTGAGAAATTGAGAAATTTATAATGGATTTTTGTCACAAAAGAACGAACTTGATAGTTGTACTCTCCTACTTTTTCTAAGCGCCCATAATAGAGCCATCCATTTATTTTTCAAACTCACATTATTGTGTTCATAAAGTATTATTATGAGTTAAAAATAGAAAAAGAGAAACACGCGACATACCGGCAATATGATATAATTAAGACGAAATGGTGAACGTACTGGCGATGAATCATCATACATTCGAACACAAATGAATCTTGATGCAATTACCTTGGAAATTGTATGTGGTACTTGTAGGAAAGAAGCAATCATGTTCATTGCAATTGCAGCTCTATTGCAAAATATTGGTCAAGAAACCAAACCCCTGCGATGACGTTAGATTTAAAAAGTGAAATATCGACTAACCTAAAGAATAGTATCCGGCCAGCGCCAATTCATTGGGTCTCTGGGTAAGATGACGGGGCCATTTCTTGAAGGTTCGGAGTCTCTCTTTGTAGGTGTAGAACTGTGGACTTCTGACACTGCTTCCAGCCGGTAGGCGGAAGCCATCCGCCATAAAATCGTTAGTGGTAGGTAATGAAGCCAAAACACCTGCCAAGATTAATTATAAATCTTCAGCAAAACTGCACGTTCCTGCAATTTTCATATTTTTTCATGTCTATCCGCACCCCAACCCCATATCACCACCACAAAACTATCTTCGGTCCAGGGATATAGTTCAATATTCTGACCATAAAGATGTATGTGCTGTAGATTTATTCCTTTCTTGATATCAAAGAAAACGTGTATACGTATAATATATTTGTCCCACACAGGTGATGAATTTAATTAAGTAATGCCAAACCATTCAGCAAACGTAAATTGCGTAGCTACAACCTTCGTAGAAGCAATCACACTATTAACTGATCCTCTATTGCATTTCATGATTTTGCTAAAACATAATAACACAAGGCACACACGCAACGCCTGTCCACCATAACAAGCGCGATATAAATTAATTGTAAAAATATATTGTCTTATCTGTCAGTAATCTATAGAACTTTATTTCGAAACCACTACAATAAAAGAGATAACAATGCAACCTTGTAACATAATCAGTCAACTGTCAAGTTGAACTTTCCCAAAACCGTTCTTGTCGACAAAGTCAAAGACACACTAACACTTGCAACACTTGGTTATACTCGGAAGCAATCAGTCTAGCATCTGACGTATTGCTTCAGCGTGAAATATCTTCAATCACTTTTAAGTTCCAAACATTGTTCGAGAGAAAATAACTTCTTCGTGTGCGCGACTGTTAGTTGAGCAGGTTTAGTGTTCAAAGTCAGGTGTAAGTCTACAGTGACCTGATGATCCACTTTTTCAAATGTGGACGCGTCGATATTTCTGCTAGCAGTGATCTTATACTAAATGTATTTTGTAAACCAAAATAAAGCCTGGCTACACTACAAAATTATTTCGCAGAACTACATAGTAATTAAGTATAATTAATGATATCAACAACTGTGTCATACAAATGCAATATTTGTCATAGTTTGTCTGGGGTACATGTCTGCACTTGCATAAACAGTGCCAACTAAGGATTTGTCACGCGTGCAGAAAGGTCATCAAAACTTTCTTCCAATCGGCTTCACGAATTACTGACATAAATATTTACGTTTTTACAAGATTCATATCTGTCTTAAAATATGTGTGGACAGTGTTTCCCAGAGGTTTATGTAATTAAACATTTTCCTGACCTCACTTTTCATACACTTTCCTCTTTAAACATAAGATAAAAAGCAATGGACGATATTTCTTCAATAATAAGCCAATGTTTATTGATATGACTAACCCCACTTAAAAATATTTTTGTAAGATTGCATCTTAGGAAAGAAATGTCCTATAATAATCCCGTCCCCGCAGCCATTTTGTTTCCACTGAATTTAAGCTCTCACAGATTTATTATGGGATTCCCATCAATAGAGTTGACCTCCAATTCCATCATATCCAATACTCTCCCACATTGCATTCAACCTTTCCATTTGGAAAATGATTGATGTGTTTAAAAAAAGACGGATTTAAATGGTAAAGAAAGTGTAAATGTAAATACAACACACATATATTTATATAAAATAATCCTAATGATTCTGTGATGTTACGAAGCGGCAACGAAATTATGAATGAAATCCTCATTGGCTATTTAAATATACACTGTCTTCCTGAAATCATCATTGGCAATTTAAATATACACTATCGTCCTGAAAGCCTCATTAACTATTTAAATATACACTATCTTCCTGAAAGCCTCATTGGCTATTTAAATATACACTATCGTCCTGAAAGTCTCATTAACTATTTAAATATACACTATCTTCACGAAAACCTCATTAACTATTTAAATATACACTATCTTCCTGAAATCCTTATTGGCAATTTAAATATACACTATCTTCCTGAACTCCTCACAAACTATTTAAATATATACTATCATTTTCAGCAATTATGCATGAACTGGGGGTTTGGATACTATATGAGACTGTGCAATTACATACGTGTGATTTAATTGTCTCAGGGATGCTTCATTTGACTGAAATTTGCATCAATTGTGTTTTACCGTTATTACGCATTAAGTTTCAACATTTTCGACTATACAGACTTTCCTGGCCTGCAGCATACCTGTATTTTAAAATGCATCCATGGAACAGATAATGCGGTATAGGTGGGTAGGATTAGGTTCTTAATGCAATTGATACCAATTTATGCAATGCAAATTTTGGAATTTTTCGCGATATTTATCTATGTTGTTTAAAAAGAAAATATTTTTCTAGTCACTATGCGATAGCTACGTTTGGAAATCCGGATAGGTCAAGTCTACATAAAATACATGCTCGGATAATAAACAAGTTACGTACATGAACACAGATATCATGCAAAAAGTGTAAACTTATATACCCACATATTACCAAAATCTAAACAGGTGTTGGATTTTGAAATTATTAGTCATTTCTCTTTTACTAAATATATAATTATTAATTCGTGCCAGCAAAGATTCTGATCAGGCATTTTTCTCCACAAATTGCATTGCATAAATAGGCATCTATTGCATTACCAATCTGATTTCGCCCACCCGACCCCGTTTTCTGTTCCATTAATGCATTCCAAAATACATGTATGCTCAGCGACATGAAAATCGGTCTATTAGTTAGTCTTGAAACTTAAAGTAAAATAATGGAAAAACTCAATCGATTAAACTTTCATTCCAGTAAAGCCTCTCTGACACATACAAAAAGGACAACCATACGATTTTGCAATCTCTCACCATACCATCTTCGCCAATTCGCACATAATGGCTGCAAATTACTGTATTGCATTGTGGTACGTTAAAAAACATACTCATTACATTTTTAACTGACATAGTTATAACTAAATCAACAAAAATGCCGGTGGAAATGCAGTGTATTTTGTATTACTTCCGCTATCATGAATTTCTTCAGTGGTATCGGCCATTTGGAGACCAGTGTACCAGGCTAGGTCGGCCCATTTTAAAATGACGTTATACAACAGCAAACCGAATGAGTTAGACAAGGGAGGTAATGCAGTATTTGTTCATTCAATTTCTTATTAAATTTAAAAGTAAATTTTGCGAATTAGGACGGAGTAATCTTTACGAACAATATAGATTTTTAATCCATACACTGTGTTTTATTATAAAAAAGATAGATGCGAAAAATACATTTTCCCATATTTAACCATTAATGTTTAACAAATAGTTTTCTCAAGGTTAATTTCCTTTTTTCATAAAGTACAACCAAATGCATGTAAACTAGGCTGGAGTCTAACACTATATATTTATTGATGTTAAAGTTCGGAAAATATTAGTACCACAAAGCCAGCTGAAATTCACAATTACAAAGATCAAATTTTATTTTAAAACAAATACAGCTAAGAACAACATACAAGTCATTATTTAGACAAACAGGGAACAGCAGTAGCTCAGTCGAGTCGAGCAGAAGCATCGTAATACATGGGTCGTGGGTTTGAGATCCAGATAGGCCATACGTCTTGCCTCGGTGTGTACTTGTGAAAGGCACTTTGCTTCCAGTTCCCGGCATGATATTAGCCATTTCTGTGCTAAAAGTACCGTTGAAACCAACAAAATAAAACCCACCAAAAGTAGTTATTTAACCAGCCAAGTAATCAGCTCATGCCCCAGTTTGAATTTGGAGATCTTCAAACCCATTTGCAATATTACATTACAAATCACACTTCTTGGCGTGATTTTCCACATCAGTACCATCCTGACCGAGTATAAAAACTTTGTTTACCTTATCATTGCTTTTGACTAAGTTTTCCCTTGTCCCCGACTTATCATAAATTGCCTGATTTTATCTGAGTTGTAAGAACTCTGGTAGACTTACACAAGTGTCTTCTCGATGATATAGTTTCTCCTTTTCCTTTCGGTAAGGACAAGCCAGTAACTTAAAAAAACCCACCATATAACATGTTGTATCAACATTATTGACTATGCTTGTGGTTTGAATATTAATTTTGGCATTGGTAATCGTGTTCTGCAAGGACACAAACTAGGCACTAACTGTACACTGACACATTTTGTGCAAGTGGTTGACCGATTGTGGTGACTCTAGACGTTTCTGCTTGTGATGTTGTTTTTGGTGGTGATAGATGTGAACTGTACTAATATAAGATAGTGAATTGTTATCTTTCTCCATATATTTACCACCATGTTGCAGATTCTCCATGGAGTCAGCGTGAAGATCATCATCTGCAACTAATGTGGTATCATTTTCTGCCAACTCATTTCTAGTTTGCTCGTGTCTCTCTGGTGAATGCTGCCATCTTTGAGCATTGCTGCTTTCGTATCTCTGTTGTCGCGGCGTGTCATTTCTTCTGTACGAGTGTTGCTCTTCAACGTAATTCCTCTCTTGCTGTTGTCCTTGGCTGTTCAATCTCCTTTGTGGCTGATCTCTCTCACTGTCATCGTTCCCAAATGATTGTCGTAGAATTCCTGGTGCAACAGGCTGATTTGTAATAACAGCTTCTGGGTTTGCAATCATAAGGGCAATTGCTTCTTGCAAACTTACAAATGAGTGTAGATTGTCCTGGTTTCTGGCAGCCATGGGACGTGATGATGTGACAATGATTACTATTTACATTGGTAGCTTTTCAAAACTCCACTGATATTTTGTCACATAAATAGTGTTCAATCATAGTCTAAGACCCTTCTTTAACGCGTGAAAAAACTGGATGTTGTTTGGTGAAATGTTTCTTTTACAGCCAGTCGAATGAACCTGTAAGAGAAAGAAAGAGTTGTCATTGTTTGAAGTGCGGGTTTCACACAATTGCCAAGATTGAAAATACTAGGACTTTGTGACAAGTTAAATATACAAATGTACATTCTCTAAAACACAGAAATGAACCTTTCCATACACGGACACAAACTATCAACGAACTAACACAAACTGATTTTATTTATGGATACAACAACTAATAATTTACATAAATCAAACTCCAGGGGCATGTTCATAAACAGAAAAAACTTAAACCATCTAGTGACAGAACGGTTTATAAACTGGACAAAACAGCCTATGGTCTGACTTGTTTGTGCTCCACCCCATTCTAATACTGCTATAGATGCTGCAATCATAATGACTATGCCAAGTAATTCTCCACGACTCTCATCATCATCATCAATCAATCAATACAGGTACATGTAGTATGAAAATAAATAGAGATAAGAACGATTCAGCATGAAGGAAGCAAAATAGTACGTTCCTTTTTTTTTTTACCTCAAAACATCCATATACACTTCCAGATAGCTAATCAAGCCTAAATATTTATTCAAGTTGACTTTTTTGTCAGCTACCTATGGTGTCTCGAAGTTTCTACATATATTTCGTATCTTCCGCTAAACACCAGAGCTTATGTACGTTGTATCTTCTATTTCAACATTAAAGCGACGCAATCTCTACTCATGGTCAAGCATCCCGATGACAGAATCCATGAATATCCTTCACACTAAGTCTGTCCTAGATAGTCACGGCATTTCAACTTATATCCTGAATACTAATGAAAGAAAAGACATGGGTTTCAATTCACTTACACGAAATCTATTTTTGGATTGGTATTTACCTAGGGATTCCCATGTGTATTTATTATACAGCACGCCTCGTCCCCCCAGGGTCATATGACATTAGCTGTAAATCTGCTATCGGACAACACTTTCAATTATAGATGTACGAGACCCTTACCAGCACAGTGTGTGGTTCCTAATATAGTACATATGAAAAGATACCATCTCAACGTTACATATTGCCTTTTTGTCAGATAACCAGAACACTTTACGTACATAAAGTTTAGTATTAAGCGGGGATAATGATGTAAACTTAAGTAATTAACATTTGATGATGTATTCCAAAATGATCAGGTGTCTTAAGTAATTAAAAGTAGAGTTATTAAGCTTGTACTTATATAATACTCTATTTCTTCTCATAGCACTTATTCAGAAACTCTTGGGGCCTTTTGCCTTTACAGATCACAAACACATCACATATATGCCGCCTGAGTTCGAGTCTCGGCTCGAACAACTTGGGAATGGGAGAAAGTTTGTCATTAACTTCCTGTGGGTCGGTGGTCCCAGGGTCTACCATGTCTCTGCTTCCACCAAAGTATATTGGCCGCTGAAAATGGCGTTAAATCATGCAAACCCAAACCAAACGTATTCAATTATCCACACCACAACCTCACAAAAAATTTAATTTGATAATTATTATTTGTGAGGCAAGGTCTTTTGTGTCCTTGCATGGTGGGTAGACTAATGCTAAGACGAGAAGATACTAGTTATAAATATCAAGCCCGTATCAGCTTTTTAAACTAAAATCAATATCTATATGTGATTGTGTTTGTTGATTTGGTCATTACACGCCCGGTTCAAAGTTCACGATGAATGTTGGGCACATATTTGGCTGGCGGGGCTTGTCATGGGGTTTTCTTTAGAGCCGTTATATTGTGGCTATTACAGAAACATTTGTGCTAAATATCACTCTACTTCTTTATTCCTATAAACTAAATTTTCTACACCTCTTTTTTAAGGAGCTAGTAAACCAGATTTTTCCCCCACTGACTCCTATCTCAAAGATTTATTAGCAGATTTTCAATTTCAGATTAATTAATCCGCGCCATATTAATTGTGACGATGAGTACAACTTGTTGCCGAGACAGAGAGTTTTCTGTTTCTGTTCAGGCAATTTGAAAGTAAGGGTTGTAGATGGTGGATGCTGTACAATAACTTAAGAATTCCTCTCCATTATGATAATAATGACAAGATACATACAACACGATACCATATACTTCACAATGAAATTAGTGATAAAATGTATTTAAAAAGTAGCAAGATAGAGAGAAAGAATAAGGGAAGGAAGAGAATGAACAAGGGCTTATTAAATTTGGTTAAACGTTATTCGGTGGGTATTGAAAAAGTCTTTTAAATGTTTTTCTATTTTGAGCAAACGACATTTGTATACAAATGCAGATTGAAATCATTTGAATTTGTTTGTAATGTATTGTGGTTAGGATTCTTTGTGTTCAACTTTTGTCAAGTTCTGTTCAGCGGTATTTCAGATTTTTTTATTCGGTCATAATTTAGACTGAACTTGGATCTGATAGGGAAAAGTATCATGTGGAGTATATCCCTCATAAATGGATTATGACAGAGGCTCAAAGACTTGCTGATTTTCAATGGAGTATGTAATTTCGACCGCAGTTTCGGAATTATGGCTGAAATGGCATATTTTCGGATTCTAAGAAAATGCAATCATAATTGACATATACTTGCATCATTCCTTTTATTTATCAACGGCATGCATGTGAACTATGTTCAAATGTGAAGTCAAACAGCATGCATTTGAACTGTACTGAAGTTTGAAGTCAAACAGCATGCATGTGAACTGTACTGAAGTTTGAAGTCAAACAGCACGCATGTGAAGTTTGAAGTCAAACAGCATGCATTTGAACTGTACTGAAGTTTGAAGTCAAACAGCATGCATGTGAACTGTACTGAAGTTTGAAGTCAAACAGCACGCATGTGAATTGTACTGAAGTTTGAAGCCAAAACAGCATGCATGTGAACTATGCTGCATTTGAAACTAAAAACAATAAAAACAGCACATTCGACACTATTACCATATTTTGTAACAGTGCTAGTTGGAGAAACATTCTGTGAATTTAGAGTGAAAAAGGGACTTGAGAAAATGGTTACCTAACTTCCTGTAAATAAGCAAACGGCGGCTCCCGTCTTTGGCTTCCGCAACATTTGAAAATATAATATATTTACTGTACCTTTAAAGTCGACACATACCTAATTATCAGTTATTATACACGTAATTATCAGTTATTATTCTTATATATCGTACAATATCCTGGTACCTTATTGTAGATGATTTCATACCAATACTTCAGTTGATCAGAAATTGGTGCAGAAAACCAAACAAATTCAAATCATCACCGAAAACCGACAATACCAGTTAAAAACGTTGAACAAAACCAAATACAAACCTTCAACAAAAATGGTTAACTGCTGTGCAAATGAAGCAAGAAATTATTTGCGGATTAATGTCATGGAAAAAAGATTCTAGACTGAAATCGGTCAACACGCCACACGGAATGTTCTAAAGAAGAATTTCAAAAAAAAATTGACTCCAAGACAGGCACATATTTATTCACTTCAAGAATCGTTTTAACACGGAAACAATTAAAGCCCAGGGAAACTATTGTGATCAATTCATCCAATACAAATTCCACTCCCCAAATAGTATCACAGATTTGTTGGCAAATCAATCGGCAGAGGACATAGTACGCGAAGAGTAAAAACAAACAAGCTGCAACAAAAACACAGAATACAAGAAGTGATAAAAACATTCATCACCGATACTGACGTTCCTGAACTAAACTACAATAAGGCAGGTATATGTTAAACTCTAATGAAATCAACAAAACTATTCAGACTATTGTTTAAAAGTCAAGATGCTTACAGGAGCAAGTACACATAATATCAGAGATACAGATGACTCTGGAACTCGATGAAAGCTCCGGACAAAATATTAAAGCCATAGACATTTGCATTAATAATGAATCATTAGCAGTAGAAGAAGTCAGATTTAAACAGACGAAACTGTATGAGTACTAAATTGTTACAGACACGAAAAAACAAAGGAAGCCATGTGCCAAGCTATCACAGTCATGTCTATTAAAATGCAATAACAAAAATCAAAATTAGCCCACCTTCACGAACACACAGAGAACGAAATGATGACTTTATGGGGAACCGGCTGATGAAAGAAAAATCTTCGCTAGCCAAAGTTCCAATATATCAAGGCTCTGATATGATACTAACCCTATCTACACTTTGGCTTATTAATCAGATATTTCTGTGCTTAGGGTCTGTGAATTTCATTGGATGCGGCGGCAAGCCACGGCATCCAATCAAAATCAAGTTGTTAAAACTTATTCCTACATGATCGAGCAAAGGGGAGCACACAACGACTGATAAATAAACAATTTTCCACTGCCAGTTCGTGGTTATGCAAATATCTTTCACTCAAACACACCTGTAATGTCTTTCCTCTGGTACGTAGTCCGATGTTAAACTTACGAAGTCTCCCTTTTAGGTCAATTGCCTCCTCCATTCTCGGCCGATGTCCAATGCACCACTGTTACGCGCTGTTTTTAGTTGGCATTATATACTAAGTCAGGAAACTCATGAAATACAATAGATGTCACTAGAATAAAGCACTAAAATATCTGTTTGATCCTCCAAGGTGTAGATAGGGTTGTCATATCGGAACCTTCGCTAGCTAAGATGTAAGATAACATGAGGTATGAACTTTACCAACTCGAGGCGACTATAAGACAAACGCAAGGTGTTGCGATATAAGCAAAGTGAATACTGATATGCATATCTATATCATGTGCTTAATATTTGTCCGTGACGAAAGGTTGTGCCTACCTGACTTTTGTCATGATTGAGGGTTTTGCTTGCCTGATTTTTGTCACGATAGTAAGAGGTAAACAGGATGTTTACTTAAATTTCAGTTCAAGATCTGACCTTGTTTACGAGTTAATGAATTTATTTTCTCATTAGAAATGGTAAGTTTCCATAACATTCTATTGCGTCATAGGTCAGGTGATAGTTTGTATATAAGTAGAGGATGCGTAAGCAAATATTTCGTTCATAACTTAGGACCAATCCTTAGAAAAAAGAATTTCTGTGCTCAAATATGATCTGACAGGAATTTTTTAAAGTTATTTACTGGAATTACAAAATATTCGTTGATCTTTTAAACTATAACACTACTTTGGATTACTGAGGACTCATTCACAGGCATTCTATATTATATCATTGTGATTAATGAAGACATTCAATGTTTTTTGGAATTAATTAGGAGCACTCTGTACAGTTGGACTTGTGATTCACAATACTGTGAGCGCTTTTTCAAGTTTCACTTTGTAACTTAGAGAACAGTATTTGTTTATTTTACAAAACTTGTTGGTTTCGCTTTTATTCTGTTACATAGTTTAAGACAATAGACTCGTAATAACTATGACATAACATTCTAATTACAAGAAGGTGATAACAGCTGAACTCAGTTCAAATCAAAGTGACGAGGAAAATTTAGAAGAGATTAATTCCATGGTAGCAGTCTAGAATAAATATGAATAATTGACAAAGCAATATCTAGTGATGAACGCACCAGGGTTATGCAAGATAGGTGTTTTGATTGTTATAGAATTCCATATCGCTGCAGTAAACCCTAAAAATATATAAACAGAAATATAGTAGTGTTTTGCTTGTGAAAATATAATGACCCTGAGAGATCACAAGGAGTTCATCAACTTATCTGAAAATAGAATACGATGACCAGAGAGTAAATCAACTCGACACGTGAATTGTGGAAAGGAAATAAACTATAGACCTACATGAAAAATAATTCCCAATATCGAGTGAATATCCCAATTTTTAAGGCCTTTCCTCGACTAGTCGTTTCAATTCAGCTACTGATGCCACTGAAAAATGTTAAATAATGAACAGTAAATGCGCAATATTCGAATATTCATGGTTTTAATGTAAATAAGATAAAATAATTTTATGCCCGTAAGTTTGGCATTATTAGAATAGTTGAAACCGTGCGACCAGGTAATTCTCACTTTGAAATACAAGAGCTTGAATGTTGCTGTTGCCGCCAAGAAAACATAAAGAAAGGTCGAAAATCCGGAGGCTTAACAGTTATTTTATAAACAGGAATTACAAAAGGGACTGCAGAAATATATTCAGACACATGTTACGTACAAAAGCAGAAATAAAAATGTGGTCATGAAAAAGATATATATGACTTTCTTATTTATATTAGACATTGACCTTGCTAACAGTGTGAAAATTACACGTACTTTGAGATCTAATAGCTTTCAAAACTTACCAAATGCACGGAAGCTAGCAATGTTCTTTTGATCTGAACGACACAACTTCTAATGCTAATGACTGTATAAATCTAAATAATATAAACCTGTATGTAACGGAGAAAATATTATTTCATAACTGCAAATACAAACCTGCATGATGTTAACCTGCATGGAATGGGTGCACTGAATAAATATATGCATTTAACATTTCAAGGTCAAATATCGAAAAAGTATTATGATTTTTGTATTATATTACTGTTTATTCGTGTTATTTATCTAATATAATGGGTTTAGTCTCTCCATCATATAAGCTCTCAGATAATTATCAAGACAGGACTAAATCGTAATTAGTATTTTCAAGATAAGAAAAATTAAAAGGAACAAAATGTGAGATTTATTCCTTGGCATTTTATGGGATACTGCATGGATCATTCCATTAAAACATTGCAAGATAATCAGTCTTGTTCCCCTATATCAGAAGTGCTTATTGGTATTAATAGATATAACAAGTATTGTTATGTATATTTAGATGGTATTGTTTGTTAGTTGTTTTTTCATGATTATATGATATGTATAATTGTATTTTGGAATTGACCTGGTCCAAAATCAAGTTAATTGTCTACCTGACCATTAACGTTTAGTTTGGTAAGCAAATAATACATAGATGAATATTTCCTTAAGAGTGTGGGTTAAATATTAGAATCATTATCAATAACAATAAACGTATTTATTTGGGTCTGGGCATATGGCATTGGTATTCCCCATGCTTGTACCTGCGATTTACCATATTCTTCATAATAATTTTAGCAACAGATTATATATGTATAAAATTTAGAAATTTTAGAAATCAACTTTAGATCTTCATTTTGACTCCTCTTTTTGTCTTAGTTTTTTCATGTAATATTGTTTAGTTGAAAAAATATTCATTCTTGCTTTAACATCTTGTAGCAGAATCATTTGTATCATTGTGTTCAGATTTTGATTTGGATGGAATTTATTCAAATTATTATTTACTGGAAATATGTAGTGCTCTTAATAATAATCTTGGAAAAAAGCATTAATTTGTAATTAATGTGAATTCACACAAGGACATTTTGGATTATATTATTGTGATTACTTGGAAGACTTTTAGTACATCATCACACTTAAAGCTACAGGAATCTTAGTATATTCAAAACTACAGGCACCTGGACGCCTTCAGAGCTAGATCTTAATTCGAACACAACTGGAATTTAATTAGATTTTTATTCATTGGTACTGGTGATAGAACTTTGGACAGTTTGGGATTTAATTCTCAATACTTTAAGTTCCTTTTCACTTTTGTATTCTAGGAAAAATATATTTGCTGAATGTTACAAAACTTGTTGGCTTTCGCTTTTTTCTATTACTTATTTTAAGACCATAGAGTCGTAGTATTGTGTGTGTGTGTGTGTGTGTGTGTGTGTGTGTGTGTGTGTGTGTGTGTTTATCAGCAGCAAGTAAATGCCTCAAGTTTGCTAGATATAGAAAACGAATGAGAGTTTACAAAAAATCTCAAATGGTAAAATGCTAATGACTACATCCTACTTACGATAATTAAGTTCATCGCCAACAGACTTCATCAACAGCCAAGTAAGTTTTTGCTTCAGATCAACTTTTAATAAATTAAAACAGGATTACAAACACTTAAACGAAACTAAATATGAAACAATTCACATCTGAAAAACTACATAGATTACAAGAACTGGTTGAGAAAAAATCCTACAAGTATTTTGGAAAACCTTGGAGTATTTGAAGTGCGCACTGACGACAACGAAATGTTAATCCTATTTATATCGGTAATTGAACCAGCTATTCTGGAGCAGTTATATAAAGATCAAATATCGATCATAATGAAAGTTATAAAATGTCTATAATCCAGACTGGCTCTTAATCAAACGTAAGGACAGCCGATTACAATATGCTTCAAACTATTTTTGAACTTATGTTGACTTTCCAAAAGCATCTGTCTTTATTTGAAGACTTTTGCTTTTTTTAAGAAACTATTGACGTTAGGAATAGTTGAAAACCTTTATTAAGTCATTGAAGCAATGTGCACACACACACACACACACACACACACACACACGTCAAACTGGATACATACAAAGGGAATATTGATAATATGGAGGGTTGTAAGACAAGGTGATGGCTTAAGCCCACTTCTGTTTAATATTTGTGTTAATGATTTGGAAGGTATAACTTCTTTGGTCAATTCTTTTAAATTCTTTTTACGGTGATTTCATTTAAAATGCAGATTACTTATTATTTCTCTTAAAGCAAAGACTGAACGAGGTCTGCTACCCTGCCTTGATTCGTTGAAAGACTGTTATGTACCGGATAAAACTTAATTTATAATATTCAACAAACTGAAGTATGAGAATATAACATCCCTTTCATGGCAGGAAAATGTAGATAAGTATAAATACCTTGATAGTGCTTTCTATATTAATGGCAGCTTAATGTTGATAAAAGCGAAAATTTTATTGAGGCCAAATATTTGTCAGAGGGACATTCGCTATCCCCAAGTACAAATAAAGCTATCTGATACTCGACTCAAATCATAAATTATGAATCAGAAATTTGTATGTGATTTTAATATTAATATTAACAACATATATATTTTCTTTGGAGAACTTACAAACAAAATTATTTCAAATAGTGCACAAAGTTTATAGAAAGGCCTGAAATCTTGCATTAAATATGATTTATGGGAAGAAAATCTTAAAATCTGATCTTCACCAGACATTTAAATAGATTAACTTAGGCTTCATCTTTGCACAAACATGCAGATTAGAGAACAGTATATTGAAGGCTATAAATCTTGGTTATCAGTGGTTATACGTGTCCAAACAACGGACATAAAAATGGACAGATGTGTTCAAAGCCTGAAAATCAGAATGGACATACGTGTTAAAAGTATGGACATCAAATAGGCATAGTAAACTGTCAAATGTTAAAAACACTAACTCATAAATATAACGAAGAGCTTTCTTCATAATCACCTTGAGAAACGATAAGAAAAAAAAACAATGGACAAGTATCATTCTTTAATTGTTTACAAATATAAATTTAATCCCATGCTTTTAATTTACCAACGTAGAATAAAAATTGTCATAAAATCGTGTAAATACCCATGATTTATTAACTGGAAAGCAAGGAGACCATAAAATACCGAAAGATAAAAGGTTTTTAGGCTACCTATACCAAGACATAGGACGATAAACATTTTTATATTTTACAAAAAAATTCAGGATCACTATTAAAAAGAGAACCTTGGCGCATTTCAAATAGATGTACGATTTAAATTTATTTGAAAAACTGGTGTTGAAAATATATGTAATACAAAGAATACAAACAAAATAAAGCCAGTGTGCACTTTTCTCAGCAGATATATATATATATATATATATATATATATATATATATATATATATATATATATATATATATATATATATATATATATATATATATATATATATATATATATATATATTGAACAGAAGGATTCACCTAGATAATGAGAAATGCATATTTGAAGCAGATGGTTAAAAATGTCTTCAGCGGCACGTATTGGGGTCAAAAGAAATGGAATGCGCAATAGTCAGTATCTGAAAGATAACAGCTTCAGATGTAAGAAACAGAAGTGAAAAATGTCTGTTGAAGTATTGAATGTCTTCGAAATGTGCATATATGCTAGTATTTTAAAGACATAATTGTACCCACCTTTTCTAGAAAATAAGTTTGAACTACCGTAATAGGCACTCGTGTCTTTTCCTATTGCTAAAAAATGTCCGAAACTAATCACATGTCCGTTATGCATACTTAAAATTAATAATCATGTGCAGCTAACTCACTCTGTGATCCCAGTGTATGGATAAGTTTATCTGGTATTCGATAAAACGTTATTTTTAGAAAATATGTATGTGCTTGTACCGAGATTATACATATATACATACATAAAGACATACATACACTCATACATACATGCATTTTCCTTTTTAATATTTTTTCGGTATCCTTTAATTGCATTTTGCAAACTTTGTCCCGTTTAATAATAATAATAATAATAATAATAATAATAATAAACAACTTGGGATAATTTGTCTTACAAATACGGGACGCTTTAAGATGCGTTAATTCAGATTCGTCAGAAAAATTATATCCACACAAAATATTAAATAACCAATTTGGACTCGAAATGCGGTAGACCAACATTTTGACAACACACTTGAACTATCTTTTATTTATAAAGGTACTTCCGAAATCCCCTTTCGAAATGTTTTTTCTTTTCTTTCTTTCTTTCCATATCCCTTCACGACCTCTTGCTGGTAGAGGTAGTCTGTGCGCATATAGTAAACATGTTTGTGGAGGGCGCGGACGAAATGTCACTTCATGTAAATTCGTCGACAATTTGTATATTCAAGATGAAATTCACTCACCTCTCCAATCAAAGAACATTTGTGACATAAGATCTTATTCCGTGTTATGTATATTTAATTTAAATGTTTGTGAGTTTTGATTTTTTAAAATTCTATTACATGTTATTTTAATGTAAAATTGTATGCTGGACTTGATGTTGTCCAAAACTGTGTTCATTTCTGCTTGACCTGATTGAACTTTTTTTTGAAATTTAAATTTATTTCATGTGTGTAAACAGCTAGTAATATCTTCATTATTCTCAATATGTATGAGCTTATTATCAGGATTATTATTCAGGTAAACAAAGAAGGAGCAAATATGTCTATGAGGGTCAGGGTTTTGGAGATTCCTAACTGAATTTAGTAGGCTATTGTGTTGTAAATGAACAAGGCTCATTAGATCAAACTGGAAGGTCATTTTCCATATGGTAATGGTTGTTTTAGAAAATGAAAATTGTGACCTGACGTCAAGCAGAGAACTATATTATCTTGTGACCGTGAGAATTTTACTTCGTAGGCTATAATCGACACGTCATCACCTTCAATTTTGGATTTTTTCGTGACTTGAACTGAGTTTTATTCAGGACTTTTTACTACTATGAGTTGTGTCTTTAATTCTTGGATTATTATTGGATTTAATTCGCAATACCATAAGGTCTTTTTTCTCATTTTTTACTTTGTATTCTAGGGAAATGAATTACTTGTTAAATGTTACAAACCTTGTTGTCTTCTTCTTTTCTGTTACTCATTTTAAGATCATAGACTCGTAACAATCCTTTATACACATGTTTTCTAAATCAAGCAGCAAACAACGAATGAATAAGGTCAAAATTGTCACATGATGACTAAGAAAATCATTAATAGATTTTACGCAGTTAACGTGCTTGACTGTGTAACATGACACACGTGATAACGAAACGAGGTTATGTTTGAAGGGAAGTAACTCCTACAATTCTGTCTTGAATATTCTACATACATACATACATACATACATACATACATAAACCAGCAATAAAAGAAATGAAACAGCTAATAAGAGGAAAATTAAACGATACTTACCATGTGGTTACATTATTGGGTAAATTAGGTCTCTTGTTAAACACTCATCTTCTAAAACTAGAAATGTGCTAATAGCAGTTTTGTTGAGCTAATAGCCAGATATCCTACTCCATTATGCAAACACCCCTCCCCGTCTCTCTCTCTCTTTCTCTCTCTCTCTCTCTCTCTCGGGGCCCCGAGTGGCCAAGTGGTCTAAAGCACTCACCGTTCCGGATCACTGCCATCTCACCTCTGTCTGAGTGGGTTCGAGTCCAAGGCTCAGCTAACGTGGGTACGAAGAAAGCCTGCCAGTAGCTTCTCGTGGGTCGGTGGTTCTTCCCTGGGTTTTCCAGGGTTCTTCCTCCACCAGTTATACTGGCCGCTATGTATGGCCTATCTTGTGCTGAAAAATGGCGTTAAAACCCTACAACAACAACAACAACAATTCTCTGTCTCTCTGGGAAATGAATTCGTTCATACACGAGCGGTGGGGCTAGTAAAATATCTTGGGTAAAACATAATTTATAAGCCTGAAGGTATACAGTTTATACTTATTTGCTGCAAAATGACCATTTTTACCAGCAATATAGTGTAGACTAAAATATGTTCACGAAATGATAGGAAACATTGTATTTGCATATGTGATGATCTAAAGATATATTTTTCACATGTTAGAAATACTGGAATAACATTTGTTTTAAAGTTCACTATTAATTTTCTATTTTTTCACCGGTAATAAGGAAGTAATATTAGACAAATAATCTGTATACTTATTATAGCAGTCACAAGTGATTATGCACACGATCTGCATCAATTAAGTCGAACAAATGTTGTATTAAGTAAGAGTTACAAACGAGAACTCTCTATGTATAACATCAGATATGCCCAAATGCATCGAAGGCAAACTTTAAATATCTTGTTCGTCTCGGTAAATGGTCATTAAATACGAAGAGGCTTGTCTCGATTTAAACTTAAGCTTAACTTTTTTTAAACTTTAGTAAGGAAGCTGTAACTTATCACACCTGTAGAAAACTTTTATTGATATTAGCACAGATTTTTTTATACAATTGACAGGATTGAAATTTTCTCTGAATTGTATTAAACGTAAGTTGATAAATTATATTGAAAGTAAATTTCTATTAAAATATATTGAGATTGAATCCATGTATTCGTTGTTACAATTATATACTACTATTCAACAATGATTACGCTGTTATGATCAAGTACGAACCGTCTTATACACACTGCTTGTATCTCACTCAGAAAAAAAGTACATTCATTAGGTTACGTAAATAGATGAACTAGACAGATTCCATAGATTTTTCTAGAGAGCAAATGCGCTGATCTTGCAGAAGTACCTACGTAAAAATGTACATAGACCCAGACGATAATCTGTAGAGACTACGAAGCCTCGTTATGAGATTCTGGCCAAAGCAAAAGAACTAAGACTCATACCCATATTTGGCTTTGTCTTAAGAAACTGGTATATAAAACCCAAGCCACGGGCTGACACCAGTTTTGCTGGCAAGAAGCTCAAACAGACTTTTGTCTTTACAGGTAAGATTATGGTCTATGTGCACATTTTTATAGTATAAGACTTTTTGGTGTTACAAGAATGTTTAGAGTTCAGATTTTAACCTAACATCAGTATGTTTAAACATTAGATTACACTGGTCAACAGTGAAATCATTACTGACTTGAAAAGGCCCTAATCTGTAGTATTTTGGTGTGCCAAACACGAATATAACCGTGAAAAATTTGTATTGGCTCTCGTTTTGAAGATATTCATATACCTCATTTTCTATGTTTCACTGTGTAAATTTCTCCAGTAGGACTGCAGCAACATCCGGAATAATGATGTAACATTGCATAATACCATCATGCTCACATCATCCATAGTTGATTGCATCATTTTCTGATGCAATGCAATACTAATGCCATGCGGCTGCTGAAGTAAGTTGACGTCAGCAGTGTACTATACATGTGTAGGCCTATTATACTAATGCCAGGCGGCTGCTGAAGCTGACGTAAGCAGTGTACTATATAAAGCCCAATCAGATAGGTTCAGCATTTAAAATATTTTAGACGTTGTGCGAGACAGTTCAAGCTACTGTTACATAAAACTTATTATTTTATCCATTTACGTACAATAAAGAACAGTAATGCCTCGAAAGTGTGTTAATACCGCGGACAATTTTTGCTATATTTGTGGGGAAGTGACATTTGCCAACCAGAAGAAAAGTATCAATTCTCAAGTGAAGAAGGCATATCATCTTTACTTCGGATGCAAGGTTGGTGACCAAGACAAGCCTTGGGCTCCGCATATATGCTGTGCTACATGTACAACACAGCTTTCACAGTGGTTGAATTGCAAAAGGTCATCAATGCCGTTTGCAGTCCCAATGGTGTGGAGAGAGCCAAGCAACCACCTAAATGACTGTTACTTCTGCTTGGTTCCTCCTCTTTCCGGCGGAATAACGAAGCGAAAGAAGTCGAGAATAGTCTACCCAAACATTCCGTCTGCATTGAGACCAGTTCCACATGGTGAGGGACTTCCTATTCCAGAACCTCCAGCAGAATATTCTCTTGATTCATCTGACGAAGACAAAGGTGAGTCGACCTGTTCTTCTCCTGGTCCATCAGCATGCAGTGATCCAGATTTTCACTGTGGTGCATCATCAACCCCACACAGAATAACACAGGAAGAACTAAATGACCTGATTCGTGATTTGGACTTATCAAAGAACAAGGCAGAATTGCTAGGATCAAGACTCCAACAATGGAATCTTCTAGAAGGTAAGATGTCACAATTACTGCATATCGAAAGCGCCACCAGCAATTGGAGCCTTTCTTCAGAAAGGAAAGTAATCTGATATTCTGTTCCGATATTGAGGGCCTCATGAATGCTTTAAAAATCACTCATGACCCACAAGAATGGAGACTATTTGTGGACTCTTGGAAACTGAGTCTCAAGGCTGTGCTTTTGCACAATGGAAACATTCTTCCATCTATTCCAGTAGCGTATGCTGTCCACATGAAAGAGACATACGATAACTTAAGGCAGCTACTGAATTCCATTGAGTATAACAAGTACAGCTGGCACCTCTGTGGTGATTTGAAGGTAGTTGCCCTTTTAATGGGACTGCAGCAAGGATATACAAAATACATGTGTTTCTTATGCGAGTGGGATAGCCGAGCAAGGGAAATGCACTACATGAGGAAGGAATGGACTCACAGGCAGAATGTAGCCATTGGAGAGAAGAATATCCAACACCCAGCTCTGGTTGAGGCTCAGAAAATCTTGCTACCACCCCTTCACATCAAACTAGGTTTGATGAAGAACTTCGTGAAAGCCATTGACCGGACTTTGCCAGCATTCCGATACCTGCATGAAAAATTCCCTCGACTCAGCGAAGCAAAGATTAAAGAGGGAGTTTTTGTGGGTCCTCAGATTCGAGAGCTTTTCAAAGATGACCGGTTCAACAACTTGCTGGAAGGTGACGCGAAACAAGCATGGAATGCTTTTCGCCTAGTTTCTACAAACTTCCTCGGAAATGTTAGGGCAGAAAACTATAAGGAACTAGTAGAAGACATGTTGATGAAGTATAAGAAACTTGGCTGCAATATGTCTCTAAAGATTCACTTCCTTCATTCCCATTTGGATTTCTTTCCTAGCAACTGTGGTATTGTTAGTGATGAACACGGCGAACGTTTTCATCAAGATATCGCAACAATGGAACAAAGATACCAGGGAAAATGGTCCACTACAATGCTGGCTGACTACTACTGGACACTCCTCAGAGATGCTCCCGAACAGCTGTACAAGAGACAGGCGAAGAAATCTAAGATGTAGTCAATGACTTGATTTTTTATAGGTAGGCTATTACAGTTGACCTTTTACTATTGGAATGCATTTCGTTATGTAAACATTAATTTCTTGCAGATTACAAAAAAACTAGAGCCAATTTTGCAATTTGACTGTCATATTCGTGTTCAGCACATAAAAATTGATAAGAATTGACTAATTTTATTTCAGTAACATGACTTTTGTAAAAATTTGTTGTCCAGTGTTATTTTAATATTTCTTTGCTATTGTTTAACAAAATGTATCGGAAAGTTTAATTGTTTGAAGAACTCATATTTACTTATAATTATATTATTGATTATAGTAAAAAGCAACGTTCGCTACCAACTTCATACTCAGTAATAGTTAATTTAGAAATAAAATACTCTTTAAATAATAGAGTTTAATATGTTGACATTTTAGAATTAATTCAGTAAAATATATTTCAATTACGATATTAGTCTGAAATATTGAATTTTAGATTCTTTTACTATCGTGAATTTATTCGATATTTAATTATCTGTATTACATTCTAAACGGCAGTTATTATACAGGTATGATGTTGGTAAGTGAAAGAATATCGTAGTTTTATATGTATTTCTTATATCCGCAAATTGAGCTTATTGTAGTTGATATTGAAATGTAAGTTCACATGTTGAG